>CM061140.1:23420637-24148454 GCA_030789695.1 Scilla litardierei | reverse complement strand
TAGACGATCGAGGACGAGCTATCTACACCGTCACGGGCCGCTTGGCTAGACGAACGGAGGGGCATCTCCCATTTATGGGCCGACCGAGCAATATGATCAGGGACGAGCTATCTATACCCTCGCGGGCTGCTTGGCTATACGAAAGGAGGGGCATCCCCCTTTTGCGGGCCGATCAAGCTATATGATCGGGAACAAGCTATCTATACCCTCGCAGGCCGCTTAACAATACGAACGGAGGGGCATTCCCTTCGCGAGCCGATTGAGCTATACAACCGAAGACAACCTACTTATGCCCCCGATGCCCCTCCATGGGCCAACCGAGCTATACGATTAGGGACGAACTATCTATACCCTCGCAGGCCGCTCGGCTATACGAACAGAGGAGCATCCCCTTCACCGGCCAACCGAGCTATACGACTAGAGACGACCTACTTATGCCCTTGTGAGCCGATCGTCTATACGAACGTAGGAGCATCTCCCCTTCATGGGCCGACTGAGCTATACATCATGGATGAGCTACTTTTGCCCTCACGGTCACTTAGCTATACGAACGGATGGACATCCCTTTCGCAGGTTGACCGAGCTATACAAGCAGGGATGGCCCATCTAATAATTAATACCCTCACGTCAGCTAACCTATCAGTGTGACCAAAGGCTACTCGCTCAGGGGGTCAAGAAACCTATACTGATGAGGAGATAAAATTCTTATAATAAGGAGCATGGGATCATCCGACTGAGAAGGATGTTTATGGCTCAACAGCCCACACTGAGCATCCCTTACAAGCATAAGTTTATGCTATTAATGGGACATGCAGACAATACAATACCCCATGGATTAAAAATGCCTTAAGGTATTTCACGACAAGACGGGCATTATTTCTTATTATAAACAAACTGTATTCTCTTTATAAAATACAAAAGTCTACTTATACAGTACAAAAGTCAAGCACCACATCCAAAAATGAGTGGTAAATTCATGAGGCGGCAGAATCATGAGGGTGACCCTCAGATGATGTAGCTTCCTCAACAGAGTCGTGGTCATTCCCTTAGGCTGGAGCACTGTCGTTCTCCTCTGTGAACTCATCATCCGACATCAATGTCAGTTTCTCAAAGTCAATCCTTGAAGTGGTGAATTTTCCTCGATTTCCAGCCAACATTGTGAAAAGCCCACCTTGAATAATTCATCGATTGGGCCAAGCCTTTCTTTATACTTCTCCAATGCCTCCTCTGTAATCTTCGGAGGGTCAACCCCTTCTGACGCAAGCAGCTGACGTTGAAGGTCAGCTTCCTCAGCCTTCCTCTTACTCTCCCCCTTAAGAAGTTGGTCTCGAAGGTCGGCTTCCATCACCTTCCACCTCATCTCCCCCTCGAGCAGCCATTCCTCGGCCTCCTTCCAGACGTCTTCTTTCGCAAGTAGCTACTATTTAGCCAGCCTCTTGAAGGTTGTCTTGTAATCTGCCCTCATTCTAGTCGTTGTCAACTCCCTCTCAATCGCCTCCACATGAGATGTGAGCTTGACTTTGTGAAGCTTTGATTTCTCTAGTTTTACCTTCGCCTTGTCAATTACTTTCTAGGTGGTGGCTATCCATTTTTGTTTGCCAGCTAAATTGGCCTCATAATTGCCCACTGTCGATAAGCAGCATCGTAACCCAGTAGCCACCGAGGCCATCTGCATACCACAAATAAAAAAAATTTGGTTAAATTTGATACTTGGCATTGATGGGAGAGGGAAGAAGTTACCCACTTGGTGACTCTGTCGAACCATAAAGGTGTCCAACCTCTCGTGGTCGATCTTCTCTAGATGGCCCTATTCCGAGGAAGAATCAAATTATTGACAAGCCGGGAGGCAACCTCACAGTTCAGGAAGGCCGATTCCCCCTTTCCCACGGGATAAGTGAACTGGTGAAGCTTGTCCTCAAAACATTCCAGCAGAGCTTGATGTGGCATGTCTTCTAATAAGATCGAATTGATCTGAGGAGGGATCTGTCTGCCAACGATACTAGAGGGATGAGACCACCCATGGCCAAGTGTCCTGGTAAAAACCCAATTCATGAGGTGGCTTTGATCCCTTCGAGGAGTCCTCCCGAGTAGGGGCCCGATCTTGCTCAGAGACCAAGACATGAGCCTTGGCTACATCAAAAATTGGATAGCTCGGCCTCACGATGGAAGCTTCATCTCTCCTCTTCTTCTTTATGACTCTTTCGGCCTTAGTCACGGTGTGGAGCCTTTTCTTCTTCAACACCCGACCTTTCTGAGGAATGTCATGGGCCGTTTGAGATGAGCTCCCAACGGCCTTGTCCAAGCTCCGTTTGGGTCAGGCCACTTGTCAAGAAGGGGATCTAAAAGAGAAGCTCGAAAGGCATCTTAAAGCTCAGTTTCATCCTTATACTCTTGACCTACCACATCTGTAAGAGAAAAAAGGAGGGTCAATGAAAAACAAAGGCGAACATAAGGCCTGAGAAAGCATCGTACCTTTCGCCCAAGCAGTCTTTAACAGAGTCTTTGTGTCTAAAAGCTTCGATACTGGATATGAGGCTCTTAGGCAGGGCTAGTAAGCGTTTGGCGGCCCTTTGCTCATATCTCGAGATGGGCACTATATCATTTGTAGCGAAGCTCAGATGCTCCCAATGAGTAAGAAAGACCGCCACACCGGGAAAGGCCACAAACAGAAACTGCTCCTTCCATCCTTGATTGGAGCTGGGCAGGTCCCTAATTAGCTGTTTGTCCTTCTGGCGGTGATGTAATACCATACGGAGGACACATGGATTTTCAATTGATAGACATGGTTGAACAATGGCAGGGTCGGCTCCACTCCAATCACCATGCAAAGAACAATAAAGCCAACCAGACAGCCCATAGAGTTGGGCGTCAGCTGGCAGAGGGGGAGCCCAAGAACATTAAGCACTTGAGGAATGAAATGGTGCATATGAAAGCGAAGCCCATGACGGAAAGCTTTTGTGTACACCCCCACTTCACATTTTCCAGAGAAGCAAACCTTTCATTCGCCAGAGGGATCCGAACCTGGTAAGGAAATCAGACGTAATCTTTCTGAAGTGCTGGTAGATCGACTTCATTCACTTCAGAGGCCATGTCGGTAACTGCTTTTAGGTATGACGAGATTTCCTTTATTATCCCGAGGGATTGGGGCCTTAGGGTCTACAGGAACAACAGCCAAGCTTTTTTCCTTTCTCAACAATTCGTTCAGATGGGTTGACATCCGCTGTATCTCATCCACGTTTGAGAGATCATCATGGCAAGAGATCAGTAATGAAGCAACCTCGGCCATTTCCATCTCTTCCATTGTTCAGCAGTCTCGGATGTCAAAGAAGCATCCATGAAGGAAATCCTTAGAGGCTAACGGGAACGATGAAGAAAGCAAAGGGTTTCTTTTGAATGAGCAAACGAGAAAGTTCACCTCATCCCCCTCTTTTCCTTATTTATACGGTGTTGAGTATTGGACTTCTTCCTACTTAGTTTTGATGATGAGAAAACATAAATACTTGTGATCAATCCCCTACTTGCAGTTAATCCATTGCATAAGCATATCATGAAGATCAATTAGCAATGGATGGATCAATCAAAGCTTGTAAAGTGGATGATCGAAGATGAAGATTGTAGCTTCAAGAAGACTTCTAGATCTTCCAATAGAAAGAAGAGAGGCAAAACAAATGTATTCTTTTATTCTCTTCTTCTTCTTTCTTTTTAGAAGCTTAGAAGTAGAATTATGGTGGAGCACGCACACACACATCTTTCATTCTATCCTAGGAAAGCATTAGAACTCAATTCATAGGCCTCCAATTCTTTATTATCAAGCACGTGCAGTTTGGAGTTCATACGGGCGACTGCTGAAGGATTTACAGGCGCCTGTCTCCATACAGTCGCTTGAGATTTGTTCTCCTGTCGATTGTTATGCACATACTTTTTCACTTGCTCTTTTGGAATTTCTGCTATAAATATCTTCAGTCGACTAATGTACTATGTACAGGCACCTGTCCAGCTATAGGCGCATGTGACTCGTTAAACAGTCGACTGTATATCCTAGCTCAGTCTTTCAAAGTTTTATCAACTTTCGTACTTGCGTCTGCAGGTGATGTAAGAAGAATTTACAGTCACCTGCCCATAGCATAGTCGCATGTATATGCTTCTACAGTCGCCTATCCCAGCTTGTCAAACTTCCCAAGTTTTGACAACTTTTGCACATGTTTCTGCAGGCGAAGTAAGAAGATGTTACAGGCGCCTGCACATGACACAGTCGCCTGTATATGCTTCTACAGTCGCATGTCCCAGCTTGTCAAACTTTCCAAGTTTTGACAACTTTCGCACTAGCTTCTACAAGCGATGTAAGAAGGTTTTACAGGCGCCTACCCATGGCACAGTCGCTTGTATATGCTTCTATAGTCGCATGTCATGTCCTCCCAATATTTCCCGAGTTTACACCATTTACACACGTAGGATGTCAGTCGCTCATAGAAAATTTCTCAGTCGCTTGTTGGTTTATAAGTGCCTGTCAGACCTTAATCAGTCGACTGTCCTACGTGGCAAGTTACCTTTTGAATTCTCATCTACCCTCTGACAAAGTGCAGCAGGCGACTGTGAGTTCTTCATCAGTCGACTGTCTGGCACGTATTTTCTATCCGTTGGCTTTTTTCAGACTGAGTTCAAAGGGGGTTTTGGGTATTTTGCTTGATGGGTTTAGAGAACTTATAAAAGGGTCTCTTACTGTTCCATTGGAAATCTCTTGAACACTTTGCATTCATTCCCAAGCTCAATCTCTCAAGTTCTCTCTTCCTCAAATCTCAAGCCCCAGAAATCTCAACTACAATCTTATCTTCCCATTTAAACCAAATCTGAGCTTCAAGCTTTGGTGAAGACAAGTACAATGGCTTTCTCTCATCTTGGAAGTGACATCAACACACACACACACACACACACTTGCTCCTTCGAGCTCTACTTCAATGCATAGGTGTTTGTAAGTGTTTTTCGTTTCGAATTTCATTATCTCGTATTTCGATTTCACTCTCGGTTTGTGAGAGTGGGTTTGCTTGATCCCAAGTTGTGGGAGTCAAGGACATCAATTGTTGTTCAATTACACTTGTATGGTTGCTACATGTGGGTTTAAAGAAAACCTCAAGTTAGGATTCTAACTTGAGTATTCGGAGGAATCCCGGTGAGGGACGTATGATTACCGGGAACAAGTCGGGATTGGACTTGGGTAATCCTAACCCTTGAAACATTCTTTGTGTTAGCTTGTTTCGTTTTGGGTTAATTTATATTTTCACATTTATTATTGGTTAAGGATTTAAATTGGTATAACTATCATTTAAATTTTATAAACACTATTCAACCCCCTTCTAGTATTTTTTTCATAGCCAGTGTCCTTGCTTACTGCATGTTACGACCAAAAGATCGTAGGAGTCCGACTCCCACCCAGATCCGCTGACATACCCCGTGAACTCTCCTCTTCACGAAAGGGCCGCCACCCCGGAAGACCGAAGCTACATGGGAACGGGCGCACCTCGCAGCACTCCCCCCACCCGGCCGAGGCGTACAACCGCAGTTGCTCGGCCCGCCAGGGGCAGTGCGCTTGGGGAGCGCCCGGACAGTACCGCCGGGTATGCTGACATAGGCACGTGCGTATCCTTCCGTGCCAGCGGCCCACAACCCACGACCGAACAGGGGGCGCGGCCGGGCCGGACAACCCCCGATCAGGACGACCCGGCTGGTCCCCATGAACCACGGCGCCAAGGATAGCATAGCCAGACCTTTAGTTCATCACCAACGACAAACAACCAAGGATAAGGACACGACTGACACAAACGCCGCCCGACCGTCTGACAAAGCACCCCCTGGCAGCTGAGCCCCCTGACACTTAATGCTTTTGGCCCTGACATCCTGACAAAAGTGCCCCTGGCCGTTGCGCTGTCTGACAAAAGCAGGTCAGTCACTCCTGTTCCTGACATCCTCGTCCGAAGCTTCCGCTGACAACCGAGCCAACTCAGCACGTCGAGTCAGCATGCCAGGTCAGCCCCGCCTAGTCATCTCCCATCAGGTATAAATACCCCCTCACTTCTTACTGTAAGAGGGGTTGGCAAATTCTCTCTCTCAACCTATTATTCACACACGAGAGCAAAGGTCGTCCATATCTTTGTTCTCCTACTTATAGCTCGCCACGTACGGTCGACACACCCTCAGTCCGACCAGCGTGCCTAGCCCCCGTTTTAAGTCTTATTACTGACTTAGGCATCGGAGGGGCTAAGGGTTGGACCCCAACCCCGCCCTTCTGACGAGTTGCTCGTGCTGCAGGATAGCTCGCCCCTTGGTCGACATCAGCTCCAGCCTCCCGCTACCCGATCTTCCTCCGCCGTGTCCGGTGGGATTTGACTCCGTGGCCACCCCCGGCGGCAAGTCCAGCCTCTTCACCCCATTAATCACATGTTAAATTGCCAACCTAAACCCTCTTGTCAACAGAACCACTGTGCCCTTGGTTTCCCTCAATACAAATTCATTGTGTGCGAGTTCCACCTCGTAACAATTGGCGCCGTCTGTGGGAACGAAGGGCCACACCCATGTTAGACTCCATGCCGATCACTCGGAACCCTGACCACGGTAAGGATCCCGTGGATCAGGAGCCACTCTCTCTACTAATCACCCCGGCGCCCGACCCCCCTCCGGGGATGGGCACCGAGACAGACCATACTTCGGCCCACGTAGTCCTGAAGAGCTTCAAGGCCGTTACTCAGGCGATGGGAAGCTACCCGGCGGCGGGGGCGGAGCCACAGCCCGGCCCCTCAGAGCCCCAGAACGTGAGACGGAATCTCCACCCTCAGTGCGAGGAGGAGGAGGAAAACAAGGGGCTCGCCATGGAGGTTGTGGCCCAGCAGAGGCTCCTGGAAGAGGAAATGGAGGTCGCGCGGCTGTGGAGGCGCCGGGAGGCGGCGGCCGCCGCGCAAAGGTGTTTAGAAGAAGCGGCCGAGACCGCCCGGAGGGCCTACCAGGACGAAAAAACCACCCGCCACCAGCTCCGCTTCATCATCGCGGAGCGCGAGAGGCTAAGGAGGGAGAACGAAAGCAACTGAGAAATCCTGGAGGTGACGGCGACGGGCCGGCGGCTCGGGGACGGGCGGGGCCCGTTGTTGGCCAGATCCCCACCAGGAGGAGGCAGTTCGCCTCGCCTGCACCACGCCTCCGATCGCCTGCACGAGGAAGCCGTTTGTCGACAACTATGCTTCCTCGCCGCCGAGCGCGAAAGGCTTCTGCGGGAGAATCAGGAGCGAACAGAGGTCCGAGGGGAGGCAGCCGGGAGGCGATGGCACTGGGAGAACCGTAGCCCGCAGCCCGTCGAATCTTCGACCCGGGGAAGGAGCCCCGCCAGACGACTGCCAGGCTACTCCCCGGGGCGGGAGGACTGTCGGCGGCCGAGGCACGACCGGAGCCAGACCCCCGAATGGCGGAGAGGGGATGCGCCCGATCGCCCTACCTATCCGGAGGAGGCCACGCCGCTTGCACGGTGGATTACGTCCGCCCCAAGGCCCATAAGGTTCAACCCCCCCTGGCCACGTACAATGGAAGAGGCGACCCCCTCACGCACGTGCAGCAGTACGGGGGGCAATGGAGGCGCAGGATGTGGATGAGGCGTTCCTATGCCGGCATTTCTCCCAAAACCTGAGGGACACCGCGTTGGACTGGTACTTCGGCTTACCCGCGAGATCCGTTGGGAGCTTTGGCGAGCTATCCCACAAGTTCTGCCAAGAGTTTCGGGCCGGGCGGACGAAAAAGAAGCCCTTAGACTATCTCAGCACGATAGTCCAAGGAGAAGGGGAGACGACGGGCAGATACCTCCGCCGCTTTCAGGATGAGAGACTGGCGGTGGGGACATGCGGCGACGAGGTGCTTATGCTGGCCTTTAAGACGGGGTTGCGGACTCGGAGCCTCCACAAATCCCTGCTCCGGGATCCGCCGACCGACTATGAGGCGTTGGTTGATATGGCGGAGAGGCATGCATTGGCCGAAGAGACTCTCGGCACAAAGGCCCTATTTCCCCCAGCGAAGCCATTCCAAGGCGAGCCCCGGTCACACCCTCGACCGAGGCAAGAAGAGGGGCACCGAGGTCGCGACCAGCTGGCCCAACCAAGCGCGAACTGGCGGGGCGACGCCCGCAAGATCACCCTGGCCCGGCGCGCGAGTTCGCCCCGGCCCAAGGGCCCACCCGAGTCGTCCCGAGACAAGAAGGCCCCCTACGGGCACATTACACGCAACTCAATGCCCCCCTGATCGAGGTGATGGCCGCGGCTACGAGAGCCGGGCTACTGCCGGAGCCGCCTCGAGAAATGAAGTCGGATACGGCCCGGAGAGATTTCAAAAAATACTGACGATACCACCGGGACCATGGCCATGACACCGACGACTGCTTCACCCTCAAAAGGGAAATCGAGCGGCTGATCCAGACGGGCCACCTAGGGGGCTTCGTCGGGGGCAGGAGACCAGACCGAGAGGAGGGGAACCACCGAAGGGCACGGAGGGCAGACCCTCCAACAAAAGGTGAGCGGGAAGAGCCTCACCCCCCGAAACCAGTCATGCGCATAAACACGATATGTGGCGGGCCATCCTCCGGAGGAGCATCATCGTCAAGCAAAAAGGCGTACGCGAGACAAGTGATGACGGCGGGTCTTGGAGGGGATCCGAGAGGGAGAAGGATAACATACCCTCCCATTACTTTCAGCGACGAGGATCTAGAGGGAGTCGAGCTGTCCCACGACGACGCCATCGTCATCGAGGCCCAGATAGGGACGGCCATCGTCAGCCGCCTCCTGATCGACACAGGGAGCTCCTGCGACATCATGTTCATGTCCACAATCGAAAAGATGGGGTTAAGGCCGACGGACCTGAGACCCTGTACCGGACCCCTCGTCGGCTTCACCGGTCACTCGACCCCCATTGTAGGAGTAATCACCTTGCCAATAACCCTCGGAGAAGAGCCACGGGTCGTCACTTGGATGACTCTGTTCGTTGTGGTCGACATTGCGTCGGCGTACAACGGGATCATAGGACGACCTTACATGGCGGCCATCGGAGCGCTCCCCAGCCTTCTCCACCAGATGGTCAAGTTCCAAACCCCCCGAGGGGTTGGGTTCATATGGGGAAGCCAGAAGCTGTCTAGGAGCTGCTACGTGGTATCGACCAAGCACAAGGGACCAGAGCTGAACCTGAGGATCGACCTAACACGGCGGAGGGACGACTCCTGCAATCAAAAGTTAGCTCCAGCTGATGGCACCGCGGAAGGGAACAGGACCTGCCGCGCCCACCAAAGCCCCCCCTGATGAGGACGGGCTAATCACTCAGAAGAACGAGGAACGCCAGTCGTAATATCACCGAAAACTGTAAGTCATGAATGAAATATCTTGTCTCCTTTTGCATCTTCGAATTTTGCCTCTTCTACATGAAAATTTCAGCTCAAAACGCGCAAGACTCCGGGGCAGGACCAATCCTCGCCACCCAAACCGGAGAGGGACACGGGCCGAGCTACGCGCTCGCTCCCCCCCCAAAGAAGACCTCTGGGGCAAGCTTACGGAGCTTAGCCACCCAAACCGGAGCGCCATATGCGGGGTAGGCGACGGCCCAATACCCGTCCGACTATAGAGGCTGCGGGGAGGCGACGACCCAATGCCTGCCCTCTCAAAGACTCCGGGGCAGGACCATTCCTCGCCACCCAAACCGGAGAGGGGCACGGGCCGAGCTGCGCACTCGCTCCCCCCCAAAGAAGACCTCCGGGGCAAGCTTACGGAGCTTAGCCACCCAAACCGGAGCGCCATATGCGGGGTAGGCGACGGCCCAATACCCGTCCGACTATAGAGGCTGCGGGGAGGCGACGGCCCAATACCCGCCCTCTCAAAGACTCCGGGGCAGGACCATTCCTCGCCACCCAAACCGGAGAGGGGCACGGGCCGAGCTGCGCACTCGCTCCCCCCCAAAGAAGACCTCCGGGGCAAGCTTACGGAGCTTAGCCACCCAAACCAGAGCGCCATATGCGGGGTAGGCGACGGCCCAATACCCGTCCGACTATAGAGGTTGCGGGGAGGCGACGGCCCAATAACCGCCCTCTCAAAGACTCCGGGGCAGGACCAGTCCTCGCCACCCAAACCGGAGAGGGGCACGGGACGAGCTGCGCACGCGCTCCCCCCCCCCCAAAGAAGACCTCCGGGGCAAGCTTACGGAGCTTAGCCACCCAAACCAGAGCGCCATATGCGGGGTAGGCGACGGCCCAATACCCGTCCGACTATAGAGGTTGCGGGGAGGCGACGGCCCAATAACCGCCCTCTCAAAGACTCCGGGGCAGGACCAGTCCTCGCCACCCAAACCGGAGAGGGGCACGGGCCGAGCTGCGCACTCGCTCCCCCCCCCAAAGAAGACCTCCGGGGCAAGCTTACGGAGCTTAGCCACCCAAACCGGAGCACCATATGCGGGGTAGGCGACGGCCCAATACCCGTCCGACTATAGAGGCTGCGGAGAGGCGACGGCCCAATACCTGCCCTCTCAAAGACTCCGGGGCAGGACCAATCCTCGCCACCCAAACCGGAGAGGGGCATGGGCCGAGCTGCGCACTCGCTCCCCCCCCAAAGAAGACCTCCGGGGCAAGCTTACGGAGCTTAGCCACCCAAACCGCAGTGCCATATGCGGGGTAGGCGACGGCCCAATACCCGTCTGACTATAGAGGCTGCGGGGAGGCGACGGCCCAATACCCGTCTGACTATAGAGGCTGCGGGGAGGCGACGGCCCAATACCTGCCCTCTCAAAGACTCCGGGGCAGGACCAATCCTCGCCACCCAAACCGGAGAGGGGCACGGGCCGAGCTACGCGCTCGATCCCCCCCCAAAGAAGACCTCCGGGGCAAGCTTACGGAGCTTAGCCACCCAAACCGGAGCGCCATATGCGGGGTAGGCGACGGCCCAATACCCGTCCGACTAAAGAGGCTGCGGGGAGGCGACGGCCCAATACCCGCCCTCTCAAAGACTCCGGGGCAGGACCAATCCTCGCCACCCAAACCGGAGAGGGGCACGGGCCGAGCTACGCGCTTGCTCCCCCCCCCCCAAAGAAGACCTCCGGGGCAAGCTTACGGAGCTTAGCCACCCAAACCGGAGCGCCATATGCGGGGTAGGCGACGGCCCAATACCCGCCCTCTCAAAGACTCCGGGGCAGGACCAATCCTCGCCACCCAAACCGGAGAGGGGCACGGGCCGAGCTGCGCACTCGCTCCCCCCCCCCAAAGAAGACCTCCGGGGCAAGCTTACGGTGCTTAGCCACCCAAACCGGAGCGCCATATGCGGGGTAGGCGACGGCCCAATACCCGTCCGACTATAGAGGCTGCGGGGAGGCGACGGCCCAATACCCGCCCTCTCAAAGACTCCGGAGCAGGACCAATCCTCACCACCCAAACCGGAGAGGGGCACGGGCCGAGCTACGCGCTCGCTCCCCCCCCAAAGAAGACCTCCGGGGCAAGCTTACGGAGCTTAGCCACCCAAACCGGAGCGCCATATGCGGGGTAGGCGACGGCCCAATACCCGTCCGACTATAGAGGCTGCGGGGAGGCGACGGCCCAATACCCGCCCTCTCAAAGACTCCGGGGCAGGACCAATCCTCGCCACCCAAACCGGAGAGGTGCACGGGCCGAGCTACGCGCTCGCTCCCCCCCACAAAGAAGACCTCCGGGGCAAGCTTACGGAGCTTAGCCACCCAAACCGGAGCGCCATATGCGGGGTAGGCGACGGCCCAATACCCGCCCTCCCCAAAGAGGGTCTGCGACCCCTCTTCTCAAACATCGGGAAACAAATCAGGGCTCGCGGATCGAGGCTACCCCCACGCAGGGCCATCACTGAGGAGTAACGCTTGACACCTATAAAGCCGACAACCGAAATGACTCGTCAAACCAAAAGGACGCTCGGGACCTGCGCCACTGATAAACGGCACGCCCACCGAAAAACAGGAGCTGAGGAGTCACGTCAGGTGTCACCCGTCGGGAACGGTCCCCAAGGAACACAACTCCAAGATGGCCCCAGCTCATCACGTTAAGGAAAGGGAGGAGGCGAAAAATACACCATTATAAATACCCCCCCTCAGCCTCTTCAAAGTGGAGGGGGGCGAAAGAGAGAATTTGAGGAAAGGCCAATCCTTTCGCCACACTCTCCCCCTAGAAGACGCGGAAAATGCGAGGAACACCGACTGCTCTAGTAAACGATCCCCCAACAGGATATTCCTCTTACACGAGGGGCACCCTGCCTGCTGCTCCCCGCCTTCCCTTAGACAACTTAAGACACCGAAACTGGAGCTCCAATGGCATACCGTGCCCCTCCACGGACGCCCCGCGGACGTAGGCGCGGCTGGCAGACAACCCGATGGACGGGACAAACCTACCAAATCACCCCATCGGGCACCCCAGTACCCGCCAAAGTCGACCCGACCCCAGGGGACTCGCCCCCGAGCGCCGGAGCATTCCAACAGTCTATTCCACTTACACCTATAGCGCCCCGCCTTCCACTCCTCGACTTCTCCTGGACCACATACGCCAGGAAGACGCACGGATCGGCGACGGACCACGTCCTCCCGCGCCCGTCACACGGCGACTCCAGTCGATAGGAGCGACAAGGCCCCGCGGGATAGAGCAACCACCAAGGACTCCCTCTCCCCCCAATTCTGGGAATGAGGGCCAAAGCCACCACCCCCGGCATCGACACAACCATCCACCCCTTCCCCGAGCGGGAATCCTCTGAAGTAACTCTGCACCCCTTCAGGGGCACGACGCCAGGGAGGGACGCATCAAATACTACGAGGACGTCAACCTAACTAGAACGACTCAACGTTTCGCCTACGGGCCCGTCCTGTTTATTAAAATATTGATAAAAGCTGATGGAAAGACTATTCCCGATTGACCACTAGCTATAACTCAGGCGCACTCAGGCATGGGGGCAACCCCCGAAAAAAGAGACTAACCAGCTGTAAATTTTCTCGGGCGCACTACCCTAAATAAAGGGAATTAACACAACTCCCCCAACGTCGGGCTAGAGACAGCCGCACCAAAGCGTAACTCTGAAAGGGAACTTCCACACACACACAGATGGAAGATTCCAGAAAAGTGCGGGTATCAACCCCACATAACTTTACTTTTTTTCTTTCTTTCTTTCTTTCTTTCTTAAACGCCTAAACATAACTACTTGGTAACATTTCCCGCGCCGATGGCACATCCGCCGGTCTCTGCCTCGTCGCCCTCCCCTCCCTCGCCGGTCTCCCCCTCGCCGTCCCCCTCCTCGTCGCTGCAAGCTGCAAGTCCGTCGAGGTCGAGCTCAACTGGCGGGGACAGACCCGCCACCTTCTCCTTTTTCCGAACCAAGCAAGCTTCCCACCCCTCCGCCCGGCCTTTCTCAATGCCCTGGGACATCGAATCTGCGAGGGCAGGTATGACGGTCTTCTCCTGATACGTGCGAAATTCATCGACCCTGCGAGCTAACTCCTCCTCGGTGGCCTTGGCACGACCCGCCAGACCCTCCGCACGAACTTCCTCCTTCCCAAGGGCCTCCTCCAGCTCCTTCGCTCTCTCTCTAGCCCCGGTCGCCTGCAGCTCATGATCGGCCAGGACCGCCTTCAGGCGCTCTACCTCCGCCTCATATTGGCCGCCCCTCTCCCTCTCCTTCGTCAGGTCCTCGCCAGCACTCTTACGAAAGGCGACGAACTCGGCCACCACTCTAACTATGGCACCCTCTGCCTTATGTATGGCAGGCACGTGCCTCATCACTCCAAGCATCAAGTTGACGGCCTGAACAAAGAAAAGAAGAGAAGAGAACCCATTTAGGGTGTTCAATAAAATCCACTGGAAAAGGCCATCCGCCTTGCAAAACCTACCTGGACGCCGTACAACACCGCGGTCCCACACAGACCCTTGGGCTCCACCGCTTCCAGCGCCACCCTATCGCGGGGCAAGAAAATGTTCTCCGCCAACCTCGCCGCCACGCCTCCGTCCTCGAACACGGACTCATCACTCGCCACCTTGAACGGCGCCCGATGAAGAGCCTCGTCGGAATAACCCTCGACGTCGGTCCTCTTGGCCTTGAAATAGACCAATGAGGCCTCACAGCGGGGATCGGCGGCCCTCTCGAGACCGAACAACGGACAACCATAGGGCCAACTGTCCCAACCGGCGGACCCGGTCGGGCTGCCTGACGTCTCGGCCCTCCCCGACTGACTGGTAGCGGCCGCCCCCTCCACTCCAGCAGGTGCCAGGGGGCTAGACGACCGCGTCCCGGAGGCATCCACCCCTCCCCCAGTCGACCCTTCGTCCCCGCCCTCCAGGTCGATGACGGGGTTTGCTATCCCCTCCCCGGTTCCACCCTCCTGCTGACCGGCTTCCCCCCGCCCCGGCGCATCAGGAACAGACGACCTCGTCGGCAGCTTCCTCCTCTTCATGGACGCCGGCACCCCCGTCGAACTCCCCACCCCTCCTTCCTCTCGCAACCTCTTGGTGCCAATTCTCTTCGACGTTCGCCCCGCCTGCTCCGATGCACGTTGCATCATTTCCTCAAGGGACAAACTCATCGTGTGACCTGCTAAAGAGAGAGAGTTCAGGGTAAGCACTTCAGATGCACTAACACCAAAATCTGTTGTACCTTCGGGCCAGATGTTCGCCACTATCATCTCAGCCCGAGCGAGCATCCGGTAATCTCGGCCCTCCCCTGGTATTGCCATTAGAAGCTGGGCCACCATTTTCTCCTCATCCCCTAATTCAACCCCCTCCTTCGCCTCGGGATTCAGCTCCGCCAATCAGACCTCATCAACACATCCTCCGGCACGCCCACAAACACATACTGCTGGCACCACCACTTAATCTTCCCGGGCAACCCCCTAATGAGTGGATGGCTCTTTTTCGCGGAGAGATAGTAGCAGGACCCCAACCTCTTCACCGAGAAGAAATAGCGAAATAAGGACAGCGATGGGCGAACCTGGTTGCTCACGCACAGCACTAGGAATCCCACAACAGCACTAATGGCATTGGGCATCAGGCGATACAAGGGCAGCTCCAGGAAGTTCAACACATCTAGCAAGAACGGATGGGGGGAAAGCGCAACCCTTGCTCAAACGAGGAAACATACACTCCCACCTCACGGTCGCCCGTGAAACACACCCTCTCTTGCGGCTCCGGTTCACGAACAGAATACGGTGGCCTGACATACATCTCGAAGATCTCCGCGATGGATCTCTTCAGCACCGACTTCACGCCCGCAATCTCGAGAGGCACCTCTCCAGTCTCCGCGACGGAGCTCCCCTCCCCAACCACCCTCGACCCCTGACCACGAAATGAAGACGTCGAGGACGACATCTATAAAACGGACCTCTTACCTAATGGGCTCCGGCAACTCAGACGGCTTCGCTTCGTCGTCGACCGTGCCCACGAGGACGACTCTGGCAAGGATAATGAAGTCTCCGACAAGCTCCAGCCGCTTGCAAAACCTTCGCCCAACAATCAGCTTTGCTTCGCTCCCCTCCCTGAGATCTCTTTTACGCAACTACGCAAAGCATTATGACCATCGACCTCGTGACACGTGTCATCAATCCGTTCCCTATCCAGCGTCGATCCACGCGTTCTGACGCCTCGCGTACTGGCAACCGTCACTTCTGCCACGCGTCCGCTTTGAAGTGGTCAGATCGCTTCGATTCCCGCCCGCCGTCGATTCGCCAGGCTGACATCTAATCACGCGATCGCCAGCAGGCCCCTTCAATTCCCGCCCAAATCCTGGCGAGATGATTACCCCCATTCGAAATTACTCCACCCTTCGCCTCTTCTTTCTAAGCACCGCCCGTCTGAAGGCTGAGTCCGACCTCCGTCGAGGCGGCCGAAACGAGAAGGCGCCGCTCATCCCAAGGCGGCGTCCGACCTCCGTCGCGGCGGCATAACCGGTAATCCACCACTCAATCAGTTCTGGATCTCGGTTGCAAGGCTTAGCAAACGTTCGTACGGAACAAGCTACCTCGGCCCGCCTCGGGTCCACCGAGAATCACTCTGGATTTTCGATCAAACCCCTTCTAACCGCGGTATATCTCAACTTCCCTCTACCAACGACCGGAATATCCTCGGCAGAGCGAAGTTGGGGGCAGTCACGTCCCTCACAAAACTGCCGGTCTACGAACACGACTAGGAAGACTACAGTTTCGATACAAGACCAATACAATGCATTTGCCCAAATAGCAATGTTATACATTAAACATTCCAAACGCTACAACAAAACACTGGTTATAACCCTTACACAAGAAGGTACAGGCCTCCCCAAACCCACTTTCTTAGCGGCCCCCCCTCTCAGCCGACCGAGCCCTCACATCTCTCGCCACTTGCCGAATCCCCTCATCCCTCGCCTCTTGCACCATCGGCACAACATGCTCGTCATGATAGCGGCGGATAGCGGCTTCGATCATTTCGCCTTCAGCTTCCCGTTTTTCCTCCAGCCGCCGCGTCGTGACACCCCTCTCCCTTTTCTCGGCCTCAAAGGCATCCTTTAGGCCTGCTATTTGCCGCCTCTATACCCCGATCACCGCCTCCTTGCTAACCAATTCCGCGGCGTGCTTCGACCGGATGTCATCCCTCTCCCGCGTTACTTCTTGGAGTTGGCTCTCGACCTTTGCTTTTGACGAATCAAAGTACGCGGCCCGCCCCTTCTCCACCTCATAGGACTTCCTAACCCTCTCCAGCTCCGCTTCCGTGTCCCTCAGCTTCGCCTTGACCTCTCCGAGGTTCGCCCTCGCTACCTCAAGAGACGCTCGGGTGACGGCCACAGGAGTACGGCCCCGCAGGGCTACCAGGTTCATAACCATCTACAGAAGACCCGAATTAGCGGGGCACGAATAAAGAAAGCCCAAGGGCGAGGCAAGAGAATCGGCTTACCTGCACGACGTGCCATATAGCAGAGCCACACAACCGTTCCGCCCCCACGCGAGTCAAAGATTCGTGATCGCGCGGTAACACGCAATACTCGGCGAGGCGCGCTGCCACTCCCGCGTCCTCGAATACCGACTCGTCTCAGCCTACTCGAAAAGGGAACTTATGGAGACGGTCATCTGGATACGCCTCGACCTCTTCTCGGGTCCTCTTGAAACGAATGAGGGCGCCCTCACAACCCGGGCTCGACGACCCTCCCATTTCCCACGAAGGGATTCCGTATGGCCACTTTTGAACCAAAGGCGCTCGGCGAGGCTCGACCACCTCTGATACCCTCGGCGGGACGGAGGGTCCGGCCCCCGCGCGGACGAGCCCGAATGAAGATCTTCGCCGGGCCCATCGACAGAGATACCTGGCTCAGCTGCCCTCCATCCCGGATGCGCCCTCTCCCCACGGGGGACCCCGCCTCCCCGTACCCGGGACCCTGCCTCACGCGCCACCCCCTTGCCTTTCTCACGAGGATCAGTGTCCACTGAGACCGGGGCTTCGGCCGATCCCGACACCTCCTCCGGCCCCCGCATCGCGTCTCCGCCTACAAAAAAAGAAGATCAGGGCAAGCCTAGCCCAAGGTTTACCAAATATCAAAGATACCTAGGGGCCAAAAGTCCTGGGCGAGCTGACTGCTCATCGTCAGACTCGCCAACTGACTGTACGCCTCGGGCAGTTCCATCAAAATCTGAGCTTTGGCAATATCCTCCCGAGTCAGCTCCACCCTTTCATTTACTAGGGGATTCCGCGCCCCCCAGTTCGACATCAACGCCACGTCGCTTGGCATCATCATGAAGGAGAACTCCCTCATCCACTCGCCGACGTCGTCGGGCACCCCAAGGATAAGTCCTCGTCCTCTCTTAGCGCAAACACAATGATACATTCCCCTCTTCCGGATTACGAAGAAATACTGGAACAGTGCCAGTGAGGGACTCAAGGAGCAAGCAAGGCACAAAACGACAAACCCCACTAACAAGCCCCAAGAACGGGGCGCTAGGGCAAATATCGGCAGCTCCAGGAAATTCAACAGATAAAGCAAATACGGATGGATCGGGAAGCGGAGCCCCAACTCGAATGACCGGACATAGACCCCGACCTCATTATCTCCAGGCGAACACACCGTTTCCTCTGACCCGGGGACCCGAACCTCATAGGGTTGTCGCACGAACCGCACGCGAATCTCCCTGATGTTAATCCTATCCAACCTACATCGGAGGGATCCAATCGCTCTCGGGACAATGGAACACCATGACCCTCTCTCCCTAGGCCGCCGCACCCCCCGCTGCGACGCCCCCTCACCCACCAACTCCTCCTCCCCCGCTTGGCTACCGCCTCCAACCTCGAAATGAGAAGCCATCGGTCGGAAAGGAAGGAAATTAATTATTATTACCTGGCTGATCCGTCAAATCAGGAAGACGTTCGGAAGAAGATGACCAGCGGCGGAAGTAGCAAACTAGCCAGCAAGCGACAGACAGAAGTATCGAACGCCGGAGAAGAATCGAAGATGGATAAAAAACTCCCGCCGACCGCCTTCCAGACCCTTTTATTTGTAAAGTGGGCCACCGGGTCATCACGGCCGTCGGTCTTCCGCCACGCGGCGCCCATCGGGATGTCCTTGATGCCTCGACTGGCGTGAGGGTCACTTCATCCATGCGTCGCGAACCCAATCGTGGAGGCGCTTCGTTTTTCTCTACCCCCTTTCAAATCGTAATAATGACCAGTACGGCGGGAGTTCCGAAGCTACCGCCGCCACCACCGGGCGTGGGCCAAGGCCCTTACTGATGGTCCAGGATGTCGGAGATGGTTCGCCCTCCGAGCCGAGCCGGGCTACCGCCTCAGACTCGAAGGCCGGGGGCAATTGTTACGACCAAAAGATCGTAGGAGTCCGACTCCCACCCAGATCCACTGACATACCCCGTGAACTCTCCCCTTCACGAAAGGGCCGCCACCCCGAAAGACCGAAGCTACATGGGAACGGGCGCACCTCGCAGCACTCCCCCCACCCGGCCGAGGCGTACAACCGCAGTTGCTCGGCCCGCCAGGGGCAGTGCGCTTGGGGAGCGCCCGGACAGTACCGCCGGGTATGCTGACATAGGCACGTGCGTATCCTTCTGTGCCAGCGGCCCACAACCCACGACCGAACAGGGGGCGCGGCCGGGCCGGACAACCCCCGATCAAGACGACCCGGCTGGTCCCCATGAACCGCGGCGCCAAGGATAGCATAGCCAGACCTTTAGTTCATCACCAACGACAAACAACCAAGGATAAGGACACGACTGACACAAACGCCGCCCGACCGTCTGACAAAGCACCCCCTGGCAGCTGAGCCCCCTGACACTTAATGCTTTCGGCCCTGACATCCTGACAAAAGTGCACCTGGCCGTTGCGCCGTCTGACAAAAGCAGGTCAGTCACTCCTGTTCCTGACATCCTCGTCCGAAGCTTCCGCTGACAACCGAGCCAACTCAGCACGTCGAGTCAGCATGCCAGGTCAGCCCCGCCTAGTCATCTCCCATCAGGTATAAATACCCCCTCGCTTCTTACTGTAAGAGGGGTTGGCAAATTCTCTCTCTCAACCTATTATTCACACACGAGAGCAAAGATCGTCCATATCTTTGTTCTCCCACTTATAGCTCGCCACGTACGGTCGACACACCCTCAGTTCGACCGGCGTGCCTAGCCCCCGTTTTAAGTCCTATTACTGACTTAGGCATCGGAGGGGCTAAGGGTTGGACCCCAACCCCGCCCTTCTGACGAGTTGCTCGTGCTGCAGGAAAGCTCGCCCCTTGGTCGACATCAGCTCCAGCCTCCCGCTACCCGATCTTCCTCCGCCGTGTCCGGTGGGATTTGACTCCGTGGCCACCCCCGGCGCAAGTCTAGCCTCTTCACCCCATTAATCACATGTTAAATTGCCAACCTAAACCCTCTTGTCAACAGAACCACCGTGCCCTTGGTTTCCCTCAATACAAATTCATTGTGTGCGAGTTCCACCTCGTAACACTGCAGATTGTCTCTCCATGATCGGGCCCGACCCTTTGACTAGGGGGCACATGTCAATGATCTATGGGAGTACATTTCCCGAGCCTCATACCAAAGAAACAGCCGAATCAGAGGTGTACGCTTTTTGGCGGTCAAATTCAAAAATTCCCGCTTCGATTGCCATGCCTATTTAATGAGATATCACATCACTCGACCTCAATCGATGCCTCGTCTGAGCTGAAGTGATAGGGGGCCATTGTTACAACATTGGGCTGGCCCACGAAGAGGAGAACGAATGTCTCGTCCGAATGAAGTAAACCGCTAAGAATATGATGGTTGCTAACAAGGTCCAACAAGTCTTCATAGAAAGTGACTGCTCACTCAGTCAAAGCCAGACAACGTTTTGCCCGTTAAGCTTCCGAGGTCCAAGGGATCATTTAATAGTGCGTTTGATATTAATGGCGGAATAAATGGGCAACGGTTATGCCATTTTTAAAGGACAATCATGCCACTCTTAAAGTAAGAACGTTATTCATTAACGGCTCTAATTAGGGAGACATCCTCACCTATAAATAGTACAAATGACGATGGGACCGAGGAGGTTCCAGAGATACTAAGCACTAGGTACTCTGATAACTCATTCTCTTACTTTCACTTTACATTTCTTCTTCCATAGCTCGACATGACAGTGAGTGGACGACCTCTCTTTTATGTCGGACATAGCTACCCCGAGTCTTCTTTAAGTCTCTTACTGACTTAATCATCAGAGTGGATTTGGGTCGTAACCAAGATCCGACCACACTAATGATTTGGCTATGCTGCAGACAACTCAGCAGATCGCTTGGAGTTAGGTCGAGCTCCTTCCAACAGATCGGGCTTGGCTCTCCTTGACCAAGATTCAACCATTCTCGGGTCCCACTCCTCTGCCGACAAAGCGCCACGTCAACGGAAGCAGCACCACTCTATCGTGCGAGACGAATTTACCCGTTAACAGGTGCAATGGGGGTTTGCCCGAATGCAATTAGCTTGAAGGTTAACAAATGATTATATTGAAGATTAACTAAGCATGTGCCGCCTGAGACTTGGACGCTGGATAAGATAATGAAAATAAATGAAATATTCAGCATGTCTATCGCATTGTCTCGAGATATTCTAAGTGGCACGTAGTCATCGATTACCTGCGCCGACATGGGCTGCGGGGGGCGCCGCCCGGCCGCCGCGTCCGACGTGATTAGGCGCCGAGCTGGCAACAGCGCGGCGCGTTTCTTGCTTATTACTAGTAATTAATTACTTAATAAGGACTGTTAAGTTTTTAAGTATTTGATGTTGGCCTTGGGACGCGCCCAAGGGCCGTTAAATCCCAGGATAAGATCAATATTTTGGAGATTAGGACCACGTGGGATCCACGTCAGACACTTTTATCGGGACCGGATGAGATCCCAAGACCGTGGATAATCATCTTCTTTTTGAGATGGGGTCCACTTTTTTAAGATTCAATAATAATAATACCTTCATTAAAATGATTAAAAAGAGCCATGTGTTATGAATAAGACCAATTGGGCCTATTGGGTATCCACCCACATGAGTACCCATTATGAATACTATATAAAGGAGGCTAGGGGTTTCCTAACCTCAACATTCTCCAAACATGTTTCTCGTTCACAACACGTTATCAGCACGATCACGCTCGTGGAAAAGGCGGCGACGCGCGAGGAAGGAGATCCATCAACCGCTCAGTCTAAGAAGATCGTAATCTTCTCAACAGGGAGCGAAAAGGGCATACCGTCGTCTAGATTCCCTCGTCGAATCTAGAGGTAAATATCAAAACTTTTTAGATCTAAACTTGCGTTTCACGTAGATCTGCATGTTTTAGGATCAAAAAGTTTAAAAACACGGTAAAAATCACATTTTTTTATTTAGATCCGCATGTCTAAAAACAATAAAAATCAGTTTTTTAGAGATCTAAATGCTTGAAAAATCTGTTTTTTACCCCCCAAACCTTGATCCATACCCCGCACGCCCGAAGGGCTAAACGGCGGCGCTCTACGAGCGCCGCCGGCGGCAAAACACCGCGGCCATCGGTCGCGGCCACGCTGCCGCGGCCTCAGGCCGCGGCCCATAGCCGCGGCCTCCCGGGCCCGGCCCGCCGCCACGGCGGCCGCGGCCCGCAGCCGCGGCCAGCCGTCACGGCGGCGCGCCCCGCGGGCCCCCCTAGGGTTTTTCAGAAACCCTAGCCCTTAACGGGCCAATTTTTCGGGGGAGGCCCAAATTAACCCTAATGGGTTGTTTTCATGGCCTAAAAAAGCCTGAAAATTAGCCCATGTACACAAATAATTTTTCCTTTTTATTTTTGGCCCCTAAAGCCCAAAATAATTAAAGAAATCTTTAAAAGGTTAAAGCGGGAAATAAAACATTAAAAATATGGATCAAAGGTAAAAAGTTTTTTCAATAATAATTTTTTAGCACGTCACACATAATTTAGATATTTAATTAATCTTTACATGCCTGTGATTTGATTATCTGCGTAGTTGTATATTTTCCATATATTATCTGCGTGGATGTGCGAATTAAGCTATGTTTTTAGGGATCATCCAGGTTTCCGACACCTTTAATTTCCTGTAATTTCTTCCTTTTTTGAGAGAAATTTGTAAGTTAGGATATAAATGTAAAAAGAAGACCGGCGGACACCAAAAAGGAGCTGAAGGCGTATGCACAAAGATGAAAGGGGCTTCTCTCTGAAGTTCCCGAGTTGTACCTATTCTTTCATGCAACTTTTGATGTAATTTCGGACTGTCTTTTTCTTTTCGGTGTCGGCCGGCTGATCCTCATAGTCCTAAGTTATTTTTTTTCATTGCTTATACATTAAATGCGTGGATGTTAACTATTTTCATGCTATGTTAATGTTACAATGAAACTGTTAAAAAGCATGCTAAAATCACTTTGATATAGCTTAACGCCTATAGCTAGACTATATATCGGCAATGAGATTATTTAAATACCTGCATCATATAAATAGCATGTGTATACATCATACTTGTTTCAATTCAGTTTAATTGAGCATAATTTTTAGTTTACAAGATTTACTTTATATGTATGATGGGCTCATGATATGACGATATTTATGACAATAAGACAATCATGATTTCAAAAAAGTTTAACATAATATCAACTTTGACAAAATGAACCTGAAGTTCAAAATCAAATCAAAAGTCATCACCCCTTTTTTCCCCTAATAAAATAAATATCAACAATAACGATGGCTTATGCGAAAACCATTTATGTGATCCCTTTTTTAGAGATGCGCATTTTGCAGTAAATATTGACACCAGCAGTTGTCATAACACCGCTAAACTCTTTTAGAGTCATCTCACTTTACAATGTATGATTTTTGAATCTACCCCCTACTTTTAAGTGTACGCCCGAAGTCGTGACTTAATAGATAAGTGAGAAATTATAAATTTCGTAGCCATGTATTTGTTCTCCCATATGAGCATGATAAACTATCCACATAAAATTTGAACGACTCAAGTAAATGGCCTGAAGCTATACTCGAGCATTCAAATAGACTTTTAAAAGTCTCTTATTAATTAGAAAAGTGGAAGTATAAAATAATTTGCTCAAACCCCTGCTTAAGTCTCCTTAGCAAGACTAAGTTTCATTGTCCTTTATAAATAAGGAATATTGAAATCAGGGGAAGTTCAGGATCAAACATGACCGGAAATAAAAATAAGGAAAACTTAAAAACAGGGGAAGTCTTGAATTAAATGAGAAAGGGAAGATATGATATACCTCGACATGGAGTAAGCAATGGCAAGCCAATATCAGACCAGAAGTTCTGATAAGAGCCATAATGTTTTTGCAAACATGAATGTGCATTAACTTATGCCATATAAAAATACATACATATCTAGTCAAAACGACGAAAGTCTAATTGACCTTATGTACATTTAGCTACTCCCCGAGGACAAATAAACTTTGAAATCAAATATAATCCGTTGTCATAACAAAAGTCTTAATGAGCATGATTATTATTATATGTTTTCAAGAGCACGCATCACACTATGTCACTTGTTGACTTAACAAAATCATCAATGTTATTCTCTTATAGTTTTTAATACATTTTTATTTTACTGCGAATGATTTGCTATCTTGAATACCCCTAAAAATAAAATGAGGATGCCATATACTCTCTGAAACTTATACAGTTTCAAAGGATATTCGTCAAAACGAAATCCCTAATGACTCAAGAAATAAATGAAGCCTGAAGCTTTTGTCCCATAATGATCCGCACAATAGTCAATGTGAAGATGTAATCCTTCACAGTTTGAACATAGTTCAACTATTACCGGACAAAATTAACTTGAGCATTTTAATGGACTTTTCAAAAGTCCCACATAAATTCAAAAGGAGGAATTATTTTGGAACACCAGAAGTGTCCAGAATCGACCAACTTTGGATCGATATCACCCTGGAGTGATGATGCAAGACATCATCAACCAGACGAACCCGAAGATTCTTCAAAAAGGGTGAAACTTTCATTGTCCTATTCAAAAGGGAAAAATGATAATGAGATCATCTCCATTCACATGGACATTGACTCTCCCCACTTCCTCAAAGGAATTTAAGATGATATACTATCATCATTAAAGATAATGAAGACCTTTAGGTCTCTTGAGAGTATTTAAGGGATATAAATGGGCTTCGCCCACTCCCTTAATAGGATTGGTGATGTACCTTTGGTGTACTCATCAATATATCCTCTAAAAATGGTCATTATCCAACCACAGTTTTTTAAAAAATAGGGGTAACTTTGGATAAAAATGGGAAATCATAAATAAGTAGCAACAGTGGTTGCGTACACTCAGCTAGACACAACATTAGAATCCTTTTATATGAGTCTGATCAACTCCATATAAACATTTTCTAAGAATGGGTTTAGAGCACATCTTAAAGATGGTACGTTTGCAACGCTGTGTATGTGTTCCTGAAGCAACACTACATAAACTGTCATGATGCCACAAAGAGAACACATTCATCAGGACTGACCAACTTTGATGAATAGATTCCAAAATCTCGTATGAGTAAGGCATTTACACACGTCTTATAGATTGTGTGTTGATCCTGAAGATCCTCCAATTCCCTATTTGGTTCAAATCATCTATGAGCCTGAAGCTCAAATTGACCAATTAAAAAGTAAATACATATGATCTGATTATAATCAGACTGTCAATTTAAATATTGTCAAAACTTTCACATCCCTGCTACTAAAAATCCAGCTAGGATTGACATACCAAATATAATGGATGCAATCCAACAGTAGCAGAAGTGGATGTCCTTAAGAGATGAGAGGACATACCACGAGTTTCTAAAGAGAGAAATCTACTCCTAGAGATCGAAAAAACAATACCACCACAGGAAAGTGAGCTCAAATCCAGAACCTTATTGCAACTTGGTTGCTAAGGACCCATTCTGGATATGTCCATATTATTTACCCGTCCCAGAACCTTCACTTCTTCAACGCGTCGTGAAGGAGACACTTCTGGGAGAAATCAAATGATTATAGTACGTACAGGGTGAGTTTTGGGCAAGAAAAAACACATTTTGTCGACAAATTCTCTCATATTTCACTTTGCCAAGTAATATCGATTCCACAACTTTGCTTTGCCTGAAGCAAAGATAGAAATTTGGCCAAATTATAATAATGTGGAATGAGGCAATAATAAGGTGAGCTGGACTCACTTATGAAATATGAGGTGTTGGACTTGAAGTCCTGGTATCAAAAATGATATCAAATCCTGTGGGATAACTGAGTATTGAAGGAGAATTAAAATAAAATCGTTAGCTATAAGCATTTTAATTTGCTTTAGCTTTAGAGGTATAAATCGCTCAAACCAGGAAGTAATCAAGTAAGATGAGCTGAACTCACTTACAAGATGAATCTGATGCATCGACTGGTTTATGTCAAGGCGTAACCCAACGAATGGCAAAAAGAGGGAACTTTTGGTTGATGTTGCTATTGGATGTGACAACATTACCGATATAAAATTTCCTCAACTGCATGTATAAATTTTTTCTTTACTTTCCTTTCTTTTTGGGACATATATTAATAATATGATTAAAGGAAAGACAACCTAGACAGAGATCCTTAAAGGACTCATACTAAAAGGTTGTTGTTTGCACCTCTTAAAAACAGTATTGTTCTTAAGAGAGCAAATTAAAAGAATTGAGATTATTTTAAATAACTCAAAATATTATCGGATCTCCTGAAGAGAAATTACCGAAATATCTGTTAAAGCCTATCTATCAGATATGATATGATATGAAAGCCCTAGCTAGGCATAAATTCTTGGCTTACAGAATACTATCATCCTGAAGATGAACTAACATCCTGAAGATGACAATAATCATCCTGAAGATGAATTATCATACTGAAGATGACATTAATCATCCTGAAGGTGAACTATCATCCTGAAGATGACATTAATCATCCTGAAGATGAACTATTATCCTGGAAATGAATTATCATCCTAAAGATGACATTAATTCATCATCCCGAAGATGAAAACTTCATTCAATGACGATTGATGAAGAAACATTAAAATCATTCTCCACTAAATACACCTATTTGGTTGTATGGATATACATTAAAAGATCCCTTTCCGTTAGCTGGAAGAGGGGAAGAATATATATGGTCCAGAAGTACCTTAAGTGTCTTTGGAACACTCTTTTACCTGGTCAACTGCATGCGTCTCTTTTGAGCGTTAGTAGTATAGCTATTAGCCAGGTACAATGCAGCGCCTGCAGCGCACCACTGGACCTGAGATATGTTGCTTCTGCGCTATCTCCAAGGGTCGAGGAAAAATCATCTATGTTAAATGTATTTGCATATGCAGGTTACAGATCATCGCGATGAATAGCATAAAAGGGACGTCCACCTCCTGAAGATTTACACAGAATCCTTCCAAGTCTACATCCTTCCACCATCCCGAGAAGCTCATCACCCAATGAGCAGTTCAAGAACATACAAAGCCAGGTCCTGAAGTACCTCGTAGACATTGACGATTGAGACGTGGAGCTATCTACCAAGTTCGCAGCGCTCCTTCAGTTTCAGCTACTGCCCTATATGAGTGAAACTTGTATAGATGAGTGATGCTTGTACTTTACTTTTGCTTTCGGAACGTTGCAGATGAGATGGATGTATAGACACATAGGAGATAAATGTATAGATATATAGGATATCTGCAAGCCTGAAGCTTGATCAGATAAGGGGGAGTCAACTGTAGAGTTGTACTCTTTTTCCTTGGCTAGTGGTCTTTCCCACAGGGTTTTCCATAGTCAAGGTTTTAATGAGGCAACCACATTGACTCTGGATCCAGAAGTATCCACCCCTCGACACATCCCCAAATCAGGGGAAGTTATGGAGTGCTGTACTCTTTTCCCTTCGCTATCTGTTTTTTCCCACAGGGTTTTCCATAGCAAAGGGTTTTTAACGAGGCAGTTACCCTTAACTTGGATATAGAAGTATCCACCCTTTAAGATACTTATTAGTACTAATGAATCATTCAGTATTCATAAGTCGAGTATACCACGTTGGTTGGATAAGTGGAAGTGTTATGAATAGGACCCATTGGGCTTATTCGGTATCCACCCACATGAGTACCCATTATGAATAATATATAAAGGAGGCTAGGGGTTTCCTAGCCTCAACCTTCTCCAAACCTGTTTCTCGTTCACAACACTAGGTAGATTTTCAAAATTCAACTAATTGGGAGCAACCATTTAGATTACTCCAATCTTTACATAGCTCAAGATCTTGCCTTTAAAAAAATATGTGTCTTCTTGTCGAGGTCCAATCCATCTCCTAATCATTAATTAGTTCATCTTATCTATTTCTTTCGACCAGGCTTCATATTTCCTTCTCCTAGGTTAAATGAAACATGATACATACTGACCCCTCCTCAATGAACCCGGGGAAAATCAGATCCGGATTCGGATTATCCAAATCAGATATGCATTGGTATCTCTTAGTATGCGGATGCAAATGCAGATACGAATGTCAAATTTTCAAATCCAACCATATATGGATATGGATGCAGAAAGTAAAGTAGATTTTTGCGTTTTTCGCATATCCATACCTTACATCTTGCATATTTTGATATATGTCCCTTAATTTTTTGTATTTTGAGTTTAATCTCTCAAATCTTAAGCCATTAACCTAAATAGTCCCCCCAATCCTATATTCTGTTAAATAGTTAGATTAATTAACGATTAATTAACAATTAGTGTTAATTAACTAAGAATTAATCCCTGATGGGGGAAGGAGGCGCGAGAGGCACGGAGGAGGTGGAGGAGGTGGTAGGAGGGGGAGGCGGTGTGTGAGGAGGGGACGATGGTTAGGAGGGGGAGGGGTGGCGGGGGAGAGGGAGGGGGCGGCTCCTCCCCATTCTCCCCCACCTCCCCGCCACCGCTCTCCCCCTTATCCCCATCCTACCTGTCACCGATCACCCCCTCCTCCATGCCGTCGATCTCCCCCCTCATTCCCCCTACCTGCTGTCGATCTCCACCCTCTTCCGCATCCCCTCCTCCCTGCCGTCGATCTCCCCCCTCCCCCTCCTCTGCTCCGCCGATCTCTCCCCCTCATCCCCTTCCTCCCTGTCGCCGATCTCCCCACTCCTCCTCCCCTTCATCCCCCCTGATCCCCGCCGTCGATCCACCCTCCTCCCCTTCATCCCCCTCATCCCCTTCCTCCCCGTCGCTGATCTCCCCACTCCTCCCCCCTCATCCCCCTCCTCCCCGCCGCCGATCTCTCCTCTTCCCCCTTCATCCCCTCTCCTCACCGCCGCCACCCCTCCTCCTCCTCCCCCTCATCACTGTCGCTGCCGCAGCGAACAGGCTAGACACATCAACATTAACATAACAGAAAATTAGAGTGTGGGACTATTTTGGTTATAGTTAATGATTTGATGGATTAAACTCAAAACACGAAGAATTAAGGGACAGGTATCAAAATATGCAAGATTTAAGGGATGAATATGCGAAAAACCCTAAATTTTTTTTGGGATATGGACATGAATACAGACAAGGATAGAACTGTGTACAACTTACCCTCGGCAGCTGCCCATGGCAAGAAAATAAAATAATATTTTTTTATCACATATCTTTTATATCTCTTTATGATGCAATGGATGATGCATTGATCTACGAAACCAACCTTCCTGGGTTTGACCCCCCCCCCCCCTGTGTAGATGTTTTTTTTGTTATTTGTCATTATTTGTTACTTATTATTGTTGTAAACGGATGTTGATGAGTGTTTGAATTGGGATTACGTCTTATCTATAGGATAAGACCATATCTATGGGATAAGACCTTATCTATTGTATCACTATCATTGTATGTTCTTCCCTCTATTATAAATAAAGAACTGGGGTCTCATCCCCAGATTTGATGCTTCATAACACGTTATCAGCACGAGCCTCTAATATTTTTTCCACAAAACCCCGATCATTGCAAAAGCGGAGGAGAAGGCGGTAGATCCACGCGCGCGGTTTCGTCCACTGCGAACGGGCGTCGTTTTCCGCGCGTAGGCTTCGCTAACCGTCGCTAGATCTAGAGGAAGGATCTAGAGGTATAATCCTTAAAAAATTTATCTTTATCTTTATCATGGTTGTTTTTTCCATCGATCTCGCAAGATCGGAATGAAGATTGTGTTGATAATCTAAAACGACGATTTTTAATCGTCGATTTCATATTTTCCGTATCATTAAAAACCTTAGTTTAGGGTTCGTAATCCCTAAAATACGTTCTGATATCGAATAAATTTGCTACCCTTCACGGCGTCTTCGCCGTTCCCGTCCGCCTTCCTGGCGGAGACGCCCCCCCCCCCCGACCACCCGGAAGAACCCCCCCCCCCCGCCTTGGGGCGGGGTCGTCCCCCCCTCGAGCCCCGCCTCACGACGGAAAACCCTAACCGCCCCTCCTTTCCCGCATGTTTCGGAAAAAAATTTCTTTTTTTCTTTGGTGGGCCTGAAGCCCGCAGCCCCATATATATATGCAAATCTTCAAATGAGAGCATTTCGCAAGGTGCGAAAATGTTTTTATTTTTTTGAAATTTTTTTTTCAAAAATTCTTTTTTCCACCTTCATTATATGTTCTTATACCCCCTCAAAAAATAATCGTTGAGAAATAATGTCATTTGGCCTTCGACCAAGGCATTTCATCAAATTCGCACGTTTTGAGATGGTTAAATTTGTAATGGATGGATGTGTGCTCTAATCCCTAACGGGTTCACCCATTATTTTCTCTGGGGTATATAATTGTATGGATTAAACATCAAAAAAATTTGAAAAAAAAAGGTTTTCGCACCTGAAGAATGCCATATATATACACACAATAAAGTTTTGTTAATAAAAAACCCAAATGAGAGCCGACGACTGGGGTGACCCGATTAATGGGATCTCCGTCTCCATTGAGGAAGGAGGCTCTAGCAAGCTGGACCCGAGTGCTGGCAATAAGGATGCAACAGAGACGAACGCTTCAAATGAGGAAGGTTGGAATTTAGTTGAGAGACGAACTAAGGGCATACCCAGATTGGAGGGAGTCAAGGGAAACGGCTGGGCAGAAGGCGGTGGGGGAGGTAAAGGCAATAATAGCGGAGGTGTTTCACGATCAACAGGCTATCGAGGCCCTCAGAGAGGGATGCATGTACCACAGGGTCATTAATCTGGAGTAGCACACAAGGTGCTCGACAAAATGCCTATTAGACCAAAAGTATCAATCAATATTGATACATCTGTCTCAAAGCAATCGTGGTCGGATGTGTGTACAAATAGGCGCTCGTACAAAGACTCCATGGATATGTCCTACATCCCTCCGAAGATCAAAGATGACGGCACCTTCATTGCCCGAGTTGCGGGATCTCTCATGGCATGGGGGGCTGAACGGTGGAAGCACACATTGGTTGGCTATGTTTTAGGTGATGTCCCCTATTACGAACAGTTGCAGGCGTGGGTTGATAGGTTGTGGAAACTGAAGAAGGGAGTTCAGATTTACCGCTGCGACAACGGCTTTTTCTACTTCATGTTTGAAAGTGAAGAAGAATGTGAACGGATCTTGCAATGGGGCCATGGATTTTTGATAGGCGATTGGTCGTTATCCAAAAATGGAGTCATACCCTTCGTCATGACTGTGACATCCTCTACTCAGTTCTGGTATGGGTTCAGCTCCACAGAGTGCCACTAAGCACGTGGTCATTGGAAATCTTTAACATCATTACTTCAGAGATTGGTACCCTACTGTGTTTGGATCATGCGACAGCGAAGTTAGAAAGATTGACCTATGCTAGATGCCTAGTAGAATTTGATGCAAAGCAACCTCTCCATAATGCATTAGAAGTGGAATTGGACGGTGTGGTCATCATCTCCATTGGAGCGAAATTTGAAGGAGAAACCTCACGATGTAGCCAATGTGTATGCTTCAATGTCCAGATCTAACAAAGCTCCCTTCAGTCCAAGATACTGATACTGAAGTGCTAACTGACATGCACCGTAACAAGCCTTCAGCGGCCAGTTCTTCTAAAGGAGGAAATGAGGAGGTTGATGGGATTCCAGCCAAGTAAGTTAATTTGAATGTGGGGGGAATACCGCAGAACAGGGGAATTTGAAAGGGGGCTAATGATAAGGAGGAAGAGCTATTGACTAAGCAAGAAGCAACATGTCTGGCACTCGAACTCAGATACATTATAACAAGCAGGACGCTGATGAGGAAGGCAAGGCGAATGCTAGGGATGATACTGATGAGGAGAAGGAAGGCATCTCCGAGCCTCAAAATCAGAGAGCATACAACGCAAATAACCCTCCCATAGCTGAAGCACCCAACATAGCAAAGCCATCCGTCTCATTTCTTGACGAGAGTATGGATAGAGAAATCGATCATATTCCCGAAGCCCTTACCTATGCAAACCCTGAATAGGAATGCGAGCAAGCAACTTTGAGAAGGTCTGAAGCTGTTACAGATGGCCAAAAGAAATACCCACCCCACGCCCATACTGCTAATACCAGAAAAAGCTCCAGATTGAAGGAGGGGGGCTTGGGCGACAAACCCATGCATAAACCAATGACTGTATTCATCTGGAATACACGAGGCCTAAATAACTCTGTCAGGCGCAGAGATCCTCGTGATAGGTTGAAAGAAGTGAAGCCTTCGGTTATGATGCTCTTGGAGACAAAGCTTAAACCAGACACTAAAAACTTACGGTTCTGCATCCCAGCAAATTGGAAGATGTTAAATCATTTTGCAGAACACACAGGAGGCCGCATCCTACTATGCTTTGATGCTGCTATTTGGCAGCACAGCTTGATTTCATGCTCTCCACAACATGTCCTAGTTCGTTTTCACAATGCGGGCGGATTCCACTTGGTCCTATCGGCAGTATATGCATTTAATCTCAGTATAGAGCGAAGGAAACTTTGGTCGTAACTGGAAAAATATGATGCGGTGCTGTAACTTGGAGATTCCTGGATTCTGGGTGGCAATGTTAACTGTGTACGCTATGCTAAGGAGAGGTGGGTGGGTGCAGAGTCGACCGCAGATGTTGGATGAATATAATGACTTCCTTAGTTGCTACTCCCTACTCGAGCTCAAAAGCGTGGGGAAGGAACTTAGTTGGTGCAACAAAAGAGTTGGTTCGGGCCGAATTTCTGCTCAAATGGACCGCGTCCTTTGCAACTCAAAATGGCTCGACAAGCTGTCGAAGTCGTTCGTTGAGTATCTGGAACCACGCACAAGTGATCACTCCCCCATGTTGATTAAGCTTCACACTAAGGTACTCATTGAACCCAAACCATTTAAAATTTTCAACCATTGGACTCGCTTGCCAGGATACAATGAGCTTGGCATGGCTAACTGGGAATGGTACACATATGGTTCCCCAATGCAGTGAGCTGCCACCAAGCTTCGGCGCCTAAAATATGAACTTAAGGAATGGGCCAACAAGCAGTCTGCGCTTAACTCCACCTCAGTTTGCTACACCCAATTAGATGAAGTCAGGAATCAGTCGGCCATTCATACGGATGCAGACCTGCAAAAGAAGGAACATGAAATATCCATTCAACTTGTCAATCTCCTAGGGATGGAGGCGGAGATGTTTCGTCAAAAGAGTCGACAAGATTGGCTCAACCTAGGTGATAAGAATACCAAGTTTTTCTACACTGCTATGAGGGCAGACAGAGTCATAATAACCTTGGACATTTGGTGGATGCGGATGGTAACCAGAACAGAACTTATGAAGAATTAAAGGTTGATGCTCATAAATACTATGAAGCCCTCTATAATCAATCCCATTATTGGAATGTATTTCCAAATTTAATACCAAAGCACAAATTGACAAATGAAGCGGCAACTTGGATTGAAAGGCGAGTCTCCAATGAAGAAATTAAAGAAGCTATCATTTCAAATAGGGGCAGACAAAGCTCCAGGTCCAGATGGCTATAACGAGGTTTTTATCAAAAGAATTGGCATATGATTGGGAATGACATCACAGCTGAAGTCAAAACTTTCTTTCGATCTGGTACATTACTGCATCAATTAAATCATACCTTTATCACATTAGTGCCTAAGAATTCTAATGCTACTGGATTAGGTGATTACAGACCGATTGCATGCTGTAATGTGCTATATATGGTGATCAGTAAAGTATTATGCAACAGGCTAAAGTTTGTTATCCATGAGCTCATATCTCCAAATCAGACGGCGTATCTTAAAGGAAGACTCATATCTGACTGTGCTCTTCTGGCACATGAGCAGATTCGGGACTTCAACAATCCCATAGGGGCCAGAGCATGCATTAAATTAGACTTGAGGAAGGCGTTTGACTGCGTAAACCAGGAATTCATTTATTTCACCCTGCATCAGTTTGGATTCAATAGAGAATTCATTCAGTGGATTAGGGAGTGCATCTAATCTCCTATTTTCTCGGTTATGGTCAATGGATCTCCTGCAGGGTACTTTGAGGGTAACAGAGGACTACGACAAGGAGACCCTCTCTCCCCCTACCTCTTTGTTATGAGTATGGAAGCTTTCTCACTTTTGGTTAACAAGGCTATTGTTGCACGTAGTATCCATGCCATGAGACACACATGATCTATCTCACATCTCCTCTTTGCATGTGATCTACTAGTCTTCTGCTGTGCAAATGTTCACTCTCTGGAAGGTCTTTAAAAACTGCTCGGAATCTTTACCAACTTTACTGGACTACAGATAAATTGGTACAAGAGTACGTCTATATTTAGCACAGGAGCCAAGAACTTGACATCCTTAGCACAAACTTTGGGTATCAAACTTGGGACATCCATCATAACGTACTTGGGATTGCCACTCTCCACTATATATCCTAAAGCTTCCATGTACAACAGACTGGTGGACAAGTGCAAGAAAAGACTATTGGGCCGGTCATCGTCGATGCTTTCTATATCAGGTCGTATTGAGTTGGTAAGATCAATTATTTATGGGATGGTGTCCTTTTGGATGCAGGCATTTCACATTCCAACAAAATGTCCTACGTATTATCACATCTGCCTGCATGAAGTTTATCTGGGGTACCTCCCGTACCTGGGCCTGGAAGGATGTTTGTACCCCCAAAGAGGAGGGAGGAGTGAGCTTAAGACTGCTTTCTGATCTAAATCTGGCATCCAGGATCAGATTGACTTGGCGCCTTTTATCTGCAGAAGGGCTGTGGGCAAAGCATATGAGATGTAACTATAAGGACATTGATACTTTTTTCGGTGCTAGAAGTAAGTCCATTCAATCAGGCACATGGAAGTTTATGCTCCATTGTAGAAGGTTTTCCGAGAAGCTTATCAAAAGGAAAGTGAATGATGGCAGCTCCACTCTTTTCTGGCATGACAATTGGCTACCCTGCGGGCCACTCAGAGATCTTCACGACATTCCACCTGAAGCTAACAAGAAGAGGGTTTGTGATTACTGGGGGCTGAGGGGTGGATTGAGCATCCAGCTATTATTAATATCCTCCCTATTCTATAGCATAATCTATAAGGCAAGGTGCAGATACTTGGGACTCAGCCCCTGGACCTGACTTTCTCTTTAAGGATGCTTGGAATGGCGTCAGAAGGCAAGGTACTCTATTTCCATATTACAAGCTGGTCTGGTTTAAAAATCATATTCCAAAAATGTCTCTAACTCTCTTACGAGCCTTCCATGGAAAATTACTCACCAGAACTTATTGATTAAATGGGGCATTAACTCATCTGCGCGTTGTTCCTTTGTGATGATGGGAAGAATGAGAGTGTCAGCCACCTCTTCATTGAATGTAGCTACACCTGCTACATCCTGCGTAGGAGCCTGCTTAAAATGGGCGTCACTACACAAATAGATCCGCTACTTCATGAAGTAGGAGACTTCTACCTTGTGCATTTCGCTAAAAAGAATGTTATGAGCCTGCTAGCCAAAAACGCCCTTGCAGCTATAGTCTGGCATATATGGAAAAAAAAGGAATAAAAGGATTTTTGACAATACTAAAAGGTCAACGACCCTGCTATTTGAGGATATTGCTGTTGATATCAAAATTGCACTAAGAGACCAAGACTGTAATGAATCAGAGGCAGCTGAAGCTATGTCTAATTAGGATATTAGAGATGAAGGATGAGAGCTTATGTACATCTTTTGTTTTGTTTTGTATTTCGTTTATGGAACGGGGGGCGGTCTGGTTAGTGGAGAGTGGCAGTGCTTGTGACATCTCCTCTCTCTATCTAATCCAACCTCCATCAGTTTCCACATTGTAAATGTACATTTACATCACTCAATAAAGATACACACTAACTTTCCACGAGAGAGAGAGAGAGAGAGAGAGAGAGAGAGAGAGAGAGAGAGATGCGGGCCTAAAGCCCGCATCCACACTCCAGGCTTCAGGCTCGCAGGTCGTATAAGCTGAAAAAAAGGAAATTGAAAATAAAAAGGGGAGGGGGATTTATTCAAAATAAATTGGTTTTTTGAGGCCCAAAATTCAAAAAAATTTGATAACAATTGGGGACGAAAATGGGGCCTTTTGGGGATTATTTGGGAGTATATAAAAAGGAAAACTATTTCCTTTGACGAAGAACAAATAATTTGGGCATCGTTCAAATTTATTTGAACCAGCCCATATAGCATAACATGTTGCATCATATGATACAATTTTATGATCATACTTATATGCATTGCATCACTTTTAAGGCTCATTCTCGGGATATACTTATGATTGGTTGTTCGGCATTAACTTAATAATTAAGAAGATCACGCGACCGCTCTGCCATTAGTCACGTAACTTAACAGTGTATAATGTTGCCTAGTGGTCCAATAATTATTAAGTATTTAAATTGTTATCCTTATGTGAATATATAATGCATGTGATGTCTATGATGCATGTGATGAAAATGTTTGATGAGCACAAATTTTTGCATTGATGGCTAATTGTGGTTTTTGGATCGGCTGTTTAAGTCCCACATTTAACTTTCACTGCACTTTTCTTTTCTTTTTGAGAGAAATTGTAGAGAGAAAATTATGTAATGTCCAAGACCGATGACTACTTTCCATGGAGGCGGAGGCCACTCTTGAAGCTGAAGAATTTATAAATGGGGCTCACGTGGTTTCTAAAGTTGTAATTTCTTTTTTGGCTCTCATTTGTGTAAAATGGACTGTAATATGGACTTTGGACACTTTTATTTATGTGGGACTGGCCGATCCACGTAATTAGCTTATTCATTTAAAAATTTCCTCCGCATGAAAATGTTTGATATATTATTAATTCATGCAAATGTGTGCTCTGCTAGATAAAATGGCAAAAATCGCAAGCGTCGATTTCGAAGTGCTAGATGCATCAAGTAGGAATTATTTGAGTTGGCAGCTTGATGTTAAATTCTACCTGCGGGCTAAGTCCCTCATTTCGGCTATAACAAAAGATGGAAAGGCGACTGACATTAAAAAGACACAGGCCATTATTTATATTCGACGCCATGTTGACAAGACCTTAAAGGCTAACTACCTTACGGTCGAAGATCCACTTGAGCTGTGGAATACCCTTAAGAAAAGATATAAACATCAGAAAGATGCCATACTTCCAAGGGCACGATATGAGTGGGAGAACCTGAGACAGCAGGACTTTAGTCCATAGTTAAGTACAACTCAGCTCTTTTTAGCATCACCTCACGCCTGAAGTTGTGTGGTGAAAAAGTCTCAGAAGATCGCATGTTGGAAAAGACGTCCACATCTTTCAACGAAAAGGATGCGATACTGATGCATCAATACCGTGAACGAAAGTTCACCAAGTATTCTAAGATGTTGTCATGTTTACTCATGGCAGAACAAAACATAGAGCTTCTCCTCGCCACTCACAACAAGCGCCTGCTGGCACTGCCCCCCCCTCCCAGAAGCTCACAATGCATCTTCTTCTTCTAAAAAGAAGAAAGATAATAAAAGAAAAGAAAGACCAGTAATTTCTGGGCGTTCATCCAATCGAAACGGCTGCGCATTTCTCTACTCGGTCGCGTCGAATCCTCAAACGCCAAGCTGCTGGAGCCCCTCACAAGCGTCAGGATGACACGACCACGTCGATTTTGATGCGGCCGCATCGAGACGGGTCTCCACCCGACTTTTTAGGTTTTGAGCCTCCCCCCATTTAAAGAAAGGGGCACCGCTGGAGAGAGGGGGCGATAAGGGGCGTGATTTTTACCCTAGTTTTACGTCCTTTTCAGTTTTCTTAGAAGTAGAGTTAATTTAGAAGGGGTTTGAGAGCTCTCTCTTGGATTATAACTAAGGATTAACAAATCTTACTTGTGATTCAAGGAGATAAGTTTATTTCTCTCTCTATTGTGTTTGATTTTGTATATTGCTGCCTTAATTTGTGTTTCTCCCTCTCTATTTGTTATCTCTTGTGTTTATGATCATCTCTTTTACTTGTATGCTTAGTTCCCTCGTTTTATCCCCATGATCTTTCACCATGTTCATTCAACTCACATAGCTAACAACAACCCTAGATCTAATTAGTACTCGACCACTCCGCCTCCCTACAGACGACCCGTTAAGTGCTACGATGACAGTCGTGCACTTGCGGTTTATAAATGTTAAAACTCCTATCAGAGACCCTTAATGTGCGTGCCTCTATTGTGGATCACGACCCTAAGTGAATCCACTAACGACCCTAAAATCAAGCCTATAGAATAATTTCTAGTGCAATGCCACTATTATGGACCACAAACCCTAGAAGAGAACGTTATAGACTTGGTTAGATCAACCACATCACGTCACTTAATCACCAATTTAACCTAAAATCACAACTTTCACATCTAAACCCTAAAATCCTAGGGCTCATCCATTAGCCCTAGATAGAACTATTCACAATTCATAACGAAAACGATGAAAACAATAACAGTAATAGAATAAGACATCGTCACAACAATTATCATCAAAACGATAGAGATGGGTAAAGAAAACGATACTAAACCAATGAGGACTAAGAAGTCTTCTTCAGAGAATTAAGATCAAACAATATTCCAAGCAAAAGCATCTCCAAAATCAAAACTTTCTTCCCCAAAGCAATAGCCACGGCTCAAAAAAAATTAAACTAACTCTCTAAAGGAAGTCTCCCTAACCTAGGAAGGAAATATTGTTTATATACATATGGGTTGTGACCCACAAAATATAATCAAAACCCTCAATTTCGGCATAGAAATTCGTTGGAGAACCGCCCGACTCGACCGAGCGGTAATGCCACTTGGTCCGAGTAGGGCTTCGTCGTACGGTCGGGGCCTTGGTCTCTTTGATATAGTAGATGTCGCTCGGACCGAGTGGAGATGCCACTCGGTCGAGCTGCAGAGGCTGAAAGATGGCTTCAAATCGTCGCTTTGCCTCATATTCCACTCGACCGAGTCACCTTGGCACTCGGTCGAGGGGACGTGTCCGCTCAGTCGAGCTGCAGAGGGTCGCATAAGCCTTGAAAATGTAGTTCTGTTGTAATTCCTACTTGGCCGAGTAGCAAAGCTACTCGGTCGAGCGGCTTCCTTTCTCCTCGAATCGACTAAGTGTCAAAGATCTTCTCTTTTGCATCACCTACTCGACCGAGTGACTGACTCTACTCGGTTGAGTTCAGAACTCGATTTTTGCCTTAAAATGTAGCTTTGCCCGAATATCTACTCGGTTCGAGTGGTCTTTGAACTCGAGCACTAGGAAGTGTTTAGACTCCAGCTCCTTGGCCCTACTTGCTCGGACCGAGTGGACAAATCCACTCGGTCGAGCTAACTGGAAATGCTGCCAGATTTGTGAAGGGCATGTCTCTTGCTTCCTTACTCCGATTGTGGGAATTGGAGTTATTGTGTATTGGATTTACACTTGCCGAGATTTGTCTAGTGTGTATATTAGTGATACTAATCTCTAGTCAAATTTCATAGAGGGTTGCTGCAGTGGGATTACAGGGAGTCGGGAATAGACTCGGGGAATCCGAACCAGAGTACATACCTTGTTTGCGTTAGCAATTTCTGTTTTGTTGTCTCGTTTACATTGATTCTGCACTCGTGGTTGCTTGGGATTTTTATTAGGCATAAATTCCTTTTAATTATCATAAAACATTATTCACCCCTAGTGTTTTTTCCCATAGGAGCCGATGGTACCAATCTTTCATGATGCCATTGAGAGTAGTATGAAATGTTCTGCAGAGGTATGCATTAGAGTCATCTAAAGCTACATCATTTTGGTGAAGTGTTGGATATGCATTGTGGTATTTTGTTGCTTATTACTGTCGCATTGATGCTTTTGATAAGCATTCATCGTCAGGTACTCTGATTTTTTTTTCAACCTCCAACATTATGGCTATGGGATTCAGTATCCCCATGTCTTTCTTAATTGCTACGCTCATTTTACATGGGCTCACTTTCTCTTCAACAGAGGATGTTATGTCAACCCTTTCTCCTAATCGCTGGTTGTATTCAGCCAATGTGTTGTTGAAAGACTTGGTTTAATTCTTCACCAGTTTTCATGTTATCTACCAGGGTCTTCAACTGCTCTATCATAACCTTGAACTCGTCTTTGTTATATGCTCCAGGTTCGTATTATTCTTGGTGAGCTGTTTGCCTAAAGGTATATATCACAAATCAAGTCGTATGTTTTTCATAAACGGTGCTGTTTCGGGGTGTTTTCTCACCACAAGTTGATAATCTGAAGGTCTGGATGTCGTCGTTGTCTCATAAAACGGAGATGACCTTTGTGGTCGATCGGCGGCGCATTCACTTGATCAGGAAGGCGCGGATCCGTGCTTTGGTGCGCCGGCGCGTTTATTTTAATACATAATTATAAAAGCGTATCTTTGTATAATACGAGTAATAGCGTATTTTGATAATTATAGTAGATAGGTTTTCTATTTTAAATTCATAAGTAATTATATTCAGCTCAGAAAAATACAAGGCCAGCTCCAGAAAATCAGAAATGACATTCTGGATCCAATATCGATGGTTTCATCTTGATCGGACGCTTGGTTTTTCCAGAATAAATTTTTAAGCCTAAACTTAAATACGTTATTTTCGTTCAAAAATCCGTAATTTCTTATTTTCACGTAAACTGACATGTGAGAAAAATATATGTTGTAGTACTCTTCGAGACGGTCATTTTAACATCTCACTTGAAACTTTCTGATGCAGATTGCACCCAGAAGAAATTATGGAATAAATACAATAACTAATTAAAATTGGTTTTAAAATTGATTTTTGAGCTTTTAAACATTATACAAATTACCAGGAGCTTCTGAAAAATATTTCCTCCTGCAGTAAAATTATTTTCCTCATATCTAGCCTATATAAAAATTTAGAACGCTTTTTGACATCATTTCAATCGATTATAAAATTAAAACAATCAAGTTAAATAGATAGAAAAAAGTGTGTTCTATAACCGATTGTTCTAGTGTTTTGCAGGTACAAATTCTCGTGCACCAGCTTCCTTGGAAGCTCTAGCTCCAACATCGTCTTACTACAACGATCGATAATGTAAGTCACTCTAATTCTAGTTTTAGAAGTTATGCCAGTGTAAAGGCATGAACTTAGGGTTTTACAAATGGTCTTAGAACAACTAATGATCGAACGAACGACTAAAGATTTAAGTAACTAAAGAGATAATCAACTACAGAACGACTAATCCTAAATCCAACAATTTTTGTAGTTTATGTTTGTTGGACTTGTCTTTATACTCAAATTTATTAGCATCCGCTTTGCTTTACTTTCTAGTTTTCAACAAATAAGTTGCTTTAACCTTTCATCGCATATAAACTCATATTCTCTCTGTCCACTTTATTCTAGCACTTATCATTTGAAAATGTTGCATGAACCTCGTATACACTTGTTGCACGATTGCTCATAAACACGTCACCTGCTGCATGCCATTTATTACTCAGTGAATGCTAATGAATTATCGTATGGAATGTCATATGTGGAACATCTCGTGGAACATCCTGTAAGGAACATGTACTAGATTCACATGACACATCACTGGTTTTTTTGGTAACTCATAGTTTGAGAGAGTGCGGGAGTGACTGGAGTTCAATCTACATGTCTAGCTACCTGGGTTTCGGCATCCTGTCTAGCTGCATGTGTTTCAGCAAATATAAAATGCTGCATGTCAGTATCCTGTCTAGCTGCCTGTGTTTTCGGCATTTGTCTGGGTAAGCGCACCCAGGCAAGAGATGAACACAATGGTCACATATTGTACTCTCCGACTTGAGTCACGTAGTTCTAGTGTAGCTTACACGATCACTTTTACTTTACACATTACAGTCACATTTACTTTACACATTCCACGCACGTTACTTATTACACTTGTGCAATCACAGTACTTTACTTGTCGTGCTTTAACTACAGCAGTAGTATGTTTCACTTGCTTAACCTGCTTTACACTTGCACTATTACAGTACAGTTTGTTCCCTCCTTTCAGTTTCATTTACCTTTACTACTCAGCTGTGTACAGTTGTTGCTCAGGACTTTACTTTCACTCTGGTTTGCTTGTACGTAGTTACTTTTTGTCATACTTGTACACAACTTTTACTATTATTGCTAGAATTGTTGTGACTTACTTACGGTTCCATCTCTATGGCACCGTAGACGATGATCATATTGGGGTAGATGTTCCTGAGTTACAGAGCCAGAGTTCGACCATGAGACCGTAGCTTTCAGAGTTATTTTCACTTATGTAATTTCTTTCTTTCATGTACCTTTGTTGGAACATTTTGTACAGTATGGATTGTAATAATTGGACACTATTTGGGTATTTTTGTACATCTCTGCATCGTGGCTATTTTGGTTTTACTGGTAACATGCAGACCTGCGAGATAATCAAATAAGTAACGGGCCCCCAAGAGTAGTTGTTACATGTGTCGAGTGCTGGTCGAAGCGGGTGTACGCATTTCGTATTTTAAACATATTTCCACCGTATTTTAAACGTATTTAATTGGTATTCTGCATTCAAAAATTAATAGTAATTAGCACAGATCTCAGAAAAATACAAATAAATAGTCGTTGGAATCGTGAGATCGAGATCTTCGTATGAAAAATACAAAAAGTGCAGAGATACTCAGTATATTGCTGTTTTATGCCTAAATCAGGAGTTTGCTCTAATAAATAAGGGGGTTCTAAATACGATCTTATTAGAGACCAATTAAGCATCATATACACACACAATGGTGCTAGATAATGGGTTAATTATGCAATATTCACCCTGAATCACTCCCTCTCCTCCACCTTCTCTAGCAGCTCTTCGAGCTCCTTGGCCTCTGCATCAGTGAGACTCCCTAACTCGAGGGTTAGCGAGCTCGTTTCCCCCCATCGAACCGAAAAATCCACTTCTGTAAGGAAGGCTACAAAGACATACTCCCCCTTCTAATGCTTCATGGAAGTTGGCAGCCCCAACACCCGACTTGTGATGGCTCATGCAAAAAAATTGGGTGAAAAGGCGAAGGGTCGGATCTAACCCATTGAGCAAACAGAGCACGATGAACCCTACTAAAGACCCGACGGCGTTGGGGCAAAACTGGCATAGGGCAAGCCCATATGCCCTCAGGAGCACGTCGATGAAGGGGTGGAGAGGGAACTGCAGCCCGAACCTAAAGCTCTGTTCATACACCCTGACTTCAGGGCCCGAGAAGCAGACCCTCTCGTCCTTCTCAGGGGCTCGAGCATGACATGGGGGAAGAAGGTATTTGGAACGCATCGGCCCGATTGAGGTAGCACAAACCACCAACGGCCATCCCATCACCTCAGAAGGCACCTCGGAAAGGTCACCACCGTGGCGTCGGATCTCCGTAACCGAACTGGGGGGAGGATGTGGCGGCATCGGTCGGTCGACCCACCCCAGAAGCCGAAGAAGAAGACGGCGAGGGACACATATGCAGCACAGAGAAAATCCGAGGCAGACTGGGGAGATGAGGGAGGAGAAGGCAGCGTTGAGAGGGTGGAACCTTCATCCGCAAGACAACCGCCTCCCTTTATACCGAAACCCTCCACTCCATCGTAAGCTGTCTACCTATGCACACGCGTCGGCATCCTTCGAGGTGGGACGCTTCGAATTTCGCTCCCAGTGGCGAGGGAATTTCAACCTGGAAGTGCCATGATGACCTTCATTCAATGCCATTGCCTCTACTGACGCACGTGTCAACTCCACACGTATCACATCCCTCGAGCCGTCGGAATCCGAACGCTCCGAGCGATGGGGGCAATTGATACGGCCCTCCCAAGATGGGCCCAGACCGAACGGCCCAAGCCAGTGTCGCAAGCCTACGGGCCTGGAGAAAATGAAGCCCCCACAAAGACTCGAAGTCAGGCCGGCCTTGGATTGCTCCCCTTAAAACACGAACCTTCATGACTCATTAACCTTCATGACTTATTAGCCAGTGTCGCAAGCCTCGGGCCTGGAGAAAACGACACAGACTCGAAGTCAGGCCGGCCTTGGACTGAAGCGGGCGCAACCGCTGACCCACACCGACAGGAGTTAACCACTCCCCTTAAAACACGACCCCTTAATCACCATTAAGGAGCCCCATTACGCCCACCTTCATGACTCATGAAGGCGCCATCAAAGTGGCGGATCTTGGGGGTGAAAGGGGGGGACGTCGAGAGACGTGGCCGGGAAGACTCCTATAAAGCGACTTGAGGAACAACGTAAAAGAGGATCACTTTCTAAATATCTAAAACCCTGACGTATTCTTCTTGAACGACATTATCTCCACCACATAATTCTCCACCACAGCTCGGCCCAAGGACTCGCATATCGGCCTCTCCGTGAGCCATACCGATCCCACCGAGCATCCTACAGATCCGTTCTGACTTAGGCATCAGAGGGGGACTTGGTCGAAACCAAGGTCCGACCCCCTGACGAGCTTTCTCGTCTATTCAGGTCAAGAAGATCCAGCCGCGCCAATGCTACCCTTCGGCACCCAATTAACCCAGAGCCGAACGCGCTCGCCCCCGAGCCCGTTCATCTCCCCCTACTGAGGACGTCGCACTACCGAGGACCCTCTTCGGCACGCTGACGCTCGGACCTGCGCGCTCTTCACCGAGCTGAACCAACTACGACCGTCTCCAGGAGGCCACGCGCGACCCGCGTGATCGCATTGACCTCCAGACCTCTAGTCAACCAATCCGTGGTGAGAAAACACCCCAAAACAGGGACAATGCAAACATGAGCTAAAAGATTTTTCTAATGAATTGCTTCTAAAGTAATAGCTGGTTGGGCAGTACTTACATCTTTTAATCTATTTTTCAGTAATTTTTAATATTCTATGGCATAACAAGTTAATGTTTCCTTTAAATACTGTTTTTTGATATATTGGAAAGTAGTAATGTGCGTGCCGGTTGGGTTTGTAACCACACCTTTCATGAGAGAAGGGTGAGAGAATATCATCTAAGCGATTGCTCATTAGCCTTTAAATACTATTTTTACCCGTTGAAACCCCCTTCTTCTCTTTTTTTTATGAATGACAAAAAAGAACAACTTCTACTCCTTTGTTCTCATGTGAATCAAGAATCCTGAACTCCATTTAAATGGCGATTCGTCACAAACCTAGTAATTAGGGATGGAAGCCGACCCGACCTAATCTGAACCCCTCCTCTTGGGACGGATATGGATGTGCAATCGGGGTCGGCTATGATTCGGGTATTCGGGTCGACGCGACTGACCAGACCGACCCGAATAAAATCCGGGTTGGATATGAATTTGACCTGTCAATTCGACTCAACCCAGATTCCACCTGCTTATATGTCATAAACATATAGATATTATTACCATCCAACCAAAAGATCACATGGATCATTGGTAAATGATAATGTTAACATCTAGATGGCTTAGGTTCAAAACATGTTAGCGTGTTTGGGGCTTTTTTTCCAAATTATTAATCAATATATAAATCAATTTCAGCTGCGTATTGTTTTTTCTCTTCTTTACAACCCACATCCGACCCATCAGACAAATCGGATCGGATGAAGATGATCCGATTTATACCTGAGTCAGATACTTATTGTCCTACTTTCAATCTGTATCGAATTTGGGTTTTTATGACAAATCAGACAAATCGGATCGGATGAAGATGATCCGATTTATACCTGAGTCAGATACTTATTGTCCTACTTTCAATCTGTATCGAATTTGGGTTTTTATCCTTATCCAGACCGGTACAACCCGGTCTCGACCCGTTTACCACCCCTACTAATAATGCTCTCCCATTCCTCCGGAACCAACATCTTGCCTACAAAACAAATCAAATCATGTTGGTTCTTGGTGTGTTATTATATACAATACCCTTGTGTTCCTATAAAAAGGCCTCTCTCTCCCCCCGCCTCCTCTCTGATCCACTTCTCACAGCCCGCCTCCTTTCTTCTCCTTGCGCTTCTGTTTCTCCGCTTCCGTTACTTTCCCCTTTCTATTTTCAGAACGCCTCACGTGGAGCTTGCTCCCCAAGACCCTTCCTTTAAAAAGCAAATACAAATAAACGAGGAGATCCAAGGAACGACTGAGATTGATCGTCAATGGCGATGGATGACTCGGTCGCTGACAGCTGCAGTAGCAGGGCGGCGGCGGACTCGTCGTCGGCGCCCTCCAACAACAACAACGGCACTAACGCCGGCCGCCAGCAGCAGCTGCAGCACCGCCACAAGCTCGACGTCTTCAACGATGTCCTCCGCCGCCTCAAGGATTCCGGTCTGCCGGAGGCCCAGTCGCCGTCCTTCGACGACGGCCTCTGGTCCCACTTCAATCGCCTCCCCGCTAGGTTCAATTCGATCGCTTTCTCTCTCTTCGAAAAATTCAATTTATTCACATTGCGATCTCTGCTTCTCCTGATCGGATGACGTTGATGCTGTTGTTTGTAGGTATGCGATGGATGTGAATGTGGAGAGAGCGGAGGATGTCCTGACGCACAAGAGATTGTTGGAGATGGCGCATGATCCAGCAAAAAGGCCCGCCTTCGACGTCCGTTTGGTCCAGGTCAGATGTCCTCCTTAATGCTGCTCCATGTGATTTGATCTAATGATGTTTGATTAGGTAAAGATGTTCTTGTTGCGGTTTCTTGGTTAAAATTTAAACCTTTTTGATTTTATGTTCACCAGGGATCTTCTTACAATTCAATCGGAATTATTATTATTATTTAGGGTTGTCACTATTATTACCGAAGCCAATTCGGAGGTGAGAGGTACCCTTTTGGTCATGTGATAACTGTGATTGATTCTCGCAGTGGGCAAGTTTCTAATATGAGAAAGATGCTTACTGTAGGGAATGTCAATCATTTATTTAATTAAAATTTAGACAGCCCGGTAGATCACCCGAGCACAAAATCTAATTGCAATTGAAAGCCTAATCCACTCTAGGGTTTGATCGAGGTCTATGATTGTATTGATAAAGTAATTGTTTCATTTGATTGGTTCATGATTTCTTTACTTCCCACTAGGCCTGGTTGTAAATAAACAAATTAAAATTTGCTGGGACACTGCCATTAAGAATGCACAGCTTGTTTGTTTGCAACACTTTCAGTTCAGCTGACAAGTGTACTTTATATGTCAGTGCTTCATGGGATATTTCAGGATGAGAAGATTTTGGTTTGGTCTCAGTGGCTGAATGTTTTTGCCTGTTTTGCTTTAGGTTTAAATAACTTCAACCCAATGATACACATTCTATTTTTTCTCTCATTAGCATTGGGTGTAGCATATGATCATAAAGCTGTCTAATTGTAGGGATAATTTCTACAAAATATGATGTTATAGGTATAATGTTTAACTATACTCTAATAATATGAAAGGAAAACTTTTATGAGAAGTTCCCAAACCATTTTCTAGCACATTTTTGACCTTGAGTCATCTTTCAAAGCCAGCCTGATTTTGATGGCAAAAGTCATCTGGTGATGACGACTAGCTATACACGTATAAATTTGACCTCTACTGCATTGTCAAACTTTCCATTTTGTTGATCTGATCCTTGGGGAGTTGTCACATAGGCACATACCATAATTATTTTGAAGCAAAAGAAAATGGTACTTTTGCATGGTTCATTTTAAGTGCAGTTAATCATGGTGTGCTTAAACCCTTTGCAGTAGTTTGTATCAGTTAACATACTACTTTCCTTTCCAGGTACCTCCATTGTATGATGGAATCCAAGGTGATTCTTTTGACATCACACAAGGGGATGATGATGCATATTTTTCTTCAAATTATTTTAGTAAGCAAAGGTTGTTATCACTAGTTCTTCTATCCATATTTTTTTACATTTCATTTGGCTTGATTCTATTTAAATTTCTACATTCATGTTTTCTTAAAATTGTCAGCATTCACCCCCCTCCTGCCTTTGGTTCATCCCCAAATCTTCAGTCCCTTGCCATTGAAGCCAGCAAGCAACATGTTCAAGTTGGAGACAGTGCTGCCGACCCCATCTCACACCTTAGCAGGTTATTGGCGTTGATTACTTTTCTTTGTGCTAATATAATAGATAACTATTCTTCGTGATAAATAAAATTTGTATGGAAGCACTCACAAGTCATGCTCCATTTATTTAACCTAGAATTTCTCTTTTTTATAACATAATAAGGAATGTAGTATCTTAAATAAACTGACTTTCAGATTAATGTCAGATATTTTGGTCATTGATGCATTATTTTGTTGCTGACTTGTTTGATTTAACTTCCAAGGGCTTGACTTGTTTTTAGCATTGAAAATTCTCTGGTTCCTTTTTTGTGCGTTAGTTCAATTTCCTTTGTACGATTCTCTCTTTTTGAGGGAAAATAAAACCTAATCATATTCCCACTTAAGAATATACCCTTGTCTTTGGCACACTTATGTTTTCTCCCCGTTCATCATTGCTCTTGAATTGGCAAAAAAACTCTATTGGTGGAATGACAAGCAAATGTTTTAATTGTATAAATGACTATGTCTAAAGAAAATACACTCTTGAGAATGTTTATATAAGCTATACTTTGGTGTCTGGTTTGATATTTCTTCCTTTGATTGAATCAACATGATATAACAAAAGCACATGATGTATATTTTATGTAACATTGATATACAAGATTACAAGGATTACAATTTTGGACATTTGATGCAAAATCTTTTGGGTTTAAGGAAGAGTATTACCTGATGTCCAAGTCTCCACAGGAAGAAAACAAGTGGGAATTTTTTCCCCTGAAAATAGATAAGAAGATATCTATGATACCCACTCTATGTAACAAACTTCTTCCCATCATTATTCACTTCATATCTGCAATCAGCGTTAACCTTTATATGAGCATTACATGATTAACTATATGACTCTTATCATCTTGTAATCAGCACCTTATTAAGCATGACTCTTGGATTTACCTAGCTCTTAGTTATAACGTTAGAGTTCTAGAAGCTTACCCTTAATTAAAATATAGTGATAACATGTCCCTATAACTTCATAACAAGCTCATTTAATACAAAACCTGTGAATTTTCCTGTTTATTTAGTTGTATTATTCCACTTACGTCACTCCTGACTTGTCTATGAATCACATCTCGGTTTTTTACCTTATGTTTTCCATTAGTTCCAATTGGTACCAAATGCTATCTTGGATTCCTTGAATAACAGAAGTTTTGAAAACGGCTTCAGTGATAAAATAATAAATAGTATCACATAAAAAACAAAAATGCTTTGAGCAAATAATAATTAGGCTAATGTAGATTTCAAATCACATACTTAAATGAAGCTGACACCAGGTACCCTATTTGCAGCAAGTGGTGGTAGCTCAAAGAAAGCTTCATTAAACGTGGTGGCACCAACTATATTGGGCTTCTGTTATGTTAATGTTGGTGGGTTATTGATTATGGTAGTATATCATTTAAAGACATTTCTGATGGATTGCAAAGGTTTTCTTTTTGGAACCCAACAAGCTTTTTCCAACTGGGAAAGATGCAGTCTCTATTGCAGTTGATTCCACCTTCAGTGTTAATGAAGGTAGGAATGGTGGCTCCATTGGTGTTGACCTGAGATCGCCAGATCAGTTTATTTCATGGGAGGGGTGGAGAGTCATGGAAAAAGTGCTTGAGCCACGGCTTCTATTGCCATCATTGCAGTGAACATCGAGCTTGGCAAATTTAATGGAGCACCCATCTTTGTCTTTTTGGGTATTCTGTTCTCACATCTCCTTAAAAATATCTTTGAGATTTTTTCCAATAGATATGTCGAAAGTGAAGTAAGCAATGTCATATAAATACAAGGATCATGGTTGATTGGTACCAGGTTAAGTTCCCTAAATGGTGTGTAATATGCCAGTTCTCAATCAAGTTCTTCTTGCATACATCCACATACTGGAGCAGAAGACCATGATCAAGAAAAATCTTTTTTTTCCACTGACCAAGGAAATATTTAGTAATATAGTTTTTAGCCCTGACAAAGAAAATGATTCTTTCTACCAGACTTGATTGCTACTATTGTGACATCTGATACCCTAAGCACGTTATTATTTAACATACTACTTTTTTGACAATTGCTATATCCATCTAGCTGGTAGTTATGCAACCTAATTGTAAGAGTAATTCTTAGTATTCTGAATGTTTTGTTAAGGAGCAAAGCTTGGAGTTAGGTTCTATAGGAGCATTAAGTGGTTCCAGTCTCCATCAACATACAAAGAACATACTTCTATGAAGATAAATATATGCTTTTTCTTGACTAGACCACCTTAATACCTAGAAAATACCAGAGAGGTCCAACGTTCTTTGTTTGAAATTTCTGCTAAGTAAACTTCTTCAGTCGCTTGATAACCTCAGTATTACCATCGGTAATAACGATGCCATCTAATATACTACCAAAAAATCTTTCCGCCTTCATAGTATCGATAAAAGATAGAATGATCCTCATGAAATTGTTGGAGACTAAAGTCCCTCCCAACATTTGCAAAATGTTCAAACCATACTTTAAGATATCGATTCAAATCATATAATGACTTTCTCTATTTCATACCTTACTAGACTATTGCCAAGGAACAAATCCCGATGGGTGCTCCATATACTCTTCTTCATCAAGAATGCTATTGAGAAAACGTTCTTTACATCTAGCTGATGAAGTAACTAATGATGTGTAGCTGCAAGGAAAATAAAAACGCATACTAATGTCATATTGGCCATTGAAAAAGTCTCCTGAGAATTAATACCATAAGTTTCCGAGTATCACTTAGCAACAAGGCAAGCCTTCAACTGAGTTAAACGATTTTTTGGGTTCAACTTGATAGTGTACAACCACTTGCAACCAACTACCTTCTTATTTGAAGGAGTATCATCCAAATCTCAAGTTTCATTTTGTTTTAACTTTTAATACGTCCATATCTTTTAATATAACACATTACCAATTTGGATGAGAGAGAACATTTGAAATAGACTTGAGAATATAATGAGAATCAGTGGAAGGCATCAAGGAAGAAGGGAAAAGATTAGTGTACATGATAAATCCAAAGATTGGATGAGAAGCTTTCTAATGCCTTTACATAATGAATTGGGAAGATCAATATTAGAAAAAGGGATATGAGTATTCGGGGTAGGAAATTTCCTACACCGCCATCATAAAACTTCATTTTTCAATCTTTTTTTCTAATAATCAACACCGTTCATCTTGATGTACATATCAGATGATCGTACCAAAAATCAAGTGAATCCAATGCTATTTTATCCTCGATCCAATTGTTACAAATTCAACGTTTTCAGAAGAACTTTTTATCACGAGCTGATCGAAGGTCAAATCTCCCTAGGGTTCATCCATATTTGGGGTTTTGGGGTTTTAGAATGTGTTCAACAATTCTAAGCAATTTTTTTGAAAAAAAGTGGAATGTGATGTTTTTGATGGGCGGAGTAGGAAATTTCCTACACCGAGTGCTCACCTCCCTTAACCTCATATATATATATATATATATATATATATATATATTAATTAATTAAACATATAATAATTTAAACAGATTTGGGCCTTAAGCAAGCTCGAGATATTTGAATCATTTAATAATCAGGTAAATGGGTTTGGGGTCCATGTGGTTGGTAAGTATAAAATTTTAACCAGATCCGATTAAATGGATTAAATGGATCCGATATTTGGCTGGTCTGGGTCTTACCTGGAACCATTTACCTTCTTACATTACAAAAGCCTATATGCAAGGTTGATATTTTATTGCAAGACTAATTACATAATCACATTTTGAAATAGAGTCTAAACCTATGATACATATGAAACTTTCCTACCAAATATTACCGTGTCCGGTATGCCCAGACATGACATGTTTGTCCATCCGTATCTGACACTTCACAAATCAATACAATGTTATTCACCTAAATAATATCTACCCATATAAAGTATGTTATGCCCTTTCATGGCAAAAGATATTGTTTTATAAATCATTCTAGTAAAATTTTTATTCATTTTATATGAATATAGACCCAATATATATTTATCTTAGTCAGATATGCATGCATGTACGGGGTGTGTGTCTATTTATATCTATCTATATGAATGGATGTGTATATATTCATACATACATGTATATATACATATATATATACATGTATGATACATGTATATACATGTATCCATGTCATCGTGTCCAAAGTTTGATGTATGCCGTGTCCAAAATCCCGTGTCCATGTTGAATTGCGACATTTGTGTCCGTATATCCAAATCATAGGTCTAAACTAGATGTGTATGCTTGTTTGTTTTCATTATTTTATTATTTATTAAACCTGCTCATTCTAGGCAAGAATTAATCTAGAACGATTTTCTTCTTCAAGTTTCTGCTTTTTATTAGAGCATGCTCGCCTATGACTGCCAAATAATTGACTTTTCTGTGAACTTCAATATTTTTTCAGACCTATGCACGAGATCACATTTTCGACTAACGACAAACCTAAGCTTCTCAGCCAGGTAAGCATGCTTATTTCAAGTATAGTTAACCACATGTCAGCTTCATATGTTCGAATAGGGAGGTAGAGAAGAGTGGAGAATATTCGTAAATAAGTTCCGTAGAGTAAAACTGTAGATATGGAAACAAAAAAATGAATGCCTATATTTATGAGAGGAAAATACAGGGTTCACAGCATCTTTAACCTTAGGCAATAATTAAGTATTGAAAAAGCTTTGCACATCAGTTATAAGAAAAAAGAGAAAAAGTTGATAAGTAAGAAAAAAAAGAAAAGTTTAAGAGATGTTAGTGTATGAATTGATTTTCTGACAAAATGTAACAACCAAAGTGAATATTTCAATAATTGTAGAACCCATTCCATGTCGTATCTATATTTTAGGCTATATATCTGTTATAACTTATAAGATCAGTTGTATCAGGATACTGTTATTCTGCCAACTTCTTACACCATGCATATCCATGGATGCTGTTATTTGTTATACAATCTATTAGATAAGCAAGACCCACTTGTCAAAGTGCAATGTTCAAGATCACTGGGTCAGCTTGTTAAACTGTAAGGTCTAGATTATCTTTTCAATCTATGGAATGTTCATGTCGTGAAAAGTTACAATATTCACTTTGAATTTTTATAACCTTTATAATGTTCTGCTGTTTAATAAGAAACCATTTATCATTCAGCTTCTTCTTTCTTGCATCATTTTGTTGTAATCCCAGATGCCTTCATCAACTCCGGTAAATACTCTGGTAGGATCTTATGGTCACTAGTACATGCTGATTTGAAGATGCACAGTGGCATGTGCATAAATTGAATACTGCCTATTTTCATGAGATAATTTTGCCTTTTCCACTTTCATGACTTGTCCTCTAAACAAACTTTCACTGCCTTATGTTCTCAGCTGACTTCTTTGCTTGCCGAGGTTGGCCTTAATATCCAAGAAGCACATGCATTTTCCACCAATGATGGTTACTCGCTAGATGTATTTGTTGTTGATGGTTGGCCGTATGAGGTAATCTTTCTCTGACAATTTCAATCTGAAACTTCACCATTATTGAGTTTCGTCATACTTAAATGAAAAGTTTCTTGTTGCAGATGGCTTGCTGTTTAATCACCTTTTAAATGAACTACTTGTGCAAACTTCTCTATTTTCTACAATTCTTTGCGCACTGAAAACAGTGATACGTTCTAGATTTAAAATTTATAGTTCACACAGTAGGGTTTTCATCTCAATATAAATATTATAAATGTTCAACATGCTTCGTAGTTCCAGAGAAGTTTAAAATAATTAAAATCCTAATGGACATCTTATTAGTCGATCAGTTAGGCTCTGTTAAGTTTGGGTGGAAAACAGAAGAATATTTGTTAGAATTCAAACAATTCTCAAAAGAATAAGAACTGTAACAGTACAGAGTTTACCTCCATATTTTCTTCTTCATAAAGGATGAAATGAAGTGTGTGCTTACCTTTTTTTAAAAGGTAAAGTCTTACATGAACTATTTTAGCAGTAACTTGGAGATTATTAGCCGGTGAGTGATTAACTCCCTATGCAATTATGCTACGTCTAAGGATCTAAGACAGGTGGCATCGAAACACATGGGGTTTGGATGTGCACGTGTGAGTGCATGTACATAAGACCGGTATACATATACAGATGATTAACACATGCTGCAAGTGCAAATGCTCTTGTTTGTGCTGTTATTGGTAAACATTTCATTTAGGGACTACTTGATTCAAATCATGAATCGTCAATGCTTTAGGACAACTACCCTACCAGCGCCTCCTGGCAGAAAAAAACGAAAAAAGAACCAGCATCGATACCCACCCTAAAAGAAGAGCAACAAACACTTGTATATATGCCTCATACATACATTTGATACCTTCAGTCATATGCATACATATGCATGTTTGAGTTTGTATATATATTTATGTATGTTTGCATGATGAGAAGGGAGAAAATCATTTATATGACATTAAATGGTAGGAAATCTCTTAACATGGTGGCTCTGAAACACACGGCGGACAATTAAATGGATGGTGCACACTTATTCCTCATAAAGTTTATGTGAAGTAATTAGCTGTGGATACAGTTTATGGATGTAAATACTTTTCTGACACCATTCAAACTAAACTATTATTTTGTTAAAGAATGGTTCACTTTATGAGTAATTGATAGATGGGTTGGATGTGATGAATGGTTTGGATGATCAATTTTATTCATGGATATGACACGACATGTGATGCAATTATCTATCGTAGTGGACTATTTGAATATTCATCTTTGTGAGCCCTGACCTAAAGTGGCCATGGACAAAAATGTCAATTACACACACACTCTCCCCCCACACAGACATACCACACAATGTCTCTAGTCTACTATCGAAATAAACTATTTATTTTATCCAAAAAAACTTTTGGTTGAATGATATTCATCCACATGATGTTCTCATGTATAGACATTTTTGAACATGCAGAGTTTGACAAGTGGCTTTAATCAGGTTAGATAGTTTAACATTTGTTTTTGGTCCATCATTTGTAGGAAATTTCCTTCCATATCACGCTATTATCGGTTTCCGTTCTGGCGTGTTATGTAAAAGTTGGTATTCAAATAATGAACTATTTCTCTTTAGAACATTAAAAGTTCAAGTCGTGCATCCATTAAGGTTCTTAATCTATCGTAGCATTTGGCATGTTTAGATGTAGTTTAGGTTCCTTTTCTGTTGCAGTTGTGTTTTATATAGTTGAATGCTTTTTGTGCAAATGAAACGATGAATAATATGGATAATATGTTCTGTATACCCATATGTGTGGGTATCAATATGACTCATGATATCTTTTCAAGTACTCGGAAAAAAATAAGCATACTAATATTTTAATGCAGGCGAATTGATATAATCAATAGGAAAAAGAACATATGAATACAATATTCTGTGTTAGTCGACTTAGCAGACACTATAGTCGATTAATAATCTAATGGTAATAGGTTAACTCTAAGAACCAAGTAATGTGTTAGTTCTAAATGGATTGAGGAATTTTTAAGTTAAAGAACTTATGATTTGTGATTTATGTGTGTGATCAATGTTATATATAATGATCTATGAACAAAGGTAAAATATATCAATGATACAAATAATTCACATTGTGGGAATTGAGAAGTCTTTTAATAAGCTTTACACCAACTCATTGTTCAAGATCTTGAGCCATGTTACTGAATCATATGCTGCATGAATGTGTAAGTATAGCATATGGTTTGATCATCATCAAAACCTATATTGGGGATAGATGTTAATGTAGACGAGCATTCGGTGTAGGAAATTTCCTACACCGTCCATAAAAAAATCGCATTCCACTTTGTTTTTTAATTTTTTTGTTTGGGGGTATTGTACACATTCTAAAACTCCAAAACCCCAAATATGGATGAGCCCTAGGGGGATTTGACCCTGGATCGGCACGTTACTAAAGTTTTATTGTTCTGAAACCGTTGGATCAGTGATTAAATTGCATTGGATTCACTTGATTTTTGGTATGTTGATCATCCATCATGTGTAGATCAAGATAAACGGTGTTAATCATTAAAACAAAGATAGGAAATGGAAGTTTTATAATGCATGTATAGGAAATTTCCGACACCGAATGCTCATATATATTTTTCTCTTGGGGATATCCAATATCCAACATATTATTTACTAATTTTAACAATGACTATATCATGGTATTGTAAATATAGACTAACAATTGCTAGGGAGATCATGTCATAGTTAATAATTAGATTTTACTTTTGACCTAGCAGTAATTTTGCAATTTTGACACATGATAATTCTTTCTTGAATCTTTTGGCACATGCAGGCATATACCGATTTGGATGTTCTTTCCTGCGGATACAAAATTTCTTTTTTTCCCTTCCCTTTCAGTTAATCACTTAATTGTTGTAATGTTCATCTGAATTAAAAATCTTGCACACGAATTTGTACAATGATTTGTATAAATCATATTACAATTCTCAGCAATGTATTCATTTCTATGCTGTGACTGTAATTCTTAGCAGTCACGAAGGTTAGTCATTGTTTCTTTTAGGATAGTTATTTTGGATTTATTTGCTATTTGCTATGTTGCGTAGCAAAATACTAAATCCCTGAAACTTATAGGAAACTGAGCAGCTTAGGAGTGCACTACAGAAGGAGCTTCAAAAAATTGAGGTAATATGGGTTTCTACTCGTTCAATGCATTGGTATTATTTTATGTTTGTTGCATAGATTACTGCCCATTAACTTTTTCTGCTGCCAGTTTTCTAATGAAAAGAGGTTAATTGTTTTGAAGTCAATAAATGCAGGGAAGCATTAATGTTCTTCACATTCATATTCTTATTCATTTCATAAACTTGTATAGGTTATTCTTCTTCAAGTCATAAAATCATTAAAAGCTGTTCGATTTAGATTCAGATAAATCTTTAAACTTTTTTTTTTGGATTTAGTCATCTTCCTTGTTTGGCATTATCGATGCATGAATTCAAGAGATCTATCAATTTTAGAAACGACCTAAGAACTTGGTTTTTGGTAATTTCATTATCTTTCCCGTGGCTCTGCCCCATCCTTGCTGATGCATTTGGTGATTTCTTACTGCTTATCTTCTTTTGTACATGAGGAGGAATTTTATGTAATTAAATCTTTAAAGTTGGTTTGTTTCTTTTAGAAAAATATCCTTTCTTTTTTAGTATTTGTATAAATTTAAATGTATACTCTAACTCATCTAGCATGATTTTGATCCGTGGCAAATAAGTAGCTGACATCACGATCCGACATGATCATGGTTTGTGAAAAACAAGTATTTGACATCATGATCCGACGTGATCACGATCTGATGTGATTTTTTAAAACGTGTTTGTTCGTGTTTATTTATTATATTATTTATTTATTATATTATATTATTATTATTACCTATTATTACTACTACTACAATTATTATTGTTATTCTGTTTTCTTTTTATTTGTTGTTATTATTATTTTATTATTTTCTCTCTCTTTATTGAGTCTATGAAACCGATCCTAATTTCTAGTATGAAGGTCAAGAAGAAGAAGAAGATAAATCTAACTCATACATGGATGCCAATATGGTTGACAAATCTATGTTACTTTACCCATTATTTGCTAATGCGGAACAGAAGGGCATTATAGTTCTGGTAGAAAAAAATGGAGAACTAAATTAATATTTTCTAAACTAAAGGAAAAAGACAAGGTTTTGAACCATCATCTCGAAGGTTGAATTGATCATGGACTTCAACATCTCGCATGAAGAAAATTCCTTTGAACTCTTTGCATAGCCAATTTGATCACCTATTCTCATACCTTGTATGCGTAAAGATTCAATGGATAGCAAACCATTAAGTTTACAAGGTTAGAATTCTTGTTCAATATTTTATAACAATAAAAAGTTCACTACAGACCCATATTTATAGCAAAAGAAATGAACTCTTATCTAGACGCATATCCAAACTCATAACAAAATATAAACTCTACAATAGAATACAATAAACGAGTTCTCTTCAAAAGAAAATTCAAAAACCTAAATAGAAACCTAGAAGGACTGAAAAATCAAAAGTCTAAATTAACTCAAAATTTGAAAAAGATCAAATCTGGACCCAAGGTAGATCCTGATAAATTATTCTTGACTTTGAAAGTCTGTTTCCTAATAAATGGTGACAAAAGGAGCACAACTAGACAGAACTAAATAGTCATCTTTAAGGTATTGCATGTGAAGAATGAGAAGTTAATACTGCGGGTTAATAGCTGACATCAAGCTCCCATGAAATACTCAACTTAGTCGTATTGGGATCATTTCTCTGTAGAAATTGATGAGAAGCTGAATAATGCGGGAAAGCCTCAAATGTTCAAGAATGAACCTCTTTGGGCAAAATTTAGTCATCTTGTCATCCTCCAATGCGAATTTTCGTAAATTTCTTTTTGACTATGCTATAGACTTATGTATATTTTGGTTAATTATACAAACTTCACAAGTCTCGGAATACAAGGCACTTATATGATAGGCATGATGCGTGACTTGTGGATATTTTGCTTGTGAAATGCACTAGGTTTATGATGAATGTCTAACTCTAAGGAACTCGGGATGATGTGAAGTGACTTCATAATGACTAACCCATTTTTTTTGGATATCCAACTACACATTTGAGTTAGTAAGGAGTCAATATTTTTTTTCTTCAAATATGAATGCATATGTGTTGGATCTCTCATAAAATGAAACATTTAGGTCGTATAGTTACGACCTTTCTTAGAGCAATGAATAAGGTTTCGACTGAAACCACACTTGATTTTGACCATTTCATTTTGGTTTCGAAAGATGGTACAAAATTGTTGTTGAAACTCGATTTCAAACATTCCGTAAAATAAAGTATGGATTTGAGTTTAAAAATTTAAATACACGAATCCATTTGAACTATATACATAAAAATATTTATTAAAATTATTAAAATTGTAAAAACTTATCAACATTCTAAAAATTATATTATATATATATTAAAAAATTCATTAAAATTTTAAATTTTTTATTATATATGCATTGTTATTATATATAATACATATAAATCCGAAACCGAAACTTAAAACTAAATCTACGAAACGGACGAAACTCTTCGAAACATTGAAAATTTCAACAATCGAAACTGAGTTCTTAAACATTACTTAAGAGGTTATGTGCAACATCCATCGGTAAATATCACTACATGTGATCATGATAACTCAATAATTAGGTATTCACTAAATAACGTTGTGAAGTAGTATATGTATTCTTATCAACTGAGGTAACGTTGTATATTTACAGGTGAAGTTCAACTTTAAGTCATATTTTCATTAAGGCTGATTTAATGACTAAGTTAGTACAACTACTGATGTGAAACCAGGGAGGTGGCTCGATGTTCACGGTGTAGGTTGTTCGAGGAAGGGCTGGGTCACATCAACTACAACCATAATCATACTCTAAAATATATCCAATCTTGACTTATCTACTATCTAAAACATTAATCCTTCATCAATTCTCCTATCTTTCAGGTGTGGTAACTAAACACCTAACAGTATGCAATTAGGCATTAGACTCATCTAAATTCTCATTTGCATCACTAGCCCTTTAAGGTGGAACATACTTCTCATTAACTATCTCATCATCATCATGGATCTCTCTAACGTGTAAGCTCAAATTGGGATACTAATTGGAAAAATGACTATCCCCACGGAACTCGAAATTTTAAAACCCTTTTAACTTCTGTTGTGAGGATTTTAATCTTAATCTTTACAATTTTATCCTTAACGATAACGATATTACGTTTGCTTGTGCTCTCAAATGGTTGCTTAGGTTGCTCTCTAACTTTAAAGGTGATCTTTTTATCTTGTGATACTTTTAAGAAAGCTTATTACTCTTTAGCAAAAAGGAATGCCTCGTCAATACTCAATAGAACTTACCATGTGTGAGATCATTTTTCTCTAAAGTTCTAATTTTAGTCCAATGTAAAATTTAGGCAAGAAAAATTGATGGCCCTCTTGAAAGTCACATCTAAAAAACAAATCTTCATATCTATTAATGTATTCTCTTACCGTCAAATTCTCCTATTATAAATTAAACTGTCGGCCTAATAGATGTGATCTATAAGCATGAAAAATGTATTTATAAGTTTTCATTTCATTTTTACCAATGACTTCAGAGGTTCATGTCATAGTCTTTCAAGTTGCATTTGTAAAGAAAACCAATCGACTTTAGCTGATTTTGTAATTGCATACTAGCATAACAGATCTTACGTGCTTCAGACATATTCTCATACTAATAAAAATGATCCATCTCAATTCGAAAAGACATGGAGGTAGTTGAGCAAGAAAAAATGGGAGCATTTATGTAGACCATGTGCGAATGGTCATCTCAGTCATACCTATCGTTAGCATCATCGGTATCATCCTTATAATCATCGTATCTTCTTGAACTTTGTCGTCTATTTCTTCATCTACATCTACTTTGATTCGTTTTAAACTTGTAATCATTGTTTGTTCCTTATCAAAGGGCCTATCTTGTTTTCGTGTTTTTAGTGCTGTGATACATGGTGATATCATGAAGTCTTTAAGACTATTATTGAATCAACTTAAAGAGCATATCGTTGGTTGTCCCACCCTTGAAGTGCTGATCATTCCTATTGGCCATGTCGGTTCCTAAAAGGAAAAAACAAAGGTTCGGGCCTCTCACTCCGGAGATTGGATTGATCACCGACTGTCACGCCCTGCTTCTCCTTATACTTGGGAGTGAGGATGCCAGCAGGTCCGCATTGTGCTTAAGTCAAAGAAGGAAGAAACCTGTCACGCCCCGCTGCCCCTTATACTTGGGAGCGAGGACGTGAGCGGGTTCGCATGTGTTTAAAGCAAAGAAGAAAAACTTTTTTCCTTCTTTGACTTAAGCACAATAAGCGTATGTGATTACGACATTTCAGGTCCTTACATGTGAACTCAGAACAATACAGATTATCATTATTACAAAGTGAATGTCCAGAATTACATGTATACAAATAAGGCCTAACAAGGCCATTAGAAACAGTTACATGAAACGGAATTACACTTGAATGAGATTACAACAACAAATGTTAATCTTTAGTGGTGTTGTGAAGGCACGCCACTCTTCAACAGTGGATCTCAGCGTCCGGGTATTCCTGGTCAACTTGCTCAGTCGCAAAGTATACTCCTCTATCTCAAACCCGACATATATTTCACAAGATAGAAGACAAGTAAATATACGCCAGCGAGGGTCGCTCGGCAAGATTTAAAACGTTAGGAGAATTGACTCTAGGCAAGGTTTTCAAAAGCAATTTCATGGCAGTTAAAGCATTTATGAATAAATGATCAATTACGATTTCTAAGCAGTTCAAACAGAAATTACATTAGCATGTCAGTTCTATTTCTAAGCAGTAAGAACAGATTTTTATATTAGTATGTCAGTTCTATTTTAAATGGAAGCAGTAGCAGTTCTATACAGTATACATATTCAATATAGCATTTTCAAGACGTTCATGAGTGTGTTCAATTTAGTGAATAATGTTCACGTCATTAGGCGGATAGCAAGTGAATAATGTTCTATTATATATATATATATATATAATTACCCATTATAAAAACTGACTTTTATATAACATAACATTTATAAATTACTATAACTTACGTACTCTTATACTAATATAAGATACTAACTATTATAAAAACTAATATATATACTAACTAACAATAAAATGATATGAATCCTTAGCTAACGTATATACTATATAATATAACTTACGTTTTCAGCTCGAATTGCTCCTACAGGCGGGGGCGGCGTCGACGGTGTGTGGGGTGTCGCTGCAGGCGGAGCTTGGTGCGACGAGTCGGAGGCGGATGTTGGACGTCGACAAGGCGACGTGGGCGGCGGAGTTGATGGGAGGTTGCGGCGGAGGTGTAAGGGAGAGGTAGAAGGGCATTAGTGGCGTGGAGGTGTAGTTGTTGGGGGTGACGGAGGAGTTGGCGATGGTGGTGGTGCTCGCCGGGGAGAAGAGGAAGGAGTGGGCTGAAGTCGTCGGAGGGGAGGTCGGAGTCGGTGGGGCTTCGTAGGTGCTGGACGAAGTTGTGAAGGCACATGGCGGAGGACGACGAACGTCGGAGGGTGGAGGAGTGGTGGGAGGTGGTCACGGTGGTGATGACGGAGAAGGAGAGAGAGGGGAGGCTCAGGCGGTGGCGCTGTAGGAAGGAAGGTCAGAGGTTGACGGGGAGGCGCTGATGAACGGAGGAGGGTTGTGGTGTGTTTTGTGGGCATTGGACGGAGGTGGGGGAGGTTCGTTGCAGGGAGGAGGAAGGCTGGGGAGTTTGGCAGTGGTCAGAGGGAAGGAGGGTGGCGGCGGCGCTGCAGTGGTGGTGGCTGAGTATGGTGAGGACGGGGTGTGGTGAAGTGGGTTGAGGGGCTGCCGGAGACGGGGGTGTGGTCGGAGGGTGATGAGGCTGCCGTCGGAGTTTAAAGAGAGAGAAGGTTCGACGTGGAGGAGATGATCGACGAGGGGTGGAGGACGAACGTCGGAGGGTTGTGTTTCGACAGAAGGAGGAGGGTGAGGGGGTTTTATGAATGAGGGTGAGGAGGAGAATAACTAGGAGAACGTGCGGGGAGTTGATTGCAAGGTTTGTTTCGATGGGGAAATTACGTGGTTGCGAGTATCGGGGCTTGAGGTTAACCGCATGCTTGAGGGGATGAAGCGTGGGTTGTCGTCGGAGATTGGTTGAGAGGATGGTGGCTGATCGGGAGTTGTGGAGTGGGTTGAGGGAAGATGAGAGGAGCAGGTGGAAGCGGCGGTGGTGTGGGCTTGGGGTCGAGGTCTGCCAGAGGGCAAAGAGATGACGCCAGAGATGGTGGTTGCGGCGTTAGGAAGTTGATGTCGAAGTGGAGGCTGGTGCTGGCGATGGAGAAGGGTGCTGCTGTGTGGATGGGAGGAGAAGCTCGCTGGGTCTTATGAAGGAGAAGAAAAGAAGGAGAACATGCGACGTGGAAGGCGGTTGCGAGAACACAAGCTTGGGTGAGATGAGAACGTGGGAAGGGGTTCATCATGAAAATAATGACGTGGGTTAGTTACGTGAGGGGGGGGGGGCTTGTTTGAGAACTAACCGCATGAAAGAAGATAATGACGTTGGGATTGCACGTACGAAAGATTGCATGGAGAGGAAATCAACGTGGGGTTACGAGTAGTTAGGATATGATTTGCGTTTAGTTTAGATTATTTAGTTAGGATAATAATCGATTTAGTAAATAATATTAGATTTAGTTTTAAAAATTTAAATTTGAAAGATATTAATATAGAAAAATATTAGATTTTACAATTTTTCCACTCCACTTGGTGTCGTCAAAAAATTATATGGAAAATACTAGGATGATCTGTTGGATCTGGATTCTAGCCTGAGGGTGAATAGGCTAATAAAATATTCTCGTGCAACCCACGAGAAATTACACGCAGTTAAAAGCACAAGCAGAGTAAATAAGAGACAATCACAAAGTACACACAGATTTACCCTGGTTCGGTCGCACCAATGACCTACGTCCGGTTCCAAGCAAATACTAGCATTAATAAGTTTCTTCTGTACACCTACAATGGGATAGCTTCAACTCCTCACCTAGACTGTACCATACTCACCAAAGTGAAGAACACTATCAATCTAGTAAATGTGTATCTTGACTGCATCAACACGTCAAGACCCTCTTATCTAGCCCTACCAGACAAGTCCAAAATAACACAAATATTGGTAAAGTTTCCCCCACAAAGATCGTTATACTAATACACGAATATAAAGAGTAAAGGGTTTAGAAATGCTTAGTTCGTGTCCGTGTGGTCGTCTCTGTCAATCAGCACGTCATCAGCTCCAGTCTGATACAAACGGTGTCTCGATCTGACTCATGGTTCTCAATCTGTAGCCCTTTAAAGTCGAGTGCATAAGTAGGTCTGTGCGTACATCAATTTCAGTTCAGTATCAATTTTCTTCGGTTTGTGCGCACAACAATTCCTTAAAAACAAATTTCAGCAAGCAAAGATTATCCATGTTAGCACGTGTTTAATGCAAGCTTTGTAACTTGAGTTCCCTGGGATACTGTTTCTCTGATATATATTCTCTTCGACGGTGATAGCTAGCTTCGTTTCTCTTCTTCCATTCGCACGCTCGTCCACTTCGTTTTCGAATTAGGGCATGCAGGTGGCGCCTCACTCCACGGCAACTTCTTCGACGGCAAGCTCTCCGACTTCGCCGTCTCCGACTCGACGGCGGGCTCTTCTCTCGACGACATCGACGAAAGGAACCTTAGCGACGACGACAACTCTTGCGGACATGGGCTTCGAACGGCGGCGTGCTCTTGTCCGATGGCGGCAACGACGGCGTTGAGAGCTTGTCTTCGACAACGGGAAGATGATGGTACGACAGCGTGAACTTTGAACAGCGACGTGCTCTTCTGCTTCGGCGACTTCGACTTCTCGACGACAGGCTTCGATTCTCTCCGACTGCTTCTCTTTGACAGCGATAGCTTGACGGCTTCACGGCAGCTTGATGGTGACGTGTAGATGATCTCCACGGCGACGACGACGAGGAGATGATGGCAGCGGGGTGTTTTCTCTCGACAGCGAGGACGACGACGACTCCTCCGAGCAAGTCGACTGTGACGATGGACTGACGGTGGCTAAGAGCTCTCTCCTACGAGTTGTGCTTGAGAAGCTCACGACAGTGGATGCTCTTGTGCAAGGGATGACACGGATGCTTGATGCTCTCGCAAGGGCTTACTTCTTGTTGCATGTGGATCTCCTTGCTGATGATGCAGATGATGTGTAACTTAGAGTAGATGGCTAGCCCCTGGAGATTTTCTTCCTGGGTTTTTGTTGAAGCCACAAGATGATGGTAGGATTGGTTAAGGTTTGCTTGCGGCTTGAACTTGAGAAGTGGAGTTTTGTTTTTGGGTTGCCGCACGGTTCAACCCTAGACCAGGATGCGTATTTATATTGCTAGGGGTTTTGATGAGGGTGCGGCAAAGAGCCCAAGACTTGTTAAAAAACTCGGCTAGGGTAGGCTATAGAATGTTATGTGAATGGATGAGAGGAAGATTCTATTAAAGCTATTTGAGAGATTTGATTTGAAGAAGAATATGAAAAAGATAGTAGCCAATCTTTGCAAATCTCTCTAATTGATTTGACCAAGTCCAAGAAAAACTCTCCATCTCATCTTAAATTGGACCAAGTCCAATTTGCTTTAAGAATAGCCATTCCTTCTCCTTTCCAATTGTTATATGATTACAATTACTCACTCTCTTGACTTAGTCAACTCTTGAACGAATTATCGTTTCGCCGTTCCTGAAACACACTTAGCACACACATTAAATAGCAACACACGTTTGTTATCATCAAACTATAGATCCTGAATCGTCGCATCCAACAATCTCCCCATTTTGATGATGACAAACCAATGAAAGATTTGAGCAATGAGGTGTGTGTGTGTGTGTGTGTGTGAATTGTGTTGAAGAATGAAATGCAATATGATGTAAACAATGAGCAAGCATTACTAGCATGCACAATTTACCAAAGTAATAAGCATGCTCTCCCTTTTTCCAAGCTCCCTCTACAACCAATAATACCATTTATACCAAATCTTTCCAACACTTCTCCCCCCTTTGTTATCATCAAAAGTGGAGTAAGGAAGTCAACAATATCACATGCATGTCATTTTCCATAAAGTAGACAATCCAAATTTATTGAAAATCATAATTCAGACTTCACCACCAATGTGTAAGTGTGACAATATAAATATAGAAGTACAAAGGAAGATCCAATTTAGAATATCAACCAAATCAATCCACATTTTCAATTAAACATGAATATCACTAGGATTGATTTTTCCCACCTCATTAAAAATGAGTTCAAGTTACCAAACCCCAAAACATAGCCTATAAGGACTCTTAGATGTGGAGTTGGCATTGCTTGACGAGTAATATTACACCAACGCTAAAGATTACCCATAAAGCATATGTTGGATACTCGTGTGTAGTGTATTTGCCATGAATTGTATCCATTTATCATACGGAGCAATTTTCATGTATATATATATTTCATATACATTTCTTTTCGTGCTTAATTTTTATTCATGACAATACACATCATATCCCTTAGAACATTTAGTTTTTATTCACTCTATATTCACTTTCCAATATTCATAAAAAGAATCTCCAAAAGTACTAACAGTTTAGTATTTGTGGAAATGCGTATGTAGCTGTAGAAATCAAATTAATCATTTCATGAAGCATGTCATAGCTACCAAATAGTTTCTAACATGCGCATGTAGCTATAATAATAATACAATGATTTCTACAAAGGATATGAATGAACATTCAAAAAATACCACTTATAATGAATCACAAAGAGGTATTCATTAATCACAGTTTTTTATGTTTGGTTTTTTTTTCAATTTTTTTGTTTTTCTTTTATAAAGAACTAAAACAAACCTAAAAAAGAAAACAAACAAGCACACAAACAAAAATTAAATCAAGCACACACAAAATCTATGAAGGTATGCAATGAATGCAAAGAGGGAAAAGAAATATACCTTCGCGTCGCTATTTGACTAAGGAGCTAAAACAATGAGAATTTAAGTCCTCGTCAATTCTCCACCTCACCTACATGAAAGGTGTTAAGTGTGACCTTGGAATCCAACAAGGTTCACTAGTGTTAGCCATTAAAGTTTTAGGAACCCACACTTGTTTGAAATTTATGTTTGTGTTCCTAAACTTACAATAATAGGATGTGTGACCAACACTATCACAAGTAAAGTACTTTGCATGCATATTTTTCACAATAGAAGGCACATTGTGGAATTTCTTAAATTTGGGCTTTTCAACGTTTTCAAACCAAATCTAAGTCCTCTTCTATTATTGCCATATAATTAATTTTCAAGTATGGTATCCAACGAATATTTACTAATTGAAAATTTTCTTAATGACAATTTTAGAGTAGAAACCTTGGATTTTAATAGTTTATTTTCATCCACAAGCAAAGTACATTTACTTATAAAAGCTCTCTTGTTTTCCTCCTCATCCTTTTCAAATTCAACTATTTTCCTTTTAAGATTGTTATTTAACATGCACATTTTATCATTAAGCTCTCTAATCTTATAATTTTTTTCAGTTTCGAGCTTAATTAAATCTTGCTTAAGCATGCTAATATTATTCAATAAGGAAGAACAAGAAAGACAAGTAGCTTTTTCAAGGATGCTAGCTTTTCTTTTTCAAGTGACACAATTTCAGCGTTACATCAAACAAGTTCCTCTTTAAGAATATTCACTTCATCAGAAATGTCACAATTTTCTTTTTGTAATTTAAAGCTAGCAATCCTATAATCATTTAACGTGAGTTCTAGCTCATTAATTTCATTTTGCGTTCCTTTACAAACATCTAGCAATTCAGCTTTAGTGAAGGAATTTACCTCATCGTTCTTTGCCATTAAGCAGACGAATGAGTGAGCTACATTCTCCTCAGGCTCATCCTCCGCTTCGCTGTCCATGTCACATGTTAGCACCTTGGCTTTTCCTTTCTCTTTAGCAACTTGAGCAGTCTCTTGTCTGCATTGCTTCGTGAAGTGTCCTTTTTTCCTGCATTTAAAGCATTCAACTCTATCAGTAGAATCTTGTTCAGAAGAATTCTGTTTGAATTAAAAGTGTTAGGGCGAATGAACCTTTTATGCATTTCTGATCTTCCTTGAGGAGTCCTGACGTACTTTCTGAAATTTCTGACCATCAGCGCTATCTCCTCATCATCATCATCATCTTCGCTAGCTTTCACAGCAAGTGGCTTTGAAGCTTTTTCCTTTTCCTCAGATTTCTCTCTATCTTTAATATTTTGCAATTCAAGCTCATGGGACATTAAATTACCTATCAAGTCCTCCACCCTCATCTGCGACAGATCTTTCGCTTCTTGGATGGCGGTGACTTTAGGCCTGAAAGAGCTTGGCAGTGCTCTTAATATCTTCCCACCTCTTCAAGACTAGAATATGGCTTACCGAGCGAGCTAGACTTGTAGACGATGTTGGTGAACCTCGCAAACATCTCTGATATGGTCTCTGATGGTAGCATGCGAAATCCCTCGTACTTTGTGCTCAGAAGTGCAAGTTTAGACTCCTTCGCCTGTGACGTTCCCTCGTGCGTCACCTTCAATGTATGCCATATTTCCTGCGCAGTTAGACAATGTGAGATACGATTGAATTCAGATTTATCTAATAAACAAATGAGAGCATTCGTAGCTTTAGCATTAAGAGAGTAAAGTCTCCAATCATTATCATCCTATTTATCATCATGTTTAAGCATATCAACATTTTCAATTTTAATGACATGTGGTTTATATCCATTTCAACAATTTGCCAAACTTTATAGTCAATAGAAATTAAGTAGATTCTCATTCGATTTTTCCAATAAGCATAATCTACTCCATTAAATCTAGGGGGACGTGATATGAACTGACCCTCAGCAAAAGCACTATCAATGGGATTCATGGTCAATCCTAGGCTAGATCCTAAAACCTGTTCTGATACCACTTGTTGGATCTGGATTCTAGCCTAGAGGGGGTGAATAGGCTAATAAAAATTCTCGCGCAACCCATAAGAAATCACACGCAGTTAAAAGCACAAGCAGAGTAAATAAGAGACAATCATAGAGTACGCACAGATTTACACTGGTTCGGTCGCACCAACGGCCTACGTGCAGTCCCAAGCAAATATTAGCATTAATAAGTTCCTTCTGTACACCTACAATGGAGTCCTAGCTCCAACTCCACACCTAGACTGTACCACACTTACCAAAGTGCAGAACACTATCAACCTAGTAAATGCGTATCTTGACTGCATCAACACGTCAAGACCCTCTTGTCTAGGCCCTACTAGACAAGTCCAAAATAACACAAATATTGGTAAAGTTTCCCAAAAAGAGATCGTTATACTAATACACGAATATAAAGAGTAAAGGGTTTAGAAATGCTCAGTTCGTGTCCGTGTAGTCGTCTCTGTCAATTAGCACGTCGTCAGCTCTAGTCTGACGTAAACGATGTCTCGATCTGACTCCTAATTCTCAATCTGTAGCCCTTTAAAGTCGAGTGCACAAGTAGGTCTGTGCGTACTCCGCCGCTCAATCGAACTTCGATCCTGTTGACTTTTGAAGTAAACAGAAAATTTCCTCCATTTTTTCTTTTGTTTTAAACTTCCTGTTTAGCTCTCATCCAAAGATATCGCCTTTTTCTCTCCTCTCGACAACAATTTCAGTTCAGTATCAATTTTCTTCGGCCTGTGCGCACAACAATTCCTTAAAAAACAAATTTCAGCAAGCAACGATAATCCACGTTAGCACGTGTTTAATGCAAGCTTTGTAACTTGAGTTCCCTGGGATACTGTTTCTCCGATATCTGTTCTCTTCGATGGCGACAGCTAGCTTCGTTTCTATTCTTCCGTTTGCACGCTCGTCCACTTCGTTTTCAAATTAGGGCATGCAGGCGGCGCCTCACTCCACGCGGCGCCTCACTCCACGGCAACTTCTTCGACGGCAAGCTCTCCGACTTCGCCGTCTCCGACTCGACGGCGGGCTCTTCTCTCGACGACATCGACGAAAGGAACCTTAGCGACGACGACAACTCTTGCGGACATGGGCTTCGAACGGCGGCGTGCTCTTGTCCGATGGCGGCAACGACGGCGTTGAGAGCTCGTCTTCGACAGCGGGAAGATGATGGCACGACAGCGTAAACTTTGAACAGCGACGTGCTCTTCTGCTTCGGCGACTTCGACTTCTCAACGGCGGGCTTCGATTCTCTCCGACTGCTTCTCTTTGACAGCGAGAGCTCGACGGCTTCACAGCAGCTCGACGGCGACGTGTAGATGATCTCCACGGCGTCGGCGGCGAGGAGATGATGACAGCGGGGTGTTTTCTCTCGACAGCGAGGAAGACGGCGACTCCTCCGAGCAAGTCGACTTCGACGATGGACTGACGGTGGCTAAGAGCTCTCTCCGACGAGTTGTGCTTGAGAAGCTCATGACAGTGGATGCTCTTGTGCAAGGGGTGACGCGGATGCTTGATGCTCTCACAAGGGCTTGCTTCTTGTTGCGTGTGGATCTCCTTGCTGATGATGCAGATGATGTGTAACTTAGAGTAGATGGCTAGCCCCTGGAGGTTTTCTTCGTGGGTTTTTGTTGAAGCCGCAAGATGATGGTAGGATTGGTTAGGGTTTGCTTACGGCTTGAACTTGAGAAGTGGAGTTTTGTTTTTGGGTTAAAAAACTTGGCTTGGGTAGGCTATGGAATGTTATGTGAATGGATGAGAGGAAGATTCTATTAGAGATATTTGAGAGATTTGATTTGAAGAAGAATATGAAAAAGATAGTAGCCAATTTTTGCAAATCTCTCTAATTGATTTGACTAAGTCCAAGAAAAACTCTCCATCTCATCTTAAATTGGACCAAGTCCAAATTGCTTTAAGAATAGCCATTCCTTCTCCTTTCCAATTGCTATATGATTAGCAATTACACCCTCTCTTGACTTAGTCAACTCTTGAAAAAATTATCGTTTCGCCGTTCCTGAAACATACTTAGCACACACGTTAAATAGCAACACACGTTTGTTATCATCAAACTAGAGATCCTGGATCGTCGAACATGATCTTGGCGTCGTGAGGATGAGATCCCAACAACCTGATGATATATTTCGTTGACAGAATATGATCCTTAACAACAAGATATGACATGTTAAGATTTATTGAAAAAATCAATACAATTAAGATACTTAGAATTAGGAGGATTAGATTTGTTTATGATAATCGATTTACTTAAGATTAGATTAAGATTAGATTTGAATTTGAAAACAATTTGGTTAAGATTTTAAAATTAATACGATTTCGTCTCTGTAATCAACATCAACAAAAAATTATAAAGAAGGCATCCATGCGTCCGTGAAGTCGCGATGATCACGATTACAGGGTCCGATCGTGCGTGTTCGAGCTATGAAATATAAAATTATATAGTAATTACTCCAATGAATCACTATACTAATAAAATACGTACGAAATACGTACGTGTAGGAACAGGCCATTACACCGACTTCAACTCTCACATGAAGAAGATGTCTTCTGATATCTTTGACCAACAGACTTGGTCACCCATTCTTACCCGTCCAATGTTAGAGATTCAACGGATTGCAAACCATAGAGTTTACAAGCTTAAATTTCTTATTTAATTTTTCATAATAATAATAGAAAACTCAACTACAAACTCATATTTATTGTAAAAGAAATAAACTCATTTATAAACTCGCATTCAGACTTCTAATCGGACTTAAACTTTAGAATAAAATAAAATAAAAGAGTTTTCCTCAAAAGGAAACTCAAAAGACCTAAAAAGAAACTTAAAAGAACTCAAAAACAAATAGTCTAAATTGACTCAAACTTTAAAACAAACTAATCTGGATCCAAGCTGGATTCCCATCAACTCTTAATGTTTTTTGATTTTGACATCACATGTACATAATCATGTTTGCTTTTATCCTTGACGTAAAGTACCCGTATGTTGAGAAGGTTGAGAACTAGTGGCAGTAATGGTACCCGAGAACCCGATCTGATCATTTCGATATTTTTTAGGTTCAGGCCTGGAAATTTGAACCCAAATCTTTTTCAAATCAGATTTAGGTATGACCTTTCCAAGCCCGAAAACCCCAATAATGAAATCGAAACCTGATAGCAACTTAAATAGAGTATAGTTAAGAAAATGATGCTCATTATTGTAAATTTCACTATAAGTTAGTTGATAAAGTTATAACAAACATAGCTTTGTAATATCGATGAAAAGGCAGTGTTTAAATTTTTATCAATTTTCATGTAATAAAATAGAACTATCAAAAAAACATTTTCAATTGATATTTGCACATGTTTAGTTCAAATCTGAATCCAGCCCAAACCTGATAAGAAAGATGAGATTCCAACTAGCACCCAAGTCTGAACCCGGATTTATCATTCCATTTGGGTTCAGGTTCAAACCTTACCTGAGTTCGATCCGAGCCCGACCCCTTACACCCGTAAGTGGTACATTGATGCCGAATGTGTTGCTAAGGGTGTCGGTATGGGTTTTTCCGAATGCAAAATTTGCTGAGGTAGTGGTCAATTGAAATCTCTGGAACATCTATGGATTTGGAGAATATTTAGTATTTTACTTAGATTAGTTAGAACTGTTAGGATCTAGAAGTCTAGATACTTGATTTGAATTTATTTCGGTTATTTATGGATAGTTCATTTTTCTTAGTTTGTTTATATTTGAATCCCAAATAAAATTAGTTGGAAAGATTAGATTTTATATAATGATTGTATCAAATTGGGTTTCTTAGGCATCAAGTTTTTTGTCTTTAGATAGCCGGAAGAGCTTCTGTTAAATCACAGTGGTCGAATAAATTTCATTCGTTTTGGCTATCTTTTTATTGTTCCAATTATCTATTGACTTTTTATTTCCTTCATGTTCCCTTTTAGGCTCCATATGACATGAATGGAACATAACAATATACTCGTTTGTGACTACTGCAGATTTAGATCATACTAGGGATATGAATTTCTTTCAGAACTTTTTCCATTAAACACATTTTGGGATATTTGTGTTGACAGTGTATTGTTGTATATGGTACTGAAAGATAAATTTTGTAACGAATATCCGAAGAACTGATACTCATTATTTTTAATAGAAACTCTATATCTTTGTTTTCATTTAATATTATTCTGTATGATGCTATTTTACTAGTTATCAACATTCTTTCTACTTGGGATTGTTCGAAATTTTGTTTGATTTCTTCCACATCACTTGTGGTTGGCTTGATGTTTCTAACACTATCAGTGCACAATACTGCAAATCACATTTCAAGTTCTATGCAGAAACAGTCTTGGTTGAAGCCTCATTCATGGTCTCCTAAACTAGAGAATGCGGACGCCTCTCAGGAATCTTTACATGAACATGTCCAGATACCTACTGATGGGACAGATGTATGGGAAATTGATTTTAGTCTCCTGAAGTTTGAAAACAAAGTTGCTTCTGGTTCATATGGTGACCTGTAAGTTTTAGCTGCTCACCCACTAATGATGTTCTTCAACCTCCCATTAATGACATGTTGTATGTTTGCATTTTGGTCACGCTATGAACCCTTTCTTTCTCAGTTACCGGGGAACATACTGTAGTCAGGAGGTAGCAATTAAAGTGCTCAAGCCTGAGCGAGTAAATGTGGATATGCAGCGTGAATTTGCGCAGGAAGTTTATATCATGAGGTCGGTTTGGAGAAACTTTTTCATTCTTACATAATTGCAATATACACATGCATACTGTTTTATTTAAATTTTCATGATATTACGGACTAGTACTATTGTCATGTTTACATTGTCACATGCTTGCTTTCGGATTGCAACTCAAATGGGATGTAGACAACGTTGTGAATGTCAAACTGTGAACAAAATATCTGCATAAGTTTAACATGTTACATTTTTCTGTTTTCACCTTTGCGTCTGGTTTTTTGACATATGTGGGTCTGACATATGGGGTGGGTGCCAATACACAGGTTCCTGATCGTATGGAAACCTGTGAGAACTGGTTGCAATGGAGCATTTACCTCTGTTCAGTGATTACAGTTTTATAGTTCCCGTCCTATGAATCCTATAATATCATACAGTAAGTGCACTTTCTATTCACTTCTTTTCATGAGGATAGAAAAGCTGGGGATGAATTTATCATAATGTTATCATACATTCTGGTAAGGAAAGAGGAGAGTAACTAATGGTGTATAGAGGAGAGTGACTCCATGGGATTGGGCATATGTCTCAGCTAATCTTATACCTTTTGTTTACGTATAAAATTGATTTCTTTACACATCACGAATTAAGAATAATAATGGTGCAATTTCTGTAACTTTCAAAAAATTACCCTCAACTTATTCCTCAGAAGGTACTCCCAATATTCTCAAATGGTGCATGTACCTATATATCTTATGACAACTAATTACAAAGGGAAATCGAAATTTACATTTCTACTAGTAGTAGAACAATACATTGAACGTCTCACAATTAAAATTTTCCCATCATTTGGATTAAAAAATGTTTAAATCTGATTAATGGGTTATTAACTATATAAGAAGATCCAAAAGGTTTCCATGCCCGACCAAATTGACTACGTTCAGTGAAACCTGCATGTGAGTACATCCAAAAGTACTGACTGAATAAGCAGACATTTTTTTTAAAAAACTGAATGGAAAAGCAAACATTCTGTAGGCATTATGACGCTGAATGGAGGCATGAAGGGATGTGGTGGGTATTTGGGATAGATTAGTGATTTGATAGCGTTTCGGATCTCATATTCCGAAAATCTTTCGATCATTGACTTGCACGCCTCGCACGTGGAGATCCTTTGGAACTCTCGCTCAGGTAATTAAGCCAACTCTCGCACACCAATGCAAAAGATTTATTTTCGGAAACTAAAAGTTCACACCAGAAACTACTAATTTCGAATTTTTCGACTGTTCTTCCCTTAGTCGGTCTACGTTGATTGACCGACCGACTTGTTGATGAACTAGTCGGTCGGTGGTTGTTCTTTGACCGACTAGTTGGGTTCAGAAAAGAGCCGTTGGGAACTTTTCCAACACGATTTTCCTTGCCTTTATAAATACAAACTTGATACGTTTGAGGCAAGGTTGAAGGTCCATTTTACAAGCAATTTCAGACCTTAGAGAAGAGCTCTCCCAAGCTAATTCAAATCTCTCTCTCCCCCATAAGAATCTCTCCCTTCACTCTTTGAGCAATTTCCTCAAGAGAGATTCTCTCCATTGTGAGCTTCTCAAGCCAAGAGCTTGATCCAAGTCACCATACTCCACCCTAGGCTTCCATTGCTGGTCATCTTATTGAAGCTAGGGTTTGGTGGCATCATCTTCCTCAAAATCCCCCCTTACCCTAATTTGGTAAGATTTACTCAAGGCATAGTATTTTGTAGGTAAGTGTTTATTTCATTTCATATTTGAATTGTAAGTTTCACTCTCGGTTGTGAGAGTGTGGTTGTGATCCCGGGTTGTGGGAGTCACAAATTACTTTGTGTATGATTTGACTTGTGAAGGTTTTTTCACAAGATATTCATAGTGGAAATCTTGAGTTAGGGTTGCTAACTCAAGTATCCGGAGGGGATCCGGGTGGTTGGGACGTAGGATCACCGGGAACAAGTCGGGGAGACTTGGGTGGATCCGAACCCAGTAATATTGTTTGTTTGCGTATGTTTTAATTCTTGTTGATAGTTGTTTAATTCCGCATTGTCGTTTGTTTCTTGCACAATAATTAGGAATAACTATCTTGATTATTTTAAGTACTATTCACCCCCCCTCTAGTACGTGTGCAGTAGCTACCACAGGGCACTACATGATCCTCCGCATTTGCTTCACTATGGTCACTGCTTCGCGCCAGTTTCTCGGGTGGATCAGTATCTAGAGGAGAGGGACCGAACGTTGGAAGAGTTGAGGTGCCACTCCACGAGAGCCCAACAGATTATCAAGAATCGGGCCGATGAACATATGAGAGATGTGCATTTTGAGGTAGGCAACATGGTGTATTTGAAGCTGCGACCCTATCAACGACGCTCCTTGATGCACATGTGAAATGAGAAGCTGTCACCCAGCTACTTCGGTCCTTAATATGCTGAGATTACTACCAGAGTTAGCCATCCATCCAATTTTTCATGTGTTGCAGCTCCGTCAAGCCATCGAAGACCATACTTCTTCTCGTTACTACCACCGAAACTGACAGATGACATGTAATTTTGGAGCCGGTCGAGTTGAAGGGGGTTCACCAGGGGAGTTCGGGAGCACGAGATGTGTTGATTAGGTGGACATGCCTTCCAGATTATGAGACCTCATAGGAGCCTTACGGAGTTATTGCACAGTGGTTCATGGATTTTCACCTTAAGGACAAAGTGGTTCTATTGGATGAGTAATGATGAGATCATCTATCAGAAGAGGCGGCACAAGACGGATTGTGGATCGACTAATTAGGCCAGGGTCATTTTTGTGAAGATTTTGGGCACTTTTCAAAGTTTTGGGTTTTTTGGGGGTTATTTATAATTTGGGACAGATCTGCGTTATTTATGTTTTGGGAGAGAACTTCATCTCCTTTATGCTTGTTTTGAGAAGAAAATCCTAGATTAGATAGTAAAACCCTAGCCGAAGTAAGATTAGGTTTTATCTCTTAGATCTAAAGCCTCCTTTCGAAAGAAACCCTTATCTTGTAATTCTTTCTCTAAAATTTATAAAAATCCTATTTTTATTCTCTCAAACCCTAGATTTCTCATCAAGATACCGAGTTGGGTTTGAGATTTCTCATCAAGATGCCGAGTTGATGTTTTAGGAGGAATTTTGGGTAGGAAGATCGCCAATTTTGTGATCAGTATACAAATAGTTTTGAGTAGCACCACAAGTTTTGATAATTTAAGAGATCTAATGTTTAAGCACTTTCAATCGATTTAGCTTTTTAGGCAAACCTTTCTGCAGGATTACAAGATTGGTGTAGCAAATTCAGATTAATGGTTTATCAGTTTTAGGATATTCAGATACATGGCACTATTGGCTCATGTATGTTCTTGCAAGTTTGCAATTTCAGATAAGAGGTTTGAGTTCAATTTGTCACAGACAAATTGGGCATGTATGCTCTAGCTTGAGAAGTGTTAGGAATAATATTTTCTTAGTATAAAATTTATATAAATATGAATTATAATTTCTAATTTTAGAATAGAGTCAAATAAGGGTCCAACATGAGTCAATATGAATTGTAACATAATTATTATTCGTATTGAATTTTTCAGTTTTATAAACATAACCAATTCTCTGGTTTGGGGCATGGTCTTTATTCTAAATTATATTTTCTATTTCAATTTTCAGCAAAAGGATCACAAAGATGCATGCAATATGTAAACATGTGAATATAGGAGGAAAGATGCAGTCAAATGATCGGAAAAAAAACTAAAAATTTATAACAATAGGAAATACAAACAAATTTACAGAAGTTATGAATGAGTTATATTTGTTACCAGCAACAAATGACAAAGGATAAACCATTTTACAATTTTAAACAACAATGATAACCATGAACATCAGTATGAAGAAAACAAAACAAAACAACATAATATAAAGCGATAAGATATCCCCCCTCAAAGAAAAAAAATCTTAAATAATGCACGGTCGATGAAGCACTTAAGTACGCTTAAGCAGCTTTAGGATACTGACAGCTTCACTTAAGTCAGCTTAAGCGCATGTTGTTTCCTGTCCTTGTGTCTTTCTAATTTCACATTTTCACTTAACGAAATGGATATTCACAACATAACTGTGATGTTATTATCAAATTTTCATCTATGTTCTCTATCAATGGTTAAACAACATGATTTACAATTTATGTTGCACTCAAGGTTTTAAAACTTAGTAATGATTCGGTTTCACTCACTTCTGAATATAGTGGTTTCACATGGTTTTATTGGTTTTGTTAAGTATTGTCTTTAGCTTCAGTTTCGCTCATATATTTATGAAGTCATTATATCTGCATGTATTTGTGCGTATACATTTAACTTTAATTTTGATTATGATATAAAGGCATCATCTTTAATTCATGTCCATACTTATCCTTTGTGTTATAAAGCCTAATGTATGATGCAAATTTTATCTTGTGAATTTTTTTGATTAGATTCTAAACTATTCTGATTCGGGTTGAGCATACTGGATGTTTGGTTCGGGTTTGGCAAAATTCCAAACCGAACTGAACCAGATAAGATTTCAACCCAAACCTAACCAAACCGTATTAATGGTTAGGTTCGGTTTAAACGGGTTGGGCATTTAGGCTTATACCATTTTGGACATAATTTTTGGGTTGAAATTTGGTCTTTAAATATTTTTGATATTTATAAAAACACCAAAAGGGTTTCTAAATTTATTCTAAATACATCAAAATAGTATATAAATTTTTAAAAAATAAAGTAAAGATAAAAGACATGCTTCGCTAATTTCATGATTACATAAGGATCAAAACATCAATTTCCATGATATTATCAAAGAGATCATAACATGCTTTAGGGTTATACAATGTAATTTATTTTTCGGTTCTTGATGATATTATCAAAGAGATCATAACATGCTTTAGGGTTATACAATGTAATTTATTTTTCGGTTCTTGATGGGTGTGAATATGGGCTTATGCAGTTTGGGCTAAAAAACGTTTAGTTTGGTTTAGTTTGGTTTCGGCATAATTTTTCAACCCGAACCGAACCTAACCAAACAAAACTAGAAGCCAAGCCAAACCTTTCATATTTGAAAAGTTGGATTGGGTTTTATGGGTTGAACTAAAAAATGCTCACTCCTAACTTCAATACCCTTAGGGGCTCTTCATTAGGGGGAAAAACTGAAAAGCATTAAGTTAGAAAGCTGAAGTGCTTAAAGGAAATTTGTTAAATATTAAAGGAATATATTTCAAATGGGTTTCTAGTTTGAATACTCAAACCCCATTTAACTTTATTTGAATTGACAGATTGAGTTTGGATTTAATCACTTGAAACATGTATGAGAAATATGTTAGACCAACCCACGTATAATAGGTGTCCTTTGATCAAAGTGGGAGAAGCGATCAAAGTGGGGGCTTGGTGGAAGCAACACAAGTCGCCACCACTGCGACTTCACTCGCTCTCTGTATCGCGCACATTCTCTCTCTTTATTATTATTATTATTATTTTCACAAGTGACTAAAAAGGTATTTTAATTTCATTGTTTCTTGAGGCCTTTTGATATTTATGGAAAATTTAATTTCATTATTTTCACAATCATCCTGATTTCGTTGCTTTTATGGAACGTTTGATTTTTATCGGGGTTTAATGGTTGCTGAAAACTAAGTTTTGACGTTGATTTTGTACCGGTTACTTCCAAATAGCCAAAACTTCATTTCGGCTGAAACCTCTAACTTGGTTGCACGTCCACATCTACAGAATATGGATGCATCACACTTATATGTAACAAATTTCGATAAATATATGTGATACATGAGTCAGAAATACACATTCGATAGAGTACAACATCATGATATGAGTACCTGTTTTATGAAGTTAACAATTACAATGGATGAAATTGAACTCTTTGAAAGCAAGAAATGAGGTTTCGGTTGAAACGACTTGGTCTTGATTGTTTCATTTCGGTTTTGAAGTGGAACAATATGAAACTGCTTCTGAAACACGGTTTCGACCTGTTTTGATCGATTTTGACAAGGTTGAAATCTCAACCGAAATCTCAGTTCTTAATAAAATATATGTTTGAGTTTAAATACATGAACTAATTTAAATCATATGCATAAAAAATAGGTAATAAAATTTTAAAAGTTTTAAAAATTCTAAAAATTTATTGAAAATTTAAAAATTATTTTATAAAGATTCTTTAAATTCATTAAATTCTAAAAAATATTACTAATGCATCATTATAGAAATATATACATAAACATACATATATATCTGAAATCGAAACTCAAAATGAAACATACGCAACATGTGAAACTTTTCAAAACGTAAAAGTTTTCTAATGGAGAAAACCGTAACCGAAACCTAGTTTTTAAACCTTGCTTGAAAGGATTAAGTATTTTTGCATTACTTAATGGAATGAACTGGCCACAATAATTAATGATACTGTCTAAATAACTTTATAAACCCATCAACTATCTCAATGGTTTCCAGATTTTTCGTATAATATTTGTCAATTTGGTTCTTATGTGCGTTCCTTTTGCATGTTCTTTTTTCTTTCCTTTAAGTCGTGTCTTCCATTTTTCTTAATTCTTTCTTTCTTTTAAGCAGTTTATAAAATGTTTTCCTTTGCTATTTTTTCAAGGGGTAGATTTTAAAAAGCCACCAGAACTTTGAGCCTTCTTTTAAGAAATCCCCTTAACTTCTTTCCTTGAATACATTGAAGTTTCATCTACTTTTCAAAAGAAACACATTTTATTAGGTTGCTGTTTGGAAATACATCGTGCAAACACATGATCATCTGATGCCAAATATACCCTCAAGTTAAGAATTGTTTTGTTAATTAGTTTGACTTCAAAAAATTATACTATGATAATAAAATTGTCTCTGTCCAAAAATATGTAAATTTTTTAATAAAGTTGTGGCATAATTAAAAATTGCATAAACATTTTAATTAATAATTTCTAATAAAAATGTTTATATTCTGAAAACTACTCCCTGTGAAATATTTATTTGACTATAAAATTTAAAATATATTTCTTTAATACTTCATAAAAATGAAAGTTTATATTATACACACTCACACACACAACCTTAAAAAGCAATCTGTTATTATCTAGTTTTTGAGGGCTGTTGTAAATGACTTAAAACAATAAAAAATTAATATACTTGTTTTTATGACATAAATTTTTTATAAACTATAATTTAAATTTTCAAATTTTTTATATCTTCTTATCATTTTAGCAAAATGTAATTAAGTTAATCCATTGTTAAAATTTTGCTTCATTAATATTATGAGAAAAATTATTCTAAGTTAATTAAGTTAATCCATTGTTAAAATTTTTCTTCATTAATATTATGAGAAAAATTATTCTAATTTTGTCGTTTTCATACCCTCATCATCTTCATGTCCTAGCCAACCTAAATCTTACGCTAAAGCTTCCTTCTATTCACAATCTTCTTTAAAGTCACTGGAGCTGGCAATAAAATGACCCATTTGAATTTCATCACCTTTAGCGTCATTACAGTCAATGTGTTAGCTAAGGTGTGAGTTGGGGCAGAGGGAGAATGGGAGGGGAGGGGAGGGGTTGTAAAGGAGGATTTAGGTTGGATTTTTTTTCCGGTTAGGTTTGATTTTAGTGTTTGAATCTCATTGGTGAGTATTTGGAGAAAGAGAGGAATTTTTTGAACAAAAAACACTTCTGAGTATTTTGTTTATGGACATGTTTCTTAGAAATGAAAAATACTTCCGAAAATTTACTTTTTAAAATAGTCTAATGGCATTTACGACTTCTAACACTCATTGCCAATGGCGTTACGGAATTATCTTAAAAAATTTGGTTTGTTTGAAGGAATAAAAAATGTTCAAGGTTTTCTTGCAAAGGGATCGAAGTCATGTTTTTTTCGAAATCTACCATTTTTTCAAGTTGTCTGAATGGTTTCATTTTTTTCCTACTTTTGCTAATTTGTTATCTATGTTACTTTCTTTTCAGATAATTAAATTAGCATAATAAAACTTTTTACATAAAATTTCTTTTTCTTTCATTAGTTATCGCTCTTGCATGAGTAGTTCATTTAGATATTTACACATTTAGGGGTTCTCATAGTCACCTTGAACATGAAGGAAATTAGACAATAAGAAATATTACCGTATTAGATTGTTATTTAGTTATCAACAATGACTAGGACCAGTAGGTAGTCATGATAACTTATTGGAAGTCATTGGATTCCAATCCTTGAGCGGCTGGCTAAGCGCTCAAGCGGTTGCTTAAGCAGTTTGGTAACTTAGCTGCTATGCTTTCTGCTTTTAAACATTTGTCAGTACTAGCTTGGAAGGGTGAGTGAAAGGGGTGAGATTATAGAATACACCTTTATAAAACTAAATTTGGTTTCAGTCGAGTTGATTTATAAGTAATAAATCTCGTGAAGAATTGAAAAGAGGCATTGTCCCTCTTTCACATGCTAAAAATCGGGCTGAAGCAGGCCAAACCAATGCTTCAATTTTGCCAAGCCAATGGCTATTTTTACTACCACTTTTGGAAACAAAGCGTCTACTGAGTTACTTCTACTGTAGCAGGGGATTATCAGGGCTTTTTGAGGCTTATTACAGCTATGGACTGGAGGTTTCGTTTTCTATCTATCTTTTTCTTGTTATTGGTGCCACATTTGAATTGGACATGGGAGAATGCATGAAGTCAGGCATTTGAGGTTGCTTTGGAGTACGAAGCAAGTAGTTCATTGCAAACTTTGCTGGGACGGGAAAAGTAAAAACAGAACTGACTCTGATAGTTTCAATGCCAAACTTGGCTGTCATGGAATGGGTGGAGGGTGGATGGAAAGAAACAAATTAAGGCACAAATGAGTATGGTTATCAGTTGTCCTTACTGAATTTTTGTTTTAAAAAATAATTCACGGCTTCAACATTAACCGGACTTTTGGATTTTAAGAAACTTGTTTGCTGGTAACATTAACTGAATTTCAAGAAATAATTCACGGCTTCAACATTAGCTTTTGTTTTAAAAAATAATTCATGGCTTCAACATTAACTGAATTTTAATAAACTTGTTTGCAGGAAACATTTGGTAACTTTAGAAAGGATTAATGAAAAACAGGAGCCACCTGATTAATCAGGTGCGCTTATATGTCGTGTTCTCATTGACGAGGAAAAAGTAAACATGCAAGTTGTTCTTGTTTTTATTTTTTCCATGATCAATAAGAACACGTTTCATTAGTGCACCGAAGCATTCAGGTGCCACCTATTTTTCATTACTTCTCTTTAGGAAAAGGTAATTGGGAAGGAGATGCTTCCGAAAGAATTATTTTTCCACTTGGTTCCACTTGGAAAAGAATCAGTCATATAATGTTCAATCTTTAACATGCCATATGAGAGACTGTGATGCGTCTAGGGCTATTTGTGGGAATAAAGGTAGGATTTTTATGGATGTGGACTAATACAAATAGGATTTTTATAAGAAGAACAAATGTGAACTTGATAATAAGAGCTACGATAATTAATCTAGAGCTAACTATCAATAGGAATTGACGGAACAAATTACAAGTAGACGAACTAGGGTTCTAGGCATGAAAAGCAACATACAAATCAATTCTTCGATAACCTCTCTAGGGCCGGCCCTTGCTTAAGGGGGATTAGCTAATTGTTGAATTACTAAACGATCCCCCTCGTAGTTGCAAAACTACAAGTTTGACTCCGGGCCCGTGGTGGACCCGAGTCGCCTCCTCCTTTGATATACTTGAACCGGCCTCTCAGTGGACCCGTGCGTCCCCTCACGGTCCCGCGCCGCATCACTACTCTCCCCTAAAAGTGTCACCTTGTCCTCAAGGTGGAAGTCTGGAAATTGGTCTCGTATCACCTCACGTGGCTTCCATGTAGCATTATAGTTCGACATTCCTTTCCATCTAATCAGCACTTTTTGTATCCCATCTGCGGCCTGTCTAACACCAGTCAGCTCCTGTGGTTAAAGCATCACCTCTATGTTATCTGTCAGGGTGGGAGGAAGAGTAGGCGATAGAGTATGGTCCACAATCACGAGTAGGCGATAGAGTATGGTCCCCAATCGCTCGCTGTAGCTGTGCAACATGGAAAACGGGGTGGATGGTGGAGGTAGCAGGTAACTCCAGACAATACGCCACCTTCTCTATCTGTGTGGTAATCTTGAATGGTCCATAGTAACGGGCCGCCAGCTTTTCATTGCTCTTATGGGCCAATGTCTTCTGTCTGTAGGGGCGGAGCTTAAGATAAACCTAATCGCCTACGGCAAATTGCACATCACTCCGGTGTTCATAAGCTTTAGTTTTCATTATCTGTCGGGCCCGTAGTAAATGCCTTTGCAGCTCCTCCAAATATTTGTCCCGCTCCCCCAAATGCTCTTCAACCTGTGAAATTGGGGTGGTACCTCTACTGTAGTGAACCAACTGGGGAAGGCCCCATCCATACAAAATCCGAAAAGGAGTACTCTGAGCTGCCGAGTGGTATGAAGCAAGGTTTTAGGTCTCGGTTTCGGTCTGGGTATCGTTCTTCCAAAAATTTAGTTTTCGGTATCGGTATCGTCCGTTTCGGCGGTTTCGGAAGAAAGTTTCGGTTTCGTCCGTATCGCTAGTTTCGGTAGTTTCGTTTTGGGTATCGGTATCGGTTTCAGAGATACTTTAAATATGTATATACTATATACACACAGTGATGGTTTTGGAAAATCTAAATCTATCAAATACTATTAAATACTTAACAAACTAAAATATTAATCATATACTATCAAATACTAAATACTAAATAGATAAATTAAATTTGAGTTCGTAATCATATCAAATAATAAATACCAAAAGTTTGGTACTTAAATACTAAATATTAGATAATTGAATAGATCCTAAATCTTACCTTGCACACCCACCGTTTTACCTTGTGCACATACCACTTATTTACAAGTTTGCCAAAAAATCGCTGGGCATTGCTTTGCGCACCCACCATTTTGCTTTGCGCACATACCACTTATTTACAGGATTGCCACAAAATATCCGCTTGATATACGCACCGACTGTTTTACTTTACGTACATACAACTTATTTACAAGTTTACCTTTTTAAAGAACGCAACATCTCCTGAAAGGCGACTCGGGCCTCTCTCTCTTTGCTCTCTCTCACTCACGCTAGATGGTCGAGGTGGGTTCGACGAGGCAGGAGGCAGGTCCAGCGAGGCGAGGATGCGATGAGGTGAGTTCAATTTTTTCATCATCTTCCTTTTGTCATTTTTCTTCTTTTTCAGCAATTTTTTATTGTTTCTGTCTCTTTTTGTCTAATTCTTCATCATTTTCAAGCCGAAACCCTATGGTTTCTCCTCTCTTTTAACCGAGCTTGCTATGCAACCTATGATTCACGAAATTTTTTGGGTTTTTAAAATAATTTTTATTTAATTACACATTCTTCTTTCTCCATCTTAAACCGGTACTGAACGGCATTGGTCAGTTTTGACCAGTATTGGTCAGTTTCGATCGGTATCGGTCAGTTTCGGCCGAAACTGACCGATACCGTTCAGTATCGGTCGATACTGAAACTAATCATTGGTTTCGGTATCGTTAACTGTCGATACCGATACGATACGGCCGATACCTCAAACCCTGGTATGAAGTGTTATACCAGTATTCTGTCCATGCTAACCACCTGGTCCACTGCTTCGACGAATTTGAAGCAAAACATATCAAGTAGGTCTCTACACTCCTATTCACCACCTCGATCTGACCGTCTGTTTGTGGGTGATAGGCCGTGCTCCTCCTCAGTTTAGTCCCCTGAACCTTGAACAGCTCCCGCCAAAAACTGCTCATGAATCCTTTGTCTCGGTCGGATACTATGGAAGCAGGGAAACCATGCAAGCGGACCACCTCCCGCATAAAAGCTGTAGCTATTGTTACTGCCGTATATAGATGTCTCAACGACACGAAGTGAGCATACTTGCTTAGGCGGTCCACCGCCACTAGTATGGAATTGTAGCCCTCTAATCGTGGTAGCCCCTCGATGAAGTACTTGCTGATATCCTTTCAAACTCTCCGCGGGAGGACCAATGGCTGTAGAACTCCCGCTGGTGCCATTGCCATATATTTGTGACGCTGGCAGCGTCACACTCCGCTATCATCTTAACAATGTCTTTTTTCATGCCTGACCAGTACAGCTCCCTAGACATCCTCATGTAAGTCTACCGTATCCCTAAATGCCATCCAATGGAGCTGCCGTGGAACTCCTGAAATATCAATGAGATATGTGTGGATTCCTTAGGAATCACCAGTCTACCCTGGTAAAGTAGTCGCTACCTACTCATGGTATACCCCGAAAATTCTGTTGAACCCTGCTGCAGTGCCTCCCGTATCTGTGCTAAGCCCGTATCAGCCTCAATCTCTCTGCTCAACGACTCCCAGTTTAGGAGGACCAGTATAGAAATGGCTGCCACCTCTACTAACTCCTCTCTGCGGGACAAGGCATCTGCCGCCTTATTCTCCAAACCTGGTCGATACTGTATATCGAATGTGTAATGGACCAACTTGGAGAGCCACTTCTGATGCTCTTCTGTGACCATGCGCTGCTCCAACAAATATTTCAGACTCCTCCGGTCGGTCCTCACTATAAATCTTCTCTCCAATAAATAAGGCCGCCATTTCTGGATGGAGAGCACGATCGCCATCAATTCCATCTCATATACTGATTTCAGCCTCACTCGTGTTGACAGAGTCTGGCTGAAATATGCAATAGGCTTCTGATCCTGCATCAGCACTACCCTCAATTCATGTCCTGAAACATCAGTGTCTATCACAAAGGGCCTGCTGAAATCTGGTAATGCCAAAACCGGCACGGTCGTCATCGCCTGCTTCAGGGCCTCGAATGCCCTGGTGGCCTCCTTGCCCCAGTGGAAGCTGTCTTTTGGCTGCTCTGTAAGTGACCAAGCAATCGAGCTGTAACCCTGGACGAACTTCCTGTAGTACCCCGTAAGGCCCAAGAAGTCCCACAGGCCCCGTAGTGTGGTGGGTAACGGCCGGTCTAACATCGCTGCAATCTTGGCCCGGTCTGTCCCCACCCTCTCAGCTGAGACGATATGCTCCAAGTACTCTACATGTGGCTGACCAAATATGCACTTCTTCTTATTGGCACAGAGCTGGTGGCCCTGTAACTCATGTAATACTGCCTGCAGATGTCCCACATGCTCCTTCACACTGTAGCTATATATCAGTATGTCGTCGAAGAATAACGGGACAAATATCCGGAGGTAGGGCCGGAACACCTTGTTCATCAATGCCTGGAATGTCGCTGGAGCATTCGTCAGGCCAAACGGCATGACGAGGAACTCATAATGTCCCTCATGAGTCCTAAAGGCGGTCTGGGCACATCAGTTGCCCTCATCCGTATCTGGTGATGACTTGAAATCAATCATGGAAAACATGCAGCCCCATAGAGCTCGTCAAGAAGCTCATAGATCACCGGAATGGGAAACTTATCGTGGATGGTTTCCTTATTCAGAGCCCTGTAGTCCACACAAATTCTCCAGTTGCTATCCTTCTTCTTTACCAGCAAAACTGGGCTGGAAAATGGACTCACACTCGACTGAATCACCCCTGCCTGCAACATGTCCCCTACTAGCCTCTCGATCTCATTCTTTGCACTTGTGGATATCTGTAGGGCCGCACGCTGGAGACACGTCCTTTCGCAAAACAATGGCGTGCTTGTGGTCTCGGGGTGGTGGTAATCCTTGTGGGGTCTGAACACATTCTCGTACTGGCTCAAAAGCTACTCTATCTTTGGTGTCACTGCCTTGGTGTGATCCCCCCTCTGCTCAACAGCGGCCACCGCTTGTAGCTCTACCAGATATCATCCTCCTGTCGCGTGTATAGCTCGTGTCATGGCCTTATAGGACACGAAAGAACGGCAGAGACTAGGGTCCACCTGTAAGACCACTGTCCTCCCCTCATCCTGGTACTCCAACCTCAGCATTTTCCAGTTCGTCTTGGTCTTCCCTAATGTCTGCAGCCACTTCATCCACAGGATGCCATCATTGCTCCCTAACTCCAAGGGAAGGAAATCCGTGACAATCTGCATCCCATGTATCGTCACGATCACACCTCGACAGACGCCGCTACTATGTGTTACCTGTCATGTGCTCAACATTACTCCATACCTCCATGTGTCACTCAGCTACAGTCGCTGCTCCCACCAATCTGCTGGAGATGAAATTGTGGGTGGCCCCACTATCTACTAACACGATCATATCCTGGCCGTCCACTTGTCCCACCAATTTCATGGTGTGATTTGGTGTGAATCTCACCACAGAATTGAGGGATACCTCTGTCTACTAACACGATCATATCCTGGCTGTCCACTTGTCCCACCAATTTCATGGTGTGATTTGGTGTGAATCTCACCACAGAATTGAGGGATACCTCTGTCATATCCAGGTGCTGGTGCTCAGGCTCCTCCTCGTCCTCTCCAGCCTCCAGTACAACCACATCGTCCTCCTCCTAATCGTCGTTCAATATCAATATCTGAAGAGTCTGATCCCAGCAGCGGTGCCCTGGAGTAAATCTCTCGTCACACTTGAAACATAGTCGATTTGCCCGTTTTTTCCGAATATCCGCCTCAGTCATCCTCCGTACTTGCCCCCTGGCCGTGGCTCTGGTCTCCTGTCCATGTTGCCTGCAACAACTGCTGTAACTCCCTGGGTAGGGGCAGCTCTATGTTCTCCCACTGGAGCATGCCCGCAAAAAGTGGTGCCTCCCCATGTCCCCCAGGCCCTCCTCTCAGTCTCCTAATGGTCCTCTACCATCCTATCTGAAGTTATCATCTCTCACAGACCCACGGGCTTCAACCGTCTCAATCCAGATCTAACAGTGGGCTTCAGCCCTTTCATAAAGCAGCTCTCTAAAGATTCACCTGAGACTCTTCGAACTCAGTGACATAGCGATTCAAACTTCTTAATGTACTCTTCCATGCTCTCTTCCTGCTTCATTGAATATAGTTGTTGATAGACTCCCCCAAACTGTACTGCGCCAAACCGCTCCACCAGAAGAGTGGTGAACTCCTCCCACGTCCGAAAAGGCTGATGCTGATGTGTCCACATAAACCAACTCAAGGTCTCTCCCTCCAAGCAGACTCCGACCTCCCGGAGCCAGTCCTCCCCCAGTACCGCTGACACATCAAAGTATCTTTCCACTCAGCACAACCAGTCATCAGGGTCTCCGTCCTAAAAATGGGCATATTTAGCTTCCTTAGCTGACTCTCCCCAGCAAATCCTCCTCTCTCATGCGGCTGATCCTGACGTCTCTGCCGGAACACATGGTGTCTGTCAGGAATGTACCTCACTGCCGGATCTCGTCCGCCTCCGTCTGCTTCATCCCATTGCCAGTCTCCCCTCTCATCTCCTTGTGGGTGTCCATAATCCGCCTGATGGTTTCTAGGGGTGCCCTGGAATCCTCTCTAATATCATGTCACACCCTCGAAAGGTGGAGCTGAACTGATGGACCTCCAAGGTGCTGTTGTTGCCCTCCATACTGTTGAAATCCCTCTCCGGTCCCACTGATGGATGAAAATATGGCGTATGAGCTGTTCGGGCCCCATAATGGGCCCCATGTGGCGCTGACGCGGTCGAAGTGGGCTGTTGGGCCTACAGGAAGTTCGACGGCCCCCTTGGAGGTTGGGCGGGCCGCGGAATGCGGCACGGTGGCTGGGCAAAGCCCCCAAGGGGCAGCGGGACCTACCGGCTCCAATTTTGAGCCGGCGGGCCTCCGCCGCTGCCCCAGGAGGCTGTCGCAGCCCCTAGAGGGGCGGGCGACACCTGCCACCCCTCCTGGGGGTTCGCCGACCCCCCAAAAGTCTGTCGGAGGGGAGGCCGCCCCCCTCCGGTGGCCGGCGCACCTCCCCGTGGCGGGGAGGTGGCCGGGAAGGCTTCACAGTCGTCTGGATCTGCGGCGTTTCTTTGATCGGGGTATTGGCATTTGTCTTCGACATCTTCGGGAACTCCTTCGTTAAAAATCATATTTTCCCCCTTATTTGTTGCCAAAGGTGGTTTCTTGTTGATTGGATCTAGCCTTGGATTGAGATTTGCTATCATCGCCGCTAATTCATGCATCTAAGATCTACTTACCGCAATAGCCTCCATCAACAGTGTGATGCCCTCAGTCGATTCCTTTTTTCCTTCGTTAATCTCCTCGCTAATTTTACTTTCAAACTTCTGAAATTTCTCTTCCAATAAGTCAATCCGGTCCTTGGATCTTGTGTTCGCCATAGATCGTAGATGCTCTGATACCAAATTGATGCGTCTAGGGCTATTTGTGTGAATAAAGGTAGGATTTTTATGGATGTGGACTAATACAAATAGGATTTGTATAAGAAGGACAAATTTTTATAAGAAGAACAAATTTGAAATTGATAATAAAAGCTACGGTAATTAATCTAGAGCTAACTATCAATATGAATTGATGGAACAAATTGCAAGTAGATGAACTATGGTTTTAGGTATGAAAAGCAACTTACAAATCAATTCTACGATAATCTCTCTAGGGCCGGCCGGCCCTTGCTTAAGGGGGATTAGCTAATTGTTAAATTACTAAACGACCACCCCTCGTAGTTGCGAAACTACAAGTTTGATCCCAGGCCCGTGGTGGATCCGAGTCGCCTCCTCCTTTGATATACTTGAACCGGCCTCTAGTGGACCCGCACGCCCCCTCACGGTCCCGCTCCGCATCAGACCGACGATGAAACCAGTGATATTTCAGTCTGAAATAATACAATTTTTTCTTTATACACTGTGTGATACTTGCTTAAATTGTTTGATCTGTAACATGTCATGATACGGTTGAGTTGCTTTGCTTAAATAGCTTAATGCTTCTTGCTACATCGTGTTCTACTTGCTAAAGTTTAACTTTCTGGTTTATTTTTTTCTTATCTTCCTCGATCAAACATTCAGATAGTTCAGTCTTTTCTTTCTAGTTTAGTCTTCATACTAGCTTTTGACCTAAAATTAACTCAGAGGGTGAATTTTGGATCATCCTCATAAATCGTCATTTGGAGAATATTTCTTGTGGCTAAAATCTTGATCATCCTCATAAATCGTCATTTGGAGAATATTTCTTGTGGCTAAAATCTTCATTTTGATTTTTAACTGAAGAAAGAAGTCACAGCAAAAATATTGACGACCAGTCTGTTTATCTTAGCATATTTGTTTTCACCATCTATACAACGCGATACTTGCTTAAATTGTTTGATTTGTAACATGTCATGATTCCAATGAGTAGATTTACATAAATAGTTTAATACTTCTTTCTACATCGTGTTCCACTTAAAGATTTTCTTTCTGGTTTAACTTCTATCTCTGCAATGAAACATTTAAATAGTTCAACATTTTCTTTCTTAGTTATTATTCATATGATAATAAAGTGACTCAGAAGGAGAATGTAGGATCTTCATACATCTTCATTTGGAGAATATTTCTTATTCTTAAAACTTAATTCTGATCTTTTAAGAGAAAAAAGAAGACAGATATTCAACCAAAATACTGTGAAAATATTATGTTAGTATTAGCATATCCATTTTTACCACCATATATCACTTTTTAACATGATTATTAGTTTCAGCTTCTTTTTAACCTTCTTCTACGTTAAAAATTAGATCATGGCCACCATTACCTGAGAAAGATGGGTTAAACCTTTGACACTCTAGTTGTCTTCCACATGCTTTTCACCTTTCTTTTTTTGTTCTGCAGAAAAGTTCGTCACAAGAATGTTGTGCAGTTTATTGGTGCATGCACCAGACCTCCTAGCTTGTGTATTGTGACAGGTACTAAATTAATAAATTGTGACATTGACTGTCAGTTTAAAGATGTGACATTGACTGTCAGTTTCAAGATCTTGATATTGTGTGAAGTAGGTCTACATTTTTATTTGTTGGTGACATTGATAATCATTATGCTGGTTTCTTATGTCAGAGTTCATGTCTGGTGGAAGTGTGTATGACTTTCTTCATAAACAGAAAGGTGTTTTCAAGCTTCCGGCCTTACTCAGAGGAGCAATTGATGTTTCAAAGGGTATGAACTACTTGCACCAAAATAATATCATCCACCGGGATCTGAAGGCGGCCAACCTTCTGTTGGATGAAAATGAGGTAAGTAATTTCAGTTAACATTCTACTTAAAAACAATGATGTACCTGTGATCTTATGACATTTTGGTAAATTTTAGATCCACGTACATGCTTAAGTGTCATAAATACCTAACTCTCGGCCACCTGATTGTGACCGGGAAAGAGTTCAAGAGATTTGTATGTAGTTACTAAAAGACTATATACTTCAACGTTAAGACTTAATAAGCATGGATACGGGGTACGATACTGACATGGACACACGAGACAACAATTTCTTTAAACGTAGGACGCATGGACACATTGAAAAAATAGAGTTCAATATTTATAAATTAAAAAATAGAGTGCAGATGTTTTTCGTACATAGACAAACACATACTTCTACCGCTACAGTTATATAATGATAATAACATATCCATTACTTTTATGACTTTCAAAAGTAATAGTACTTGGCTCTTCAATTCTATATAGAATAGTTTAACATATCCCATATTTTAGATGAACACATGTATAACCTTATCACAGTTTGGTGCATGTCAACATTGACAACCTTTTTGATAAAACTTAGTATTTGATACAGAGATGCAACTGAATAAACATTTCAAATACATACAATCATGTAATGTGAACAAAAGAGTGTATGAATTATACGACTTTTGTCAAGAAGGTTACCAAAATTGATCTAAGAAGCATCTGATAAGCATCCAAGAAGTGACAGTGGCTGACACAAGTGTTGGTTTGTCCTATACGTGTATGGTTGCATAATTTAAGTACACATGCTGTCTCACTGAACTTAATGTAATTGGTACCACTATGTGAAAACAAAGTCCTTGTAATGGTCCGAATTCTTACAGCTGGAAGGTATGTACCCATCCTTCAACTGTTATGCAGACAGTAGAGAATTTTTCCAAAATGGGGAGCATATGAATCTAATGATACAAATGGAATCACACAAACAGAACAAGGAGTAGAGACCACTTTGCTCATGCTTGCCACCCATCAGTTATATGAGTCGGAGAACAGAGTGAGGCAATAATTTAAAGAACCAGTAATTTTGTTCAAAGAAAGAAGACTAGTATGTTTAGGAACCAACACAAGAAAACAGTCTGGTTTTAAGACAGAATTATTTTTGCTTAATTTAGGAGAATACCATTACTTTTTTAATCGCTACAAAAGAAGATAATATCAGATTTAAGATTAAAACACCCGACCAACTTTGAAGACTACAGAGAGAGAACTATGAGCTGAAGTGACTTGAGTTTGAGAAAGAATCCAGAGATAAATATCATAAAGGTGATCCTAAACCTTCAAATGACCAATGCTTCTGAACTAGTGACTACGGGTTAGAGGCATCATAATATGTAGGGGAGGTATAAGGTGGCAGGTAGAGGGCACTTGAGGAAGAACTTTGTGTAGTGTTTTAATAGGCTAGGTTGCTGCCTAGGCATACGTGGGACCTTAGGGCACTCAAATTATGGTAAAGCTCTACAATTAGATGCCACTTCACTAATTGGAAGATTGAGAGAGAGAGATGATGATGATGATGATTAAGAGTCTGATCATGATGTATTGCTGCCTCCGTTATCGTGGTGTGTTATTTCCGCCATCGCCATCACTGCATCTGTTAACTACCTTGCAATAGAGAAAGAGAGTGGTTAGCATCTTAACTAAAGCAAATTTACCATACTATAAGTAGGCCCAACCCAATCCATTCTTAATTTAAAGGAGTTCGTGTCGAAACCTTAACCACTCTCTTTCTCACTTCCTTTCTCAAGTGAGGCGACTATCAAGGCAAGGGTTAGCGGCGACATGTGCGTCTTTCTCTCTTCTACTTATTTCTTTTTTCCTTTTTCTTGTCTCGTCTTCTAGGCGGATGGATGCTAGATGATGGCTTCAGCATCATGCACCACTTAGTGCTTTTTAAAACTCTGACCCCGACTCACACTTTTGGTGGAAAGGAGTCACTCAAAAGGATTTTTCGAGATGCTAACATATTTGATATTTATATGGCTTTGATATTTGTAGCTGAGTCAAATAATTATATTAAGAGATTTCTTTATTATTCCATGTCTTCCTTTAGAGAAAAAAAATAGAAAAGTTAGAGACTTGCCAAAATTAGAATATTGTTCAGGGTGTCTAGCAGAAGTCCTATCACTTCTGTTGTCTTGTTCTCCACTCATCCTTTCACTACGATAGTGTCATCAAATGAGGACTAACAACTTGTGCAAACTTCTTAACACTTAATTGCTACTTATATAACACATCTAAAAAATTCATTTTGCAAATGTGAGAAAGCACCTTAGAGATACTAGGCGATTCTTAACAACCACGAAGTTGGGAGTCAGATGTGAGCACTTTGAGAAGCTCAACAAATCTTGTAGTTGTGTATCTTTAGTGGAGAGTAGGGGTGATAAACGGGTTGGGTACGTGTTAGGTTGGGTCTGACCCAACCTGTTTAAATGTAACCCATATCACAAATTATATTTAATCTGTGTCAGAAAATTAATACCTGTATCTGACCCGTCAGGTTATTGGGTTAACCGAACCCGACCTAGTTCGACACAGTTTTTCAATTGAAAAAAATGAAAATTTGAAATAAATACTATGCATCAAGCCTTGAACACGTGACCTAATTTTTGCTTGCACAAAGCACCAACCAACCGAGTTATACCGAGCTATTGAGTCTGATATTATTTTGACGGATTTAATTTATATATTTCTTACAAAATTTATGATTTGAAATTAAATAACTAAACATTTCTTTTGAAAAAATAAGATGAAATAAACAAACTATGCCGAGACTTGAACCCACAGCCAAACTTACACATACACAAAACACCAACCAATTGAGCTAAAGAGCTTGCTGTTTAATTAATTGCTTCAAATTATTTATTTTTTCAAAGAATTAAAAATTAAAAAACTAGTCCCAGTTTAAGGATTCGAACTAGTGGCTTTATGTAAGAAAGGCCACATGCATGAAGCTTGTATCTAAATTCATAACGTCAAACATGTAACTTTTATGTATAAATAAATTTATATTTTTATTGTATCAAAGCTGGTAGATCTGGGTCAATTCGGGTTGGCGGGTCACATCTGTACCCCCGATCCGGAGGTTATCCGAGTTAGTCGGGTCGACCCGGATGCGATCCGACCTGGTTAGACCTCTACCCATACCCTTTTAAGGAGGCCGGGTTGGGTTCATTTTGCCACCCTGTCGGAGAGGGGGGGGGGGGGGGGGGTGGAAGATAAGGAATTGTAGAGGAAGAAAACCTATATCTGGTGGCTATCTTTAGTATAGAGAGGATAAAAGTGGAAGATATGGGTAAAGGTAACCTGATACAACCCTTGTTTCAGTATAGCTCTGGTATGAGTACCGCTTGGATTCTAGGATTTGAGATATAATAAATCAATTCGTTCTGCTAACTGGACCCAACATTAAATGCCTGGTTGTTATATGCAATACATATGACCTTTCTCTTTATGTGTTCTATTCTGCGTACACTTTGATATTTTGTTGTTGTTGCAAATACAAATTGTACCTTTCAGATAGTGTTGTAAGCTGCTTCTTATTTCGATCCATGACTCTGCACCTCTTTCACAAGGAAATTTTTTTTGCAGTTAATGGTAGTGTTGTCAATTTGGTTTAGGTATAAGCAACACAACATTTCGATCTTCTCTCTTATTGTTTTCTTTAAGATTTTCTTTGATTAGTTGAAATATCTTCTGTTTAAGATTTTCTTCTGTATCCCATAGGAATTCTTTAGTTTTTGTGTATATATGTTTATATTCACACGTGTATTTATATTAAAGTTTACATTTATTGTTCGTTTTCATTTATGTTTATTCCAGCTTTGTCAACATATTTTTTTCCATAGGTTGTCAAAGTTGCGGATTTTGGTGTGGCACGTGTTAAAGCTGAAACTGGAGTTATGACCGCAGAAACAGGAACTTACCGTTGGATGGCTCCAGAGGTACTTCTAAAAGTTCATTGTATCTTAACAGTGACCTTTATTTTTATGAACCGTATATATATGGATAATCTGCTCTTGATTGTAGCTCATTGATAAATCAGTCATGGCATGCTTATAATACTTTGTGTTGAGTATACTACATCATCTCGAAGCTATTTATGTGCGTGCGCATGATGTGTTATATAATACATAGATCACTAATACTACCTTTATTAGCTGATACTTAGATTCTTCATTTGAATTTATGCTAACTATCCATTAAGGCAGTTAATTTGACAAGTGTCAAACATGCATTGCTGATGGAATATGCGTTTTTTAGAGAACATCTATGAGATACTAGTCCAATAAGATGTGAGAAACACTTCACATGATTTCTAAAATTAACTGGGTGATTTGTGATATGGGGTTTAAAAGTACGGATGTGTTGTCATAATAAGGTTCTTGACTGGGTTTTGATATCAAGATCCACTCCCCATCTATCATAATAAAAATTAGGCGTCTCAAGACATTCAAAATGGTGTCTTGAGAACCCTAAAAAAGAACAAGCCTTCATCGTTTCAAGTTATTGCATGGTTCATGCCCCTTATCAACAAGCTTGTTGTGGTAGCATGCACAGATGTTTTCTTATATCTTTCTCACTCTCAACGAGCATTTCCTGTCCATCTCATTATAGAAATACATTTCCATCCAAGCTATATTTTTTGCTTTCACTTTATTAATTGGATTCCTAAAGATGTACCCTATAAATATATCCTTATTTCTTCCGATGTCTATATATCCTTATTTCTTCCGATGTCTGTTGCTTCTCTTTACTTTATGGAAGTCTTACAACCCTAGATCCCAAATTTCCCCAAGTGTCATGTTTTAAGGGTAGTTGTAATCTAATTTGTGTTGTCTATTTTATTGTCAATCTTGTGTATTCTTGAAAGGCAATAATAATCCTTTCAAATTTTTTTGAGACGAAGGGTTTTTATTTTGTGTTCATATATTCTATTGTATTCTTTGCGAAGGGATGGTAATGTTTGTTATAAATAACAACTTGCAATAAATTAAATATGTTACTAACTACTTAACAATACAGACTTGTTTTATATTTAATGGATAGTGTTGATGTTTTAAAGTATATTGATTATAAAGTTTAAACTCTTTTTTGAAACCAAATTATTTTTATACTCACATAGTTTCATAATAATTGATAATAATTGATGATAAGGCATGATGATCCAACATTCTTTTTATTAAGTCCATGAAGCCGATCCCAATTTTTGGGATGAAGGCCAAAATGATGATGAGTTTCATAATAATTGATGTCTGATCATTATGAAACTCATCATCTAATTTTCTCAGCCTTTTCTCCCTTTTCTCTGTTGTTCTCCATCTTCTCTGTCTACCATCTTCCTTTGTTCTCTTTCCCTTATTTTGTTTTCTCGTCCCTCCTACGCTCTCTTCTTTGCTTCTCTTCCTTCCCTTTAGTGCATATATCTCCCCTACCCCATCCCTCCTCCCCCTTCCCACATCTCTCACTCTAGGCTTTATTTCCTTATCTCTTCTCCTTCATCTCCCCACTTTTGTAGGCTTGTGGCTTTCACCGGTTTCTTACACTAGCACTTTCTCTAGTGTGTCATTATGATTATCCCTTTTCCCTCATTCTTAATCACTTTCCTCTTGCCATCTTTGCCCCTTCATTTTCATCTCATTCTTAATCCAACCCTAATTTTTTGGGATGAGGCTAAGATGATTTTGTGTGGGTGGGTGTAGTTTATCTCTTATCTACTTTTTTATCCCATATGTATACTTAGTTATCTCTGTCTCCTTTTTATTTGCATTGTTGTCCTGATATGGTCTAATATCTAATGGTCAATTAATTTTTGTACTTCTATTGAAGATTAGTTCTTAAGGTTTCAATTCTCTAACTATTAAATTAGTGTAAAGCAAAATTACCCGTTAAGCCAAGTCATTTGACATTTTAAAGTTTGCTCAATACTCTGTAAGTATATGCTACCCGATCCAATTGGCTTAGTGGTATTTTTCATCACTCCCTTGTGAGAGGTCGAGGACTCGATTCTTGCTTTCTGATGTATCAAAATTTTTTTATGCTAGATATCTTTTTGAACAATTCTGTACTTGTCCGTTTCAAAGTGCCATTGGCAAGAAACCAATTGAAGAGATTGTGATATGCTTGGGGTGCAGAAGCAACCAATGGTAAATTTGTAATTGTTGGCACATGTGTAAAACTGTAATTTTGAGGGTCCAGGGGCAGATCTGTAATTTAGGTTGAAGATCCTAGCTTAAAGTTATTTTGGTAATTTAAGGATAACAGCTCATTAAGAGCTTTATTATAAATAAAGGAGATGAGACTAAAAAGAAAGCATGCAAGATTTGAGAAAAGAATTGAGAGTACAAAAGATTAGGAGTAAAATTCTTTAGATCTTGGGAGAGTTAGGCTTATTCTCTCGAATCAAAAGCCAGGAGAGATATCATCTCGAAAGAGGTCAACTACCATTGTATCTTGTCATTTCCGTCAATAAAAATATCAACTTTCCCCCAAACATACTTTTTAGCCCTAAAAATCCACACCTTTCACCATAAGAATCCAATCTTTCCCGAGAATATTATCCGGATAGTATCAAGTGGATCATAGCATCGATCTTGGAATCAATGGCGGCAAAAAAGATGGATACTTTAGAGGAATGACTCCAAGCGAAATTGGAGGAATCCATGCTGAAGCAAATGAAGGAGTTAGAGGAGATCTTTCATCCTCTGAAGGGGACCACAAAACCAGATTCGAAGAAAAACGAAGACATCGACGTAGATTTGGGGCCAAAGACGACGCATTTGGACAAATGTAGGGGAAAATAATCCCTTTTGAGAAGGACATCCATCAAAAGGTGGATCCGACTTCAGATCTGATCACCAACTACAACTCCGACGCAGATCTAGGGCTAAAGGCGACGCCTTAAGTCAGGAAAAGTGGAACGTTGTCACCTTTGAGGCAGATCTCCACCCAAGCAATGAGAAACAACGTGAGGAGGGTGTGATCCACCGCAACCCGGTGTGGGTGTGGCGAGGGTAGGCGGCACGTGCTCATGATGGCCTGCCTAGCCCAGGGCAACCCCTGGGCGGGCCCCCGGGAGGTCACCGACTTCCTAGCAAGCCGGCCAGACCAGACCTACTGATAGGCGGGTCGTCCAGGGTCCCGACGTTCCCTGAAGGATTTTTCAAAGGGCCCGCAGACTGTGGGTTGCGGATGGAGCCCATTTTGGGCCATGGCAACATCACTTTGGGCACGAAAGACCTTCAGGCAGGCTTGGCTATCACCGTGTCTTTTGTTCGGGCTTCGAGGATGGCGGTTGAGACCTTGGGTGGATTGACGACAACGAGAAAGACCAGCAAGGCTTCGACATGGAGTTCTTTGTGCCGTACAAAGTTTTAAGTTCAGGTTGAGTGATGTGTGTCACCTTGTAGTTTTCTTTTCAAGTATTTTCATTTCAGTTGAGAGATTATACTTTTATTTCTATGCATTAGACCTTGTAATCCTTGTTACGAAGGAAAATTGAATAAAATGAGTATTTATTTTTCAGAACATTATTTTGTCTATTCTGTTTTCACTGTTATCTGCAAGACCTTTGCATGAAAAACAGCCATGTTCCCCTGAAGTGGGGAATGATAGGAACTATCTCTACTGCTTTGCATAATAATTACTGTTCTTCAAGTTGGAGAGATAATACTATTGGAAATTGGCTCTCAGGATGCTACAAATAGTTCATGTTTGGTGATATCTTTTTTGGTTAGGGCTAACATGTGCAACCAGTCTGATTCTATGTTAAATTATATAGTTCTCAACATCAGTGTTCTAAAACAAGTTATATGCGGCGGCATATAAGCAGTCGGCCTTTGGCCGCATGAAAATTTAGATATACAGCTGAATTATGCGGTCGACCACATAATCGACTGCATAAATGTTATGCGTCCGCATATGCGAATATGCAGGCGCATAATCGGCAACTAAAAAAATCCCAACTTGTTAAGAAACCCGAACCGTTAAGCCTAAAAATCAGTTTTTTTAACTTAAAGTACTTGTGTTTGTGTTTGAAAACTAAATATTTATGTTTTGTTTGTAGCTTGCTTTAGACGTTAGACGTTAGTTATTTTATGTATTGATCGTTTTGATAGTGCTGATATTTTACTATGAATTAATCCATATTTTTAAAAGTTGATATCATTTTTTCTTTGTTCCTATCTTTTAAAAAAAATAAATTTAATATACACAAAAACAAACACATATAAGCTTATTTATTTACTAATATTTATTTTTGCATAATCCGCTTTTGCGTTATGAGCTCCTAGACCGCGCGCATAATGAAACCGCCTTTTATAACACTGCTCAACATTGTCAGACTTAACTTCTCGTTTTGTATGCTAAGAAGTAATTTGTTGTGTTTCATATAAATGTGAATTACTGATGCTACTTGGCTGCATCATTTGTTTTGTGATATTCTAAAAGGTCATGCCTTTGTCTGGCCATTTTGCATTCACGTAGATCTTTTTCTGTTTCAGTTTCCTTTGTTGTGATAATCCTTTTTCGTCATATTGTCTTAAAGATTATTCTTGCATCGGCAGAAATTCTAACTAGTGTAAATTCATATGCTAGGTTATTGAACACAACCCTTATGATCACAAGGCTGATGTTTTTAGTTTTGGCATCGTGTTGTGGGAACTGCTTACAGGAAAGGTAATTTCTTTATTTTTCGCGGAATGGCATCAGTTTAGCAGTTATTCTTTTTCTATGTTGCTGAAATCCTTTTTTGTTGTTGCATTCTTCCAGCTTCCTTATGAATATCTAACACCATTACAAGCAGCAGTGGGTGTTGTTCAAAAGGTATTCATAGTTTCCTAGTATAATCATTAGTGCTGTCAGAGTTAACATACTGCCTGTTTTCATAATGTCTATGTACATACTGACCTTGTCTTCATATTGTCCCTGTACATACTGAACTAAATTCTATTAAATTATCCATCATTACTGAGCTTTCACTTTGATAAAGAACACCGATAATTTTTCTGTTACTTAATTGTTAGGAAGAGGCCCCCTGAATAGCTGCGGTTGCGGCTGTTGCTTTTTTTTTGTTATGTTGAAACATTTTTTTTTTTAAAAGTTAAGCTTCCATCATCACTGACCTTTTCCCCATCCCTTGTTTTGATTGTGAATTTTACTATATGCCTCCTTCCTCAAATATATTTAGATGCATGTGTTTGACCCATATCTAATCAAATCTGCTTATTGTTACTTGACGGAAACATGTGCGTGGGTCGAATCGTATGCGACCCACTTGACCTACTTAATTGAGCTTCATTGCCCTCCTATGGAGAAAGTTCCACAAAGTGGTATGGGTTAATGTCAGTCAAGAGTTGAATCCATTCCGATCAATTTAAGTTGAGTAGTTATATACACACCTTTTTACTTCACACGCATACCACTTATTTACAAGTTTGCCAGTCAAAGTAACTTTCATTGTTTTATAAAATTTCTCTGTACTCTTCACACACAAACACACAAACAAATTTTTTTGTCCTCCCGCTGCCACCACCACCTCTGTTCATCTGTTCCTCATCCTCCCCATCCTTCCAAAGCTCCAACGGAACTATCTCTTCCTTTCTTAAAAAACCTCACAACCCCCTCCATCGCTGTCGCCTCCTGCCGACGCCTCCCCATGTCCTCATACTTCTCATCATCGTCGGCTGTACTTGTTTTTGGTTGAATAGAATGAAGAAGGTGAAGATGATGGGAAGAAGAAGAAGTTGATGAAAGGGGTTGATGAAAAGAGTTTTTGATGAAACGGTTATTTTGAGGATGGAGATGATGAAGAGGAATGGAAGAAGATGAATTTGATGAAAGGATTGATGAATTTGATGAAGATGAAAAGGAAGGGGAAGAAGATGAATTTGATGAAGGGAGGAAGAAGAAGAATTTCATGTGGCGGCAGCTTAGGGTAGGGTTTGTGAAATTGATGAAGATAATAAATTTGATGAAATGAAAGAAAATGAAGAGGAGGCAGATGCAGCGGCAGCGGCGGGGTTTGGGGATTTTAAAGAGAGTAAATGGGTAATTTGGGAATAAAGTGGTGTGTGTAAAGTAAAAATGGAATTTTAGAAAGTCTTGGGTGTGTATGCAGAGCAATTAAGTGAGCGCATATAAATTTACACATTTAAGTTGCAAGTCGGGATTTCTTGACCCAGTTCTGACCTGCAAATGAAATATGTCATATCCCTACACTTAATTTTATGTGTCACATTTTGTCAGGTTCACATGTCAGGTCATAAATTGATCGGGGTTGACAACCCCGATCAAATTGTGCATCTTTCAAATGATCAGGTTTCCCAATCCCGGTCATTTCATTATAGTAACTATTGAGAAATCCCCAAAAATCATTAACTCCGGTGATTTTGATCTCCGGTCGTTTTGATCTCAACATGATTAGGGTTGTCAATCCCGATTGTTTATCTTGGCACGGATTTACTTGCGGAAACCCATGCGGCGAGAAATTAATCAGTTTTTATAAGTAATTTTAAATTTGGTCTATTTTAAAATTATCTCTAATTTTTGGCCTATTTTGAAAAGTTGTCCGCTTACCTTTTGTTATGTGGGTAGCGGCTGGCACTTTGGGCGAATATTGGCATATGCTCAAACTAGTATTTTAATTGCCAAATTTGATTTTTGCTGACTTGAGGGTTAATATGCCTTTTCTGTTCAGGGTTTGAGACCTACCATTCCAAAGCATACCCATTCAAAGCTTGCTGTACTGCTCGAAAGATGCTGGCGGCAAGATCCCGCTGAAAGGCCAGACTTCTCAGAAATCTTACCGATTCTCCAACTTATTGCCAAAGAGGTATAATATGGACGTCTGTTATTGGTTGGTTCTCCGCTGTCTCCATAGGCCCGTCCATAATTGCCCTTATGAACAGGTAGGAGATGAGTCCGAGGAACGTCGAAAGGATAAGTCATCTGGATTTCTGTCTGTTCTCAGGCGAGGTCACTGAAGCGAGACAAAAGGGGGGAGAGATATTTGTCCATGAAGAATCTGTACGTATGCTCCCATCATGGATGATATCCGTCCTGTGTCTTAGGGGGCGCAACGTTGAGCTGTACAGCATATTCGTCTGATGGATGACCTAGTTCCAAATTTTGAGGTCCATTTCTTCTCTTGGTCCACGACCATTTTCCGAGTTCCACCTGAATTTCTTCGAAATGGGACGAAGACAGTCTGTTTGTCTAGCATCTTCAATCTTTCTTCATTTTTGTCTCCTTAAAATATGCTCTTCTTTTATTTATTTCTACTCTTCCTCCTCCTACCTATGCACAGCTTAAGCTAGCTGCTTTGTTGATGATGTATCAGAATTCCAACTAATCCCTCTCTCCCTTTTATTGACTATGAATGTAGAAATTGAAGGGAGTTGCACAACAAAGTTGTTGCCAGAGGATCCCAAAGACGTTTCGATTTTTTTTTTTGAAAGATTGATTCTTACCATCATGCATGCATTCTTGGATGTTGGTGTAGCCTTGTATAATTACTGCATCTATTTAGCATGACCTGTTTCAACTTCAGTTTTAACCAAAATCGGTTAAAAATTATAGATGTTATGCAATTTTTCCTATGGAACTAAGATGTGATTCTAGCAAATGTTGAATTTGTGCCATCATCTCGTCGGGGTAAATCTCTTGTCGCTCTCTTGTTCTCTGCCCCTGGCTTCAAACATCATCAATAGATAACAACGTCCATTGGCACCATCATCAGAAGGCTCCTTATGTTTTGAGCATGATTTTATCAGGTAGTATGATATTGATTAGACTTCTGCCCGTAACATCAACATAAGTTGATAACTTTGTCACTTCCTTGAAGCGATGGCCTCTATATTAGCTTTACCTAAAGAATAGTGTTACATGTAAGCAGAGCTTTTCTACATGTATGTTGTTCATGAAGAAATTTATATGCAGCTACCTCTCAAAGTCTGCTTTGTTTTCTACTTAATCGTTGCCGTGTACTCACGTCTGGGTTGTGAAGATCAATTTAGTTGGTTTTAACCTTCAGTTTGGTTCGGGGTGGAGTTGATCATGCAATATTCCGACATACTTCTCCTTGCTGCCATTCTCTCTCTTCTGCTTTCGGTTGAAATTGTGTCTAAACATGAGTGATGATACACTTCTATACAATTCCTGTGGAATTTTTTGCCTCGATAATTTGAGATAAAATATCTTGACCTATTGTAAAGTTGGATATCGGCTTGGAGGGTAACTTCTTTCTCAATGGAAGTGTAAACAAACCTACTAATTGATTATTTCAAGTTTTTTATTGTGTGTTTCTGTTGTTTTTCCGGGTTTAAACATCTTGGGCTTGGGCTCTCCACTTTGATAAGATATTGTCCGCTATGGGTCCGCACCGGCACCCGCACGGTTTTAAACATGGGGCTTTCCCCCAAAAGGCCTCTTACCAATGGAATTCCCAAAGCCACTATTTAAACCCCCCGGATCCCCCCACTTTGGCCGATATGGGACTATTCGAAATCCCAACAATCCTCCCCTCGAACTAGAACCACATCATGAGCCTCCTCTCGAACGATCATCCAAACCGCTGTCCTAACTGAGCTCCGACCAAGCGTACTTCATTTTGGCTGCCTCCCCGTGGCTAGGAAGGCCCATCCACTTTGATGGCGTCGAGCCACTTCCGCTTGCGCCGAGCTCCGCCTCCGAGCTATACCCGCGAGGCCTCGCCTCCGAGCTGAGAGCTCTCCTCCATCAGCCTCGGCAGGCCGTGCCCGAGTGTAACGACCCGATTCCCAGACCCGTTACTTTTTAGTATTTGCGCAGGTCCTGCAGTTAACCAGTGAAAACAAAATAGCCACAATGCAGAGATGTGCAAAAATACCCAAATAGTGTCCAATTATTACATCCGTATTGTACAAAAATGGTCCAACAATCGTACATGAAGGAAGGTAAATACAACTAGAAACAACTCTGAAAGCTGCAGATGCATGGTTAAATTCTGGCGCTATTAACTCTAGAGCATCTGCCTCCATATGTACGTCGTCTGCGGTGCCACAGAAATGGAACCGTAGGTAAGTCACAACAATTCTAGCAATAGAAACAAAATAGTGCAAAAGTATGGAACAAATTATAGTAAACAAAAGATGGTCAGATAGGTACAAAAAGTAAAGTATGAGCTGACAGGTATGTAAGAGTGATAAGTAAAGTACTGGTAACTATTTAGATGTGGTATGTAATGCATAAAGTAAAGATGACTGTACAAGTGCAAAAGTAGCGACTGTGGCGTGGCATGTGGTGGTAACAATATTTTGACCAATGGAATGGCAATGGTAAGACAACCAGGTTAACAATGTTTTGACCAATGGGTGACAATAGATCGATCTAGTAATACTTAAGAAAAGATGAGCGTCATTTGGCTATCTAATAGTGTAGGCGGGCCAAGTAATAAGAAGTCTAACTTAACTTCCAAATCAGCCAGTCAGTCAGGGCTTGAAGGCACAGGTCACTTCAAAGACCGCATGAACAAGTCCCTTGGTTGACCAACCCCCTTCCCATTTCCTTTCTAGACACTGATTCAGTCGTAATTCAAGACCGCCCATTATTAAACCGTTCTATCACGTTCGAGTAGTCTCGACTCAGTTCGTAGAATAGTAGTAGTCGTGACTGAAGCAATGGTATCAATCAATTATCAATTAGTGCAACATCAATCAAACTAGTGCATCAGTCTTAAATGCGGCAAGGGCCCAATAGTGTGCTCCGTAAATGTGCTCCGTAAATGCCCGAAGGCCCAATAGTGTTCTCAGTAAATGTGCTCCGTAAATGCCCGAGGGCCCAATAGTGTGTTCCGACAATACAAACAACCATGAGTACAATACAGCAATCAAATTAGTGCATCAGCCTTGGCTCGAGTGTACGATATGCAACCAGAAGTGCACCCATCCCACGGAGCAACTCGTGAAATATCTACCTACCATTCCTGCAGGGTGATGGTACAGCTTAACTAATAAGGGTGGACCTGGTCACTCCCGCACACTGCGTAGCTCAAGACTATCCCAAAACCTGTGTCGTATCATAGTCCAATGTTCATACTGGTATTTGTATCAATGTGGCCTCGTGGGCCCTGGTATCAATCAAGCTAGTGCAAAAGTCTTAGCTCAAGTGTACGATATGCAACCAGAAGTGCACCCATCCCACGGAGCAACTCGTGGAATATCTACATACCATCCCCTTTTAGGGTGATGTTACAACTTAACTAATAAGGGTGGACCCGGTCACTCCCACACACCTCGTAGCTCAAGACTACCCCATAACCCGTGTTGTATCACATTTCACATTTACAACCGTATCTGTATCTGTATCCGTATCTGTATCCATATCTGTATCCGTATGGCCTCATAGCCCATCATTTCGTACATCCAACAATGTGTACAACAATACATCCATCAATGAGTTCATCAAATACATGTAAATGTTAGTTACTTGCTGAAAAGTCAAGGCAGAAGCCTCAACAGAGAATATCAGTCCTGAGCAATGCTTTGAAGTCCAACAACTATGATATCAAATTTCATAAAAGTTTACTATTTCAATTTAGTCCGAGCAATGATTTGAAGTCCAACAACTATGATATCAAATTTTATAAAAGTTTACTATCTCAATTTAGTCGCAATAATTTGAAGTCCAACAACTATGATATTTAATTCCATAAAAGTGCACTATCTCAATTTAGTCCTGAGCAATGATTTGAAGTCCAACAACTATGATATTTAATCCCATAAAAGTGCACTATCTTAATTTAGTCCTTTGGTCATTCTACTATTGATTAGTCCTCAAGTTAATTAAGTCTCTAGTCAATTGTTCAAGTCAATAGCTGTTCTGAGACTAGGTGTTAGGTCCTAAGTTCATACGAGTACACTATCCAGATTTCCAAAGTTAGAATTAGAGTGACTTACTATCGAGATCGTTGTGATAAGACGAGGTTGGAGCTAGAGCTTTTTAAAGATGCTGGTGCTCGAGAATTGGTACCTGCAAATACAAGAAGTCATCAGTTACAGGATACCCTATTTTCTATCTGATTAATTTGATCGATTCGATTTTTAAAACTGACTGAATCGTCATCGAAAAGAGTTCTAAATTTTTTTATAGGCTAGATATGATTAAAATAATTTTACTGTAGGAGAAAATATTTTTCGGAAGCTTGTAGTAATTTTTATAATTTTTAAAAGTATAAAATAGGTTTAAAAACTAATTTTTAATTAAGTGCGTAATTATTCAACAATTTATTCCGAATGAAATCTGTATCGGAAAGTCGCAAACAAGCTGTCAAAATGACCGTCTCGAAGAGTACTTTAACATATATTTTTATCATATATTAGTGTCAGTGAAAATATTAAGTTACGGATTTTTGAACGAAAATAACATATTTAATTTTTAGACTTAAAAATTAATTCTGGAAAATCTAAGCGTCCGATTGAGACGAAACTAGTGCCATTGGGTCCAGAATGTCATTTCTGATTTTCTGGAGCTAGTCTCACATTTTTTTGGGGCATATATTTTTAGTTATGGATTTAAAACCATAAACACCTATTTATTAATTAATAAAATACGAAAAATACGAAATTACTTCCGTAATTACGGAAATGCCATCGGAGTTTATACCATCGTTCTTCGTTAACCACTGCATGGGGGGTTCCCGTTCGACGTCGGCGGGGCTCAGGGCGGCGTCAGGCGGCCACGGCGGCGCTTCGGAGTGGAGCGGAGGCGTCGGTGCTCCACCGTCGGAGCGAAGCTCGGAGAGAGGCTCAGGAGGCGGTAAGTGGCAGCGACGGTAAGGTCGGAGCGGGGGCCGTTTGCAGCAGCGGGTCTGTGCGGCGATCGGAGGAGGCGACTGCAGCTCGGGGAAGCGGAGAGGTGGCGTTCGGCGGTTGCTGCGGGCACGGAGGAGGTCGGAGCCCAGACGGCGGGGTAGCGTAGGGCGGTCTTCGGCGCTGCTGCTGCGTGTGCTCGTTGGGGATGAGAGGTGGGCTTGGCGGAGCTGCTTCGTCGTGGGTGGCCGTGGCAGCGGTGCTCCGGTGCGTGGAGGGCGAGCTCAGAGGGGGAGCGTGGGTGTCGACGTACGGCGGGGTTGAGCTCAGGCGGGCGGAGTCGGGAGCACAGGCGACGGTGGGGAGCTTCGTGGGCTCGTTGGGCTTCGCCGGAGTGCGGCGACAGAGGAGAACGGAGAGAGGGGAAGAGGGCATGGGTTTGCCTGTGGCTCGGAGGTAGAGGGGGAGAGAACACGAGAGAGGAGAGAGGCGGGGGTCTGTGTGCATTGCATGGAGAGAGGGAGAGGGTTTGCATGTGTTGGCATTGGGTGAGTCGAAAGTGATGGAGGGTAAGTGCCTGGGCTAATTTTTGTGAGGGAGAAAGTGGTTAAGGGTGGGTATTTATAGGTTAACAAAGTATTAGTAGTAATAAATTTTAGTCAATGAAATTAATAGAATTAGGTGGATAATAAATGTAAAGGTTTTATCTTTTTGACAAAATGAAGAAAACTTTAACGTGTCTCCCTCACGTTTAAGTCATGATTTGGGTTTAAAAAATTTGATAAGGTTAATTAATTAGTAATTAGCTAGGGTAATTAGTGACGGTAGCGGTATAAATTGTAACGAAATTACGATTTTGCCCCTACTAGTAAACGTGTCCGAAAAATTACGAAAACATACCCACGGAATCGTATCGTCGCGAGGATCACGAATATGAAGTCCGTTTCAGGGTTTGAGCTACGGAAATACTAGTTTTAAGGCAAAACGTTTAGAAAGCGGGTTTGCGGGTTCTCTACTGATTTGACTTCAGAAAATTATGAAATTAATGTGAGAAGCCCTAAATGATCATTGAATGTTACTGTAAAAGTTTGAAATCATTTTGATGAGGTTTGTATAGAAAATACATTAAGTCAAAATGGTAATAACTGAAAATGAATTTTATCAGAAATGTTTTGAGTATTTGATGAAATCCGATCTTACTAAAATACTTCATAACTAGTCTGGTACTTCAAAATATTTTAATAAGAAATTTTTGAAATCAGTGAAACTCCTGACAAACCGTTATAAAATAGTTTAAAAATTGAAAAATTGGTCAAATACGTAAATAGTTTGTCTTGATGAAAACAGGCCGTTACACCGAGCTCTCCTTCAGCTCGGCACATGAGTCCGCTCCGCCCTGAGCATTGCAGACTCCCATACGCCGGTATCCCACTATGGATCCGACTCGGGCTCGCCACGGTGGGCATCACTCTGTTCGACATCTGGAGCGCTCCGTCCTTCTGTTCGGAAAAGCCGAGCGCCGCACTGCTCGGAAACACGCCGACTCCCATATGCCGGCACCAGAGGATCAAACACTTCGGCACAACTGGGTCCGGCTCTGATACCATGTTGTTTTTCCGGGTTTAAACATCTTGGGCTTGGGCTCTCCACTTTGGTAAGATATTGTCCGCTCTGGGTCCGCACCGGCACCCGCACGGTTTTAAACATGGGGTTTTCCCCCAAACGGCCTCTTACCAATGGAATTCCCAAAGCCACTATTTAAACCCCCCGGATCCCCCCACTTTGGCCGATATGGGACTATTCGAAATCCCAACAGTTTCTTCTATGAGTGTTGTTAGTTGCATCGCACACTTTTATGGTTTCATACACTTTTATTAACAAGTTTGCGATTATCTAAATGTATAAACAAAATTATGTTTTACCCATCGGTTATATGGGTTCACCACACAAAAAATAGAAAAAACAACTATAAGGCGAATATTCAAAGAAGCAGAAACTATGCAAAGCCAGGATGTGGTCTGTGGTCTATAGCGCTGATCTCTCCATTCTTCTCCCCTTTGAGGATGCAGTCTACAGTGAATTTGAGGTGGCTTTCCAATACTTTCTGATCTCCTGGCATGCTTTCGAGTGTGGAGTGTCACCCGTTATGAGATTAGAGTAATCAAAGGCAACGTTGGCAAGAACAGAAGCTAGCTCTTGTTGATCCGATTGGGTTGTGACTGCAGAATGTACAATCCTTACCACTTCTCATCCTCGAAAACATTACCGAATATTCTCGGTATATTTAGCAAGTATCTTACCGCGACTTTCCTGGTCTATTTGTTTCAGCAGGATTCATATGAGTTCAAATTGCAAGAAATCCTGTGAATATGAATTGAACAACTATTTCTGAATCTTTATAGCTGCGGTTCAAGGGCGCTAGACAGTGAAAAAAAACAGAGCCGAACTCACATTTTCAAATAGAGCTGCACAACTTCTTTTCACAATTTATTTTTTTTTTGAAAACACATTTGCAAACAGATCTCAATGGCAGAGTAGCAAGTTAAAAGTTGTTAATACAATCAAGTTTACATAAAAGATGTTTCTGTTTATCTTTCAGATAGATTTCCTTCAACAGCATTCCAGTATAAAAGGAGGAAAAATGCACTGGCCTCAGCACACCATCACCATGGCATATATGTTTTCATTAAAGTGTGCGTTTAGGTGCTCAGCGACTGCAATCCTGAGAATGTTCTTACAGTGTTCACTGTTGCGCTTTGTTGATTCAACAATATTTGCCTGCTTTGTTTTCTGCAACAGTGCTAAAATCACTTCAAATTGCTGTCAGAAAAGCAAAATAAACTCAGCATCACTCTTTTACAATGTAATGTTGATGACATACTACTTCCGCTCACAAGTAGTAGGAACACAAAAGCCAGTCAATACATTGCCAACTCCAGACCTTGTCGGATTTTATCTGAAAGCTTGTGATTCTCCGAGCTCTCATCTTTAACTTTCCCTTCCTCTCTTTGCACTTTCTCGATTATCGTTACTCTTTAAAATTCTTTCCAAAGCCATCACCATCACCATGGCATCATGTTAAATTCCTTGCCTGGTGCTCAGCTATGTAATCTGAAGTAGATCCTTTTGAGTTGAGAGAAGATGGGAAGCATGAAGATTTTTGGATTGCCGACGTCTACTGATGCGGCTAGGGTTCTCACATGCCTCTTCGAGAAGGATGTCGAGTTCCAACTCATTCGCATCGACACATACAAGGGAAAACACAAGGTGCCTGAGTTCCTCAGGCTACAGGCAAGACCTTGCAGCTGTGCATGTCAATATGAAACCAACATTTTTGCAGTGTTTCATGTAACATATCTGCATTCTATCTCGCAGGATCCCTCTGGCCAGGTGACCTTTAAAGACGAGAAAACCACTCTCCTCGGTGAGGAATCTACGTTGATTGCCAACTGAATTCAGTCAATCATGATTCTCTGTGTTCTTGCAGATTCTAGGGTGATATGCCGGTACATAGCAGAGAAGTATCCGAATGTAGGCACCCGGGACTTGCTAGGGACCGGCACGCTGGAGAGATCGTCGACCGAGCAGTGGCTGCAAGCAGAAACCGAGAACTTCGAACCTCCCAGCTCGGCCTTGGTCTTCCATTTAGCATTCGCGGCTCCTATGGGGATGAAGCCCGATCAGGCCCTGGTCGAGAAGAGCGAGCAGCGGCTGTCCAAGCTGCTTGACGTCTACGACCAGCGGCTGGCACTGAGCGAATACTTGGCAGGTGACGACTTCACGCTCGCCGACCTCTCTCACCTCCCCAACTCACACTACCTAGTGAGCCTGTCAGAGAGGGGGCGCAGTCTGTTCGCATCCAGGAAGAATGTGGACCGGTGGTGGAAGGCGATCTCGACCAGGCCATCGTGGACGAAGGTTGTCGAGTTGCAGGGCGACTATCCGGGCATGCTCGACAACTCTAAGAATTGAGTGTTGGTTCATGCCTTTGCATCCATCAGCAGTGTGATTTTTTATGTACCTTCTGCTTCTTGCCATCAGTATGGTGCCTAGTTTGGTTGGGTGAGGGGTCAGTTTGTCATCAGATTTTAGGCCTTCCCTCTTTCCTTGCTTGCATACTCTGCAACTCCTTGTAGAATCTGAGAAATAGCTAAGTCAGTGTATGGAACTTAACTAAAGACGATATTAAATGTTTATTGTAGTATCTGAAGAGCAAAATCAAGAAGCTTTTTACAGGCAGCTGAGTATGATCAAACAAAAAAATGTTTCGTGGCAACCCATCATTCCTGATGATCAGTGTGGCATATCCACCTGATGATATCATTTGGCCAACATTTTCATAATAGAAACAATTGTATTCAGACTTTGATTAGAATTCAAGTTCTAGACAAAAATCGTACAATTCTACACAACTGAAACCCTTAAAAAATGTTCTCAGGTTAAATGTGTTCGGCTTCTTGACCCAGTTTTAATAATGAAGGTTCAGAAGCTTGTATATTACGAACACTGCTAGATGGGATTTGGTAGCTATTCAAGATATCCAACTATATTATTGGTGAAAAAGCATAATTGAGTTGAACATAGGACACAACAAAATATTGTACATCAATCTATTTAATCATCACCATACTCGATATATGTGATACGATCCGGTTGATCGTACAATCAAATCAGCGATTTAAAGTGGAAAAATATAAAAAGGTGGAATTTTTATAAGAATAATTGCAAAGAACAAAGAACTATGATTGATAATTGAGTCTCTTCCGAGAGGAAACTCTCTCTCCAAGCTTTTAATGGACGGATAAAAGCCTAAGCACCTTCACAAAAGATGCCTAAATATTCTTCACAAAATAAGCATGAAAACCAAAAAGACGGCTAACCCTAATATAAAAAGAGAGAACAAATCCAGATCTGAAAGTAATATACTAAATTGCCCTCCATCGGCAAATAGGGGCGCTATACTCCCTCATGGGTTGACCCGCTTTCTCATCCTGAAGTAAGTCACGACCCGGCCTGTCTCTTGGCCCGTAGATGCGGGTGCGTCCGTATCAATACCCTCCCGTAGAACAGCCACCTTGTCCTCAAGGTGGAAATCGACCAACCAACTTGAGCTGCTTCCAGTTCACCTCCTGGAACTTCATCCTGAGCTGCTTCCAGTTCACCTCGCCTTCACACAAACTCTTCAGCCACTGCACTCCCAAAACCACGTCGACATTGCCCAAATCCAGGGCCAAGAAATCAGCCACTATCTGCACTCCATGCAAGGTCAAGCACAATCCCTTGCACATCCACATGCTCTCCTCCATCTTCCCGGTCCCCAGAAGCACTGTAAACTTATCCATGGTGCTGAGCTGCAACCCATAGCGATCCACTATCTGACGGGATATGACATTATGGGTTGTCCCAGTGTCAATGAGCACTATCACCACTGCATCAGCTGACAGCCCTGATAAATTCATGGTATGGTTTGGAGTAAACCCGACCACAGAGTTCAGGGACGTAAACCCGACCACAAAGTTCAGGGACTCCTCCGCCAGATGCGGATGTTCCTCCTCCACATCCTCTGTCTCAGCCTCATGCTCTTCCTCCTCAAAGTACCCCTCCTCGTCGGGAACTATAGTAGTCTACAGCAGCTTGCTCGCACACCTGTGGCCTGGGGAGAACTTCTCATCGCATCGGAAACACAAGCACTTGGCTTGTCTCTCTATCTTCTCCGCCTCCGTCATCCGCCTACCAAATTCTATGGTACGGTCTCCCCTGCCTTCTCCTCTCTAGTGTCGTGGGCCTCCGTAGTCACCTTCTGTGCAACTGGCGGTAGCTGGTTACGTGGGTTCTGGCCCCCCCACACCTTTAATCCTCCTCTCCTCTGCTTGCTTCTCCTCTGCCTTCTACGTTAAGCGAATGAGGTCCTCCAAGTCCTTGGAACTCTGCATCCTCAGCTCCGCTCGTAAGGTTGGCTTCAGCCCCCTCATAAAATTGCCCACAATGACCTCCTCTAAGACCTCCTTCACCCCACCAGAAAGCGTCTCAAACTTCTCGATGAAATTCATCACAGTTCCCTCCTGCCTAAGGGTCGATAACTGCTCATAGAAATTCACTGGGAAGCATTCTCATTCTTCAACCTCCGATCTGCATTGATATTTCCCACTGTACCTCCTTCATACTCCCTCTCCTGAGGTGAGTACCCCCGACCTGGTCGTCCTCCACCCAGACCGCCCCCACCAGCCCCACCTGGCCCTCCCTCTTCATCTGTGTACTCCTCATTAGGCCACTTAGGCCTATCGAAGCCATCTGGAGGATAATAATGCACTGGGAAGCATTCGAAGGCCTCCCGTGGGTCCCCAAAAGGACCCGACCACCTCGCAACAGTCGTGCGCCCACCAAAAAGCCCCGCCGACGCCCATCCTGGCCTCGTCGGCCCCTGGGAGTGGTCCCAAGGGTTCACCGCACATGGGCAACCCCAGGTGGGGTTTGCCCTGCCTGCGCAACCCACGTGAGGGGCCGCCTGCCCTTCCAAAGCCTGCGCCGACCCCTGGGAGTGGTCCCAGGGGCTCGCCACCCTCGGGCGAACCCAGGTGGGGTTTGCCCCGCCTACGCGACCCACTAGAGGGGCCGCCTGCCCCTCTAAAGCCTTCGCCGGCCCCTGTGAGTGGTCCCAGGGGCTTGCCGCCTCCAGGCGATCCCAGGGGGTTCGCCGCTCCCTGGCGGCCCCTCCTTCGTGGTGAATGGCCCTTCCTCGATCTCCTCGTACCCTCTCGTCGCTGATCCTGACGATCCTGGAAACATGGCCGCCCTCTTCGCTTCGTGGCCCCTTTGTTGTTGGATTTCCGGATCTGAGAATTTCAGATCTGGATCTGAGAATTTCAGATCTGGATCTTCTTCCCCCAAGATCACCCCCTCTTGATTCGGGATCATCCCCCCTTTCCTCTCATTGCACGGATCTCCTTTGCCCTCAGATCTGATTGGTGATTCAGATTTGAAGTTCCTCCTTCATTCGATTGCAAGATCTGAGGCATAAATTGGGCCATGAAGTGAGCGATCAAGGTCGCTCCTTGGATCTTCTTCCCCTTCTCTTTTTCCGCAATTAGGGCTTGTAAAAATTTGCTTATTTGACCCATCTCTTCCCTCATCACGCGTATGTCGTTCTGCGTATCTTCTTGTGTATGAGCGAAATCCATGAACCCCTTATCCATCTTCTCGTTCATCGTTTTCAATTCTCCTAGGATCTCCTCACGCAAACCTTGGATCTTCTCATCGGATCTCGTCTTTGGCGCCATCGGATCTTCCGCTCTGATACCAATTTGATACGATCTGGTTGATCGTACAATCAAATCAGCGATTTAAAGTGGAAAAATATAAAAAGGTGGAATTTTTAGAACAAAAAACTATGATTGATAATTGAGTCTCTTTCGAGAGGAAACTCTCGCTCCAAGCTTTTAATGGACGGATAAAAGCCTAAACACCTTCACAAAAGATGCCTAAATGTTCTTCACAAAATAAGCATGAAAACCAAAAAAACGGCTAGCCCTAATATAAAAGGAGAGAACAAATCCAGATCTGAAAGTAATAGACTAAATTGCCCTCCATCGACAAATAGGAGCGATATACTCCCTCATGGGTTGACCCGCTTCCTCATCCTGAAGTAAGTCACGACCCGGCCCGTCTCTTGGCCCGTAGATGCGGGTAAGTCCGTATCAATATGACAAGGTGTGCCTATCTTTGTGACAAACTCTAAGTTCAACCAAGTCGAGTGTGGGAATTGGTACACACATTTTGACAAGGTCTGTTGCCAGTGATGTACTAGTTAGACAACTCTTTAGAATCTATTAAGAAACAAAGATAAAGTTTAATTTGAGAGGAATTTTGTTTCCAATGGAGCTTCATAGTGTCAATACTTAAATGGGTGCCCCTTATGGGAGCTTCTTTCCCATACCTTTGTGTGGGTTCTTACCCCCATTGAGGGATTTGTAAGCCTAATGGCCTTTGTTAAAAAAAATCTGAAATTTGAATTCAGCAATGTAAGTTATCAAATAACTAAACTTTTGTTTAGCTAAGACTATATACTTATTTGCACCACGCTACTGTATGAATACACCACAAAATGTAATATTTTTAGAATTCCAAATTTAGCCTAAACTATTTTTAAAACATTACTCTTAAATTTCTAACTTAATTACAAAAACTGCCATTAGTTTTATCTTAATGCACCACATGATCTTTCATCTTCTCAAATTTTCTTCATATCTTCTTCTTTTCTCTGCTTCATCTACTTCATCTAATGATTATCATTTTCTCAAAATTTAGAATTCCAAACTCTTTAAGGTCCTTGGTAATTTTACTGGAGGAAAAAGATGGAGGAAAGGGATTGAGGACTCACGTTACATTCTCAATAAAATTTATAATTCCCTGCAGGCAGCAACCAAGCCCTAAGTTCCAAAAAAATAAATCTTCTTTATCTTATATACAATTAACTACCAGTTGAAATGAAATTAAAGTCAAACCCTAACCATTCTCCAATCAATGACAAAATTTCACCGAGGGCAATCAGTGGAACATCACCAATACTACATAAAACGAAACCATATCTCCAACAAATCAAACCATAGGCCTTCAATGAAACTGCAAAGGCTGCAAGAAAAGGGAAATGGTTCCAAAATCTAATACAAAATCTGGATCTCAAGACCGAAGCAGCTCCAAAATCACAGAAAAATCGAGTCGGATCCCCCCTTTCATTCTTCCCTATTTTTCCTTGTGGGCCTCCAAGAGGAGAGAGAACGAGCAAGAGTGGAAATTTTGTGAGAAGGACCGTTATGTATTCATAGAGGACTCAAATTATACTAAAAGGATAAAAAAGTCAAAATTTGTAGTGAAGAAAAAAAATCAAAAGGTAAGTTAAGAATGCAAAAATGGTGAAATAAGAAACGTGATGTATTCATAAACATGTGTGGAGCAATTAACAACGCTAATACATCTGTCTCATGGCAGCACACTTAAACAACAATGAGATGAAATCTACATATTCTGGATTCTCCTTTATTAAAACATACCGTGCTGAAGATAATGCCGGCAAAGTGAGAAGCTCTGCGATGATTTGTATATGTTTTCTGCGACCTTCTATTCTCCTCTTCGATCTGAAGCATAAAGAGATTCCACTGTACATGGAAACGGATAGAACAAGTAGCTTGATACCATACCTGCATTTGGAAAGAAGCGCACAATAATCAATATTCTCAACAAACTACTGGAAGAAATAGTGGTGGTTAGGAAGTCTTGGAAGCAAATTCTCAACAAAGCACGGTTTGATTACTTAGCTAATTTTCTCTATAAATAGATAGGCTTTAAGAGACTAATGAAGTGTTTCAGTAATTAGCATCAAACCGTGCTACCAAGAACTTGATATGCAAAAAATGGTCCATTAACAAGAGGTCAAAAATCCAATGCTACTGATATCACTTGAGAGCATGATCATCAAGCAGACGGTAAGTGTGCAAACCATCAGATTTGTTAGTTTAAGGTTATTCCAATAATTGAAACAATCTGTTACAAATTTTGATTACATTCGGTATATTAGCTAATCATACAAGGCTATGCACAGAAAATCATAGAAGCCGTTCACGGTAGATTATGCACAGTTTCTCTAAATAAACAGGTTTCATTGAATCAACGTAGGTTTAGAAGCAGACATGGTTTCTAAACAAGTTACCCGAGAAGGAAAGTGATTTGGTAGCCATCTAAAACTTTTGGCTTTAAACGGATGTAAAGCAATAAAGGAATCACAATACATACTGATGAAAATAAATAAATAAATCATCACATACAAAGATGACAATAATTAGGCCAAGCTTGATGTCCCTCAGGCCATTCTGTTTCATCATTAGATTTCAAGACAATACATTGCAAAGGGCGTATCTTAAACACAAACCTTTAACTTTTAGTATCTTTTCTTTAATAAAGTATCGCAACGGCGTATATTTCCCAGTTTAATCAATCCTTGCGATCTTCATGCAGAAGCTCACGGACTAGATTAATGTGTAATGTAGTGTACCAGGAAATGCATTACAAATTTGGGGACACATGCTAACCTTTCTCCTTTCTCTTTGTCCTTTTTCTTTCTCCTTTAATTTCCTTTTCTTTCCGATTTCTTCTTGCCAAGCAAAGAATTTTCCTCCCCAGTTCCTCTGTTAAATCCACCCTTCACTGCCTCTCTCAACCTGTGTCCACTGCCAACCACCAATTGCTTCCCAAGATCAAATGGCAAGCGTGAGGGTGTTCGGATCACCCACTTCTGCAGACGTTGCCCGTGTCCTGACATGCCTATTCGAGAAGGATGTTGAGTTTCAGCTCATCCGTGTCGAGAACTTCAAGGGTCGTCAGAGGAAGCCGGAGTACTTCAAGCTGCAGGTTCTATTAACATCAGCATTACAGTAGAATTATTTTACTTCGATAAAAGACTACTGATGTGATTTCTGTTACAGCCCACTGGTCAGGCTCTCACCTTTGTAGACGGCTCAGTCACCCTCGTGGGTAAGAATGCCATATATCTGCCACAGTCCATTCATTTTCACATTCATGGCCACCATCTCTGCACATGTAGAAGAACCATGGTAGATCGATATATTGTCTCCAAAGCACTAACAGATAGATGTGCATAAAATTCCCATAGAAATATGATATTTTAAGCAATGTTCATTGTCAGAATAAAGAGGGCTCAAAGAAAACTTAATGCAAAACTTTGATGAGCTATAACCATGTCTGATTTGATTTAGCCATGGAGTCTTTGATCCTTGGACCAAAGATGTACACATACCACTCTCTATTTAATAGGAAAAGCCTAATATATGTTTATGACAGCCACTGTTTGTAACGTCATCAATGTTTTGTGATGATAACATGACAGATTCAAGGGATATATGCCGTCACGTGTCGGAGAAGTATGCGGATCAGGGGAACAGGGACTTGCTGGGAAGAGGCACACTCGAGAGGGCATCAATTGAGCAGTGGCTGCGGACAGAGGCTGAAAGTTTCGACCCGCCTAGCTCCTCGTTGTTGTTCCACCTGGCTTTTGCACCACTTGCAGGGCTGGAGTCAGATGAAACTTCAGTGAAGCAAAGCAAACGTAAACTGGAGAGGGTGCTTGACATTTACGAGCAGAGGCTGGAGGAAACCAAGTATCTTGCAGGAGACAAGTTCACGCTTGCTGACCTCTCTCACCTACCAAATGCTCATCGCCTCATTACTAGGGTGCCAGAATGTGCCGTGATGTTCAAGCGTATGAAGAGGGTAAGCAAGTGGTGGGATGCGATATCAACCCGTCCTTCATGGAAGAGGGTGGTGGAGATGCAGATGGAGCCACATGCAGAAACCCAAGATTGCTCAGTTTAATTTCGCTTCATTTGCTTCAGTCCAGAGTTGAAAGTCTTCTTCTTCTTCTCATCTTTTTTTTCTTTTTTCTTCCTGTTTTCTTTTTGTTGTCACAGTTGTGGTTGCAGGTGTTCTGCAGTGTGTCGATTTGCTTTGTTTGTGTGAGGGGGTTCTACTCATATATATGATGTCCCTTTTCTATAAAAGAGTTACAATGCATCTTCTTTAAACTCACTCGGAAAAACATTATGAAGGTAGCTCAAAGGAACCCCTTCTTGTCTCTATTTGTTTATCACCTTCCCATTAAGCTTTCTCCTGCGCTTTTCTATAGGCACATGCAATTAGCTTGATGAAGTTTCTATAATTCTGACAGCAAGCCAAAAAGGCATGCAGTGCAGTGCATTCTACCTTATACTTCCTGAGAGCCTAACATGCAATGAGTCAATGACTAGCTTCTTTACGAGAGAAAGTTGCCATCTAACATATACATACAATCTTTCCTGATGATGCCTTTCAATCAAGCTCCTTAAACCTGCAGCAATTTTTTCATTCATTTCTTTCCCGTTTTATAACACATGGTAGAAACAGCTTCTCCTTATGCCTATGTAGACTCCTCTTATTCTCTCTTCAACACAAACACAAACACACACACACACACACACACCCCCCCCCCCCCCCCCCCAAACCAAAAAAAAAAAAACCCAAACGAACCTGCGTGGGCCACCAAAACTGTAACGACCCGCTCTCGGGGGCCCGTTACTTATTTGATATTTGCAGGTTCCGCAGTTTATCAGTGAATTCAGCATAGCCACAACTCAGAGATGCATCACAATACTCAAAACCAGCGTACAGACGTTATTACAGTCCAAATTAAAGTACAACAACCACCAGCACACTTTCTAAAAAGAAGTGCGGAAAAGTAAATACACAGTACAACCCACACACCAACAGAAAAGTAAATAAAACTCTGCAGCTTCAGGGTCAAGTGTAGGCTCCACGAACTCTGGGGCAATCTCCTCGATCAGATCTTCGTCTGCCGGTGCCATAAATGGAACCGAAGGTAAGTCACAACAATTCTAGCGATAAAAAAAGAGGAGTGCACAAATATGGAGTAGGCTATGGTAAACAAGTGCTGAAAGTAAAGTAAGGATAAAGTAAGGACAGACAAGCATGCAAGTGCGATAAGTAAAGTACATCAAGTCAAGCATGCAAGGGTGACAAGTAAAGTAAAGGTGACCGAGCGAGTACGACTAGTGACATACAAGAATAACCATGACGATATCAATTACTATAGCAATAATGAGAGTACTTGTGCCTATTCTAGTTCGTGACTTATAAAGGGAAGTACGATATGCAACCAAGAGTCCACCTGATATCCCGGGTTACAACAAAACGATACGGTACAATCAATACGATACAATCAAAACGGTATTTTTCAACAAAACGATACTGTTCAGTCAATACGGTACTATCCACTGGAGATCGGACTGGTCGCTCCCGCACTTCCGCAATTATAAGTTACCCCAAAAACCCAGTGTGTGTGTGTGTACAGGTTACCATTCTTTGCAGTTTTACGAGTCATTTACTGTTCGCACATATCCAGTTACAATCTTTCTGTCAAGCATGTCAATCTGTTCAGGACAATAACTGTTCCGAGACTAGATGTTAAGTCCTATGTGTTAACGATACTCCAAAGACCTTTGCTTGTTGAAAAGTCAAGGCAGAAACCTCAAGAGAGAATGTCAGTCCTGAGCAATGTGTGAAGTTCAATAACTAAGGTACCGATCCATGCTTTGAGCATGCGGTGTTTCCATTAAGTACACTATCTAGATTTCTAAAGTTAGAATTTACTGTGACTTACTATCTTCGAGGTGATGGTAGTGAGCCGTGACTGGATCTAGTGCTGATGCATGAGATTCGATGCCTGCAAATACAATAACAATTAGTTAGATAATACACGATTTCTTATTTATTTAACTTGGTCGTTTTGATTTTTAAAACTGTTGAAACGGTATCGAAAAGCGTTCTAAATTTTTATGTAGGCTATATAGGATAAAAATAGTTTTACTGCAGGAAGAAATATTTTTCTGAAGTCCATAGTAATTTTTATAATTTTTAGAAACTCAAAATAGTTTAAAAACCCAGATTATTTAAGTTACGCGTATCTTCCGTAATTTCTTACGGGAGTAATACAAGTCGGAATGACTTGAGTGAACAGTCAAAATGACCGTCACGAAGTCTATTATCACATATAATTTTATCAAATATTAGTGTACGTAAAATCAGCGAGTTACGATTTTTAGAATGAATTATACCTATTAAATCTTTAAGTTCGAAAAATCATTCCGGAATAAGTAGGCGTCTGATCGCAGTGAGACTAGCGCCATTGGATCCGAACTGTCGTTTCTGATTTTCTGGAGCTATCCGCACATTTTTCTGGCCCCTGTATAATTAGTTATGGATTAAAAACCCTTTAACCCTATTTAATAATTATTTAAAAATACGAAAATACGAAATATTTTCGTATTCACGTTTTTGCCATCGGGGGAATTACCCGTTGCCGCTCGATAATCGACGGAAGGGGGGTTCTCACGGCGGCGGGCGGTCGAGACGGCGGCGAGTCGGCGTCGGGGTCGGGGGCGAGGTCGGACGACGGCGACGGCGGCGGGAGGCGGAGGCGAAGGCGGCGGCCTGGCGGGCTCCTCTGCACGGACGGCGACGGGGCTGAGGCAGCGGAGGCGGCTGCTGTGGCGGCGTTTGTCGGAGGCGGCGACTTCGGGCGCTGTCGGCGGCGGGCGGAGGAACGGGGCCCGGTGGTGGGTCGCCGTCGATGGCGAAGGCGTGGTGGTGGTGGGGGAGAGCGGGAGCACGGCGGGGTGACGGTGACGGCTGCAACGGCTTTGGGGGCTTCGGGGGGTGTCGGGGCGGTGGCGGAGCACCGGAGGACGGCGGGCGGCGGTTGGGCCTCCGGCGACGAGGGCGGGGAAGAGAGATAGAGAGATTGCGGGTGAGAGGGAGAGAGCTATCGGAGGGAGAGAGAGATGGCCTGGGGCTCATTGGGTTGGTTCGAACAAAAGAGAGAGAATGAGAGGGTGAGCGTGGGTTAGAGAAGACGAGGGATTTATAGTTAATTAATAATAATAATTAATTAACCTAGTCAATCCTAATTAATAGATTAGGTAGATAATTTGACTAAGTGTAGAAATGTTTAAACGTGTGTCCCCCACGTTTTAGACATGATTAGGGTAATTGTAATTAGGATAGGTTAAAAGTAATTAGTAAAAAGTAAAACTCCCATTAGTGAAAGTAATTAGTAAAATACAAAAACGAAATTACGATTTTGCCCCTACTAGTAAACGTGTCCGAAAAATTACGAAAACATACCCACGGGATCGTATCGTCACGAGGATGGCGAATACGAAGTCCGTTTCAGGGTTTGGGCTACGGGAATACTAGTTTTTGGCCAAAACGTTTGGAAAGCGGGTTTGCGGGTTCTCTACTGAAATGATATCCGAAAATTATGAAATTAATGTGGGAGGCCCTAAATGATCATAGGATGCTACTGCAGGAGTTTGAAAATGTTTTGAAAGTGTTTGAATAGAAAATAAATTCGTCGAATCAAAACGGTAATTTTGGGAGATGAATTTTAACAGAAATGTTTTGGGTATTTGAGGAAATCTGAAATTGCTAACATACAATACGATAAGTCTAGTACTTTAAAATATTTTTATAAGAATTTTTAAAGTCAGTTTTGTTAGAAAATTCTTGACTAAAATTTATAATGTAAAATTTATTCTTAAAAATACGTATAAATACGTAAATTGAACTGTTGAAAATTACTGGTCGTTACATTCTACCCTCCTTAAAATAATTCCGTCCTCGGAATTTAAAAATATTTTTGAAACAAATAATTGATGTTATGAAGAAGCTCAAGCAAATAAAAGATAGAAAAGATGGAAATCTAGTAAATCAGGTTGTAAATAATATGAAATATAATGTGATATAATAGCATCAAGAAAACAAGAGATGTTATATATGAATAAATACTATTGACATCACCATAGCTTTCGTAACTATTCCAGTATCATCACAATAGTTATTCTGACTTCTCAAGTAGACCAAAATTAACATGAGATAATAATATCATATGAAAATGAGGGCTATTATAATGACAACACCTGTTCGAACTTGGAACCTGAGGTGATAAGCCAGTAGCAAGCTATTTAAACCACATAAACCGAAATACTATAAAGTTTATTCGTGCTACTGGTGACTAACGGGTCTGGCCACAGATGTTGTTCATAATATAGCATGTATCGACTAATCCACGGGTACCAACACCATCAATTTCCGTAATGCCCAACCACATGCTAACGTCCAAATCACCGCCCAAATGCAAGTACAAGGCCAACACTCTAAGTCAGTATTCACTGCTAACATTCCTTCCGTCAATCTCCATACTATCCCACAATAAGGTAGGATCCAAGCTCTCATCCAGAGCCAAGCACAAGGCCTACATCCAACTTCAACACCCAAGGCCAATATCATGCCAATAATCATCGCCATCACTCCTTCCGTAGACCAATACTTGACATTCGCAACACCCAACATTACCCAACAAATGAACAACCAAAAACACGCTTTCCCGCACACCAAAAGGAGTAGACGCAAGAGGAAGCCTAAACGGGACCTCAACCTGGGTGAGACCCAGGACAGAGAACTCAAGAGAAGCCCAAGGATCACGGCTTCCCAAGATCTCAGCCAAGCGGCGGTAGCAAGGGTGGCGACGAGGGTTGTCGCCAAGACCAAAAATCCCAAAACAGAACGTCGAAGGGCCATTGGTGGTTACGGGTCCTCGGCGATGAGAGCTGCGACTGGTTGACGATCCATGGCAGGGACTTCCGATGGAGTGGAGCAGAAGCTGGCGGGGCTTCGGGTGAGATGGCGAGCTCGCTTGGGGAAGAGGCCGGGAGGAGTGGGGGTTGATATCTGAGCGAAAAGGGAACCACGAGGTGGCTTGGGAAGGAAGGAGAAGAGGGGTTAAAAAGAGAAGGGGGCACCGAAAGTCGTCGGTGTTAGGCGGGAACGGGGATCGAGGTGGGGAAGCGGACAAAGGAAATAAATAGGGGGTGCCGAAAGTCATGGGTAGATAGTGTAGGATAGGCAGAAACGGGGCTCGAGGCAAGGATGAGGACAAAGGCAATAATGAGGGGAGGTAGTAGGCGGGAAAGAATTCCAACACCTGGAAAAATCGGTTACAAGATGGGAGCAGGGTTAGAAAAGAATTACGAGTTTCAAAAACGTAACAGCCTATACGTGCACGCTACGTTTGGCTCGTCTCAAAATCTCCAGTATCATCCTCGAGTACTTCTGAACGTCCTTCGATCTGCTTCTGCTGAGGAGCTCGAACTTCTGATGATCGAAAAATTCGAACGCTACCCTCCTTAAAATAAACGTGGCTAGGGTTCAAGCAAACTAGAAATAGAAAGATTCTAAGAATGTCAAATGAAAAGGTCATCAGGCTTAAAAGGAGGTTGGTAGTGAATAAGATCGATGACGTCACATAATCATGATTCACGTCCTTGCGGTCCAGCGGACACGGCCAGGGAAGTGACTAAGCCAGGATCACTTATGCCCAGTCTAGCTAGGTTGATCCAACAGACTTTAGCCAAGCACATTGACCGATATCATGGTCCATTGAAGGAAGATCATCATTCATATGGGTGCCACCGACACAGAAGGATTTTTTTAATACAACTAATTAATCCTATCAAAATAAAATTTTTTTTAAAGCCAGATGGCCAACTCCATTGGGCACTCCGAGATGTTCCCGTCCGTCTTTCGAGTGTCAAACCTGCATCCATAGAAATGTCGGCTTAGTTGAGTATCGTATACGATACATCCTGGTTTTGCAATACTGTTCACGAGGTATTTTGCACGGACCTGCGTGGGCCACCAAAACTGTAACGACCCGCTCTCGGAGGCCCGTTACTTATTTGATATTTGCAGGTTCCGCAGTTTACCAGTGAATTCAGCATAGCCACAACTCAGAGATGCATCACAATACTGAAAACCAGCGTACAGACGTTATTACAGTCCAAATTAAAGTACAACAACCACCAGCACACTTTCTGAAAAGAAGTGCGAAAAAGTAAATACACAGTACAACCCACACACCAACAGTAAAGTAAATAAAACTCTGCAGCTTCAGGGTCAAGTGTAGGCTCCACGAACTCTGGGGCAATCTCCTCGATCAGATCTTCGTCTGCCGGTGCCATAAATGGAACCGAAGGTAAGTCACAACAATTCTAGCGATAGAAAAAGAGGAGTGCACAAATATGGAGTAGGCTATGGTAAACAAGTGCTGAAAGTAAAGTAAGGATAAAGTAAGGACAGACAAGCATGCAAGTGCGATAAGTAAAGTACATCAAGTCAAGCATGCAAGGGTGACAAGTAAAGTAAAGGTGACCGAGCGAGTACGACTAGTGACATACAAGAATAACCATGACGATATCAATTACTATAGCAATAATGAGAGTACTTGTGCCTATTCTAGTTCGTGACTTATAAAGGGAAGTACGATATGCAACCAAGAGTCCACCTGATATCCCGGGTTACAACAAAATGATACGGTACAATCAATACGATACAATCAAAACGGTATTTTTCAACAAAACGATACTGTTCAGTCAATACGGTACTATCCACTGGAGATCGGACTGGTCGCTCCCGCACTTCCGCAATTATAAGTTACCCCAAAAACCCAGTGTGTGTGTGTGTACATGTTACCATTCTTTGCAGTTTTACGAGTCATTTACTGTTCGCACATATCCAGTTACAATCTTTCTGTCAAGCATGTCAATCTGTTCAGGACAATAACTGTTCCGAGACTAGATGTTAAGTCCTATGTGTTAACGATACTCCAAAGACCTTTGCTTTTTGAAAAGTCAAGGCAGAAACCTCAAGAGAGAATGTCAGTCCTGAGCAATGTGTGAAGTTCAATAACTAAGGTACCGATCCATGCTTTGAGCATGCGGTGTTTCCATTAAGTACACTATCTAGATTTCTAAAGTTAGAATTTACTGTGACTTACTATCTTCGAGGTGATGGTAGTGAGCCGTGACTGGATCTAGTGCTGATGCACGAGATTCGATGCCTGCAAATACAATAACAATTAGTTAGAGAATACACGATTTCTTATTTATTTAACTTGGTCGTTTTGATTTTTAAAACTGTTGAAACAGTATCGAAAAGCGTTCTAAATTTTTATGTAGGCTATATAGGATAAAAATAGTTTTACTGCAGGAAGAAATATTTTTCTGAAGTCCATAGTAATTTTTATAATTTTTAGAAACTCAAAATAGTTTAAAAACCCAGATTATTTAAGTTACGCGTATCTTCCGTAATTTCTTACGGGAGTAATACAAGTCGGAATGACTTGAGTGAACAGTCAAAATGACCGTCACGAAGTCTATTATCACATATAATTTTATCAAATATTAGTGTACGTAAAATCAGCGAGTTACGATTTTTAGAATGAATTATACCTATTAAATCTTTAAGTTCGAAACATCATTCCGGAATAAGTAGGCGTCTGATCGCAGTGAGACTAGCGCCATTGGATCCAAAATGTCGTTTCTGATTTTCTGGAGCTATCCGCACATTTTTCTGGCCCCTGTATAATTAGTTATAGATTAAAAACCCTTTAACCCTATTTAATAATTATTTAAAAATACGAAAATACGAAATATTTTCGTATTCACGTTTTTGCCATCGGGGGAATTACCCGTTGCCGCTCGATAATCGACGGACGGGGGGTTCTCGCGGCGGCGGGCGGTCGAGACGGCGGCGAGTCGGCGTCGGGGTCGGGGGCGAGGTCGGACGACGGCGACGGCGGCGGGAGGCGGAGGCGAAGGCGGCGGCCTGGCGGGCTCCTCTGCACGGACGGCGACGGGGCTGAGGCAGCGGAGGCGGCTGATGTGGCGATGTTTGTCGGAGGCGGCGACTTCGGGCGCTGTCGGCGGCGGGCGGAGGAACGGGGCTCTGTGGTGGGTCGCCGTCGATGGCGAAGGCGTGGTGGTGGCGGGGGAGAGCGGGAGCACGGCGGGGTGACGGTGATGGCTGCAGCGGCTTCGGGGGCTTCGGGGGGTGTCGGGGAGGTGGCGGAGCACCGGAGGACGGCGGGCGGCGGTTGGGCCTCCGGCGACGAGGGCGGGGAAGAGAGATAGAGAGATTGCGGGTGAGAGGGAGAGAGCTATCGGAGGGAGAGAGAGAGATGGCCTGGGGCTCGTTGGGTTGGTTCGAACAAAAGAGAGAGAATGAGAGGGTGAGCGTGGGTTAGAGAAGATGAGGGATTTATAGTTAATTAATAATAATAATTAATTAACCTAGTCAATCCTAATTAATAGGTTAGGTAGATAATTTGACTAAGTGTAGAAATGTTTAAACGTGTCTCCCCCACATTTTAGACATGATTAGGGTAATTGTAATTAGGATAGGTTAAAAGTAATTAGTAAAAAGTAAAACTCCCATTAGTGAAAGTAATTAGTAAAATACAAAACCGAAATTACGATTTTGCCCCTACTAGTAAACGTGTCCGAAAAATTACGAAAACATACCCACGGGATCGTATCGTCGCGAGGATGGTGAATACGAAGTCCGTTTCAGGGTTTGGGCTACGGGAATACTAGTTTTTGGCCAAAATGTTTGTAAAGCGGGTTTGCGGGTTCTCTACTGAAATGATATCCGAAAATTATGAAATTAATGTGGGAGGCCCTAAATGATCATAGGATGCTACTGCAGGAGTTTGAAAATGTTTTGAAAGTGTTTGAATAGAAAATAAATTCGTCGAATCAAAACGGTAATTTTGGGAGATGAATTTTAACAGAAATGTTTTGGGTATTTGAGGAAATCTGAAATTGCTAACATACAATACGATAAGTCTAGTTCTCTAAAATATTTTTATAAGAATTTTTAAAGTCAGTTTTGTTAGAAAATTCTTGACTAACATTTATAATGTAAAATTTATTCTTAAAAATATGTATATGTTGTATGATAATGAACTCAAGAGAGAGAGAGAGAGAGATAATTTCATTGCTAAGAATAAGTCCCCATGGCTAAGAGCCATGGTGCTCTATTTATATATCTCATAGTGGGGAGGCCAAAAGCCTCTAGGAGACCAAGGGTCCCCATTACTCTAAGTAATGGGGGCCTAATGAATGGGTAATGAAGGAGGGGAGGCCAAAGGCCTCCCTCATTCATAACACTCCCCCTTACACATTCATCACTTCGGTCTCAGCTACTGAGGCAAGGGGTGGATACTTCTGGATCCAGAGTAAGTGTATTTGCCTCGTTAAAACCTTAGCTGTGGAAAACCCAGTGGGAAAACCCAACAGCTTAAGGAAAAAGAGTGCAACTCACATGTTACTCCCCCTGATCCGTACAAGCTTCAGGCTTGCAGGTCTTTCAACTGTCGCATACCAATGTTCTTTACAAGCTTTACAAAAGTACATTTAGGCAATGCCTTAGTAAAAAGATCAGCTAAGTTGTTGCATGACTGGATCTGTCGAACTTCAATCTGCTTGTCGTTCTGCTGCTCGTGCGTCCAGAAAAACTTGGGAGAAATGTGGTTTGTCCTGTCGCCTTTGATGTAGCCCTTCTGAAGCTGAGCAATGCATGCGGCGTTGTCTTCGAATAGGGCAGTAGGCTCCAGATCACTGGTCTTCAGGCCAGTGGATTGGAGGATGTGTTGGATGACGGAGCGTAGCCAAAAACATTCTCTGCTCGCCTCATGGATCGCGATGAGCTCTGCATGGTTGGAAGATGTAGCAGTAGTGGTTTTTTTACCGATCTCCAAGAGATAGCAGTACCTCCGAAGGTAAATACAAAACCTGTTTGAGATTTTGCCGTGTGCGGATCATATAGGGACAAAGACTTCTGGTCCCAACTAATGGTCTCAGAAGCTTCTGGCTTCTTAGACTGTGTGCCCAGTTTTGGAAAAAATTTCTCATTAAATTCAAAGTCTGCAAAACGTGCCTTGAATGCGTCACCCGTCAGGGGTTCAAGGTATCTGATAATAGAGGGCGAATCAAACCCAATATATATACCTAGACGACGCTGAGGACCCATTTTGGTCCTCTGCGGTGGTGCTTTTGGGACATATACCGCACAACCAAACACTCTCAAATGAGAGATATCCGGAGGTGCGCCGTATGCTAGTTGCATCAGGGATAAAGTGTGACCTCCAGAGGGTCTTATCTTAATAAGTGATGCGGTATGTAAAATAGCATGCCCCCAAGCATCCACAGGCAACTGGGATTGCATAAGCAATGGACGTGCAATCCATTGGAGTCTCTTTATAAGAGCCTCAGCTAATCCGTTTTGGGTGTGAACATGTGCTACCGGATGTTCAACTTCAATACCCGTTGCCCGGCAATAGTCTTCGAAGACTTGTGAAGTAAATTCTCCCGCATTATCAAGACGTAGTTTCTTGATATGGTTATCGGGGAAATAAGCACGCAACCTTATTATTTGTGACAATAGCTTTGGAAAAGCTAGGTTGCGGGTGGACAAGAGGCACACATAAGACCATTTGGTTGATGCATCAATCAGTACCATGAAGTACCGAAATGGGCCACTTGCGGGGTGAATAGACCCGCAAATGTCACCATGAATTCTCTCAAGGAAGCCAGGAGTCTCTAATCCCACTTTCAGGAGGGATGGTCTCGTTATTAGTTTTCCCTTAAAACAAGGGAGACATGGAAATTCACCCTTTTGAAGAATCTTCAGGTTCTTCAATTTGTGTCCACGGGATTCAGTGATGATGCGGCGCATCATTGCTGTTCCAGGGTGACCAAGTCTATTGTGCCAGAGTTGGAATTCTGACAGTGATTGGCACGTCTGGTGTTCAATCATATTGGCTTCTACTGGTTGAATGTATGTTTGGTATAGACCCGACGGGAGTCCCTTGAATCGCTCGCAGATGATCTTCCGGTCATCTTTTTGACGAGTTACAATTAGATATTCAACCTTATTTTTATCCCTGGTCTCTAAGTGATATCCGTTTAAACGGAAATCCTTGAAACTTACGAGATTTCTGTTTGATATAGGAGAGAATAATGCATTATTAATTTGAAGTCTTGTGTTATTTGGGAGCAATATAATTGCTTCACCAGTTCCTTCGATTATTTGGGACAGTCCTGAAATTGTGATAACAGGACCGTCATATTTGTTTAAGCTATTAAAATAGCAATGATCGCGAAGGATTGTGTGCGTCGAGGCACTGTCCACTAGGCACTCAGACATCATCTATATAAGCCAAAAAAAGAAATTTTATTTGAGGGAAAATGTAGACAACATTCATAAATAAAAGTCCGCACTAAAGCAAATAACAGATGAAGATACATCGAATTCTAAATGCATAGATAAATGATGATGCTCAATCTAGCAGATCGTCGTTCTCGAAGTCTTTAGCAGTAAAGACTGTTGGCGGCTGTACACCTGCCAAGTTTGTTTCAGGTCGAGACTTCTGGCTCGCCTGATATAGATCCTGTAGGTGGCGAGGAGTGCGGCAGTTTCTGGACCAATGGCCAGTTATGCCGCATCTATGGCATTTGTCCTCCCAGGTCTTCTTTGGAAGTGACACATGCTTGGTGTCCTTTCGCTTTTAAGTGAAGTTTCTTTTCTCTTTATTGTTTTTGTTTGTCTGGGGAGCTGCACCTCTTGGTTGCTTCATTACCACTTTCCCTTTAGTATTTTTAGTCTTCCTCTTGTTTTTCCACTTCTGGGGAGAAACGTGGTGGGCTTCAGGGATAGGGGCAGTGCCAGCTGGACGTAAGTTATGAGTTGCTAGCAGTAAATCTCGATTCTGCTCTGCTCTAAGTAGGCATGAGATCAGATCGGAGAATCTCGTGAAGTTGCGTTCACGATACTGCTGCATGAGGATTGCATCTTTCTCGTGAAACGAGGTAAATGTTTTTTCCAACATGCGCTGTTCTGTCACTTCTTCACCGCACAACTTCAGGCGTGAGGTGATGTTATGAAGTGCAGAATTATACTCAACGACGGACTTATAGTCCTGAAGTCTGAGGTTTTCCCACTCATAACTGGCACGGGGTAATATAACATCAATTTGATGTTTATACCGTGCTTCCAGTGCTATCCACAGGTCCTTCGGGTCCTCAACCGTTAAGTATTCGGCCTTTAAGGTCCGATCTATATGCTTCCTAATGTAGATTATGGCTTTCGCCTTATCTACATCGGATACAGTGGTTGTGGGGCTACTGCTAGCTGTAGCAGAATCTTCGGCCGCTGCTGGGGCCGAGGAAGGAGCCAAAATGGACCCAAGTAGAGCCATTGAACGCAAGTGGAACTTCAGGTCCACTCGCCAACTCAGGTAATTTGTCCCTGCAGAATCGAGGACCTCGAAATCGACGCTTGCCAATTTTGCCATTTATCTACGTATTTTAAAATGAGCATGAATTAATTAAAATTCAAAAATTCATGCATAAAGAAAAAAAAACAAGTAAAAATGCGGGGATCGGCCAGATACCCAAAATAGTACACAGTCCAAAGTTCGTTTAAAGTCCATAATAGGAAAAAAAAATAATACAACTTTGGAAACCCAAACTGAACTGGGTCCCTATATCTCCGTCTTCATATGCTGTTGCATCGAGCTTTGGCTTACACAGTCATGAATCGACTCCTTGTGGTCCAGCGGACGTGGCCAGGGAATTGACTAAGCCAGGACCACTTGTTACCCAGTCAAGCTAGGTTGGTCCAGCAAACTTAGCCAAGCACATTGACCGACATCATGATCCATTGAAGGAGTTTTCATCAATTCTATGTGCTGTTGCATCGAGCTTTGGCTTTAAAATACAAATTTCCTCACTTACAAATTCTCTCAAAAGAAAATAAAAGTGCAAGGAAAGTAAATAGGTATACAATGGTCGATCCCGAAAAACACATTTTTACTTATTTAAACATCCACGCAGTTCTAAATATGCTACATGCATAAAAATAAACAACCACGCATATATCTCAAGCATAACATATGGTAAAGGAAACTAGAAAATATGATTATCTCGTAGACCACGTGGAAACGTCATACACCGTTAGGTTAGTTGACTAACAGCAGAGCGGTCTCAGGATCTTTAAGATAATTATATTTTGAAAAATCTTAATATTCCATAAATAGGTAATAATGCAAGAGTGATGTTTAACATAATTTTAGCAATATGACAAATTGGGCGTCAGGCCCATAACAAGAAATTAAAATAAATTAATATTTTCATTGGAGCTGCAGGCCCATAAGTAAAATATTAATCATTTTAATAAGCAATTTTATTAACTTGGCTTCTAGCCCAATAAGCCAAATTAATTTAGTATTAATCTTTGGGCTTCAGGCCCAGTTGCAAAATTTTAATTGACATATAAAATTTGCAATTGGATTAAATGGGCTTCTGGCCCAATTTGGAAAACCAAAATAATAATTAATCGGAATGGGATTGCAGGCCCATAAAACATACAGATAGTATGATTTATTAAATATAATAGCATATAGCTCATTGCATTTTTCATTGTCAGTTTTATCTCCTTCTTCAATTATTATTATTATTATTATTTTTCAAATTTGACGTTGCTGCCTTGATTTTGCACATAGTAAGTAAGATGCTTATGCAAGGTCATGCTTAATTGCTAGTGTTAATGCACTGTATGCAAACTGGCACATATTGCTAGAATTTTAGGTCCAACAAGACAAAAGCTTTGAATTTAGCATGCCATTTAGAGGGGTTCGATGAATTTGGCTAGGCCCCACGCCATTCAAAATGGTGACAAGTGATAACATCTTAGGCATTTGCATCTTCAGATTTCCCGGCCACAAATTTCTTTTTTTTTTTTAATTTTTGTTATTAATCAGATTTATACAAGACTTTAAGATAAGCTTTGTAAAATCATGTTTATCAATATATTGTAATTTTCTACGGGATCAAAAAGTATTACCTCTAGATTAAAAAATCTAGGGACGATCGTAAAAACAGAAAATCCGTAGAAAGAGAAATCCACGCTCCTAATACGCCAAAACGGATCGCCGCAACGGAGAGCCGCAAAGGTACGCCGCAACAATAGATTCCTTCGCGCGTAGGGGATGGATTTTTGAGGGGAGACGAGATGAAAAGCTCAAAGAATTTTAGAGCAAACGAGCTGATAACGTGTTGTATGATAATGAACTCAAGAGAGAGAGAGAGAGAATTTCATTGCTAAGAATAAGTCCTCATGGCTAAGAGCCATGGTGCTCTATTTATATATCTCATAGTGGGGAGGCCAAAAGCCTCTAGGAGACCAAGGGTCCCCATTACTCTAAGTAATGGGGGCCTAATGAATGGGTAATGAAGGAGGGGAGGCCAAAGGCCTCCCTCATTCATAACAGTATAAATACGTAAATTGAACTGTTGAAAATTAATGGTCGTTACACCCTTCTCCTATTCGCACACCCTCTCCTTCATCCTCGGAGGATTCCTTCTACCATTATTCACCACCCTCCTCGCCATCCCCTTACCATTCCATCGCCAGCGACTCCGATTAACTTCCACCTTCCATTATTTTGCTGTGTTGTCGTGTTTTGTTTTCTTTGTATGTGTGTGTGCTTGTTTTACTTTTTGTCATGTCGTATCATTTTCTTTCTTTCCTTTCTATTTTTTATGTCGTGTGGTTTGATTTTAATTTTTCTTTATTTTCATTTTTCGTATATGTGTTTTTCTTTTTTTTCGTGTCTTTTTGTGTCTGTGCGTATCCCCCCCCATTTTCATTGCCCTCACGTACTCACTCTTATTGCATTGAGGGCAATGCAAGCTTCAGCTTGGGGGAGTCGCACTTTGTGCGTCATTTGAGTCTTTCTTTTTTGTTTTTGTATCGTTTTCATCGTGTTTTAATTTTTCTTTTCTTCTTTTTATCTCTTTCTCCTAGAGATGAACCCTATGATGAATTGCCACAAAATCACACACACCTGGCATAGCATCGATAATCACACTCACTAACCCTAGGATATCGAGTCATCTTGCATTTCACGAATCGTGGGTCCACTTAGCTTTTTGTGAGTCATGCGTCGTGCCTAGCTGTTTGGTGTGCTTCTGCTTTGTGATTTTAATTTATATACCTGTCCAGGAATGACCCCTAGATTATCACGCTTCGATATGAATAATGCGGTATTTGCTTCTCTTGCTTGTTTCTGTATGCATGATTATATATATATCGTATGCTTCATTTCGCATGTGTCGGGGTTCCACAATTAAGGACTAGGATAAGCCATTTAGCCCATGCTCTATTCAAAGAGAATAGTTTCTTTTGCCCAAGTGTTTAGATTCTGATTTCATTTTTGTTTTACTTGGTGCAAATCCCCTCGTCGTGTACCGTTCTCCCACTTGGGAGAGTACACATGTGTATAGCCAATATCCCAAAAATCCAAAAAAAAAGAGAAAAGAAAAGAAAAACCCAAAAAAGAAATGAAAGAAAAAGATTGTATAGCCAAAAATCCAAAAAAAATTTACAAATACCCAAAACCCAAAAAAATTCCCGTGTGGATATTTTCCTACTTGCCGAGAATAAAGGGAAGGTGAGAATTTGCACCGAGTGTTCTTCTCCACATCATCTCAACCCCCCATCAGTTTCGAAAACACTTGGCTTAGGAACTTTTTAGCTATTATCTAGGCTTTAGTGTGGTAATTTCCTTAACCCTAGTTGTGGAGCCCCTGACGCATGATATGTTTCGATTCTCTCTCTATTCTCATGCATGCTTAAACTATATATTCACCGCTTTATTCAATTCGAATCGATATTTGGGTCATTTTCTAGATTTGTGTATATCGAGATTTATAGCACATCGTAGATAGTGACACAGACTGCTAGCGCATGACCACACTCACTCGCGCTTCACCGCGTGGGCCCACGGTACTTGTCTGGACTCGTACCCCTTGGTTTAATGATGTGATTTGGCGTTTGTTTGATTTGTGTGTCGTTTTTGATTTTGTTGGCCCTGACGGGCGATCTAGGATATAGAGTTTTCCCCTCCTTCTCTCTATTTTCCCCTCCGAGCTCCTACTCTCACTCGTCTTCCTCGAGGACGAGGAAGAGTTCAGCTTGTGGGATTTTGACGTGCGTTTATATTTCATATATTTACGCACGTTTTCTTCTGTATTTTTCCGTATTTTACCGCCGTCTTATATTCGTTTTCTCGCGTTTTCTTGTTTTCTTTCACTTTTCCGTGTTTTCCGTATTTTTCAGGAGTTTACTAGCATATGGGGCATAAAACGATGATATCATGTGTCTCCGGAGCAACGGGAGGAGTCACACGTGATCCAGGGGGTCAAACGACGAAGATAGCATATTTCTGCCCCTCACCAGATCGGTTGATCATCTTCAACCGATCGGGTGATGCACGTGTGCACCACCCGGACGCAGCTTGGAGCTCACGAGAAGTCACCCAGTCGGTTCAGTGACCGGGTCAAAAGCTCAAAGTCTCTGGAATTCGAAGCTGATTGCCAACCAATCGGGTGACCTTCACCCGATCGGTTCACCTGTAGCTGAATTTCAAAAGCCAAGACACGAAGATCCAACCGGTCTCCTCACCCGATCGGCACCAAGATCCAACCGACCGCATCCATGTTTCAACCGACCGGTTCATCCTGACCGGGTGAAGTTCCGCATCGCGCTGTAATTCTGTGAAGCGGTTCACCCGATCGGTTGACTTGTCAACCGATCGGGTGATGTCGTTTTCTATATATAGATCCCTAGGTTTCCCAGATTCGGGAGTTGGTTATTTTTTGTTGTTTTCTTCATTTTGTGACGGCTGTAATTTTCTAGTTTTTGTAAGTTTTCAGATCTTTGTCAAACTTTAGTATTATCTTAATTGCTTTACTACCATTGCATTTCTATTGTCTGATTATGATTTTTACGGTCGATTTCTGTTTAGATCGCTTTTTACTAAATATGTGTGAGTAGTTTCCAAATCTGGGATTTTGTCAGAAACCCCTTCGTGGGCTCTTCCCGATGCGTCCATAGGGCTAGGAAATCGATAGGGATTAGGAATCTAACGGTTATGCGGGGTGTTTTATTGTCATCGGCGGGAAAAAGACCGTCTTTGACCGTTGGGCCCCGGGGAATAAACTTGGCGGTTGACTCCCTAGCCATAGCTTACGCCCTTAGCGAAGACGCCGAATCCTAGCGCGCGGGAGTGGCAGGATGAGACGTTGGGAGTTATCGTTGCGAGCTTAGTGCTCTCGGAGTCGATCAGTGTTAATGGACACGGGAGTGCCCACTGATCGAACCCGGGAAGTCCGGCGTATCATCCTGGGCACCGACCGGAATATCGGGCCCATAGGATGCCGGTACCACTTTCAGAGGCAACGTCTCACCTTTAGACCCTAATTCCGATCGCTATCCTACCCGTAGGCCGTATCGGCGAGAGTTGCTCGATAGGGTGGAAACCAAAGTCCCGGGTTTTTCCTTCATATTGTCTACACCTTGCATTCCTTTACCGTGACAACCCATCATTCGATCTGGGCTAGCTCGCCCATGGGGTGATTTTGATCCTCTTTGACACAAGCACATCCACGCCTCCCTGAGTTCGACCCCCAAGCCACACTACAACATCGTGTGCTTGCGGTTACAAATATTTAAATCTCACGCCCCAAATCGTATCATTGCACACATCTAGCGCGCAGCCGCCGGGGGGCGGGTCAGTGTGTTACATTCCTATGAAACATAGCCGAACTCTAAAACCACGTGTTATGATAGGATCAGGTCTCATGGAAGTCAAATTAGTAAGGTATATACTAAGTTGGAGCCTTATCTAGCCTGGATAGATGCCCAGTAATCGATTTATATGCATCATCCTTCTCTAATTTATCTGAAATGAGATTATTCTCAAGCACGCAGGATCCAAACTAAGCTCACACTCTGTGTGTTACATTCCTATGAATTACACGGGCCAATATAGTCCGACAGAAATGGTATATACTTCACCAACAATCTATTTGCGCTCAAATTTAAAAGATTATTGATGAAGCATATGCTATTTGTGCTAGACCATATGGACTAATGTAATTCATATGGATGGAACACGCATGAAGGGGGGAGACTTGTTAGGGTCGTATGTTCAAGAATAATCATATATCGAATAAATTAGAGAAGGGTGATTGACATAAATTGATTGTTGGGCATCTACCCATTGCCTTAAGCTTTCTGCTTAGATAAGCTTTCAACCTTGTTTATGTCCTTACCAATGTGACTCACACGAGATCCGATCTTGCCATAATACATGTATATCTAATATAAATGGGAATCATGTAGATTAGGTGACACCTGATCTAATATATCATGTTCAAGACAAAAAAAGACGCGCCCCACGAAAAGTACAAGCCCCACGTGGACTTGCACTTTCCTCTTTTTTGTGTCGTGGCACCTGATCTATATATCAGGTACCACCTTTTCTACATTATTCTAAATATAAATATGCGGATATAGAACAAAAGTATATTAATTAGAATCCAAAACAATGTACATTTCGTTATTTTGTTTATCGGTCATACCTATACATAAATCGTTATCAAGTACAAAACAAATTAGCCAAAAACATATATATTTTTTGAAATATAACATTTTGTTAGAACTCAAAGAAAGAGTAACCATGGCTCAAGGCCATGGTCCTCTATTTATTCAATATTATGGAATACCAAGGGGTAAGAAGCCCAAGGGACCCCTACTACTTAGTAGTGGGGTGTAATAGAAGAAAATGAGGGGAGAGAGGCCAAAAGGCCTCCCTCAACTCACAACACTCCCCTTATCTCTCCATTACCTTGGGTTAACCATATGTGTAACAACTCTAGTGTGTAAATACTTAGTAACCATTAAATTGACCCAAGTTTCTCGTACATGTGCACAACAATCCCGGGGAATGGAGAGATTTGCAAATTGCCCCTAAATTTTTCATCTATACCCAAATGAGGGTATCATTGCAAAGTGTGGGCTTAAGGCAAATTTCTTCAAGTCAAGGGGTTATTGTGCAAAAAGAGAAGTGGGATATTTGCAATGGCAAACTTGTAATAAAATTAAACAATTTGGAGGGTTTTTTTTAAAGAAGAGAGAGAGCAAAAAAAAAGAAGAAAAGAAAATGAAAAGAAAAGAGGAGTATGGCAAAAAAGTGCACCATACTTCTCTCCACTCCTCCCCTCTCCAACTAACCCCCCCTCCATACTCCTTAAACCCTTACCCCTCCCCTCTCTCCCCATTTTTCTTGTACCTGGCCGAAATTCAAGGAGGAAAAAAAAGGGGGAGAGAAGAAAGAAGAGAGGAAGAAGAAGAAGAGAGAAAGGAGAAGAGGAAGAGGAGGAGGAGGAAATCCAAGATTGGAGGAGGATTCTTGCAAACTTAAGGCACCATTTGAAGCTCCAAAGAGGTAGAAACTCTTCACTCTCCTTCCCTAATTATAGATGCTAGAAAGTATCTTATATGTGTGAGTTTTCTCTGAAATTTGGGGAGAGTGTTGTAGAGCTAGGATTCTTGTTGCATGTTTGACAATTTGCTGAAACTTTAACTAAGTGCGGGGATTAATTGGCTATTAGGAATGCTCTGAAAATTTTATATGATATTTATCTCGTAGTTATGAGTAACTTTTATGTTCATCACTTTTTCTAATTCGAACTGAAAGTTGGGGTAAAAATTCGAATTGTGCAACATGCCAGGAATTCTGTCAAGCTGTATACATTTCAGTATAATGAGCATAACTACCTGCATGCTCTATGGAATTTGTTTATTTTGGTCTTGTTGGAAAGCTAACAAGTTTTTCTCAAAGTCCATCGAGACTTTTATGTCGAAATTCTGGCTAGAATATGCCCAAAATTGGCTTTGAACACAGACACAGAAATCTGTCTGTAGAACAGTTTTGACACCCTTTACCTAATAATTCACCATAAATCACATACTCCATAGTTTTGCATGAAATTTTATATGTGAACTCAAAACTTCCATATATACAATTTTCATTCAGTAAGTGTTGTTAAATTCTCACTGAAAATGGCTGTTAATCATTGATGTTGTGACTGTTGACGAAATTTCAGCAAATTGCATTGTTTGCTAATGACTAGATTATTGTTTTGGTTTACTTCGGAACATGTCGCTAATGTGGATTCATTAGTGATTAAGTGCTGTTTATGGGTATGCTACTTTATGTTTCAAGTTTGGAAATGGATGTTTATGTTCATGGCTTATGAAGCTCGCAAGTTGTTGTGAACATCCCGATGAAAAGAATGCATTGGATCTCATTTTACATGCTTCATACTCTAGGTTTAATGATTAGTAAAAAAACAACCTAGGGTGGTCGCGTTCCACTCGAAGTGGGTGAGTGCCCTAGGAGGGGTTGGGGAAACCAAGGTAACGAGTGAGCATGCGGGGGATGGACTGCTGAGTTGTGGGCCACTCCCGACGAGCCCTCAGCGGCGGGGAGTTGGTGCGGTTGTGGTTGAGATTGGTTATGTTGGTGAACGGCTTCTTTCGTAAGAGCTTGTCTCGGGAAGTCGTAGCATTCCACCCACTTTACCGGGTGAGGTCCAGTCCCCGATGTCTGACCCGTTACTGAGGTTTCGAATTCATGCATGAAAACTAACCTATAAAGGAAAAACAGTAACTCTGGAATGTGATGCCTTTTCCTTTGTTGTGATTCCTTGTTGTGCACTATGATTAGAGTAGTAGAGTTGTGGAGTTCCTACTGGGCACGCTGTGACGTGTCCTCCCCCCTACAGGTTCAGGCACTGGTTCTCTGGCGGCGGGCCCGAGAGTGGAGACCCCGGAGGGCAGCTCGTCTCAGCAGGGTCCGTAGTGTTGTGGTTAGTGTGGGTCGCGTGGTGTAGTTTTGGGTTTTGTGTGTGTGATGAACGTAGTGTTGTACCCCTGTTCCCTTTGTACCTCGTAGGGTTGAGTTGTACTTTTGTGGGAGCTTTTGCTGTTGGGGTTGTACAGTGGACTTGTGCGGTACTGGCCATGTAGTAGCGGTGCTCTGTGACTCTTGGATGTTCTGTTCGTCGTATTTTACCTTACTGCCTGTGTTGTAGTGTCTTGTACTATCTTTCTGTGTTGGAGCTGTACTGTTCTGTTAATCGTTCAGTCTGTACTTTACTACCTGTGTTTCCTCAGCGTTTGCAGTGGCATGCGTGACTTTGGTGTGTACTTTAGCGCTTGGTACTCTAATACCGCGGCTTGTTACGCCGACCCTCCCTATTTTGGACAGCGGGGCGTGACAGGTTTTGTGGTGGCCGACGCAGGTCCGCGCCCACTGCGATACGCGTAAAGGGAACACATGTAAGGCTCCAAAATTTCAGTACACGACACTAATGCATTTGTTCTATTTCTCGCCTGCAGATGGAAGGTGGGAACGGGAGTTCCGGCGGGACCGGAACATTTGATGGTAGGATTGGCCCAGCTGGTGATGTGCAGTCTTCGAGTGACATGACCACTGAGTCAGCCCTGATGGCTAAGGTCCTGATGGGCATTTTAGAGCACATGGGTCAGATGGAGGAGAGGGCAGTGGCGCTGAAGCCGCCGAGCTACAAGGAGTTCAGGACACTGCGTCCGCGATACTTCTCGGGCAGGGAGAGTAGCCTCGAGGTAGATGAGTGGCTGCGGCACACTGAGGATGATCTGACGATGTGTCGGTATCCCCAAGACGGTTGGGTAGAGTTGGTGAGGCGACAGTTGACCCATCAAGCTAGAGACTGGTGGGAGGCTCAGGAGAGACGACTGAAAGGGAACATTGCTTGGGAGACCTTTCGGGAGTTGTTTGAGGCCAAGTTCCTTCCGGAGGCGGCGAAGGACGAGTTGAGGCAGAGATTTGAGCATTTGACTCAGGATGGGAGGACGGTGGATGAATATGATGCAGAGTTCTCACTACTGAGCAAGTACGCGCCAGAGCTTGTAGCGACAGATGCCATCAGAGCCAGGCGATTCCGCAAGGGACTAGACGTAGAGTTTTGGGCGGCCATGTCTACTCAGGATTTATTGACTCAGGAGGCCGTACTGCGGGCTGCCAGACAGCATGAGACCCACCTACGGAGTGTGGGGAGGCCACCAGGCAGTGGTGGGAGACCAGCTGCTCAGCAGAGGACTGCACCTGCTCCAGTTCAGCGGGTGACATTCAAGCGACCGGGGGCTCCACCTCTGGCACAGAAGGGACCTTCATGCTATAGATGCGGGAAGCCAGGGCATGTGCAGAGAGACCGCCGAGTTACGAATGCCAGGTGTTATACATGTGGAGAGCCGGGACACATCAGCAGATTTTGCCCACAGTCGGGTCATGCCCCGGTGCCACCGGCGTCAGCAGCTGTCCGGCCTACACAGCAGAGACCTCTTCCACCACCGCCACAGCGGCTTGCCCTTCTGGCACCGTCAGGATCGAGACCGTCTGCACCGAGAGGACCCCCTCCACCTCCCCAGCAGCGACGAGGGAACCAGGGGGCAGTTCCTCCACCGAGGCGGCAGCAGTACACCATGACCCCAGTAGAGACTCCGGAGGGTGCTAGTCGAGTGATCACCGGTATGAATCTTGCCCCTATGCAGTCTATTAGATTGAGCCTCAGTTATTCTATTTAGCTAGTTGGCTGAGTTTTATTGTTGTGATACTTAGGGATTGTTAGAGTAGCCTCCTACCCTGCTATGTCCTTATTTGACACTGGAGCGTCACATTGTTTTCTGTCGAAGAAGTTTATGACACAACACTCCATAGTAGTTGACACCTTTGCTGCTAGTTGGAATGTTCACACCGGAAATGGGGTTATTTGTAGTATCTCTGGGATACGGAACTGTCTTGTTGAGATCGGGGGACGAGAGTTGTATGCAGACTTTTTGGTGATTGAGTTACCCGATTATGAGGCAGTGTTTGGAATGGATTGGTTGGGGATGTTCTATGCTAACATAGACTGTAGACTAAAGAGGGTAGTTTTTCGGATCCCTGACCATCCAGAGTTTGAGTTTGGGGATGGTAGTAGCGAGCTTGAGCCCTTGAAGTTTCGAGCTACGGTCGTGGAGTATTTGGACATGGAAGCAGAGCCCGTGTTACCAAGGGTTGTTGAAGAATTTCCTGACATCTTTCCAGATGACATCTTTGGATTACCCCCAGATAGGTCCCTGGAGTTTACTATTGATCTGATTCCAGGCGCTCAACCGATAGCGAAGGCTCCATACCGTATGGCCCCGTCGGAGTTAGCTGAGCTCCGCAATCAGTTGACTGATTTATCAGATAGGGGATTGATTCGCCAAAGTGTGTCACCGTGGGGAGCGCCAGTGTTGCTTGTGAACAAGAAGGATGGATTTCGGAGGATGTGCATTGATTATCGGGAATTGAATAAGGTGACGGTGAGGGATAAGTACCCTCTTCCCCGGATCGATGATATTTTTGATCAGCTTGGTGGATTCCGTGTGTATTCGAAGCTAGATTTGTGAAGTTGGTATCACCAAGTGAAGGTGAGAGAATCTGATGTCCCAAAGACCGCATTCCGTACTCGATACAGTCAATATGAGTTTCTGGTGATGCCTTTTGGAGTGACGAATGCCCCAGCTACTTTCATGAGGCTGATGATTCAGATCTTCTTCGAGTATTTAGATAAGTTTGTGGTGGTATTTATCGATGACATCCTGGTTTACTCGAAGAATGAGGATGAACATGCTGAGCATCTGCGGATGGTTTTGAATACCCTCAGGCAGCACCGATTGTACGCTAAGTTCAGCAAGTGCCAATTTTGGTTGACCAAGGTTGCGTTTCTTGGACACATAGTCTCTGGAGACGGAGTGTCTGTTGATCCTGAGAAGGTTGCCGCAGTAGAAGGTTGGCCTATACCTCGGACAGTCACAGAGATTCGAAGCTTTTTGGGGTTGGCTGGGTACTATCGGAAGTTCATTAAGGATTTCTCGAAGATTGCCTCGCCTTTGACTCATTTGACGAAGAAGGATGTTGCGTATGTCTGGTCGAAGGAATGCCAGCGTGCATTCGAAGAGCTGAAGCATCGGTTGACCACTGCTCCTATCTTAGCTATCCCTGACCGTTCGGGTGGATTTGAAGTTTTCTGTGACGCGTCTGGCAGAGGACTAGGCTGTGTCCTTCATCAACACGGGCGAGTGGTGGCATATGCTTCCAGATTGTTGAAGGAGCATGAACTGAACTATCCCACTCATGACCTGGAATTGGCAGCAGTGATTCTGGCTTTGAAATTGTGGAGACATTTCTTGCTAGGTGAACACGTGAAGATATACACTGACCATAAGAGTCTAAAGTATGTGTTCACTCAGAAGGAGCTTAATATGAGACAACGACGATGGTTGGAATTAATGGCTGAGTATGACGTTGATCTGCTATACCATCCTGGGAAGGTGAATGTGGTGCCAGATGCTCTTAGTAGATTACCCGCCGTAATGAAGCTAACCTCTCGACCACAACTTCGATGGGCAATTCGACAGATGAGAATAGAAGTTGTACTCCCAAGAGAGAAAACTGTTATGATGGGGCTGCAGATCCAGTCTTATTTGGTGAACAGGATTAAGGCAGCTCAATCAGGGGATGCCAAGTTGAAGAGGATCCGAGAGCAAGTGGAAGCTAAACTTCGTACCGATTTTCGCATTCACGAAGATGGGTCGTTGAGATTTGGGAACCGGGTTTGTGTGCCAAGTGGCGAGATTCAGGAAGAACTATTGAAGGAGGCGCATAGTTCCCCATATTCTATCCATCCTGGAGGCACCAAAATGTACCGAGATTTGAAGCAGTATTATTGGTGGTCAGGAATGAAGAAGAGTGTAGCCAAGAGTGTGGCGTCCTGCTTGGTTTGCCAGCAGGTGAAGGCTGAGCACCAGAGAACTGCAGGATTGTTGCAGCCTCTCCCTATTCCAGAATGGAAGTGGGAGCATGTGACCATGGACTTTGTGATTGGTTTACCTCGGACGCCTAGGGGCAATGATGCGATTTGGGTCAACATAGATCGATTGACCAAGTCGGCACATTTTATTCCGTTCCGAGTTGGACAGTCAACAGAGAATCTGGCTAAGAGGTACATGGAGGAGATCGTGAGACTGCATGGAGTCCCAGTGAGTATAGTATCTGATCACTCCTTATTTTACACCTTTTCCCCGCATGTTTGCACGCCATTTAGATCGCCCAAATCATGTTTTTCACGATATATCGACGATATTGCGATGCTTTTCACGATTTGTTGTTTTTGTCGCATTTCAGGTGATTTGGCGCGATTTGGAGTGATCTCGAGATGCGCTTACTCTAGACGGTCACCGACGACCTCCCCGAGGGGTATTTTGCTGTTGGAGAGGAGCGGAAGAAGAACGGACGTCGCAGGAGCGACGAGGAGGCCAAAACAAGCAGATTGGGCATTTTTTGTGTCCCACTCGGCCGAGTGGAGGAGCCGCTCGGCCGACCAGTGAGACACCGCTCGGCCGACCAGTTCAGACACGATTTCTATATGCACTCGGCCGAGCGACGGAGACCACATCGGCCGAGTGACGAGACCACGTCCGCCCGAGTGGCGCCCAGACGAAGCCCTTCAAAAATCTCCAAGTTTTTGTTTTTCGGCTGCCTGAGCTTCAGAAGACCCACTCGGCCGAGTGGAGAATCCTGTCCGCCCGAGTACAATGAAGCCATCGGCCGAGTGACGACAACTCACTCGGCCGAGCCGCCTCCGAAGTAGAGACCCCCTGAAGGCCCCGACTTACTGGAAAATTACAGGGTTTCTCACTCGGCTGAGCGACTTTTGTCACTCGGCCGAGTGCGACGCGCAGCCTGTAGCGAAAACTGCGGAAAACAGGCTGTGCAGGGGTATTTTGGTCACAGTTTTTGGACAATTTTGAGGGCTATTTAAACCCTGTTTTTACCCTAGTTTTGGGGAGCCTCTCTCTTAGATTTTTTTGCAGCTTTTTAGATTAGTTTTTAGCTTTATTCTTGTGATTGGAGAGGAGACAAAGATTGGAATTTTGTTGGATTAATTGAAGAACTCCATTGGTTTGCATCTCTTTTCCTTAAAAATTCTATTTTTATTGCTTATCTCAATATTGTGATGAATTCCATTGCTTATTTCAACGATTATTTTTGTGATCTTGTTATGATTTGTGAGTAGTCTCCACGTCTTGGGGCGTGGGGATGAACCCTACAAGCCCATTTTCATATTTGTGATGAATTGGTAGAAATTGTGCTAGAATTGTTATTAGGGATTAGATTGGGATCAATTTACTACGGATGGCTAGGTATTCATATCAATTGGGATTTGCAAGAGGTTGGATCCCAATTTGATAGGAAACCCTAGAAATCCGAATTGGGTTGGAGTCGGATTTTCGAAGTATCGGTTTGCAAGAGATTGGACCGATACTAGGATTTTCGGTTGCAATTCCATGCCGATACTCGTTTGCAAGAGATTGGACGGGTAGGAACTATCCCAATCTAGGTCGCGAGCCGAGTTTGCAAGAGATTGGGCTCGGTGCACGATTGAATGATGATGTTGATCCTAATGCTAGCTTTCCTAGGCTAGGGTTTGCAAGAGATTGGACCCAAACCGAGGATAGCTATAGACCGGCAACAGCGCGAGAGCGTGAGCTTGGTTCTACATTCAGTTGCAACTAGTTCATCCAAATTCTCATTCAAGCAATTTTGATACCGATAAACCGCATTTATGAAATACGGTGAGTAGCGGGGATTCCCCATTCCCTAGACGTTCTTTATTTGATTTGATATTTCCGCATTTTGTCTGACGATTGTGACAGGATCGCCAAAGGCAAATTTCTCTCTTAAATAGCCAGGTTGATTTGAACAAGCACGGTCATTCGTCCTCCCTGTGTTCGATAACCCGCTTGCCGCTATACCGTGCGCTTGCGGTAAAACTACAACCGTTCTCCGGGTGTATATCCGGGGTCGACCAAGTTTTTGGCGCCGTTGCCGGGGAGGCGATTGCGTTTGATTCTTTCTCACCCTAGCTATTTCTTTTTTTTATTATTATCATTATTTTTATTTCTTATTTCTTACCTAACCCTTCCACGGTACTAATCATTTCTTTGAAACTCTGTTTCCCCTGTGCATGTACACGAGATCTACGGCGGACCCTGAAGCTTTATTATTTGATCCCGAGATCGAACGTACCGCGCGGAGACTTAGAGCGGAAAGGAGACAAAATCCGGAAGGGCGGTTTATGACCAACCCGGAAACTGCGGATCAATTAGTGGCAAGAATGGCGAGGATAATTTCTATTCGAGATAGGCTTCGGCCTAAGACCTCTTCCACTACCTCATCCATTGCCATGCCGGAGTTGACGGCTGACAAGAACTTCGAGCTAAAGACTGGATTAGTGGTTTTGATGCAACAAGACCCATTTCATGGGAACGCCCATGAGAACCCCCACTACCACATCCAATTATTCTTGTCAAAGTGCGCCACATTCCAGATGCCGGGGGTCTCCATCGATGCCATCAGACTGCGTCTCTTCCCTTTCACGCTAAAGGACAAGGCACTATACTGGTTGAGGACGCAGGCTGAGGGTGTCTTCACCAATTGGGACGAGTTGGCGAGTGCATTTATTGATAAGTTCTATCCGCCATCCAAGACGGTGAAGATCCGGAGCGCTCTCATGTCCTTCAAGCAAGGACCACAGGAGACGCTCTATGAAGCTTGGGAGCGTTTTAAGGATTTGCAGCATCAATGCCCGCATCATAGCATTGAAGACTGGGAGTTAGTTCATAGCTTCTACAACGGTCTCCAACCGGGGACCAAACAAATTATTGATGTCGCGGCGAATGGTGCTATCTTGTCAAAGACTCCCGAGGAAGCTACGGCCCTAATTGAGGAGATGGCCTCAAATAATCAACAATGGGGCGATGAGCGAGGACACTCTACGTCCTCCTTGAAGCCGACTAGTATCTATGAGGCGAAGGCCGTGGCGGAGCTTACGAGCAAATTTGATTCTCTCCACAAGGTAGTGGAGAGATTGGAGAAGTTTATCACGGAGCCCCAAGGAGCCCCATCCACCTCCGCACCGACTAACCAAATGTGTGATTGGCAAGACCAATCTCAAGCCATGTACGTGGGAGGAGAGCAAGGAGAAGGATCCTTGGAGCAAGTACAGTATGTTGCGGGGAACCAAGGATATTGGGACAATCCGGCCGCAAGAAATCATCCCGGATTCTCTTACGCCAACAATGAAGGAGCTTTGAGCCCACCACAACCGCCACCTCAACAAGCCCGACCACCACTACCACCCCAACAACAAAACTATCCACCGAGGGGGCCTACTCAACAAAATTTTCAACCAAAGCAACAAGTTCCACCATATAGGCCGCCCGGATACAACCAAGGGTGGAGGAATCAAAATCAAAACCCTCCTCAAGCTCAACAACGATCCGACTTCGAAGCTAGAGTGGAGGCGTTCATGGTCGAGCAAAATAAGGTCAATGCTACATTAAAGGCGGGGCAAGACTCTCTTAATACCGTTGTGGCTCAAATATCGGAGCAATTGGCGTTGCTCAATCGGAACACTCAACGATTGCCGGCGCAACCCGAACAAAACCCACAGGGCAACACCGGCCACATCAATGCCGTAGTTGCCGTTACTACTAGAGGCGGGAAGGACACCACCCCTGCCATGATTCCTACCGAGGAGCCAGTGGAGGAAAGCTTGGAGCCAATTGAGCCGATAGTTGAAGTTGAAAAGGAGAAGGAGCCACAAGAAAAGGAGAAATCTAGAGCGGAGAAATTGATTGAGGAGAGGCGCTTCATGCCGCCGGTCACATTCCCCCAAAGACTAGCGAGAGCGAAAATGGAGAAAAGGCTAGCGAAGTTCCTCGAGTATCTAAGGGGAGTTAGCCTCAATATTCCCTTCCTCGATGCCATCGTGGAGATCCCCACATATGCTAAATTCTTGAAGGACTTGATTTCGGGGAGAAAGAGGAAGGAGAAGATCATGCTAGCCGAGGAGGGCTCTTGGTTTACCAAGAGAGAAAAGGAGCCGGCCAAATTTAAACATCCGGGGAGTTTTCGGATTCCTTGCACCTTGGGCGGCGTCCCTCTTCAAAAGGCGTTGGTTGATCTAGGGGCTAGTGTGAGCCTCATGCCTCTCTCCATGTTCTTAAGGCTAAACACCGGGACAAAGTTGAAACCTACCGACATGCGCATTCAATTGGCCGATGGGCGAATAACAAGGCCGGTAGGGATCGCCGAAGACATACCGCTACAAGTCCCGGGTGGAATATGCTTACCATGTGACTTTGTGATCATGGACGTTAAGGAGGAGGGAGATACGTCATTGATACTTGGACGCCCGTTCCTCGCCACCGCCGGAGTAATTGTTGACGTGCGCGAAGGTACCCTAACTTTAAACGTCGGAAACATCGAGGTGGAGCTCCACATTCCTAAGGCTATGAAGCACATGCCTTACCACGAGGAACTTGACTACATGGACCTCCTTGATGAGGTGATAGAAGAGGCGATCCCCCACTCAATTGGCGCTCTTTTTGATGAAGATTTTGAGGAAGGCCCGGATTTAGGCCAAAATGAGAAGAAAGATGATTCCCCCGACCTCTTCGCTGAAGATGATGAAGGCGACGCTGATGTCGCAAGGATTCGAGAGCTCTGTAAGCTCTCGAAATTAAAGTCTCCAAAGAAAGCTCCTCCGGCACGGAGATCGGCGTCACCGGTAAAGTCGTTGACCGGAGAAAATGCTAGCTTGGGGGAGCCTCCCCCCAACACTATTCGAGATGGGAGACCACCGAGGGAGAACACGCCGCCACGTCCAAATCCAAGCGCGCTCCCCGGAAAGTTTGATGGGTGCATCTCATATGCACCAAACATCCCGCATTGATTGAAAATTATAGGGGGTCGAGCTCACGACCTTAAACGAGCGCTTGTCGGGAGGCAACCTGACGGTTTTTGCTTTATTTTTACTTTTTCTTTATTTTCGTTTTAGAAATTTTTAATGTTTTGAGTCGTTCGCCCAAAAATTTTGTGATAACGGGTCCTATTTTTCTTAACAGAAGAGGAGATAGGTAGATCCATCATGAGGAGGATGAACAAGACGCCGAGGAGCGCCCCAAGAAGGCGCTCGACGCTTAGGAGGAAGATGGAATCGACTGGAGGAAGAAAGACGTAGTTTAGAGCCCAAACGAAGACAAACAGCAGACACAAGGCTCACTCGGCCGAGCATACTAGTCACTCGGCCGAGCACACAAGTTCGTCCGGCCGAGCCGCTCACGAACGAGGGAAGTCTGCTGTACCCAACTCTCTGTTTATTTTCCTGATTTCAATATAACTGCTACTCGGCCGAGTTTATATTCCCACTCGGCCGAGTAAAACGGATACCCTCCTAGGGCGAGTCTTGCCGAGTAGCTTGAGCCACTCGGCCGAATGGACTTACTCCACTCGGCCGAGGCTGGCGAGGCCACTCGGCCGATGCGTAAGCGGGGAGGAATTTCCATTGATTCCACTCGGCCGAGCGACCTAGTCACTCGGCCGAGTCGTAACTTCTGCTATATAAGAGGTCGAGGGGGGCACGTTTTTCGAAACGCTGAAACCGATCGCGCCCCCGACCTTTCAGCTTCCCTCGCCCGATCGCACCCCCCTACTCGCCCGACCGCCGTTGCCGCGCCGCCGCTCGGCCAGCCACCGCCCGCCAACCGCTCGCCGCACTTCGCCCGAGTCACCGCCGGCGGCCGTGTCTCCGGCCACCTCCGGTACCCCCTATTTCGCCTTTTTCGCCTCTTTTTGAGTATTTTTTGAGGATCCATGTGTTAAACGACCCCCAAACCTAAATCAATTCCTATATCTATCTATGATACCCCTAATGCTCCATACGTTTTGATTATTACCCGCTGATATCTCCATTTCACGCGCAGGTTGTTTTTGGGAGCTTAGGGGAGCCCAGGGGAGCTTCTTGGGACTGATTTGAGCTTCGTGGAGGCGCTGACTTCGCACGCTTCCATTGCTGAGCACTCACGGCGTGTCTGGGTATACTCCTTCCACTCTTTTACGCACACCGCACTTTTTTCACTTTTCGGCGCGCTCGGGGCCGATATGCCGCCCCGGACACGGCCGCGGTCGAAGAGAGCTTCCGCTAAGCGGAAGCGGTTGGATGATACCGGCCCCTCCCACGAGTTGGAGGACTCTCGTCCACCGTCTCCCACACACGCCGTCCACCTAGCACAGCCTGCAGGCCCCGCACACCCCGCACAGCCTGCAGTGCACCCACAGCCCGCACAGCCTCTCCCTGCCGCTGCACAGCCACCACCTCCGGCTCCACTTGTCGGGCCGCTCGGGATTACGTTCTGAGACGACGCACACCGTGCCGTCTTCGACTGTATCTCCCAGCGCTCGATCGTACCCTCCAGGTTTGCACACCTCGCTGACCTAGGACGCCTGGGGGTACTAGAGGGGATGCTCACGTTGTACGACAACGTGGGCTGGCAAGATTTCTTCCAGGTGTCGGCGGATACGTTTACCCGCCCGACACTTGAGGTTCTGAGTTCGATCGCCCGGACCGACGAGGGATGCTCGTTTCGGTTCATGGATCGAGAGTGCCAGGTCACTCTCGATATGATGAGAGCGTTTTTCTCGTGGCCCGCTGTCCCCGGTGCCGATCGAGGTTACGGCCACACCCATATCCCCCCACCTTCCTTCGACGTCGGTGCCTTCTGGGCCCGAATTACGGGTCTCCACGCTGCCTTTGACCCTAGTAGGGCCAAGGCCTCGGCCATTGTCCATCCCTGCCTCCGCATTGCTCAGCACCTTATGGCGACGTCCTTTTTGGCCAGATATGAGCCGGGCACGATGTCTACGCCAGAGCTCTACATGCTCTACGCGATGACACGTCCCAGAGCTCTATCTAGGGATGGCGATGAGCTTGTCCCCGCCGTCGTGATCGATATCGCGGCATGGTTTTTAGACCGCATCATTGTATCGGTGGGCGCTCGCTCACCGATATGCTGCGGCGGCCTGATCACCTTGCTTGCTCTTATGACCGGCGAGGACTTCCCCGACGACTTGCGACGCGTCCCGGGCCCCACTTCTCTGTCTATAGATGTTATGGCCCGGATGAAGATGCTTCGTCCGCACGGTGAGCGTCACTGGGTCTGGTTGCACGGCCCTTACGGTGCCGATTACATGATTCTCCCGAGCCCTGCTCGGACTCAGATTGCACCAGCCCACGTTGACTGGCTCCCTGCGATGGATGTTCTCATCCCCGCTGCTTACGTGCTCGAGGCCGAGGAGGCCGAGCAGGCCCACGCTGCCCCCGTAGACCCTGTTGCACACCCTGCCGAGCCTGCTGCCGAGCCTGTTGACCCAGTGGCCCCTCAGCCTATACCTGATGTTTCCGCTACTCCTGACGCCTCCGTCGGTGTCGAGAGTACCTCAGCTGAGCCCACCTCCACCACTTCCACCACTTCCGAGGCTGTCACCACCACCACCACTGGCCCTCTGTCCGTCGAGCCTCTTTGCTCCGCACTCCCCGAGCGCCCACCGACCTTTGTTGCGAGTGGAGAGCCCTCGTTTGCCGCGGTCGTGGAGACCATGGCTAGCATGATCTCCGCTGGGGTTGCGCCTTTTGGTACACACACTTCCACCCCAGCGGTAGTCACCTCTGTCTCCACCCCTGCTGTATTTTCCGAGAGCGTCGTGGCGTCTGTCCACACTTCTGTGCCACTGACCTCTCCGGCCACCTCGCTGCCATTTTTGCACTCTTCTTTCGCTGCTGCTGCCTCCACTTCCCACCAGCCGGTGCCCCGGCCTCACACGGAGGCCATGCCCACATTCGCAGGCGCAGCACCTTTTGTTCCTTTCCCCGCTGAGCCAGTCACATACGCGACCCGAGTTCGCCAGCCACGCCCTGCACAGCCCCGCCCAGTGCGTCCCTCTGCACCACCCCCCTGACACAGTACTTCAGAGCATTCGTGCTCTAGAGGGGGCGGTGAGTGGCCTCTGAGGCAACCTTAGGACCCTGTCCTCCACCGTCTCTGCGCTGGCTGGCCGCTTCGACCTGCTCCCGCAGATCCACTACTGTCTTACCCAGGTTCTGGAGCGTCTCCCGTGCGTACCCCCACCCACCCAGCAAGTTCCCGCCCACACTTCCACACACTCCCGACCTGCTACCACTCCCACACCCACCCCCGCTCAGCGACCTGTCCAGCCACCACCTCCGCCTCAGGACGGAGACGGTGCGGCACCACCTTCCTAGGCACCCTTGATGCCATCGATTCCCTTTGCCGTTGTGCTGCCCGTTTCTGCTGGGTCCTGATGCCTTTTTGTCCACCCCCCTCCCCTCACTTATTTTGGGATTCTCTTTTTGATCATATCTTTATATATCTTTTGGGAGAGAGGGAGAGTTTTTGGTGTCACTTATATCTCTGTATCACTCCTATCTGTGCATGCATCATGTCCGCATCATATTTTCATTTCTTTATTTTTCTTTTCATTTTTTCCATGCATGCATCCTCACTTGCCCCTCCCATCGCTTGTCTCTCGGTGTGCCACACTTTGCACATTGTGGACACTGTGCCATTTAGCTTGGGGGAGTGAGTTCTCACGTTCCTTTTCGATTTGCCACCTTTATTTTTAGTTTTTCACACCATTCTTCGCTTTTGCACTTATCTTTTATCGTTTTTCTTTTGTTTTGTCATGCATCACGTTTTTCTTATTTTTTCTGTGTGCCGCATTATAAATAGTTCCTTTTTTCCCTTTATCTTTATTTCTTTTTCATCTCATGCTAGAGATGACTTTTCTGTGATGATGATGACGTTGGATTTAGCTTATTCTATATGCATGCTTTATTTGTCATGTCTTAGACTTTATTTCTGATATCATATGCTATGACTTGCTTTGCATCTAGAGATAGTAACCCACACTTTTGCCACATGAAAATGGATGAAGTTCTATTATTAGCTGAGTCTGAATATTCATATGTATGCTATCACAGAAAACACACCAAGATTCACGCATTGAATGCCTATATCTGGAGTACTGATTTCTTTTTCCTATATCACTTCTATATGCATGAATTGTACACTTCACTTCAGGATGATTGAATGATGTTAGCTATGATAAATCTGGATTAGTTAGCTTTTTTGTGATCAAAACTGAGTAGATTAGATTACCCTGCTGAAGTTGTCGTGCATGTCTTATAGAGTGAACCGAGTGATATATTTATTTCTTTCTCCACAAATCTTAAACATCATTTCTCTACTTTTATAATCATTGGTGAATCTCCCCTTAGCGATTCTATTATATGGCATTTCCCCCGCTATTAATTCCTAGCTCCAAATCTCTTATTCTAAAAAAGAGAGAAAAAATACATAAAAAAGAGAAGAATATTCTTGTATATCATTATCTCTCTTTGAGTTGGGATCGTTGTGTATATATGCTATATTGCATCAAAAAAAAGAGAGAAAAGAGGAAAAATCCTCAATAAAAGATCCCATATCACTTTCTTCCTTTCTTCTTTCTTCTTATTACATTTGGAGCTATATAAAAATGGGGATGTGAATATTTTTTATGCCACCACGCTTATAGATAAGCTTGGGGGAGGGGATCCATTGATGTGTGAGAGAGTGACTACTTGACGTTGCACGACAGCCTAGGCTAAGTAATATTCTATACTCGGTGAGATTATTTCTAGCTTTACGAAATCCAGAAATCTAAGCCTAGCGTTCATTTCATGAAATCCATACTATTCTATTCCCTCTATTCTATAGTGCGATACTCTTATACTCCTGATAGAAAGCATTCAATTGAAAAGTGTGTGATCTGTGATTTGTATACCGCTTTAAATGATTCAGACGATGTTAATTTTAGAATTATTCCGTTTTTCATGATTATATCGTTGTTCGTGGGTTTTCCGTTTCTATTTACACTATTATACTATGATATCAAAATAAAATTCTTTGACATGTATTCTTCATTCCGTGCATGCTATACGAGTAAGTGAAACCCACGTCCTGAGAAAATGATCTAGTAGCCTACATCTTCGCTTCTTTCCTTCTTCTTTATTTTATTTCGATTTCACTCTTTTTCGTTTTTCATTTTCCGTTTTTCGCCGTTTTCGTTTTCCGAATCCACCGGGTTCGCCTTTTACTTATCTTCCTCGAGGACGAGTAAGAGGCAAGCTTGGGGGATTTTGATCACTCCTTATTTTACACCTTTTCCCCGCATGTTTGCACGCCATTTAGATCGCCCAAATCATGTTTTTCACGATATATCGACGATATTGCGATGCTTTTCACGATTTGTTGTTTTTGTCGCATTTCAGGTGATTTGGCGCGATTTGGAGTGATCTCGAGATGCGCTTACTCTAGACGGTCACCGACGACCTCCCCGAGGGGTATTTTGCTGTTGGAGAGGAGCGAAAGAAGAACGGACGTCGCAGGAGCGACGAGGAGGCCAAAACAAGCAGATTGGGCATTTTTTGTGTCCCACTCGGCCGAGTGGAGGAGCCGCTCGGCCGACCAGCGAGACACCGCTCGGCCGACCAGTTCAGACACGATTTCTATGTGCACTCGGCCGAGCGACGGAGACCACATCGGCTGAGTGACGAGACCACGTCCGCCCGAGTGGCGCCCAGACGAAGCCCTTCAAAAATCTCCAAGTTTCTGTTTTTCGGCTGCCTGAGCTTCAGAAGACCCACTCGGCCGAGTGGAGAATCCTGTCCGCCCGAGTACAATGAAGCCATCGGCCGAGTGACGACAACTCACTCGGCCGAGCCGCCTCCGAAGTAGAGACCCCCTGAAGGCCCCGACTTACTGGAAAATTACAGGGTTTCTCACTCGGCCGAGCGACTTTTGTCACTCGGCCGAGTGCGACGCGCTGCCTGTAGCGAAAACTGCGGAAAACAGGCTGTGCAGGGGTATTTTGGTCACAGTTTTTGGACGATTTTGAGGGCTATTTAAACCCTGTTTTTACCCTAGTTTTGGGGAGCCTCTCTCTTAGATTTTTTGCAGCTTTTTAGATTAGTTTTTAGCTTTATTCTTGTGATTGGAGAGGAGACAAAGATTGGAATTTTGTTGGATTAATTGAAGAACTCCATTGGTTTGCATCTCTTTTCCTTAAAAATTCTATTTTTATTGCTTATCTCAATATTGTGATGAATTCCATTGCTTATTTCAACGATTATTTTTGTGATCTTGTTATGATTTGTGAGTAGTCTCCACGTCTTGGGGCGTGGGGATGAACCCTACAAGCCCATTTTCATATTTGTGATGAATTGGTAGAAATTGTGCTAGAATTGTTATTAGGGATTAGATTGAGATCAATTTACTACGGATGGCTAGGTATTCATATCAATTGGGATTTGCAAGAGATTGGATCCCAATTTGATAGGAAACCCTAGAAATCCGAATTGGGTTGGAGTCGGATTTTCGAAGTATCGGTTTGCAAGAGATTGGACCGATACTAGGATTTCCGGTTGCAATTCCATGCCGATACTCGTTTGCAAGAGATTGGACGGGTAGGAACTATCCCAATCTAGGTCGCGAGCCGAGTTTGCAAGAGATTGGGCTCGGTGCGCGATTGAACGATGATGTTGATCCTAATGCTAGCTTTCCTAGGCTAGGGTTTGCAAGAGATTGGACCCAAACCGAGGATAGCTATAGACCGGCAACAGCGTGAGAGCGTGAGCTTGGTTCTACATTCAGTTGCAACTAGTTCATCCAAATTCTCATTCAAGCAATTTTGATACCGATAAACCGCATTTATGAAATACGGTGAGTAGCGGGGATTCCCCATTCCCTAGACGTTCTTTATTTGATTTGATATTTCCGCATTTTTGTCTGACGATTGTGACAGGATCGCCAAAGGCAAATTTCTCTCTTAAATAGCCAGATTGATTTGAACAAGCACGGTCATTCGTCCTCCCTGTGTTCGATAACCCGCTTGCCGCTATACCGTGCGCTTGCGGTAAAACTACAACCGTTCTCCGGGTGTATATCCGGGGTCGACCAGTATCCGATAGGGATAGCAGATTCACCTCACATTTCTGGAAGAGTTTACAGGCTAGTCTGGGGACGCGTTTGAATTTCAGCACTTCATATCATCCTCAGACTGATGGACAGTCGGAAAGAACCATTCAGATTCTTGAAGATATGCTGCGAGCGTGTATGCTTGATTTCAAGGGTTCGTGGGAGGACCATCTGCATCTAGTCGAGTTCGCATACAATAACAGTTATCAAGCAAGTATTGGCATGGCTCCCTTCGTAGCTCTGTATGGAAGGCAGTGTAGGTCTTCTTTAAGTTGGGATGACGTTGGAGACAGGGAGTTTTTAGGACCAGACTTGGTGGCGGCAACAACAGATGTGGTGCGGACAGTCAGAGAGAATCTGCGCATCGCGCAGGACCGTTATAAGCACTGGGCTGATACAAAGCGGAGACCCTTGGAATTTCAGCCAGGGGATTACGTGTTCCTAAGGATTTCACCGGTTCGTGGGACCATCCGATTTGGCAAACATTGGAAGCTGAGTCCTAGGTACATTGGTCCATTCGAGATTTCCGCTAAGGTCGGTGAAGTTGTGTATCGGCTAACACTGCCACCGGCACTCGAAGGTGTGCATAATGTCTTCCATGTGTCTCAACTCAGAAGATATGTGGGAGATCCCAAACATGTTGTAGATTTCTCCGAGATAGAAGTACAGTCGGATCTCACATATGAGCAGCAACCAGTGGCTATTTTGGACCGGAGGCAGAAGACGTTGAAGAAGAAGACCATTGACTTGGTGCGGGTCATGTGGCAGCAAGAGTCTCCAGGAGAGTCAACTTAGGAGCGAGTAGATGAGATGCAAGAGAATTACCCGTATCTGTTTGAGCAATGACTGTTGTATCTTATATTTTCTGCAGTTGTTGGGTATTGTATATAAATGACTGCTCTCCTGATTTTGCTAAATTTTCGAGGACGGAAATTTTTCTAAGGAGGGTAGGGTGTAACAACTCTAGTGTGTAAATACTTAGTAACCATTAAATTGACCCAAGTTTCTCGTACATGTGCACACCAATCCCGGGGAATGGAGAGATTTGCAAATTGCCCCTAAATTTTTCATCTATACCCAAATGAGGGTATCATTGCAAAGTGTGGGCTTAAGGCAAATTTCTTCAAGTCAAGGGGTTATTGTGCAAAAAGAGAAGTGAGATATTTGCAATGGAAAACTTGTAATAAAATTAAACAATTTGGAGGGTTTTTTTAAAGAAGAGAGAGAGCAAAAAAAAAGAAGAAAAGAAAAAGAAAAGAAAAGAGGAGTATGGCAAAAAAAGTGCACCATACTTCTCTCCACTCCTCCCCTCTCCAACTAACCCCCCCTCCATACTCCTTAAACCCTTACCCCTCCCCTCTCTCCCCATTTTTCTTGTACCTGGCCGAAATTCAAGGAGGAAAAAAAAGGGGGAGAGAAGAAAGAAGAGAGGAAGAAGAAGAAGAGAGAAAGGAGAAGAGGAAGAGGAGGAGGAGGAAATCCAAGATTGGAGGAGGATTCTTGCAAACTTAAGGCACCATTTGAAGCTCCAAAGAGGTAGAAACTCTTCACTCTCCTTCCCTAATTATAGATGCTAGAAAGTATCTTATATGTGTGAGTTTTCTCTGAAATTTGGGGAGAGTGTTGTAGAGCTAGGATTCTTGTTGCATGCTTGACAATTTGCTGAAACTTTAACTAAGTGCTGGGATTAATTGGCTATCAGGAATGCTCTGAAAATTTTATATGATATTTATCTCGTAGTTATGAGTAACTTTTATGTTCATCACTTTTTCTAATTCGAACTGAAAGTTGGGGTAAAAATTCGAATTGTGCAACATGCCAGGAATTCTGTCAAGCTGTATACATTTCAGTATAATGAGCATAACTACCTATATGCTCTATGGAATTTGTTTATTTTGGTCTTGTTGGAAAGCTAACAAGTTTTTCTCAAAGTCTATTGAGACTTTTATGTCGAAATTCTGGCTAGAATATGCCCAAAATTGGCTTTGAACACAGACACAGAAATCTGTCTGCACAACAGTTTTGACACCCTTTACCTAATAATTCACCATAAATCACATACTCCATAGTTTTGCATGAAATTTTATATGTGAACTCAAAACTGCCATATATACAATTTTCATTCAGAAAGTGTTGTTAAATTCTCACTGAAAATGGCTGTTAATCATTGATGTTGTGACTGTTGACGAAATTTCAGCAAATTGCATTGTTTGCTAATGACTAGATTATTGTTTTGGTTTACTTCGGAACATGTCGCTAATGTGGATTCATCAGTGATTAAGTGCTGTTTATGGGTATGCTACTTTATGTTTCAAGTTTGGAAATGGATGTTTATGTTCATGGCTTATGAAGCTCGCAAGTTGTTGTGAACATCCCGATGAAAAGAATGCATTGGATCTCATTTTACATGCTTCATACTCTAGGTTTAATGATTAGTAAAAAAACAACCTAGGGTGGTCTCGTTCCACTCGAAGTGGGTGAGTGCCCTAGGAGGGGTTGGGGAAACCAAGGTAACGAGTGAGCATGCGGGGGATGGACCGCTGAGTTGTGGGCCACTCCCGACGAGCCCTCAGCGGCGGGGAGTTGGTGCGGTTGTGGTTGAGATTGGTTATGTTGGTGAACAGCTTCTTTCGTAAGAGCTTGTCTCGGGAAGTCGTAGCATTCCACCCACTTTACCGGGTGAGGTCCAGTCCCCGATGTCTGACCCGTTACTGAGGTTTCGAATTCATGCATGAAAACTAACCTATAAAGGAAAAACAGTAACTCTGGAATGTGATGCCTTTTCCTTTGTTGTGATTCCTTGTTGTGCACTATGATTAGAGTAGTAGAGTTGTGGAGTTCCTACTGGGCACGCTGTGACGTGTCCTCCCCCCTACAGGTTCAGGCACTGGTTCTCTGGCGGCGGGCCCGAGAGTGGAGACCCCGGAGGGCAGCTCGTCTCAGCAGGGTCCGTAGTGTTGTGGTTAGTGTGGGTCGCGTGGTGTAGTTTTGGGTTTTGTGTGTGTGATGAACGTAGTGTTGTACCCCTGTTCCCTTTGTACCCCGTAGGGTTGAGTTGTACTTTTGTGGGAGCTTTTGCTGTTGGGGTTGTACAGTGGACTTGTGCGGTACTGGCCATGTAGTAGCGGTGCTCTGTGACTCTTGGATGTTCTGTTCGTCGTATTTTACCTTACTGCCTGTGTTGTAGTGTCTTGTACTATCTTTCTGTGTTGGAGCTGTACTGTTCTGTTAATCGTTCAGTCTGTACTTTACTACCTGTGTTTCCTCAGCGTTTGCAGTGGCCTGCGTGACTTTGGTGTGTACTTTAGCGCTTGGTACTCTAATACCGCGGCTTGTTACGCCGATGGTGGGACCGGAAAGGTGCTCTCTCTCAAGTGCAAGAGTCCGTACAAGTAGTAAAACCTGGGAGTCCAGGTGTCGAATCCACGGGAAGAAATCTGTTGCAACCACGATTCAAATCAAATAGAAATCTATCGGAAAGAAACTAAACACTTCAACAATGGTGATGGTGATGGTGATGTGAACACGTGAACGATATGAACATAGAAAATCGTGTATGAAAATACCTATAAAAAGTTTGCACATGGTATGGGTTCGTTAGGATCAACGATTCGTATTAATTTGGTTGATGAATATATCACAATGAATTCTCTTTTTGAGAGCAATTCACCGGGAAAAATATCCAATATAACTCAATGAATTCTCCTTTTGGGAGCAATTCATCGGAAGATGCCCTTTTGGGGGTTCAAACAAAATATTCAATAAGATCGTCGCTAAAGCTATAATACGATATGAAACTCTCTTTTGGAGAGATCAAAACTACGGTATGAAACTCCCTTTTGGGGAGATCAAAACTCACCCTTTTGGGGCGATCATCAACTTAATTAATTCTTTTGGAATCTAAAAAAGTCGATTTACGAACAAAGATTACAATTTTAGCGACGTTTTACGATTTAGCACAAGGAATTTCAACCAAATAAACACGAATAATATCCCCTAACTATTCCATACCAAGCACAACAGAGATTTAGCTACTCATAATATCAGAATAAACAAGTTCCATAACCAAATACATCAAGAATATAGCAAAATACGGTAGAAAAAGCACTAATTAAGGAGTTTAAGTTAAGAATTCATCACCAAATATCCTTGAAAATACATCAAAACTCTCTGGAAATAAGAAAATAGCCTCTGGAATTTTACAGAATTTTTCAGGGGGAGAATACGGCTCCTAGAGCCTCCAATACGCTCAAAATACGCCCCCAATCTGCTTGAATACGCCCAAAAAACCCTAAATACGCTTATATAATAAGATTGCGGGTTTGGGTTGCTTAACGGGTTCAAACCCGCAATAAATTCGCACCCGAATCGATCTCAGCCGCAGATCTAAATCGGCGCAATTTTCAGCCGTTCGATCAAAGCGGGATGGGACCTCGTCGCGCCACGTGTCGAGGATGCGGATCCGCTTCGAGTGCTGCATCCGAATTCAGATCGGAATAATTCCCAACCGTCCGATTGAGCTGGAGACCATTGTGATCGTGCCACGTGTACAAGAACCCCCGCTTCATTTTCGTGATCCGCTTCCGCCTGCGTTCGTGCGGGTTGATTGTGCACCGTTCGATCTCGATCGAACGCTCTGGATGGAGCCGCGTCACCGCTTCGATGAGCGATGCTCCTAACCGTTGGATTCGTTATCAACGGATCAGATGGACCCACGTCGCCGCTTAATTGAGTCGAGACCGCAGCGATCAGCGCTCGTTAATGGCCGTTCGATTGAAATCGAACGGTTGAAGTGCAGCCGCGTCGTCAACCCGCTCAGCGCTACTTAGGGCCGTTGGATGAGATTTGGACGGCGAAGGTGATGCCACGTCTCCCGCCATTTTCGACGACGAATACGCCGATCGGAGCGACGCTCAGCCATTGGATTCGAGCGGGAACGAGCGGATGGACGCCACATGTCGCGCCGAGATTCGTGCGGCAGCCGTATATACGTATTTGCGTGTATTTCTTCTGTATTTCCCCAATTAAATGGTTTTCTGCATTCAAAAATACACAGTAATTAGCACAGATCTCAGAAAAATACAAATAAATAGTCGTTGGAATCGTGAGATCGAGACGGTGCTAGGAAAAATATAAAAAGTGCAGAATTGCATCGTTAAATGCTGTTTTGTGCTCAAATAGTGTGTTTTCTCTAATAAATAAATGTGTAGAAAATACGTATGAATTAGAGATAAATCTAGCATCACATGAGCACAAAATAGGGCTAAATGGGGGGTTAAATATGTAATATTGAACCCGAATCACACCCCCCAACTAGCGATTTGCTAGTCTCTAGCAAAAATAGCGATAAATACGGACGATCAATAAAACGATAAGTTCTTTCGAATTGCTTATGGCTTGGCTCAATAATACGCATTCTATCATGGTCTTGGCCATCAATATACACGTCCATGAACAAAATCAATCTCACGATATTTTCTCTAATTTAATTTGAATAAAAATCATACAAGCATCGTTTTGCGCAAGCGAAAGTATAACACGTCGTTATATACTAGTTTTCTTGTTTCCAAGGAATTGGCCTATCAAAATAATCTTTCAAGACATGGGTATTGAAGTTGCTTAGTATATTCACCATTTCTTTTCTTTTATTCGTTCTGCGTAACGCGCATCAAGCAACATTCGCAGAAAAAAAGTATAACTTGGATCGCTCCATCAAATGAGTGAGTTTCCGGTCAATGGCTCCCAAATCAGACGATCATAGGGCATTAGGCCAAGAAGGACCCCTCGGACTGTACTACTCGAGCCAACCAAGTTATTTATTAGTGACATACTTATTCATTCATTTTTCATCATTCATTTTTCATTCTTTTCATTCAAAATTTTTTTCTTTTCTTTTCTTTTCTCCATCTTTTTCTTTGTAAGCAACTCAAAACCCATCAACATGAATATAAACATTAATAACAAAGGCCAAATTCCTCTTCAACTTGAAAACTATTCTTAAAAATCGTGTATACTTAAGCTTTTTCCATCACATTAGCATGCATGAAATCAATTCAAACTATTTCGAGATATTAATCATGGAAATTGAAAATTTTCATGAATAGCATATTAACGGCAATTCCATGAAGGAAAAATAATTAATCAAGCCATAAACACTTTTTAGAACACAATTAATGTATAATCATCCGCATTTGAGGCATATGAAGGAGTTTTTTAAAAGATGAGGTTTGGTGATTTATTCTTCTCAAAAAAAAAATCCTAAGGTCTCATACACACCCCCCAACTAAAGATGGACATTGTCCTCAATGTCGGAAGAGGTACGAGTTTATTCAAGCAAGCAACCTAGAAAGCATATAAAAACTACACTACTGGAAAGAACACACCGTGATCAAATGGCGGATCCCGAATCTTTAATTGTGGAGGAAGTTGTTCAATTTGCTCCTTGCGCTCCTCGGCGATTATTCTTCCTCCAAAAACTAATTTGGACCCCAGCAACACAACTCCAAGCATCTCTATAAGCTGTTTGTCAATGTCCTGCGAGAGATGAGTTATGTCAGTCCAAATTATTTTAAAATTATTTTCAACGAAAGTATTCCAAATGTAGTCATCAAAATAAGTGAAATGAATTAAAGCAAGTTGACGACTACTCCCTGAAAGATATGCACTACTCTCTGTACGATGCTCGATCGTTGGGGAGAGGGGTAAATGATTTTGGGACAAAACTGGAGGAGGGCATGGTTCTGACTCCATGGCGACAATCTCAAAACCCTTTTCCCTAGCTGTCTCCTCCTCTCGTTCATCCAAAATTGCTAGCTCATCCTCTCTTTTGCACACACTTCCTGCCATGTGGATATTTATATTCGTGTCCTCGCTCGGTGCTCCTGCAATAGAAGATGAACTCGTATTAGCTTCTTGAAATCGAGTTTCAAAAGCATTACCTTCTTCTAAGCAAGCGGCAATCACATTAAGATTTTCAATGGAATTTTGAATCTGCCGACTCCGAGCAAGGAAATTCTCCTGTAATTGATGGGATGTGGCCTCCTGTGTCTGAATAGTCTGGTAAGCTTCCTCTTTCAAGGATTGCAAAGGTACGTCTACGCTTTGCTCTTCTTGATCAAGGCACGAAGGCTCCGTTGAATCGCTCTCTGAAGTCTCTTCCACGGTTTCTTCGTTTTCTTGCAGAGACTCCATGTATTCCCACGCCACTGTCGGCGTCATGCTTCCCAATAATTCCTGCAGCTGAGGTTGTAGTCCTTCTAGGAAGAACTCCATAAGCTCTTCATTTGTGAAACCATGCTGCGGATAGCTCGATGTAATGTCTGTGAACCTCCTCCAGGCCTGAAAGAAATTTTCACAGTCAGTTTGATTAAAATTAACAATTTTGAGCTTCTCCATTCTATGTTTGTGTGCATTAGCATATCGTGCATCATAAAGATTGTTCGTACAATAGAAGTTCATATATTCCATTTTAAAAAAATTAAAATAAAATAATAAAAAAAGTTTATGTACAGTAAAGTGGAAAGATCTCACCGAAGGTCCTCTAAATGAAATAAACCGTAGTCACAAACCATTCCTCCCCGGCAACGGCGCCAAAAACTTGGTGGGACCGGAAAGGTGCTCTCTCTCAAGTGCAAGAGTCCGTACAAGTAGTAAAACCTGGGAGTCCAGGTGTCGAATCCACGGGAAGAAATCTGTTGCAACCACGATTCAAATCAAATAGAAATCTATCGGAAAGAAACTAAACACTTCAACAATGGTGATGGTGATGGTGATGTGAACACGTGAACGATATGAACATAGAAAATCGTGTATGAAAATACCTATAAAAAGTTTGCACATGGTATGGGTTCGTTAGGATCAACGATTCGTATTAATTTGGTTGATGAATATATCACAATGAATTCTCTTTTTGAGAGCAATTCACCGGGAAAAATATCCAATATAACTCAATGAATTCTCCTTTTGGGAGCAATTCATCGGAAGATGCCCTTTTGGGGGTTCAAACAAAATATTCAATAAGATCGTCGCTAAAGCTATAATACGATATGAAACTCTCTTTTGGAGAGATCAAAACTACGGTATGAAACTCCCTTTTGGGGAGATCAAAACTCACCCTTTTGGGGCGATCATCAACTTAATTAATTCTTTTGGAATCTAAAAAAGTCGATTTACGAACAAAGATTACAATTTTAGCGACGTTTTACGATTTAGCACAAGGAATTTCAACCAAATAAACACGAATAATATCCCCTAACTATTCCATACCAAGCACAACAGAGATTTAGCTACTCATAATATCAGAATAAACAAGTTCCATAACCAAATACATCAAGAATATAGCAAAATACGGTAGAAAAAGCACTAATTAAGGAGTTTAAGTTAAGAATTCATCACCAAATATCCTTGAAAATACATCAAAACTCTCTGGAAATAAGAAAATAGCCTCTGGAATTTTACAGAATTTTTCAGGGGGAGAATACGGCTCCTAGAGCCTCCAATACGCTCAAAATACGCCCCCAATCTGCTTGAATACGCCCAAAAACCCCTAAATACGCTTATATAATAAGATTGCGGGTTTGGGTTGCTTAACGGGTTCAAACCCGCAATAAATTCGCACCCGAATCGATCTCAGCCGCAGATCTAAATCGGCGCAATTTTCAGCCGTTCGATCAAAGCGGGATGGGACCTCGTCGCGCCACGTGTCGAGGATGCGGATCCGCTTCGAGTGCTGCATCCGAATTCAGATCGGAATAATTCCCAACCGTCCGATTGAGCTGGAGACCATTGTGATCGTGCCACGTGTACAAGAACCCCCGCTTCATTTTCGTGATCCGCTTCCGCCTGCGTTCGTGCGGGTTGATTGTGCACCGTTCGATCTCGATCGAACGCTCTGGATGGAGCCGCGTCACCGCTTCGATGAGCGATGCTCCTAACCGTTGGATTCGTTATCAACGGATCAGATGGACCCACGTCGCCGCTTAATTGAGTCGAGACCGCAGCGATCAGCGCTCGTTAATGGCCGTTCGATTGAAATCGAACGGTTGAAGTGCAGCCGCGTCGTCAACCCGCTCAGCGCTACTTAGGGCCGTTGGATGAGATTTGGACGGCGGAGATGATGCCACGTCTCCCGCCATTTTCGACGACGAATACGCCGATCGGAGCGACGCTCAGCCGTTGGATTCGAGCGGGAACGAGCGGATGGACGCCATGTGTCGCGCCGAGATTCGTGCGGCAGCCGTATATACGTATTTGCGTGTATTTCTTCTGTATTTCCCCAATTAAATGGTATTCTGCATTCAAAAATACACAGTAATTAGCACAGATCTCAGAAAAATACAAATAAATAGTCGTTGGAATCGTGAGATCGAGACGGTGCTAGGAAAAATATAAAAAGTGCAGAATTGCATCGTTAAATGCTGTTTGGTGCTCAAATAGTGTGTTTTCTCTAATAAATAAATGTGTAGAAAATACGTATGAATTAGAGATAAATCTAGCATCACATGAGCACAAAATAGGGCTAAATGGGGGGTTAAATATGTAATATTGAACCTGAATCAGCCGACCCTCCCTATTTTGGACAGCGGGGCGTGACAATATGAATACTTCAGGATTCAATATGCCAATGAGATAGATACTTCTGGATCCAGAGCCACTGTGGTTGCCTCGTTAAAACCTTAGCTGTGAAAAACCCAGTGGGAAAAAACCAGCAGCTTTAAGGGAAAAGAGTACAACCAACTGGTGACTCCCCCTGATCCATACAAGCCTTATGCTTGTAGGTCTTTCAGCTTTCATTAGGGGGTGGACATTTCAGGGTCCAGAGTTAAATGAGGTTGCCTCATTAAAGACCTTTGGCTATGGAAAACACAGTGGGAAAACCCATAGCTAAGGAAAAAGAGTACAACTCTACTATCAACTCCCCCTGATCTGTACAAGCTTCAGTCTTGTAGATCTCCTATGTATCTATACAATCATTTCCTATTCGTCTATACATCCATCATGTTCTGAAAGCAAATACAATCATCACTCATCTATATAAGTTTCACTCATATCTAGCGGCTACTGGAAACGGTGGTGCTCTGGAGTGGTACGCTCTTCGAAGTTGGTAGATGACTCCACGTATGTATTGTTTTACTCAGTCTCCACTGTGTCTGCAAGGTACTGCTGGACCCAGCTGAGTGTATTCTAGACTTGCTTCTTGGATAATGAGCTTCTCAGAAGATGTAGACTTTGGAGGATGATGTGTAGATCTTTAGGAGGTGACCGGACATTTGTGCTTAGTCATCGCGATAATTTGTAAACCTGCATATGCGATATATATTCCTTGGATGATGATCCTTGACCCTTGGAAGTTGCGCAGAAACAGCTTATCCTTGGTCCAGTGGTGATCTCCAGGGTATCACTGTATCTGGCTAACAGCTTTACTGTAGACGTTCTATTAGAGACACATGCAGTTGGACAAATAAAAGAGTGTAACTAGTACACTAGAGCTAGGCTCTTCAGGACCTAGGATGTCCTCCCCCTCTTCCAGCGACTGGAAGGCATCATAAATAAGCATCCATTTTTAATAGATTGAAAATGGACATCTTTCTTCATAAACTCCTGATGTATGAAGAATATGATAGGTATAAAAGGATTCCACCACGAAGGTGTTTAATCTGTAAGCCGAGACAATACCTTATTATTCCTAGGTATTTCATTACTTTATTACGAAGGTATGCTTAAAGCTATCAGATATCTCAATGGTCTATGCATGAGATCATATTAGATTTAAGTCGTCCACATATACAGCGACTATTACAAATCATGTCCCCGTTCTTTTGATAAAGATACACGGGCAGACTTCATTATTAGTGAATCCTTGTTTCGCAAGGAATTCGATAAGTCTGTTATACCACATTTTTCTTGGTTGCTTACGATCATGTAATGATCTTTGAAGCCTTTATAGAGAAGACGTTCATACGTCTCTCTTTAATCTCTGGGGTAGAGTATACCCTTCTGGAAGTTTCATATAGATCTATATATCTATATTGCCGTATAGATATGCAGTCACAACGTCCATGAGCTGCTTTTCTTGGCTTTTTCAGAGACTGTTAGGCTTAGTATGAAATAGGAAAATGATCACATTTCCTTCATTTATTTTTGTTATTAAAACCAACTTATATTCCGCAGGTTTTACACATTCAGGTGTTTAGACTACTGGTCCAAAGACTTTGTGTTTCAAGAGTGAGTCCAGCTCTACTCTTATTGCCTCATCCCACTTTGGCCAATCTATGCGTTTATGCTATAGAAAACTGGGTTGACGTCATCGTCGTATTCAGGACGTGAACGGCAATAGCGAACGCAAAATTGTCGACGACGACTGTGCTATATCTGTCCAGTACCACTCCAGTATGTACGTAATATAATGATGTTTCTCCTATTGTTTCCTCTGCAGGGGAAATCAGGAGGGGAGAGGTCGCTGGTCTGAGCTCAGCATCCTGCAGAGGGTTCATTTTAATATCTCCATGAATCTTCCTCTTTCGAGGAACTTATCTTTTGAACCTGTCGGGTGGTCTCTTTTCAATTGAGGTACAGCCAATTCTGCTGCCGGTGGATTGCATCCATCTTTGGAGATGTCAATCCTAGCTGGCATGTTGGCAGCAGTGATGTGTGAACGAACAATCTTATGGATTGTCCGTGAATTTATCCGGTAATTGATGTACTTTAGTCTGAATGTGAAGGATCTTCAGGATCTTATCTTCACACAGGAAAAAGTATGCGGATCATAACGAGATTAGGACTTTTGTGTCCCATGATATGGTCTCAAAAGCTTCAGGCTTCCTTAGACTACATGCCTATTTTAATGAGACTTTGCTCATTAAATTCTCAGTTATCAAGGAGTGCCTTTAACGCATCGCTTGTCAGGGGTTCTAGGTATCTAATAATACATGGCGAATCAAACCATATAAAGATAACTAGTTTTGATGAGGACCCATTTTGGTCCTATGAGGTGGTGCTATTGGGACATATATTAGCACATCCAAACACTCTCAAATGAGATATGTTTGGTGGTGAACCATAAGCAAGCGGCATCAGCAATAAGATATGTCCACAAGAAGGCCATATCGTGATAAGCGATGCGGAATGCAGTATGGAGTATCCCTAAACATCCACAGGCAACTGAGATTTAACAATGGACGTGAAATCTGTAACGACCAATAATTTTCAACAGTTCAATTTATGTATTTATACGTATTTTTAAGAATAAATTTTACATTATAAATGTTAGTCAAGAATTTTCTAACAAAACTGACTTTAAAAATTCTTATAAAAATATTTTAGAGAACTAGACTTATCGTATTGTATGTTAGCAATTTCAGATTTCCTCAAATACCCAAAACATTTCTGTTAAAATTCATCTCCCAAAATTACCGTTTTGATTCGACGAATTTATTTTCTATTCAAACACTTTCAAAACATTTTCAAACTCCTGCAGTAGCATCCTATGATCATTTAGGGCCTCCCACATTAATTTCATAATTTTCGGATATCATTTCAGTAGAGAACCCGCAAACCCGCTTTACAAACGTTTTGGCCAAAAACTATTATTCCCGTAGCCCAAACCCTGAAACGGACTTCGTATTCGCCATCCTCGCGACGATACGATCCCGTGGGTATGTTTTCGTAATTTTTCGGACACGTTTACTAGTAGGGGCAAAATCGTAATTTCGTTTTTTATTTTACTAATTACTTTCACTAATGGGAGTTTTACTTTTTACTAATTACTTTTAACCTATCCTAATTACAATTACCCTAATCATGTCTAAAACGTGGGGGACACACGTTTAAACATTTCTACACTTAGTCAAATTATCTACCTAACCTATTAATTAGGATTGACTAGGTTAATTAATTATTATTATTAATTAACTATAAATCCCTCATCTTCTCTAACCCACGCTCACCCTCTCATTCTCTCTCTTTTGTTCGAACCAACCCAACGAGCCCCAGGCCATCTCTCTCTCCCTCCGATAGCTCTCTCCCTCTCACCCGCAATCTCTCTATCTCTCTTCCCCGCCCTCGTCGCCGGAGGCCCAACCGCCGCCCGCCGTCCTCCGGTGCTCCGCCACCGCCCCGACACCCCCCGAAGCCCCCGAAGCCACTGCAGCCGTCACCGTCACCCCGCCGTGCTCCCTCTCTCCCCCGCCACCACCACGCCTTCGCCATCGACGGCGACCCACCACCGGGCCCCGTTCCTCCGCCCCGCCGCCGACAGCGCCCGAAGTCGCCGCCTCCGACAAACGCCGCCACAGCAGCCGCCTCCGCTGCCTCAGCCCCGTCGCCGTCCGTGCAGAGGATCCCGCCAGGCCGCCGCCTTCGCCTCCGCCTCCCGCCGCCGTCGCCGTCGTCCGACCCCGACGCCGACTCGCCGTCGTCTCGACCGCCCGCCGCCGCGAGAACCCCCCTTCCGTCGATTATCGAGCGGCAACGGGTAATTCCCCCGATGGAAAAAACGTGATACGAAAATATTTCGTATTTTCGTATTTTTAAATAATTATTAAATAGGGTTAAAGGGTTTTTAATCCATAACTAATTATACAGGGGCCAGAAAAATGTGCGGATAGCTCCAGAAAATCAGAAACGACATTTCGGATCCAATGGCGCTAGTCTCACTGCGATCAGACGCCTACTTATTCCGGAATGATTTTTCGAACTTAAAGATTTAATAGGTATAATTCATTCTAAAAATCGTAACTCGCTGATTTTACGTACACTAATATTAGATAAAATTATATGTGATAATAGACTTCATGACGGTCATTTTGACTATTCACTCAAGTCATTCTGACTTGTATTGCTCCCGTAAGAAATTACGGAAGATACGCGTAACTTAAATAATCTGGGGTTTTAAACTATTTTGAGTTTCTAAAAATTATAAAAATTACTATGGACTTCAGAAAAATATTTCTTCCTGCAGTAAAACTATTTTTATCCTATATAGCCTACATAAAAATTTAGAACGCTTTTCGATACTGTTTCAACAGTTTTAAAAATCAAAACGACCAAGTTAAATAAATAAGAAATCGTGTATTCTCTAACTAATTGTTATTGTATTTGCAGTCATCGAATCTCGTGCATCAGCACTAGATCCAGTCCCGGCTCACTACCATCACCTCGAAGATAGTAAGTCACAGTAAATTCTAACTTTAGAAATCTAGATAGTGTACTTAATGGAAACACCGCATGCTCAAAGCATGGATCGGTACCTTAGTTATTGAACTTCACACATTGCTCAGGACTGACATTCTCTCTTGAGGTTTCTGCCTTGACTTTTCAACAAGCAAATGTCTTTGGAGTATCGTTAACACATAGGACTTAACATCTAGTCTCGGAACAGTTATTGTCCTGAACAGATTGACATGCTTGACAGAAAGATTGTAACTGGATATGTGCGAACAGTAAATGACTCGTAAAACTGCAAAGAATGGTAACCTGTACACACACACTGGGTTTTTGGGGTAACTTATAATTGCGGAAGTGCGGGAGCGACCAGTCCGATCTCCAGTGGATAGTACCGTATTGACTGAACAGTATCGTTTTGTTGAAAAGTACCGTTTGATTGTATCGTATTGATTGTACCGTATCGTTTTGTTGTAACCCGGGATATCAGGTGGACTCTTGGTTGCATATCGTACTTCCCTTTATAAGTCACGAACTAAAATAGGCACAAGTACTCTCATTATTGCTATAGTCATTGCTATCGTCATGGTTATTCTTGTATGTCACTAGTCGTACTCGCTCGGTCACCTTTACTTTACTTGTCACCCTTGCATGCTTGACTTGATGTACTTTACTTATCGCACATGCATGCTTGTCTGTCCTTACTTTATCCTTACTTTACTTTCAGCACTTGTTTACCATAGCCTACTCCATATTTGTGCACTCCTCTTTTTCTATCGCTAGAATTGTTGTGACTTACCTTCGGTTCCATTTATGGCACCGGCAGACGAAGATCTGATCGAGGAGATTGCCCCAGAGTTCGTGGAGCCTACACTTGACCCTGAAGCTGCAGAGTTTTATTTACTTTACTGTTGGTGTGTGGGTTGTACTGTGTATTTACTTTTCCGCACTTCTTTTCAGAAAGTGTGCTGGTGGTTGTACTTTAATTTGGACTGTAATAACGTCTGTACGCTGGTTTTGAGTATTGTGATGCATCTCTGAGTTGTGGCTATGCTGAATTCACTGGTAAACTGCGTAACCTGCAAATATCAAATAAGTAACGGGCCCCCGAGAGCGGGTCGTTACAAAATCCATTGGAGTCTCTTTATCATAGACTCTGATAATCCATTCTGAGCATGAAAATGCTACAGGATGTTCATTTTCAATGCCAGTTGCTTGGCAGTCTTGAAAGACATTTGTAGTGAATTCACCCGCATTATCAGCTTTTGAGAAAGCTAGGTTGCGGGTGGACAAAAAGGCACATATAAAACCATCTAGTAGATGCATCTATCAGTACAATGAAGTACCGAAATGGGCCACTTGCGGGGTGAATAGGCCCGCAATATTCTCTCAATGAAGCCCGAAGACTCTAATCCCACTTTCAGGAGGGAAGGTCTCTCTATAAGTTTTCCCTTATGACAAGGGGGGACAAGGAAACTCAACCTTTTGAAGATGCGTCTATCATCGCTGATCCAGGATGACCAAGTCTATTGTGCCAGAGTTGAAAACTCTGGCAATGAAAGGCACTTCTGGTGCTCAGTCAAGTTGGCTTTATATTGGATGAATATTTGTAATGATAGGGAACCGGCGGGGGGTCCAACGAATCGTGCGTAGATGGTCTTCTGGCCATCCTCTTGATGAGTTACATAAAGATATTCACTATTTATTATCCATAGTTTCCAAGTTATGTTCGTTTTAAACGAAATATACTTGAAAACTTGGGAGAGTACTCTATGAATTAGGAGAGAAATATGCATCTTTTAGTCTCGTTGTATGTGGGATCAATTTTAAAGCTTCACCAGTGCATCAACGCACTGTCCATAATATATCACACTTCATTATATTAATGCAAAGTGGAAATTTATTTGAGTAATTCAAATTAAAGTTCATTCAAAGTAAACTACAAATGAATCTACATTTATTTTAAATGCATAGAAAAATAGAAGATAAGGCTCAATTGAGTAGATCATCATTTTCGAAGTCTTGTGCAGTGAACTTGGTCGGAGCTTGAATATTCGCCAGGTTTGTTTCAGGTGAAGTCTTCAGGCTCACCTGATACAGGTCATGGAGGTGATGAGGAGTGCGACGGTTTCTAGACCAATGTCCAGTCATGCCAAATCTATGGCATTTGTCCTCCCAGTTCTTCTTTGGAGTTGGCACTGGACCAGTGTTCTTACGCTTCCATGTGAAGTTTTTCTTCCCCTTGTTGTTGTTGTTTTGGGTTGGTGCTCTTGATGGCTTCATTGCAGCTTTTCCTTTGTTATTTCTAACCTTCTTGTTGTTTTTCCACTTCTGGGGAGAAACATGGTGGGCTCCAGGGAGAGGGGGCAGCACCAGCAGGGCGCAGATTATGAGTGGCAAGTAGTAAGTCTCTATTCTGCTCTACCCTAAGAAGGAAAGAGAGCAAATCAGAGAACTTCGTGAAGTTGCGTTTACGGCACTGTTGCATGAGGATTGCATCTTTCTCGTGAAACGATGTAAATGTCTTTTCCAACATGCGATGCTCCGAGACTTTTTCACCACACAGCTTCAGGCGTGAGGTGATATTATGAAGTGCTGAGTTGTACTCAGCAACGGAGTTATAGTCCTGAAAACGGAGATTTTCCCACTCATAATTGGCACGTGGTAGTATGACATCAATTTGATGCCTATAACGTACCTCCAGCGATGTCCAAAACTCAAGAGGGTCTTCTACCGTTAAGTATTCGGCCTTTAAGGTCCGATTTATGTGTCTCTTGATATAGATAATGGCTTTCACCTTATCCATGTCGGAGACAACGGTAGTTGAACTGCCAGCTGGCTGGGCTGCTGCAGGGGCCTTGCTAGCAATTGTCTCGGCCGCTGCGGGGGCCAGAACAGAGTGAAGGAGTGCCATTGAACGCAAGTGGAACTACAAGTCCACTTGCCAACTCAGATAGTTCTTTCCTGCCGCGTCAAGGACCTCGAAATCGACGCTAGCCAATTTTACCATTTATTTATGCAATTAAATAAGCATGAATTAATATTTGAGAAAAATAAATTCACACAAAGAAAATAAACAGTCATGTGGGGATCGGCAAGATACCCTTAGAAACAAAATGTCCAAAAATGTCCGAATACAGTCCATAAAAGATGAAATACAACAGAAATGAAAAATACAACTTGGTAACCCATTTTGGGTTGCAGCATAATTGCAGATTACATCTCCATCTTCAATATGGCCGAGCTCCGGTCTTTTGGCATTTTACATTATAACCTCACTACAATTCCTCTCAAAACAGAAAAAGAAAGCGAGGAATATAAAAAGGTGTATCTCAAAATGGCCGATCCCAAACCATAAGACTGAATTATTTGCAACATCCACGCAGTTTATAATATATGCAGCGAACACATGCCTATCAATTTTAATTTAATCAACATCGCACGCAGTTTATTGGAGAAATATAAAATATTTAATAATTACTTGGGCCACGTGGAGACATATCATGCACCGTTAGGTTAGATAACCAACGGCAGAGCGATCTCAGGAACTTTCATAATTATTAAATAATATTAAAAAATAATTAATCCAAATTATGCAGATATTGACGGTATTGATATTATATGTACAAAAAACAAATAACATCCCAAAAAGAATATTAATGCAAAACATCAAATTATCTAGATCTTTCAGAAATTTATTTTTTCGGATTTAACAGGGTATAATATGAATTTAAAATTAAATGGCATGCAGGCCAAAGGCCCGCGGGCTGGTTGCGGGCTGCACGCCCGTTAACCAAAAATACCCAGTTTTAAATGTCAATTCTGTTATTTACTGGGCTACTGGCCCATCAGTTTTAGGTCCACATCTCTTCTCCCCCATACCCTAATTAGAGTTTTAGGGGAGGAAAGTGGGGGTGGAAAAGTGAGCCGCCGTAGAAGTCGAAAAGCCTCCCCCAAATTTTTTTCGTCATTGTTACGTGACAGGAGGGGGGGGGGGGGGGGGGGGGGGGGGGGGGACAGCGCCCCCCAATCAATATCGATCGCGGCCGGGGGTGGCCGGAACAGCGCACCCCCCTCCTCTGCCCCGACTCCAGCAGGCCTTGGGGGGGGGGGGGGGGGGGGGGGGGGGGGGGGGTCGACAAGGGGTCGGTCCCCCAAGGGGGGGTCTCGACAGGGGGTCGATGCCTCGACATCCCCCCCCCCCCCCCCCCGGGGGGGGGGGGGGGGGGGGGGGGGTGCAGAAAGTGTAAACAGAATTTATTCAATAGACAAACAGTTTATACCATGGCACGCACTCTAGATAATTAATTTCAATCAATGGTTAGCTTACTACTTGATTGATAGGTCAGCTTACTTATCAATACTCAAAGGTCAGCTTAATGATTAATTTCAATTCCAGTAAATTACTTATCAACACATGAAGTATTATTTTTGCTCCATCATCATATCACATATTAGCCCTTGCAAGCATTTGGCAAGTTTGGATGACCAACATGCACCAAAGTGTTCCGCTGTGAATTTTTTGGAGTACAACAGTTCTGCATGTTCCTCGCTATTAAGTAAGTATTGAATGCGCATGTATGTAGACACATGCATCTGTGTAATTTTGTTTTCAATTTGCAGAACACTTTTTTTTAACAATCAATTTAAAACCCGATTTTAAGCCGGGTTTTTTTAATAGTAAATCTGTGTGGAGATGAAATGAATTTCTTATAGATCTTTTGCCAAAAATAAATAAATTTTCGCTATAGATCTTTTAGAAAAACAGTCACAGATTTAGCATGCGCACGCAAAAAATTTGATATAGGGATTTGTATTGTTTACATCTAGATCCGTTGATTTAGGGACGATCGTCGAAAAAAGATTTGATCCGTAGAATGAATCCCCGCTCCCGATGCACCGTGGAAATCGCCGCAACGGATCGCTGCAACCAAAGATTCCAAGGGATCGAGCTTCAACGCGCAGAAAATCACAGCAACGGATCGCAGCAACCAAGACTCCTAAGCGCGGTGAGGATGATTTGAGAGGATAAAAGGAGAAGCTCAAGAACGAGAGCTAACGTGCTGATAACGTGTTAGAACTCAAAGAAATAGTAACCATGGCTCAAGGCCATGGTCCTCTATTTATTCAATATTATGGAATACGAAGGGGTAAGAAGCCCAAGGAACACCCACATCTTTGTAGTGGGGTGTAATGGAAGATAATAAGGGGAGAGAGGCGAAAGGCCTCCCACAACTCACAACTGATTTCCTTATCTGTAAATATTTGATTAGAATGGCAATATGGCAATGTCAAAATATATCTTCAGTTCTACGACATGCCAAAACAAACGAACAGTTCGCAAAAAGTTAGTGTTTGGCTCACTATGTTGTTGGCTCGCTCGTAACTTCATCAACAGCATCGCCTCGCTCAAGTTCAGCTCGTTTAAATCCTAATTTTCATGATCTCCTATACAATTTGCACTCCATCATTTTCAAAGTTGGAGATCCCATTGTTTGAAGCACTTTTTGCCAAAATATTCCACCATGAAATTCTTTAGAAACATCAAGAACTTAACGTTACAAGCCTAGACAAATTTCACAGTGCAACAAGCATAATTGTCCATGTCTCTTGCGTTATATAAACTTCAAAGCATCATACCATGGAAATCAAACAAAAAGTCGAAAGCTGTTTCAAGCACAGAATCAAAATTTTTGTGCATAGGCAACAAAAACCAACAACTCTGGAAAACGAAAAGTCACCACACCGCAAAAGTTGTTCCAAACACCCAACTGTTCTTACAGAGTCACGCTTGGGGTAATCCACTGAGATTCCAGAGATCCGAAGAAAAATCTGTTCGCATGCTGCAAATGTTCGATTTTGTCATCATCTAATCCGTACTTGCATATCTTAGGCTCGATATCACCCACATCCCTATCAACCTGGTACTCCTCAACATAATATATGCAGTTGCCATCAACCCCATTAAGATCTTTTATAGCAAGGCACACTGACTGATTTGGGCCAACAAACAACACATGGTCCTTCATTTCATAGACGGGCAAAAGCTTCGGACGTTCCCCGAGCTCCAATTTGAAGACACCAAACCCGACGGTACTCCTTCTAACTAGGGATCCAAGCAACAGCATATGCCGTGCTACCAAGTATAGATCACCACAAGACTCCACGAAATAAATCTTCTCGCCATGGAAAATACGCACATGCGGAATCTCGGTGAGGCTTGCAGAAGGGCTGACGTCGCAGTATCCAAGCCTGCCATTCTTTCCAATTACATATATTTTCCCCTTGTAGAAGATTATGTCCTCAATATAGTGAAGAGACCACTGTAGATTGTGGGTTGTAGTCCACTCCTCACTGCCAACTCTACAAAAGGCCAAAGTGTTGTACTGGAGAACAACAAGTGCAATGGATTCTGGATCCAAAGAAGGGTCAGATGATAGTACGGCTTTGCTTATAAAGGCTGTATTGGGGAGCGCGGGGAGGCGGATCTCAGCTCTGGTAAAGGGATTGACCAGGGAGAGGAACGAGATGTCATGTTGAAGGAAGAGCCAACCATAGGATGAGCCATGACATTGCTTGGAGATGGCATTGGGGATGTCAAGGCGGTGGAACATTCTGCCAGAGATACTGAACAACTCACAGGAGCCAGTGGAGAGCTCATATGGGGCTACGATGAGCAATGGTGGATGAGGGGGGAGGCGGCGGGGCCTTGCGGCAGACCTCCACAAAGAGCATACAGAGCGGAAGCGGACATGATCCCTGAAGTTTGGGAGACGGGCAGATATTTCTTCTAAGAGCTCCGGTGGGAGAGAGGACCAGCTTAACTTTCTTGATTTGCAGGATTGATCCAAATCCAAGTTCTCCATGTGAAAACAGACTCTGATCCCCCGAGGTGCTGCTTCAAATTCCTAACTGAAGCCGACCAAACAAATCAAAACCAGATACAAAAGTCCTACTGAATAATCAAGGAGAGCACAAGAAATACAGAGTTTGTGTTTCTTGACAGAAAACATAGCAGGTTATGGATTATTTGCAGGTTTTCAGTAAAAAGTAAAGTTAACAAGTAAGGAATGCAACCAGCTTTTATTGAATCCAAAATAGATGCAAAAATGACACCTTTATAGCCTCCAAAAATTAAGACCTTACACTAGTTTCTAAGATAAAAACCAACATTTTCAGTTGACAGTCAAAAGTATATGTAATATGGAACAAAGCAGCATTTCATGGCTTTTAATATCCAAATTGTAACACATGAATAAACACAATAAATAAGACAGATTCGTTGATGCTTGGTGGAGGGATATTAGATATCCAAATGCTTCAATAACTAAACCAAATACTTCCAAATTTGCGGGATAGTTATTTGAATTTGATAATAGATTTTATTGTATTCACAGAACAATTTGCTTTTTGCATCTATTCATGTCATCTGATTGCTCAGTGAATAACCAAATATTTATTTGAATAGTGTTTTTGATACTTGGTGGATGGATATTAGATATCCAAATGCTTCACTGCATAAGAATAATACTTCCAAATTGGATAGTTATTTAAAATTGAGAATTAATTATTGCGTTCACAAAACAATTTGCTTTTTGCATCTATTCATGGCATCTATCTGCTCGAATAAACAAGTATTTATTTGAATAGTGTTTATATATTGTTGTATAGTGTTTTGCAATTTTGGTGTCATTCTGCAAAATAAGAATGTGTTGCCACAAAAGAACATCTTTATGTTTTTTCCCCTTTTTAAATTTACGTTCTGTTTGAAGAAATGTAACCATGAACTCGAATTGCTTCAGAACAAGAAAAGAAAACGGGTAAGTAGAACATTACTATTCCGAAACATGGTATGTTTTGGGTAGGCTTTGTTGGATGCTTAGTAAGAACTAATGCTGATACTAACGTAACACCAACCATTATGGCTAGATCTTAGAATAACACATAACTTATATTACATAACTTGTGGCATAGATTAAATGATTTTTTATTGTTAATTTAAAATTTTGAAAATAATTTGAAAATCTTTTTAATAAATAGGATGAATATTTTAATAAAAATCTGTAAAATAATAAAATTTATGGTAATGGTAAATAACATAAAATATTAACATTCATTATGATAAGAATTTAGGGAATAACATAAAATATTAACATAAAATGATTTTGTGAAAGAAATTTAGGGAGTTGGGGAAAATGTAGGATTTCTATTGATGAAAATGAAAAATACACGATAACTTGGCGTCAATTTCAGAGGAGGCCCACTCTCCTAACTTTTGATTCGAGACAAACGCCCAACTCTCCCAAGATCTAATCTAATCTATTCTTAATTCTTCTCTTCTCAATATTTTTCTCCAATTTCAACTTGAAAAACAATAACCCTAGCCCCACATATATAATAAACTGATTGGTCTAAAATTATAGAAATACCCATGATATCTAAAATTACAAGTTTGTCACTCTCATCCCATTTGAATTATTAATCCGTCCCAAAAGAATCACCTTGTCCTCAATGTGATGTCATGAAATTCGTGGCCCACGCTACTCCAAATGGGGGTGCTCATCCTCTTCCTGGCACCTTCTCTTCAGTTGATGCGCCTCCATCTTCTTCGACGACCAATACTTATAGAGCACGATCCCTGCAATGATGTTCCGGCATTAACCTCTCGTCACATCAAAAGCATAAACCCTTGGCGTGCATATCCAAGATTTCCTTCTGTGTAAGATGCTTATACAAGCTGTTTGTTTAAGACTCACTACTCTTCTCCGAAACTATCCGAACCATCACTGGCTGGAACTTCTGAGCCTCTGTCGTGGCATGAGTGATGACGGTGACCCCTCCCGTCGCTCCCTTGGTAGCCCACCCCGCATTGATCTTATCTTCAATCATTTGAAACAGATCCATAGCCTCTCCAAGCACCCTCGGGCTCGGTATGTGTGCTTGGCTTTGATGTTCTCCTTTAGTTTCAACATAAAATTTTCCTCTAACGTCGTCTCCGAGATCTCCCTTACTCGGTCCAAAAGCATCTCAAAGTTCTCCAGATATTCTTTGATGCTACGCTCCTGCATGAGGACAAGGAGCTCCTCGTATAAATTCTCATTATGACTCTCGAAACCGAGCTAATAAGTAGTCCTTGAATTTCTCCCACAAGCTAACGGGCCGTTACTGTTCCTGCCGCAGGAAACAGGCCAGAGCTTAACATATGCCGGCCACTATCAGTTTTTCTTCATCCGCCAAGCGGTTCATAGTGAAATATCTCTCCATGCAGTAAACCTAAGCATAAGAATCTTCTCCCTCGAAGACGTACATTTTCAGCTTTTTGACCCTGTTTTCGCCGTTGAAAAGCCACTGTCTTGCTCACCATCTAGACTAACCGAAGTGAAATGGCTGCTAGGCATTTTGTTGTACATCAAGATCTCCCCACAGGCCTTCCTCTACTTCACCATCGTCTACAGGCGCCTCACCCCAATCTGAATCTCTTAAATCCTCGTCGAATTCTGGAATTCTCCCACACCGTCAATGTTGACCCCAAAGGGACAATTGCCTCTAGTAGGTCATCGTCGTCCATCCTACGGGCCGTCCTCCACTGTCACTTGGACCGCCGCCCCAATGAGGCCTTCATGTGGCCCAATCATAGCCTCATGAGCCTCCTTCGCTGTCATCGATCCACTCAAAGTCTCCACGACCTTCCTCAGAGTCCAGATGGAAGCCACCGTGATTGTCAATCCCGCCTAAAGATCCGTTGTAGCCAAAGTGCTGTCGCTGAGGTCTAGGAAGGCGTCTGTCCGTAAACTAGAGCCCGCGGCCCCCTTAAAGGCTGCCCAGGAGTCGTGGGCCCCTGCACGGCTCGCCTAGGGCACATGTGCCCCAAGACGGCCCGCCTAAGGCCGCTAACTTTAAAATTTTCTCCATTAGGACATCCATCGATGCTCTCATCCACGTGTCCGACATCTTCACTATAGATTTGATTGACGACGATTTTTCCTCCATCGTTTGACATGATTTCTTCAATCCCTCCACTTCAACGTCGAGTTTCTCCTCCAGAGCTTCAATCTTTTTTGTTGTCTCTGCCATTAATACCAAGATCGAACACTCTGATACCAAATTGATAGGAATTTCTAAGATTTTGTAGAAGAAATTTAGGAATTTGGAGAAAATGTAGCATTTTTATTATTAAAAGAAAAAATTGGCCTGAATTCGAGAGAAGGACCGTTCTCTTAACTTTTGGTTCGAGACAAAAACCTAACTCTCCCAAAATCTAATCTAATCTACTCCTAATTCTTCTCTTCTTAATATTCTTCTCCAATTTCAACATTGAAAACAATAACCCTAGCCCCCACATACATAATGGACCGATTTGTCTAAAATTACATAAATACCCATGATGCCTAAAATTACAAGTTTGCCACCCGCACCCCCAATCACATCACATTATCAACTACAAATAAACATGCATTAATATCACCAAATATATGGAGTAGCAACACAGAAAATCATAAAATAATAAACATTGTATATTCACTAACACCTACTTAAAGGCATAGATAAATTACAAATAAAGAAACATTAACAACTAGAATATCATGACTTACACGTTAGTTAAGCAAAAGAAGTCCGCATCCTAGTCCACATCAAAAAAAATTATTATAAAAAGGGAATCACCATTTTTAATGTTTTCCCTTTTTCTCATTATAATGTAGTTAAGCTATGCTACAGTTTAGCATAATGTAACACATGTTATGGATATGTTTGTGCACATAATAGGTTGTATTATAAAATTTAGCAAAGGTATGCCTTCTCTTGCTAAAGATGATCTTTTTTGGTTTAAAAAGTTAAAAAAAATTAGAATGTTGATTTTATTATTTCAAATCGTTAATGTTCCATATTTGAAACATGTGATGTGAATCACAAATCATGAGGGCGTTTTGTGTTTCTGGGCACACTTGTGTGTACCCTTCGTATCGTTCAACCATTCATTTTCCATATCAACATAGTATTAAATAATAATATGCATTTAGAATAATTTGTTTACAAATGTATCAAGCCTATGGTATTATCCAAATTTTTCAAAGAAGGCAAGCACAACATATTTCTTACTATATCAAACCAACCTGCCAGAAAATGAGCTTAAGTTCATTCCTCCACAAGGAACATTCTTCCCTCACATTTACCTGCAGGCCTTTTGAAAACGTAATAAAATAAATAAAAACGTTTGTATTTTGGCAACTTTTGTAACAATATAGAAAAACATTAAAAAACACGGACATGCTCAAAGTTACATCTGAACTAATCTCTACTACACATTAGATGTGACAAACAAAACAAGTAATAAAGATTGAAAGGACATATAAGTCCTTCATTAATAGAACCTCGGATTTCAAACATGCCAATATGATCCATCTGAAATTGGCTAATACTACAAATACAAAATACTAATACTAAAAATAGGAGGATATTCAAGGTTGGAATTATGAAATTATGAAATTTTGTGGTATTCCATATAATGGTTTAAAAAGGATATTATGTAATAGTCAAAATCAAGATTAAAAAATTAGCCAATGTCAGCATGCATTGACCAAGTAAAAAAGATATATATAATATCGGACCGTTTCAATTGTAGCATGAGGTTTAGCTGAAAATAAACTGAAGATTAGTTGATTAATTTGGATAAAATCTTTCATAAACGTGATATATTAATGGAGTGGGTTAGAAAAGCAATCATAAAGCCTTGGATGATAAAGGCCATTTATAGAGAAAGCATATACTGAAGACAAAATCTGCACATACAAGCAACAACTATGCTGAACTAAGACAAGCAATACTTAAGGTCTAATACTCCCAATACGTATCGTCCAATACCCAAAACAAACAATATGATGCTACAAACTACTAGCTGATACTAATACCAGTACCAAAACCAAGATGTCAAACATTGAATAAAAGATTCTCAAACTTTTTTGCAACCAATGTATGTAAAACTTTAATTATACAACATGATTTTAAAAATATTTAAGAAAATACGTTATCGTATACTTAGTTTATTTTATAATTTTGTTGTCCTTCATAACTGAAATAGGAAAGCCAGAACATGATTATAGAAGATGAGATAACAACCAGAATAACCACAAGTTATAAGATAAGTCCATGATTGCTAACCAATTCATGTAGCATTTCATTGATTTCATGCAACCGTTTGAGATCATCTTAATGCAGAGAAAGAAATTGGATCTTTCACAAAAATCTAGGGGTACATACATCGGGATAGAGGTAGGGGGCATGGAGGCATGTAAGAAAAAAAGGAAAAAAAATCATGAACCGCCTAGTAGTTTAGATACTGCTTGAAAAATTTCTTATGACCCTGTATACAAATTTAACTAGCATGGCGCTTCATAATTAGGCTACTAGCTTCGTCCCAAAAAAGTGCATATCATTTGTTAAGAAATACAACTATAATTAAGAGTTACTACTTTTGGTCTAATTGGGAGATTTTATTTTAGTGAACTTTCTATGTTTACAGAGTTGCTATTTGAGTCCTTCGCATCTTGTTAAAATATACGAGTTCTATTTCCCTTATTCATCATTTTCAATAATAATGGAAAAAGAAAGTTTTTCAAAAAATGCCAATATCAAAAAGTTTTTCAAAAAAATGCCAATATCAACCGATTCCTCATCTTTAACACATCTCTGCTTCCTGTACTACCGTCCACCTTCTCACTCTCTTTTATTAGGTTCGAAGATGAATATTTTGTAGGATCTGAAACTATAAGAAGAAAACAACGAGAGGGTGTGAATAGTACTTTATAAAGATAATAAGGAAATTACGCCTAATTAAATAATCCCTTGTGCAAACCTAGGGCAGAATGAAAAGAGAGATACAAACGCAAACGCAAACGCAAACAAGAGATTTACCCCGGTTCGGATTCACCGAGTCTCCCCGACTCTTTTGAATCCTACTCCAGTAACCCACTAGCAAACCCGTTAGTGATTAGTGATCCATTAATACACACTTACCAAAACCTGACAAGTGAAAAACCAATACACTTTCTTCCACTTTCCACAAACCGGGAATGGACTACTCTCACAACCGAGAAGAACCTTTCTTCCACTTCCCATAACCTGAGAATGGACTACTCTCACAACCGAGAAGACTTCTCAAATATCAAGAGAAAATGTAGAACGAAATATGAAACAATTTCACAACCTATGCCTTGAATAATACTCTTAAGAATGAGGTAATACAGGTGTGTGAGATGTACTCTAAATGATGAGAGTGAGAGCACTAACTTGTCTCAAGAAGTGTAGCAATGAATGCTAGAAGCTGATCTTGAAAGCTTTGGAGACAAGTTGATCTTTAAAGATTGAGTTTGAATTGCTTTGAATGCTCTTGAATACTCCAGAATGAAATTAATGATTTTGAATCACTTGAGAGTGTATTGAATGAAGTCTTAGATGTTTAGCTAACCTCTCAAGTCAAGACGTTAAAGCTCTATTTATATACCACTGAAATCTGCTCACAAACCGCTAAAAGCCCCAAGCATTTAATGTCGCAAACGGCTCTTAACGGATAGAAATCCTAGTCACCAGTCGCCTGAAGGACCAGTCGGATGTTGTACTGTTCTGAGTGTGCATTAAATGCAGTCTAACGAACATATAGAAGAATACTTCCCAGACGAATCGTTCACTGCTCAGTCTTCTGGCACAAAGGCATCAGACGTCTAATCATACAAATAGTAAACAACTTGGTTACTTGAATATAGTTGGTCTGACTATCAAGGCGTCTGATGTACATCATACAGACGTCTGGTAATACAACTTCAGATGCCTAATCAAGACTGACTGTAGAAATGAGCTATTGGCAATATTTCCATTAATTTACCAGACGTCTTATGTATATCATCCAGACGTCTGTTTTCCGTCAGTCATCAGAGGACGAGTAACTGGACTTTCGACTTGAATTATTCAGACGTCTGGAGTTAATCATCTAGTCGTCTGATGATTCGTTCAGACGTCTGGAATTAGAACTTCAGGCGTCTGATCATAATAGGGTTCTGGAGAACAAAATGCATATGAGCATCAGGCGTCTGAAGGCAAAGTACCAGCCGTCTGGGTGAGCTGAATAACTCTTCTCTGAGTGTATGCAAGTTCTAACCCTATGACATTAAATGATATATGAACTAAAGTGTTTTGTGAGTGTTATGAGTAATATTCTAAAGAGTCTGTTCAAGGCTTAACATGCTAATTCAACTAAGAAGTAAAGAAAGAAGGTTTACATATTTATTCACTTTACTTCCTATTGAATGCCTTAAAGACTTTCATTGAGCTTGTGAAGTCCAATACTTTGACTTCCTTGAGATCACTCCTTGTTAGTCATTGAGCTTTGTTGAGTTCAAAGCTTTGATTTCCTTGCATTCACTTCTTGATTTCTATACTTCATTGATTGATGTCCTTGCATCAATTATCTGAGTCATCATCTTCATTTGATACGACTTTAACTGTATTGAGGATGCTCTCCTTAACTACAAATCATAGAGATTAGTCACAATTGATTATTATTGTTTATCATCAAAACCACATTGTGAAATCCAATATCCAACACTCTTCCACTTTTTGATGATGACAAACAATCATAACCATAATCAATAATTGTGCTTGAAATTAAAATACTTACTCATCTGCATTGATGCCAACCATTTTAGTCCAGATAAACATATGAATAATGAATCATCAATGCTTAGTCAAGGATATGTGTATCACATGAATTGTGTATTGTACTCACTAAAGCCAACAATATATATGAATACACAGGCATGAACATATAGTGATACACATTGAGTAAGTTGAAGCATGAAAGAATCAATCATATTGACATCAATTTGAAAAATTACTCCCCATGAATTATACAATCAGTATTCTTCTCTCTTCTAATGACCATGTGGTTATTCTCTCCTCCTTTGTCATAATCCATAAAGAGTGGGAGGATAAGAACAACATAATTCTCAAATGAAGGTGTTGTCATGTAGCCATTCATAAAGTCTTTATCACAGGGTCGCGACAATAGTAGTCTTCGCATCCAAATATGAAATGTATATTTAGAATAACTCCACCTGAATTATATAACAGTAGCAAGGAATCATGGAGTTATTTTCAAAATATAATCATTAATCATGGAATAATCAATTCTCTCTGCATATCAATTCTCTCTTCTTATGAAATAATCAATTCATGCCTATATGGCCTATATGATGAATATCAATGGACAAAAATAATGCCAACATAAGTGAAGGTGATCTCATATCACCATTAAACTAAGCATGAAGCATCAAATCTAATATGGAGATAACAATATTCAACATTTATATTGGAAGTGCATGATAAGATAATTATCAACATAAAAGCACATTTCAAAAAAGCACTTGCATGATCTCATATCACCATTAAACTAAGCATGAAGCATCAAATCTAATATGGAGATAACAAATATTCAACATTTATATTGGAAGTGCATGATAAGATAATTATCAACATAAAAGCACATTTCAAAAAAGCACTTGCATATATATATATATATATATATATATATAGGAAAAAGGGGATCTAAGGTGCCTCCTTAGATGGAAATCTAAGGAGGCGCCCCCATTTCCTCACATCTTCTACAATTTTTTTGGAAATATTTTTCATGGGGTTGTTGTTCACATCATGGATGATCAACATACCAAATTTCAAGGGATTCCAAAACTTTTTGAGCCCCCATCTACCCATTACAACTTCAACGGTATAAAAACGTGCTTAAAACCCCACGAAGTTGTAAGGGGTAGATGGGGGCTCAAAAAGTATTGGAATCCCTTGAAATTTGGTATGTTGATCATCCATAAGGTGAACAATAAACCCATGAAAACATATTTCAAAAAATATGTGTGAGATGTGGGGAAATGGGGGTGCCTCCTTAGATTGAATCTAAGGAGGCACCTTAGGATCCCTTTACCCATATATATATATATATATATATATATATATATATATATATATATATATATATGTTGACTAGGATCCATTCAGATGGATCAAACATGCGGATTCATCCAAGTGGAATTTAAAGTTAGACAATGTAAATAGAAAATCCGACCGTTGGATGTCATCTAACATGTCTAAACTACCTTCAAACAAAATTTCAACTAATTTGGACATGTTTTGCCCATGCATCAAGTGGTTGCAAAATTAGCCGATTTTATAACTATTCAAAAACATCGATTTTGAAACCACTTAATGCATGGGCAAAACATGTCCAAATTAGTTGAAATTTTGTTTGGATGTAGTTTAGATATGTTAGATGACATCCAACGGTCGGATTTTCTATTTACATTGTCTAACTTTAAATTCCACTTGGATGGATCCGCATGTTTGATCCATCCGAATGGATCCTAGTCAACATATATATATATATATATATATATATATATGAGATTAATGGAGAAGTGCTGACAGCGCTGAAAATATTTCAATTTCCAGCGCTGTCAGCGATCTGGGTTTGTTAGAGTATTTTTTTAAAAAATATTTTTTGGTAGATATACTTGTTAGGTAGCTCCCCACAAATTTTCAGATCGATCCAACACTGTTTGAGCCTCCGTTCATCGATTTCAAAAACGTTGCGCAAAACTGTTCGACCTGAAAATTTGTGGGGGGCTACCTAACAAGTATATCTACTAACTGCAAAATTTTTAAAAAAAAACTCTGTAGCAACCCCAGATCGCTGACAGCGCTGGAAAAATTTCCTGCGCTGTCAGCACTTCTCTATTATTCTATATATATTTATGGAAAAGGGATCTAGAGTGCCTCCTTAAATTAAATCTAAGGATGCGCCCTTATTTCCCTCCATTTTCTACAATTTTTTTATGGAATTGTTGTTCACATCATGGATGATCAATATACCAAATTTCAAGGTACTCCAATACTTTTTGAACCCACATCTACCCCTTACAACTTCAACGGTCTGAAAATGTGCTGAAAATCCCATGAAGTTGCAAGGTGTAGATGAGGGCTCAAAAGTATTAAAATCTCTTGAAATTTGGAATGTTGATCATTCATGAGGTGAACAACAAACCCATGAAAAAAATTCAAAAAATATGGGAGACATGGAAATGGGGGCGCCTCCTTAGATTCAATCTAAGGAGGCACCTTAGGATCCCTTTACACACACACATGATGTCAAAGGTACACAATACACCTCCATCCAAAATTCATACACATCATCATGCTATATAGTAGAGTACTAAATCAAATAAGGATAACTCAAGACACATCAAGGTTGAGGTGGTGGAGGACACGAAGTGGGAGGTCCAGAAGTCTCTGCAGGAGCTTGCTCAGAGGCAGAGGTATGCTCTAAACCAATAGGTGTGGGGACCATTCCCTCTAGCTTAGTAGATATCTTCCGAACATGGAGTCTCAAAACTTCAATTATCTTCTCCTGAATCTCAATCTTCATTAGTTGTGACTGAATGACAGAGACAACGGTGGTCATTTGACCTTTCAACCCCTCCTGCTCCTGACGCATAATCTCAATGTGGGCACACATAGTTTCATGGCTCTTATGCAGCTTGGCCATACGAGTCCTTGTGTTTGAGTAAGACAGATTTAACCATTCCTTGACGAAAGTAAGATCGTCACGGAGCATGCAGACTAGATAGCAGATAGGCTAAACTCATAATCTCCCAATCGACAAGTGAGATCCTTATGGAGTTGAGTTGAAGACGAGGGGATGGATGAAACCCTCAGACTATCCTGAAGACGTATAAGGGAGGAGAGTATGCGCTCATGATCTTGGTCAAGACATACGACAAACTCCTCAATCTTCTGTAGATCAGCACCAAAGGACATTTGCCTATCATTCAGGCAAGTGTTTTTGCTGACCATAAGAAAACTTCTTGTTCTGATCTCCTCAAAGGGATCTTCAAAGACTGGAGAGTCAGAAACTACAGGAACTTCTTCAAGATCCGGTGGGAGTTCAGATGCAAATGGGTCGGAAGTTTGTGTCGGAGAAGTGACAAAAGTAAACTGAGGAATAGTCGATCGGAGCTGATCCTATAGAGACGAAGAGATAGCTCGACGTCTCGATCTCATAAAGGCCTTAGCAATGGAGATTGGTGACTTGCGAGAGCGTTTAGTTCGAGCCATGTCGAAACCTTAGAGTTGATATAGAAAGATAAGAATTTTAGAAGAAAACCCTAGATGACGAGATGATCAGTGTAAAGATTTGAGTATCATTTTACCTTTAACACTGACACGATATTGTTGAATGATCGATGAATCAATAATGGCAGACGAAATGAACAGCTTCGCTTAAAACCCTAATCGAGTGAATCGGGGCTTTTAACGATCGTGCGTTAAATCTCAGCCATTGGATCAAAAATTTGATCCGACTTAAGAGCTTTCGACAGACGTCTGGAGTGAAGTAACCATGCGCCTGGAGAAATAACAAGATGGAGAGAATATAAAGAGCCAGGCGTCTGGAGAAATAACGAGATGGAGAGAATATAAAGAGCCAGGCGTCTGGATCAAGCGAATCAGACGTCTGGTCGACAGAATCTAGATGATGTAACTTAATCAGTTACGATGATCAGGCGTCTGTAGCAGACTTATCAAGCGCATGTCGAACTCTTCAGCCGTCTGGTATGGTATGACAACATCAGACGACTGATCTTGTGAAGTCTGAAGATGATTGCTCTCAGAAAAAATTTGACAGACTGACAATTCAAATACAAGGCATCGGTAGTACACTATCCAGTCGTCTGACAAACGATTCAGACGTCTGGTAGGACATCATCAGACGTCTGGCCATATTGAAAAATCTGAGAGACAGAAATGTCTGATACATAGACGTCTAGTTCAATTACACCAGGCGCCTAACTTACATCATAGAGCTTGGGTTGATCATAGAAGGATTTCAAATACGTGTTCTCAAGCTGTTAGATGAAATATGCAAATTGTAATACCCTGAAAGCTACTACACAAGTACTAGAGGGGGGTGAATTGTACTTTTAAAATAATTAAGAGGATAATTCCCAATTATCGTGCAAACACAAACAACAATGCAGAATAAAGATAGACAACACAAATAACACAAAACAAACAATAAATCTAACGGGTTCGGATCCACCCAAGTCTCTACGACTTGTTCTTGGTGATCCTACGTCCCGAACACCCGGATCCCTTCCGGCTACTTGAGTTAGAGTCTACTAACTCAAGCTTCCACTAAAAACTTCTTGTAGCAACTACTACAAGACAAATGAATACAAAGATTCAATCGTGACTCCCACAAACCGGGATCACGTACCTCTCACAAACCGAGATCAAACTTTAATAAAGAGTTTAATGAAATATAAAATACTCACCACAAATTCCTATGCCTGAGAGATACTTACAGTATTAGGGCAAGGAAGGACGATGGAGAGAAAAGATCACGAAGAACGATTGAAACCCTAGCACCACTGAGATGAACAGATGGAGACAGCTTGGATGATGATCGTGATCCTTGAATCCTTCGGGAGATTGAACGCTAAAGAGCCAATGATCTCTAGAAAAGGATTAGGTCGAAAAGAGAGCTATGTTGTGAACGGTTATTTAACCGTGTTGGTTGAGATTCTGGGCTATCCTAGAGATATGCCCACATCTTTGTAGCTCATGTTTGTATTCACCCCTATTGCCTATAAATAAAGAGTTGGGGACTCCTCCCCCAATAGTTGATTCATAACACGTTATCAGCACGAACCTCTAAAAAAATTTCCTCAAATTTTTTCGTTCCGTTCGTTGCGAAGGCAAGAGGAGACGGGAGATCCACGAGCGCGGTGCAAGGCTTCCTCAATCGAGAGTCGTCATCCGCGTAGGGCTTCGTGCAACCGTCGCTATATCCGGAGGACGGATATAGAGGTAAAAACACTAAAACGATGTTTTTAATCATATGTATGATTGCCCCTCCCCTAGATCTCTCAAGATCGATACGGGGATCTATTGTCGCCTTGAAAACGACGAATCGTTCATCTCAAAAAGCCAAACTTTTAGGGTTTAATTTGTGTTAGCCCTTGTTTGTGCCCTACGTCGGTTTGTCGCCCTCCGCCTGCAGCGAGGGGGGGTCGCTGCCGTCGCCCGAAAGGGTGGCTCAACCCGACCCTGTGCCCCCCCCCCCCCCCCCCCCCCGCGCCTGTAGCGTGGGGGGCGGCCCCTAACCCACGCCCGAAAGGGCGGCTCCGACCGCCCTTCCCCCCCGAAGCGGGGGGGGCCGCCCGCTGTAAACCGCCCGAAAAAAGGGCGGCTGCCCGCCCTTCGCCCCCCGCCTGAAGCGGGGGGCGGCCCGCTGCCCCGCCCTTCGCCCCCCCCCCCCCCCCCCCCCCCCCGCCTGCAGCGAGGGGGGTCGCTGCCGTCGCCAGAAAGGGCGGCTCAGCTCGACCCTGTGCCCCCCCCTGTAGCGTGGGGGGCGGCCCCTAACCCACGCCCGAAAGGGGGGCTCCGACCGCCCTTCCCCCCCGAAGCGGGGGGCGCCCGCTGTAAACCGCCCGAAAAGGGCGGTTGCCCGCCCTTCGCGCCCCCCGCCTGAAGCGGTGTGCGGCCCGCTGCACCGCCTGAAAGGGCGGCTGCCCCGCCCTTCCCCCCCCCCCCCCCGCCTGAAGCGGGGCTGCCCGCTGCCCCGCCCTTCGCCCCCCGGCCTGTGCGCCGCCCGAAAGGGCGGCTGCCCCGCCCTTCGCCCCCCCCCACCTGAAGCGGGGGCGGCCCGCTGCGCTGCCCGAAAGGGCGGCTGCCCCGCCCTGTCCGCGCCCCCCCACCCCCCCCCCCCCCCCCCGCCCGCTGTCAGCTGAAAGTAGGCGGCGGCGGCGGCTAGGGCCCCCCAAGCCCAAGTGGGCTTCTTGGCCCATTCATCAAAAAAAATTTCCTTTTTTTGGCCGCGAGCCTGAAGCCCGCAGCCGGCCTGCGGGCTTCAGGCCCGTGTGCCACACTAATTTAAAACAAAAACAAAAAAATATTATAATATCTGCGGGCCTGAAGCCCGCAGGCTGGATGCGGGCTTCAGGCCCGCAGGCCAACGTTTTACAAAAAAAAGGAAATTTCCCTGAGGGCCTAAAGCCCGCAGGCCGAATTCTTCGAAAAAAAGAAAGAAATTTGAAAGGGGGGCAAAGGCCAAAAACAAGCCTTAAAAGGGAACTTTTTGGGCTAAAATCTATTTAAAAAGGCGTTTGAGGGCTTATAAATTCGTGAAAAAACACGGTAAATTATGGGACAATTATCAGGCATTTAGGGGCTCTTGGGGATTCTTAGGGGCTATTTGGGATGTTTTAACGAGGAAAACCCTTTTCCTCCTACAACGAAAATGTCTACTTTGGGCTCTTAATCAATTCGATTGATTAAACCCACTTGCTTTACAACCCTTGCAACGTAATATTCTTTTACATGCTTTACATCTCTGGTAAATTATGTGGATATTATATGCATGGTTGTGCATCATATTTAAAATTTAATAATTAGGAAGATCCTGCGACCGCTCTGCCGTTAGTCAACTAACCTAACGGTGTATGACGTTGCCTAGTGGTCCAATAATTATTAAGTGATTAAATATTTTATCTTCATGTGAATATTACTGCCTGCGATGTCTGTGAATGAAAATGTTGATGAGCACAATATTTCTGCATGAATTGCTAAATGTGGTTTTTGGATCGGCCGTTTAGTCCACAGTTTATTTTCCGCACTTTTCTTTTTTTGAGAGAAATTGTAGTGATGAATTTATGTAAATGTCAAAGAAAGAAGACCAATTTCCATGGAGACGGAGGCCACGCTTGAAGCTGGAGATATCTTATAGGACCCACGGGGTTTCCAAAGTTGTATTTTCATTTTTAAAGCTGCAAATTTGTATATTTTGGACTGTGGACTTTGGACTTTCTTGTGGGACTGGCCGATCCACACATTTAGTTTTTCGTTTAATATTGCCTTCGCATGAAAATGTACTCTTTGATTAAATATTAATTCATGCATGTTTGTGCTCTGCTAGATAAATGGCTAAAATTGCAAGCGTTGATTTCAAAGTGCTGGATGCATCAGGTAGAAACTATCTAAGCTGGCAGCTAGATGTAAAGTTTCACTTGCGGGTAAAGTCCCTCATTGCTGATGTGACAGACAAAAAAAAGTTAGCGATATAGAGAAGGCGCAAGCCATCATCTATATTCGCCGTCATGTGGATAAGACCCTAAAGGCTGCATATCTTACGGTCGAAGATCCACTTGAGATGTGGACTGTCCTTGAGGACAGGTATAAACATCAGAAAGATGTTATACTCCCAAGGACACGATATGAGTGGGAGAACCTGAGACTGCAGGACTTTAAGTCCATTGCTGAATACAACTCAGCACTTTTTAGCATCACCTCACGCCTGAAGTTGTGTTGTGAGAAAGTCTCAGAAGATCGCATGCTGGAAAAGACGTATACGTCTTTCCATGAAAAAGATGCGATACTCATGCATCAATACCGTGAACGCAAGTTCACCAAGTATTCAGAGCTGCTGTCATGTCTTCTCATGGCCGAGCAAAACAGAGAGCTTCTTCTCGACACTCATAATATGCGCCCTCCCGGCACTGCCCCCCTACAGAAGCTCACCATGCCTCTTCCTTCAAAAAGAAGATGGATAATAAAAGAAAAGGGGGACAACAGAAAAGAGCCAAAGGCCCACCACAGCAGCGAAAGAATGAAGAGAAGCGCAAGTGCACCTAGCGCAGGAATGACAACAAGAAAAATGATGCACCCCCACCCAAGAGGGATTGGGAAGACCAGTGCCACAGCTGTGGCATGAAAGGCCACTGGTCTAGAGTGTGCAGGACCCCAGTGCATCTCCAGAAGCTTTATAAACAAAGCAAGAAAAAGAATGCTGAATCAAACCTGGTGGCTGCGAACAATGCAGTCAAGTTCACAGCCAAAGACTTCGAGTCAGATGATATGCTTGATTAGCCAGCTTTATTTATCTTAGCATTTTTAGCATTTCAAGAACAATATATTCTATGAGAGCTTATATGTAATTTGAATTCTGTTGAATAAAATTTAGTTTTCTGAATGCAAATGTTTACTCATCTTTTTAGATGGGATGCTCTCATGACTGCGTAGTAGACAGCGCGTCGACACATACGATCCTTAAGCACAAATGCTATTTCCATAGCATTACTCCATATAAGAGCCCTGTAAACACAATTTCAGGGCCATCGGACATAATTGAAGGTTCTGGGAATGCAACCTTGTTGCTCCCCAATGGGACAGAAATAAAAATTAAAGATGCACTTTACTCTCCGAATTCCAAGAGAAACTTACTAAGTTTCAAAGATATCCGTCTTAACGGATTCCACTTGGAAACAGCAAATGTAAAAGAATATGAATTACTATATGTAATGTCTCAAGAAAATGAAGTTAGAACCATACTTGAACGTTTTGAGAGCCTTTCATCGGGCCTCTACCATACAAAAATTCGGAGAGAGGAAGCAAACTTGACGGAGCACCTGAAGTGCCCGACATCTGCCAAATTCTTACTTTGGCACGATAGACTTGGCCACCCCGGATCTGTGATGATGCACCGCATCTTATCACAATCCCACGGGTATAACCTGAAGAACCAGAAGATTCTTCAGAAGGGAGAATTCCCTTGTGTATCCTGCTTCAAAGGTAAATTAATAACAAGGCCATCACCACTTAAAGTGGATATCGAGTCTCCTAGCTTCCTCGAACGGATATATGGAGACATATGTGGACCTATCCACCCTCCTAGTGGGCCCTTTCGGTACTTTATGGTACTGATTGATGCATCTTCGAAATACTCGTATGTGTGTCTACTTTCAACCCGCAACTTAGCTTTTCCAAAGCTCTTGGCACAAATAATAAAGTTGCGGGCGCATTTTCCAGACAACCAAATTAAGAAAATACGTCTGGATAATGCGGAGGAATTTACATCTCAGTCATTTCAAGAATATTGCCAGGCAACGTGAATTGAAATTGAACATCCGGTGCTGCATGTTCACACCCAGAACGGGTTAGCTGAGTCGCTAATTAAAAGACTCCAATGGATTGCACGTCTATTGCTGATGAAATCCCAGTTGCCGGTGGATGCATGGAGACATGCAATCTTGCATGCTGCATCACTAATAAAAATAAGACCATCAGGAGGTCAGAGTCTATCTCCAATGCAACTTGCATATGGAACGTCGCCGAACATTTCTCACTTGAGAATCTTCGGCTGCGCAGTTTATATCCCCATTGCACCACCCCAGAGGACCAAAATGGGCCCTCAACGTCGCCTAGGTATTTATGTAGGGTTTGACTCATCCTCCATTATAAGATACCTAGAACCCCAAACGGGGGACACTTTTAAGGCACGTCTTGAAGACTGCGACTTTGATGAGACGTATTTCCCCAAAATGGGCCTAGACATTGAAAAGTCTAGCGCAAAGCAAATGTTAACGTGGGATACAAAAAGTCTGACCCACTACGATCCGGTAACAAAACAATGTGATGATGATATCCGGAAGATCTTACACATCCAGGACACAGTCCATAGATTACCGAATTCGTTTACTGACAACCAGAAGATTGTCAGATCACACATCCCTGCTGCGAATACTCCAGCTAGGATTGACATCCCAAAGGATGGATGCAATCCACCAGCAGCAGAAGTGGCTACACCTCAACAGAAGAGAGGCAGACCACCAGGCTCCAAGGATAAAAATCCAAGAAAAAGAAAAATATCCGGAGACCTTGGGATGATATCCCCACAGAGAAACGAGCTCGTGTCCATACCATCTCCCCTCCCGGAATCCACTGCAGAGGAACTGCCGGGAGAAACTGAAATATCATTGAATTATGTACGTACATTGGAGATATTGGACAGAAAGAGTACAGTCGTCGACGATGACTTCGCGTTTCACATTGCCATTCACGTCGCCGGAAGCGACAATGATTATGAACCACATTCCATTGTTGAATGCAAACGTAGAAATGACTGGCCAAAGTGGAATCAGGCAATAGAAGCCGAGTTGGACTCGCTTCAGAAACGAAAAGTCTTTGGGCAAATAGTCCAGACACCTACCGGTGTCAAACCTGTGGGATACAAATGGGTATTCGTCAGAAAAAGAAACGAAAATAATGAGATCGCACGCTACAAAGCTAGACTTGTAGCACATGGATTTTCCCAAAGACCGGGAATAGACTATGACGAAACATACTCCCCGGTCATGGATGCGATCACTTTCAGATTCCTGATAAGCTTAACAGCAAAGGAAGGCCTAGATATGCAGCTAATGGATGTTGTGACTGCATATCTATACGGCAATCTCGACAAAGAGATTTACATGAAACTTCCTGACGGCTTTTCTATGCCTGCTGAACTAAAAGATAGACCTCGGGACGTCTATTCTGTTAAGCTACAAAGATCATTGTATGGTCTCAAACAATCAGGAAGAATGTGGTACAACAGACTCAGTGAGTTCCTTGTTCCACAAGGATTCACAAACAATGAAGTCTGCCCTTGTATCTTTATAAGAACAAAGGGAAAAGGATTCGTAATAATTGCTGTCTACGTAGACGATCTAAATCTCATAGGATCTCTTGAAGAGATTACTGAGATATCTGTAAGCTTAAGAATTTGAAATGAAAGACCTAGGCAAAACGAAGTTCTGCCTTGGCTTACAGATTGAACATCTAAAAGATGGAATCCTACTACATCAAACCACATACACGAAGAAAATGTTACAAAGATTCCATATGGACCAATGTCATCCACTAAGTACACCTATGGTGGTACGATCTCTAGATGCACATAAAGACCCCTTCCGGCCGCTGGAAGAGGGGGAGGATATACTTAGTCCAGAAGTTCCATATCTGAGTGCCATCAGAGCACTACTATATCTGGCAAACTGCACGCGTCCCGGCATAGCGTTCGCAGTAAATTTGCTAGCCAAATACAATGCAGCGCCCACACAGCGCCACTGGACCGGGGTTAAGCACCTTCTGCGCTACCTCCAAGGGTCTACAGATTTGGGACTCTTCTAAAAATGGAATATCCTCTACACTTGCAGGTTATGCTGATGCATGTTACTTGTCTGATCCCCACAAAGCAAAGTCACAGACTGGGTACGTGTTTACCTACGGAGGAACAGCCATTTCCTGGAGACCCATCAAGCAAACCTTGACGGCGACCTCATCCAATCACTCGGAGATCATTGTCATCCATGAAGCAAGCAGAGAATGTGTATGGCTATGCTCAGTTGTCCACCATATCCTGTCTACGACCGGACTGAAGACTGGAGATCTCGAGCCTACTACCATGTTCGAGGACAATGCTGCTTGCATAGCTCAGTTACGAGGTGGCTTCATTAAAGGCGACAGAACGAAGCACATTTCACCAAAGTTCTTCTGGACGCACGAGCTACAGAGAGATGGCAAGATCGACATCCGACAAGTGCAATCATGTGACAATTTGGCAGATTTGTTCACTAAAGCCGAGACGCCTAAGAGATCTGAAAGCTTGATAGCTTGTACAGATCATGGGGAGTTAGGTAGAGTTTGTACTCTTTTTCCTTAACTATGGTTTTTCCCACTGGGTTTTCCATAGCTAAAGGTTTTGATGAGGCAAATCTCACCAACTCAGGATCCTGAAGTATCCACCCCATGTGAGACTCTTCTACGCTCAGAATCCTGAAGAATTCACGAGCAGAGTCCACACCTATGGCTGGATAAGGGAAGTGTTGTGAACGGTTATTTAACCGTGTTGGTTGAGATTCTGGGCTATCCTAGAGATAGGCCCATATCTTTGTAGCCCATGTTTGTATTCACCCATATTGCCTATAAATAAAGCGTTGGGGGTTCCTCCCCCAATAGTTGATTCAAAACAAGCTAGAGCTTTTTCAAGAATTCGAGCCTTTGAAAATAATAATCGTTATATGAAAAACTAGATCTGAATGTCTACACATAAGGGAAGAATTTCCATGTTTGAAACGCATCAAACAGATATGGAAAGAATCAAAACAGATCCAGGAAAATCGTGGAAATAAAATCTCCAGCGTCTGGAAAATTAAAGCAGCTTAATCAGTCTATGAAGGATCATTAACCGATTAAATGGAGAACTAGTCGGTCGGTGAGCCTTCTTGGACCGACTGGTTTGAAACAGAGATTTTAGTAAAACAAGTCACGATAATCTAGTCGGTCTAAGAAGAAACACTAACCAACTAGTTTGATAACTAATCGGTCGGTAAACCATCTTGGACCGACTAGTTGCTAACAGAGATTTGTGTGAAAGAAGAAAGAAAATCTAGTCGGTCTAAGAAGAAACACTAACCGACTAGTTTGAGAACTAATCGGTCGGTGAACCTTCTTGGACCGACTAGTTGGTCAACAGAGATTAGCCTAAGATTCAAAAGGATGGCTAGTCGATCCAAGAAGAATTCCTAATAGATTAGATTGACATTTAATCGATTAGTTCTTCAACTTGAACAAACTAAGATGCACCAGAAGCCACGTAGAAGAGCGATAGGCTAAGGGACCCTATCTAATGGCTTCTACGGCATTCCTAGTAAATAGATAAGATAGTTAAGAGGGATACTAAGCAAGTATGACTCAAGACTTAACATTCTATAAAGTAGAGAAAGAAGACAGAGATAAACAGGAATAACCGTCTTCAAAGCTCTAACATGATGAGTCTGAATCTCTTGACTTGATCAACAAGTCCTTAAGCTTCAACGAAGCTTCAGGCACAATGATCATGTGCTCTAAAGAAGTCTTGAGACGTCGCTTGAGCTCTATAGAGTAAATTGGCGACGATCTCCATAACTGCGCTCAAAGAGAATTAGTACACGATATTTATGTTTGTTCACATCAAAACCAAATCAGGGGAATCAATACTCAACATTCTCCCCCTTTTTGGTGATGACAAACCAACATAAATATAAATCAACAATAATGAAATTTACTTCTCCCCCTGCATTGATGACACGTTAGTTCCATATTAAATAATAAACAGAAGCATAAAGCAGAAGAGAAAAGAATAAAACATGATCCAACTATCGAAATATAGGATCGGAATCCATAGATTTTTATATCTTCACTCCCCCTGAATCTAGCATATGAAATTATATTCACGGTAATGTTTAAATTATCATTTAGCACTAAGTCATTATTAATTCTCTCCTCCTTTGGCATTATCCAAAAAGAGCAGGAGGAAGTCAACGACAACAACAATGGCTAAACAAAAGTTCAAACAAGAGAGTCGAAGAATATGACGACGGTCCAAATGACACCAAGGAAAACATCGAAGAAAAACAAAGCGTGTCAACTAGACCATAGTCGAAAAAAACGGAAAGAGAGAACATCAAAAACAACATTAAATCATATGATTGATTAAAGGAACAATCTCTCCAATATCAACATTTTAGCGATAGGAATGCATGGAAAACAATTCATATTTTCATACAAACAAAGCTAGCAAACAAACATAGTCGTCGAGCGATGAAAGAAACAACAGAGGCCCAGCACAACATGCACAATGATACGAACTGCAACAGGATGTATAGATATATAGAACCAGTAAAAGAAATACATCCAGGCAACAAAAATATCTAACATCAGCAGAGAGTAGCATAAGTGTACGAGCAGATATCAACACAACAGCACAACAAACACCAAAATGTAACAAAAAATACAACCAACTATCCTAGCCTCACTCTCTCACAACTAGATGTGTCATCCAAAGTGGTCAAAGGAGAGTCATCCAAGGTAGGCTCAGGAGGCAGAGGCAGGAGCTGCACCAGCGTCAGGCTGTGTAGTCGGAATGGCAGACTCTGAAGCAACAGAAGTATCTGCCGAAGGGATGGTGGCAGCAGGAGTGCCCTCGGGGGCACAAACAGGAGAGGCAGCAGCATGCTCCTCATCTTCAGCAGCATCCATGGCTTCCTCATCAGAAACAGACGGAGGAACCTCAACACCCAAGTGATCACAAAGGCGCTCCAGCATCTCCTAACACCGCAAGAGACGAGCGTCCCGACGGCTCAGGTATGCTGAAGAGGCAGCGCTAGACGACGGAGGAGGAACAGAAGGGGTCGCCCGCTGAACATGTCTCAAGGTAGCAAGAGATTTCTTGACAGCGGTCGGATTCAAGGGAGGACCCAAAGGATGCTGATCGTCAGAAGGAAGGGGAACTCCAAAGTGACGGAAGACCAAAGTCAAGAGGCAAGGGTAAGGAATATGCACGGCCTTGGACGACTTCCTGATGCACTCAAAAGAGTCCATCTTGTCCAGAATGATACGGACCCAATTTATTTCACTCCCCTCAAACAGGGCATCAGCTTCAGAAAGGGCTGTGATGGAAGACTAAAAGAACCGTACTTCGGAAGAAGACACGACTTCAGAATCAAATTGAGAACCCATGCATTCGGCTTGAAGGATTTGGAGGGAACACCTATCATGGTGGGATGATAATCATGCATGTAATAATGATGAGGGTGAACATATGCATGTGGGAGGAACACGTGCGTGAGTGTCTCACTTGGTGTGTACGTGCTTGTGGACGTGGAGCATAAAAGTCATCATAAGTGTGAACATGTGGAGTAGGATGTGTGTTCCTACGTGGTATGGCATTTGTGTACATAAATGCATGACCCTTCTTTGGATGTCCACCCAAAGTGGGTTTCTTTCCAAAAGGGGATGTGAACTTAGTGGAAGTACCATTGGAAGATGAACTACCCATGGGGTGTTTACTCCCACTAGTTGAGGCATCAGATGATGGCCTCACAAAGGTGGTGGAAGATTTGGATGAATTTTCCTTATTATATCCCAGCCCAATGCGATGATTGGCCGGAAGTAAATCATTCAGAATATTATCCAAACGATCCTTGTCTTTGTTAAATTTCTCAACACGGCCTAATGTGAACTCTATTTCTCAGTGAGAGAAAGTATTTGAGTATCCAAAGTAGACACTTGCGTCGCGAGTTCACAAACACGTGACTTGAGATTCTCATTCTCAATACTCAAAGTTGAGTTTCGAGAAATCAAATCCGCTTCTCATGTTCATCCGGATCCTCAATGTTAACATGCTCAAGTTGAGATTGGAGATTTACAATCTCAATTCTCAAGGCTTCAACGGTGTCATTGTTGGTGATGACAGGTTTAGGTGTGGTTTGAAGACTAGTTAGCTCATCTTTGATTTTAGTATATCTATTCACTAACTTAGAATACTTAGACCAAATTTCTTCATTAGCTAATCTAAGGTCATCCATAGTTACCTCTTCACCTTCATCCTCGCTTTCATCTGAAGCGGTCTCTTGATCATATTGTTCTTTTGCCATGAAGCACATGTGTGCTTTCTCCACTTGTTCTTCATCTGACTCACCACTTGAAGAGTCCTCTTCAGAGTCGGTGAATGTACCAACAAGCCATTTCTTGTACTTCTTGTACTTTCTTGACTTGTCGTACTTAGGTGCTGATGCGGTCGTCTACAAGAGGAGGCAAGCGGGCACGGGCACGGGCCGGAATTAGAGCTACCCACCTTATCTTACTTAGCTTGGTTTGTTTTTTTGCTTTGTAACATCTTAGTCATTGCTTAAGTCACGGTGTGTGCAATTAGCAATGACTAGATGAGTCCTATAAATACCCCAAAACCCCTAGTTGTTCATCATCGAAGAATTGAGATTAGATTGCCGTGACGGCTAGGGTTAGTGGGGGATTAGACTTGATCCTTTAATTCAAGTTAGGGAGTGATCTCTCCAGAAAAAGATCAAATCTATCTTATTGTTCTTCGTATTTCAATAGAAATTCCTCTCTTTTCCATTTTTCCTCTTTTAAATTCAGCCCTAAATACGATTTGACCCCCAAATCGTATCATTTTGGTATCAGAGCTCTCGGTCCTATGGCGAGCACACGGGCGACTGCGACAAAAACTCTGGAGGAGCGATTGGATGCGGAAATCACGGGGTTGCGAAAGGAGATGACGGATATGAGGGAAGAACTCAAGGCGGGTTTGAGCGCAACCATGGATGAGAAGTTGAATCGGGTCTCGGAGCGCCATTCGCGCGAGATGAAGGATGGGTTTGCCGAGGTGGCGAGGATGCTTCAACAACCCCAGTTTCTGCAGCGAGATCCAAATCCGCAATCGTCGGGTTCATTAGATCTGGTCTCACGGACAAATCATGGAAACGGCGACGAAGGAGTAGCATTTCCCCCACGGGAGAGCGATCCGAGGCAACCGGGAGGTGGGCGGGCCCTTCAAGGGGGCCCCGGTGGTCGGCCGCCCCCAACTGGGGGCGGCGAGGGCGGGCGGCCCCGAAACGGGGCCGCCGGAGGGCTACCGCCCCCTACGGGGGGCGGCGAACAGCAGCGGGCCCATCCGGGGCCCGCTGGGGTGTTCCCCCCCTAGGGGGCGGCGATGGTTGGCGCCCCCAGGCGGGGGGCGCGGGGGGGTTTCCGCCCCCGGTGGGGGGCGGAATGATGGGGCGGGCCCTCCTAGGGCCCGCCGATGGAGACCCGCCCCGGTTGGGGGCGGGGGAGGATGGGCGGCCCACCATGGGCCCGCGGGGGGTTTTCCCCCTCCTTTTGGGGGCGTCGACGCAGGTTGGCTACATGGAGGACCCCGGAGGGAACATGTGGACGAGTGGGACGATGTTGGAGCACTCGCCAATGGGAGGGCCCGGGAAGGCGTAGGGCAGTGGAGGGCCGAGGATCATACTTACCAGAGACGACAGACAGACAGGGGGGACCACTACGAGGAGATACACCCCCAGATATGCGAAAGCTGAAGGCACCACTGTTCGATGGGAAGGACCCCGATGGCTGGATCTTCCAGGTAGAGAGATACTTTGAGGTCATGGGCTTCGCTGAAGCAGATAGGCTGAGGGCGGTGGCGCTAAATTTCGAAGGAGAAGCCCTGGCGTGGTACCGGTGGACCCAGAAGCAGAGACCGATACGGACTTGGAGGGAGCTGACAGAGTGCCTGATGGAGAGGTTCCAGGAGACCCACGGGGGCGGGCTGTTTGAGCAGTTATATGCCTTGAAACAGGAGGGGACAGTGCGTGACTACATCTCGAGGTTCGAGACCCTCTCGAGCCGAGTAGAGGGGGTGTCAGCGGAATCGATGGAGGTGAACTTTCTGAAGGGGTTGAAGCCATCCGTGAGAGCAGAGGTAGGAGTGCACGACCCTCAGGGGTTGGCAGCTATGATGCGATTAGCCAGGAGGGTGGAGGACATGCAGACTCAGGAGAGGAGGTCTAGAGGAGTGTGGGGCGGGGTTGCGGCACGTAACCCAGTTCCGCCAGTAGTACCTAGGGTTACGACCGGGACCCCGGCCGCGGAGACCAGACCTGGAGGGCAGACCCGTCGGATGACCGAGGCAGAGATGAGGGAGCGCAGGGCCAAGGGGCTGTGCTTCAAGTGCGATGAGCGGTTCACTCCGGGGCATCGGTGCGCAGGACGAGCCATGCAGTTGGAGGTGGCGGCTGAGGAGGAAGAAGAGGGTGATATTACTATTATACTCGATGGGGAGGAGGCTGTGGCGGAACAACACCAGCACTTAGACGTCGTGGAGGTTTCTCTTAGCTCCGTGGTGGGATTCACTCCTTATCACACCATGAAGCTGATGGGCAGGTTGGCAGACCAGGAGGTGACGGTATTGATAGACAGTGGGGCGACCCACAATTTCATCTCCAGGAAGTTGGTGGAGCAGGTGGGGCTAGAAGTGAGTGAGACAGCCACTTTTGGGGTGATTTTGGGCACCGGCCAGAGGGAGGAGAGCAGGGGTGTCTGCAGGGCTGTGATTCTGGCAGTACAGGGAGCTCAGGTGGTGGTAGACTGTTACCCCCTGGAGCTGGGGAAGGTTGACTTGGTGTTGGGGATGCAGTGGCTACAGACATTAGGCGACACCAAGTTCAACTGGAAGATGCTTAGAATGGAATATCAGGAGAACGGAAGGACTGTGATCTTGCTAGAGGACCCCAGTCTGTGTTGTCGCGCAGCGTCCTTGAAGTCCTTGGCTCGGGCAGTGTCGATAGGAGGAGAGGCATATTTTGTGTCCTACCAGGAGTTTGGGGCAGAGGCAGAGGAGCAGAGGGCACCACCGGAGGTGGAGTTGTTGGACAGCTATGAGCACATTTTTCAGATGCCGCAGGGACTTCCACCGCAGAGAGACCATGAGCGCGCCATCGTGCTACGGGAGGGGGTAGCGCCCATCAGTGTCCGACCATACAGGTACCCGCATGTCCAGAAGGATGAGATCGAGCGATTGATCAAGGAGATGCTGCAGGCGGGGGTGATTAGGCCGAGTGTTAGTCAGTTCTCTAGTCCAGTGCTCTTGGTGAAGAAAAAGGACGGTAGCTGGAGGTTTTGTGTAGACTATCGTGCCCTCAACAAGGAGACGGTGGCAGACCGTTTTCCTATACCGGTGATAGATGAGTTGCTAGACGAATTACATGGGGCGTCGATCTTTTCGAAGATTGACCTGAAGTCGGGATATCACCAGATCCGGATGAAGGCAGAAGATGTACAGAAGACTGCTTTCAGGACTCATGAGGGGCATTATGAGTTCCTCGTCATGCCCTTTAGGCTGACGAATGCACCTGCAACATTTCAGTCGTTGATGAACAAGATATTCCAGCCTTACCTACGGCAGTTTGTCTTGGTGTTCTTCGACGACATCTTGGTGTACAGCCGGACAGTGGAGGAGCACGTGCGGGATTTAGAGACAGTGTTACAGGAGCTACAGGCCCACCAGCTGTATGCCAATAAGAAGAAGTGCACGTTCGCCCAGGCGAAGGTGGAATACTTAGGGCATGTGGTCTCAGCAGCAGGGGTGGCAGCTGATAGGAGCAAGATAGAGGCCATGTTAGATTGGCCGCGGCCAACTACACTGAGGGCGTTGCGGGGATTTTTGGGCTTGACTGGGTACTACCGCAAGTTCGTGCAGGGCTATAGTACCATTGCCTGGCCTCTGACTGAGCAGTTGAAGAAGGATGGGTTCCAGTGGACTGAGGAGGCGACTGCGGCGTTTGAGGCCCTGAAGGGGGCGATGACGACCGTTCCGGTACTGGCTCTTCCTGATTTTAGCAGACCCTTTGTGGTTGAGACAGGTGCTTCGGGGTACGGGCTGGGAGCAGTGCTGATGCAAGATCAGCGACCCGTGGCTTACTTCAGCCAGGTTTTGTCTTCACGGGCAAGACAGAAGTCCGTGTATGAGAGGGAGTTGATGGCGATTGCCTTGTCGATTCAGAAGTGGCATCCGTACCTGCTGGGGTGGCCATTTATTGTGCGCACGGATTAGAGGTCCCTGAAATATTTACTAGAGCAGAGGCTGGTGGCAGCGGACTATCAGAAGTGGTTATCTAAGCTTGTGGACTACAAGTTTGAGATACACTACCGGCCCGGGTTGGAAAACAAGGCTGCGGATGCGCTATCACGGCGGGAGGAGGTTACGTTCTTAGCAGCCTTGTCAGTACCACTGCTAGCGGATTGGGGGCTGTTATGGAGGGAGGTAGAGGCCGACGAGGAGTTGTCTAGAGTCCGCGAGGATTTGGTACGGGGGGTGACTGAGCACCCAGGCTATTCAGTGGAGGGACGACGGTTGTTGTATCGGGGAAGGTTGGTGATACCACGGGGTTCAGTGCACATTCCACTGATTTTTCAGGAATTCCATGGGAGCGCAATAGGGGGGCATTCTGGCGTCCAGCAGACATACATGAGGATGGCTAGGGAGCTGTACTGGAGGGGAATGAAGAAGGACATCGCAGAGATGGTAGCCCGTTGTGACGTCTGCCAGCGTCACAAATACTTGGCCATGGCACCAGCAGGGCTGCTGCAACCTTTAGCTCTTCCTGAGCGGGTTTGGGAGGGGATCAGTATGGATTTTGTGGAGGGGCTACCCAAGTCGGAAGGATACTCGGTGATTTTGGTGGTGGTAGACCGACTGAGCAAGTATGGACACTTCATTGGGCTGAAACATCCTTACTCTGCAGTGACAGTGGCTACGGCATTTATGCGGGAGGTGGTGCGTCTACACGGGTTTCCCGAGTCCATAGTATCAGATCGGGACACTGTCTTCATGAGCCAGTTCTGGAGGGAGTTGTTCAGGGTACAGGGGACCGTTCTGAGGAAGAGCACAGCTTACCACCCCCAGACGGATGGACAGACAGAGGTCGTCAACAGGAGCGTTGAGACCTACCTTCGCTGTTTTGCATCGGATTGTCCTCGGAGTTGGTATCGATGGCTGGCATGGGCGGAGTATTGGAACAATACTTCCTTCCATTCAGCCGCACAGACGACACCGTTTCGAGTGCTATATGGGAGGGATCCACCAGCGCTGGTCCATTATCGTTGTGGGACGACCCCGGTATCCCAGTTGGATCAGTACCTCGAGGAGCGAGAGGGGATTTTGGAGGAGCTGAAGAAGCATTTGGCGAGGGCTCAGAAGCTTATGAAAGCCAAGGCGGACGCACATCGTAGAGAGGTGGAGTTTGCAGTGGGGGATCAGGTCTATCTGAAGCTGAGACCATATCGACAGAGGTCGCTAGCCCGACGCCGAAACGAGAAGTTGGCCGTGCTGTTTTACGGGCCTTTCCAGATAGAGGCGAGGATTGGGCCCGTGGCATATAGACTGACGTTACCCCCAGGGTCTGCCTTACACCCAGTGTTTCACGTCTCTCAGTTACGACGAGGGGTTGGAGCGCAGACACCAGTGGCCACTCTGCCCTCTACATTGACAGCCGATTCGGAGGTGATGATGGCGCCCCAAGATATTCTGCAGGTACGACACACTGAGAGGGGCGGTAGGGAGGTGCTGGTAAGGTGGTTGGGGTTGCCTGACCACGAGGCTACTTGGGAGCGGGAAGATACCATCAGGGCTCAGTTCCCAGACTACAACCTTGAGGACAAGGTTCGTTTTTTGGGGGGAGTAATGATGCGGTCGTCTACAAGAGGAGGCAAGCGGGCACGGGCACGGGCCGGAATTAGAGCTACCCACCTTATCTTACTTAGCTTGGTTTGTTTTTTTTGCTTTGTAACATCTTAGTCATTGCTTAAGTCACGGTGTGTGCGATTAGCAATGACTAGATGAGTCCTATAAATATCCCAAAAACCCTAGTTGTTCATCATCGAAGAATTGAGATTAGATTGCCGTGACGGCTAGGGTTAGTGGGGGATTAGACTTGATCCTTTAATTCAAGTTAGGGAGTGATCTCTCCAAAAAAAGATCAAATCTATCTTATTGTTCTTCGTATTTCAATAGAAATTCCTCTCTTTTCCATTTTTCCTCTTTTAAATTCAGCCCTAAATACGATTTGACCCCCAAATCGTATCAGGTGCCTTCCATTTCTCCTTTTGTTTGTTGAGGGGACAATCGACCTTGATGTGTCCTGGCTTATTGCATTTGAAACACAAAGAAGAAGAAGCATTAGTAGAACCAACTTTGGATTTGTTCTTGAAGTTACCTTTTCGGAAGAACCGGTTAAACTTCTTTACCATGAGGGCCAAAGATTCCATGTCCAACTCAGCTTCTGATTCTTCACATCGGTAGGTGTGGTTTGGGCAGCCTTGAAAGCAATAGCCTTTTTCTTTAGCTCCTCTTGCGTCAAGAACGCCTTCATCTTGTTATGCATCTTGATCTTGTTGTCCTTTCGTACCGCATAAGACATTAAGGTACACATTAGTTGAACAACAGTATACTTAGACATATCATTACCTTCCTCGATGGTGTAGGTTCGCTTTTCCCAACTCGAAGGAAGTCCGACAATGATCTTTGCGACTTTCTCTTCTTGGGTATAGGTCTTCCCAAGAGCTTCCAATTCGTTGGTTAGATCCACGAAGCGAGCATAGTATTCCTTAATTCTTTCACTATGTTCCATGTGAAATAACACGAACTTTTTATTAGCAACAGTGAGTTTAGAGTGTTTTACCCTGCTCGTTCCCGTGTGCATGATGAGAAGTTGATTCCAAATCTGATATGCACTCTTACATGTGCATATCTTATTGAAGTCTTCAGGCTCCAATGCACATTGTAAGGCATTCATTGCCTTGGCATTGCTCACCTCTGCGGCAACCACCGCGGTAGTCCACTTTGTGAAGTCTTCTTCAATGGGCTCAACGTACTCCGTTAACGTGGCTCTCCAAAGTGACGCGTTTCGGAGGAAAGTTTCCATCCGGCATTTCCAGTACACATAGTTGGTACCGTTGAAGTGAGGAGGCCTGTTTGAGGAGTAACCTTCGAGCACTGAAGAGGCTCCTTTACGATTCTTGTAAGAGCTGTAGTCAGGAGGTGGTCTAACGGCCTTATTATCGTTTGTCATAGATATGAACCAAGCTCTGATACCAAATGTAATACCCTGGAAGCTACTACATAAGTACTAGAGGGATGTGAATAGTACATTTAAAATAATTAAGAGGATAATTCCCAATTATCGTGCAAACACAAACAACAATGCGGAATAAAGATAGACAATACGAATAACACAAAACAAACAATAGATCTAACGGGTTCGGATCCACCCAAGTCTCACTGACTTGTTCCTGGTGATCCTACGTCCCGGACACCCGGATCCCTTCCGGCTACTTGAGTTAGAGTCCACTAACTCAAGCTTCCACTAAAAACTTCTTGTAGCAACTACTACAAGACAAATGAATACAAAGATTCAATCGTGACTCCCACAAACTGGAATCACGTACCTCTCACAAACCGAGAGCAAACTTTAATAAAGAGTTTAATGAAATATAAAATACTCACCACAAATTCCTATGCCTTGAGAGATACTTACAGTATTAGGGCAAGGAAGAATGATGGAGAGAAAAGATCACGAAGAACGATTGAAACCCTAGCACCACTGAGATGAACAGATGGAGACGGATAGGATGATGATCGTAATCCTTGAATCCTTCAAGAGATTGAACGCTAAAGAGCCAATGATCTCTAGAAAAGGATTAGGTCGAAAAGAGAGCTAGAGCTTTTTCAAGAATTCGAGCCTTTGAAAATAATGATCGTTATATGAAAAACTAGATCTGAATGTCTACACATAAGGGAAGAATTTCCATGTTTGAAACGCATCAAACAGATATGGAAAGAATCAAAACAGATCCAGGAAAATCGTGGAAATAAAATCTCCAACGTCTGGAAAATTAAAGCAGCTTAATCAGTCTATGAAGGATCATTAACCGATTAGATGGAGAACTAGTCGGTCGGTGAGCTTTCTTGGACCGACTGGTTTGAAACAGAGATTTTAGTAAAACAAGTCACGATAATCTAGTCGGTCTAAGAAGAAACACTAACCAACTAGTTTGATAACTAATCGGTCGGTAAACCTTCTTGGACCGACTAGTTGCTAATAGAGATTTGTGTGAAAGAAGAAAGATAATCTAGTCGGTCTAAGAAGAAACACTAACCGACTAGTTTGAGAACTAATCGGTCGGTGAACCTTCTTGGACCGACTAGTTGGTCAACAGAGATTAGACAAAGATTCAAAAGGATGGCAAGTCGATTCAAGAAGAATTCCTAATCGATTAGATTGACATTTAGTCGATTAGTTCTTCAACTTGAACCAACTAAGATGCACCAGAAGCCAGGTAGAAGAGCGATAGGCTAAGGGACCCTATCTAATGGCTTCTACGGCATTCCTAGTAAATAGATAAGATAGTTAAGAGCGATAGGCAAGTATGACTCAAGGCTTAACATTCTATAAAGTAGAGAAAGAAGACAAAGAGATAAACAGGAATAACCGTCTTCAAAGCTCTAACATGATGAGTCTGAATCTCTTGACTTCATCAACAAGTCCTTGAGCTTCAACGAAGCTTCAGGCAAAACGATCATGCGCTCTAAAGAAGTCTTGAGACGTCGCTTGAGATCTGCAGAGTAAATTGCTGATGATCTTCATAACTGCGCTCAAAGAGAATTAGTACACGATATTTATGTTTGTTCATCATCAAAACCAAATCAAGGGAATCAATACTCAACACAAATATCTTAACTAAGCATTTATTAATGCTAAACACATATACAATCATCTCATATGATATCTTTTTATAATACATACACAATGCAAAAAAGAATCATAGTAAACAAATATATCTCATGAGTGAAATACACAACTTATGAATTTGATATATATATATATATATCCAAGAGATATTCATCAAATAACATGAGCATACCAAAGCATTAGATGAAATATAATAGACATGAGGAAAATGATCTTCTAGAGTTCGGATTCACCCATAATACCTAATTCTCTCCTAAGCCTCACAAAAGAGTCTTCCTTGAGTGGCTTGGTGAAAATATCGGCAATTTGGTTTTGGGTGTCGATGTACTCTGGATAAACATCCTTCTTAAGGACATGATCATTAATGAAATGATGTCTAATATCTATGTGTTTGGTACGAGAGTGTTGTACCGAGTTCTTGGATAGACAAATGGCACTTTGGTTATCAACCATAACAGGACAAGTGTCACACTCAATATCGTAGTCTTTAAGTGTTTGTCTCATCCATAAAACTTGTGCACAACCTAAACCTACGACAATATATTCTGCTTCGGTTGTGGAAAGAGATACCGAATTTTGTTTCTTGGAGAACCAAGATACAAGGGAATTTTCTACAAAATGGCAAGTGTCACTAGTACTTTTCATATCGGATTTACATCCAGCAAAATCGGCATCACTAAATGAAACTAGTTCATAAGTACATGACTTGGGATAAAATAATCCATAGTCAAGTGATTGGTTTAAATAACGGAAAATACGTTTGACCGCAACCAAATATGATTGTTTTGGTCGAGATTGATACTGTGCAATAAGCATACCGAAAACATAATATTGGGCCTACTAGCGGTAAGATAGAGTAAACTAACTATCATACCTCAATATTGACGAATGTCAACATCCGTTTCACGTTCATCTTTATCAAGATGTGTTGTCGTGCTCACTGGAGTACGCTTAGATGAAGAGTATCACATTCCCAAACGCTTGATCAATTACACCGTGTACTTAGTTTGATGGATGAAGATCTCTTGCTCCAATTGACGGATTTGAAGTCCTAGAAAGTAGGTGAGCTCTCCCATTTGGCTTATCTTAAATTCATCTTGCATGAACTTCACAAAATCTTTACAAAGTATAGAGTTGGTAGAACCAAATATAATATCAACATAAACTTGAATTAACAAAATGTCATTATCAAAATACTTAGTGAAAAGTGTTAAATCAACATCACACATTTTGAAACCCAAATCAACAAGAAAATTCTTTAGACGATCATACAATGCTGTAGAGGTTTGTCTTAACCCATATAGAGCTTTCTTGAGTCTAAACAAATGATTTGGTGATTTTCCATCAATAAACCCGGGTGGTTGTGAAACATAAACTTTTCAACATGTCCATTCAAAAATGCACTTTTCACATCCATTTGAAAAAGCTTAAAATTCTTAAATTATGCAAATGACAATAAAAGCCTAATAGATTTTAATCAAACTAACGGGACGAAAGATTCTTCAAAATCTATACCTTCTTCTTACCGATAACCTTGTGCTATTAACCTTGCATTGTTCCAAATAACTTCGTTTTCATCCGTCTTGTTTTTTAAGATCCACTTTGTTCCAATGACATTGTGGTCTACCAGAGGAGGAACTAATTCACAAACATTGTTCTTCTCAAATTGGATGAGTTCTTCCATAGCAATGATCCATAAGCTATCCTTACAAGTTTCTTCTATGCTCTTTGGTTCTATGGCTGAGACGAAAGCACAATGTGTGAATCGTTCTACCTGTAACCTTGTACGGACTCCATCTTCAATATTGCTTATCACTTGATCATATGGATGGTTTGGGACCGTAGCAAATGTCTTGGGTAACCCTTGATCATTAGAAACAAACTCAACCCCATCATTAGTAGGGTTAGTTGCAATAGAATCATCTAATTTTACATTGTTCAAAGAATAAAAAAAAATTCAAAATTCTCATCAAGGCGAGATAATGGAACATAAAAGTTCTCATAAAAAGAAATGTGAAGTGATTCTTCAACCGTTAAGGTTCTTTTATTAAATATCCGGTAGGCTTTGCTACGATCAGAGTTTCCAATAAATATGCATTCCTCGGAACGTGAATAAAACTTATCTAAATTACCGTGTGTATTCTTAATAAAACATTTAGAACCAAAAATACGAAAATAACGTACGTGAGGAATTTTGTTATAAAATATTTCAAAACAAGTTTTGTTAGTGCGGGGTCTCACAAGTGTCCTATTTAGCACAAGCACGCGGTATGAGCGGCTTCCGCCCAAAATTGTGAACCAATGTAGGTATCACTAAACATAGTGCGTGCGTGCACACTCAATTAGAGTTCTATTTTTCCTTTCTACAACACCATTTTGTGGTGGAGCACGAGGGAAGGAAAACGTGTGAGTTATCTTGTTCTCATCACAAAAATTAAAGAATAGTTCATTATCAAATTCACCTCCATGATCATTACGAATGGTGACAATGAACGTGCCTTGAATCTTATGAACTTTCTTAGATAAAATAACAAATTTCTCAAGTGCCTCATTATTACTATTCAAGAACTTCACCCAAGTATACCTAGAGAAATCAGCAACTACAAGTCCATAAAATGCATTTCCTAAGGATGCAACTCTTGTAGGCCCACATAAATCTAGATGTAAAAGCTCTATGGGCCTAAAAGTAGATGTTACATTCTTAATCTTAAATGATGATTTATGGAGCTTGCCTCGTTGGCATAAATCACAAAAACTTTTCTTATTAAAAGAAAGTTTTGGAAAGCCTGTAACTAGGTTGTGCTTGGACAACTTGTGAATATGCTTGAAGTGTACATGACCAAATCGTCGATGCCACAAAAGTTGTTCATTAGTATGAGCAACCAAGCATTGGTCTTAACTGTATTGTAAAAATCCAAAATATAAATATCCTTTTGGCGAGTGCTACTAAACAAAATACTATCATTAGCATTATCAAGAATAGTACACAATTCATTACCAAAGTTAACTTTGTAACTCTTGTCACATAGTTGACTAATAGAGATAAGATTGTGATTTAAACCATCTATAAGATACACATTATCCATGAGAGGTTTAAAAAGATTACCAACTTTACCTATTTCTATTATGAATCCCTTCTTATTGCATGCGAAAGTAACCAATCCACCATTCTTGATGCGGATAACCTTGGAGAGCAAGCTTGGGTCTTCCGTCATATGTTTGGAACACCCGCTATTGAGTATCCAACCCTTTCCTTTACATTTGGAGCAATCTTTTCCCATATTGCATTTTTTCCTCTCCTTGGATACCTATAGGATATACCATAAGCACATGGTACCCAAGTATGTTAGGTCCAGGGGGATTAGCCCTTTGGAAACCAAGTCCAAGTGGACTTTAGCTTCCCAACATAGTTCTCATTATCAATAAAATCCCTAAAGTACGATTGCATATACATTCCTTTATCATACATGCTAGTATATTTAGGATTCCAAATCAAATGACTCTTGGAAGTCATATGCCTTATAGGTGCATGCATTGGAGGAGATTGTCTCATGGGAGCATGCGGCATAAAAGCATGTGAATGTGTGTATGCATTTGGGTAAGCATATGCATAAGGATGGGTATGTGTTGGAGATATCCATAGTGTGATGCATGAGGATAAGATATGTGAGGAGATGATACATACCACGTGGTCTTGCACGATGTGTGCGTGCATTGTGAACATTCACATTCTTTTTCACATTCGGTGTATAGGAATGTGAAGCATGGTAAGCATGTGTGACATGTGGATAAGCATGTGGATAAGCATGTCCATGCGGTGGTTTAGCATAACCATATGCATGAGTAGGGGTGCATCCATGTGGATGTCTCACATGAGTATTAGTACGTACACGAGAGTGTGGTCTGTAAAACTCATCATATGTAGGAGCAACATGTGAAGGTGTTCTCCTATGTGGTTGGGTGCGTGTGTACATATACACGTCCCTTCCTTGGTTGTCCACCCTTGGTGGGTTTCCTTTCAAAAGGAGGTGTCACCGGAATGGTGCTAGTCTTGGTAGATGTACTACCCAAGAGTTTTGATGCTCCACTAGTGGAAGCACCGGAGGATGGCCTTACAAATTTAATATTGGCTCCACTATATGATGTGTGATAAGTGGAAGTATTATCATTTGAATATCCAAGTCCACCGTAGTGATTTGCGGGAAGTTGGTTTTCCAATATAGTATTCAATTTGTCCTTACCCTTGTTGAATCTATCAACATTAGAGGACATGAGCTCATATCTCTTTAACAGTGAAGAGAAATTAGTATCCAAATTAGATACTTAAATTTAGCTCTAGCACAGAGGATTTGAGAGCAACATTCTCATTTTCCAAAGTCATGGTATGCGATTGAAGTGTTTCAATCTCAATGTCATCACAATCACTAATTTGGACATTGTCCAATTGTGATTTGAAGGATATTACCACATTCATCAAACAATCATTTTGAGAAGCCAAAGAAGGTTTCTCTTTAATAAGTGCATTGTGAGTAATAAAATTAACATTCATATCAAAGTTCTTGGAAGAAGTAGCAATGCTAGATAGTTTGTCCTTAGCAATCATATATGGGTTAAACAATTTTTGATACTTATCAAATAATTGTTCATTAGCTAATTTGAGGTCATTCATTGTTACCTCATCTTTGTCACTCTCACTCTCATTAGAAGAGTCTTTTAAAGAGTTTCCCTTAGCCATGAAGCACGTGTGTGTGCTACATCTCCCTTTTCTTCATCGAAGTCATTGCTACTTGAATCATCGCTTGAATCATCCCATGTTCCTGTGAATCCCTTCGTCTTTTTGTTTTCTTTGTACACATCTTCTATTTCTCCTTATTCTTAAGCAAGGGGCAATCCGTCTTGATGTGCCCTGACTTATTGCAATTAAAACACAGAAGAAGAATCATTAGTCGAAACAAATTTGTTTCTTGGTTTGAAATTACATCTTCGGTAAAATCGTTGGAACTTCCTTGCCATAAGAGCTATAGACTCCATGTCCATTTCTTATCAGAGTCATCATCCTCCGAAGCGGCTTTGAAAGGAATTGCTTTCTTCTTTGATTCGGGTAGAGCTCTTAGAGAAATCATTTCATCATATTTTCTCAATGGCCGTGGTCTTCTTTTTCCATTCGGGGGTGACCGCCATAATGAGTGTCCTTATCTTTTACACTTGAGTGTATACCTTCCCACTGGCCTCAAGCTCATTCACGATAATCATGAATCTTGCATACATGCTAGAGATGGTTTCATTCTCCTGCATTAAAAATATCTCAAATCGTTGTACAAAAACATGAAGCTTTGACAACTTTACCTGGGTTGTCCCTTCATGAGTAATTTGGAGATGCTTCCGAATTTGGTGTGCGGTTGTGCAATTCGACACTTTGTTGAACTCAGTTACATTCATCGCTTTTGCATTGTTTGTTTCTGCAAGCACTTGAACCGGTGTCCACTTTGAATAATCTTCCTCAAGTTGATCAACATACTCCTTTTCTACTATACACCAAAGAGAAGCACTCTTAAGGAAGATGATCATCTTTGCTTTCTAATATCCATGATTTGACCCGTTGAAGCGTGGAGGTCGAATTCTGGATTGACCTTCCATGATAGAGGATGCACCATCATGATTGTTGTTGCTTGTGGTCGCCATAGTTTGAAAATCTAGCTCTGATACCAATTGTAGGATCTGAAACTATTGGGAGAAAACACTATAGGGTGTGTGAATAGTGCTTTATAAAGATAATAAGGAAATTACACCTAATTAAATGATCCCTTGTGCAACCCTAGTGCGGAATGAAAAAAGATATCAACAAACACAGAAAATCAAACGCAAACAAGGGATTTACCATGATTCGGATTCACCGAGTCTCTCCGACTCCTTTGAATCCTACTCCAGCAACCCACCAGCAAACCCGCTAGTGATTAGTGATCCATTAATACCCACTTGCCAAAACCAAACAAGTGAAAAACCAATACACTTTCTTCCACTTTCCACAAACCGGGAATGGACTACTTTCGCAACCGAGAGGAACCATTCTTCTACTTCACACAACATGGGAATGGACTACTCTCACAACCGAGAGGACTTCTCAAATATCAAGAGAAAATGTAGAACGAAATATGAAATAATTTCACAACCTATGCCTTGAATAATAATTTTAAGAATGAGGCAATAAAGGTGTGTGTGATGTGCTCTAAATGATGAGAGGGAGAGCACTTACTAACTTGTCTCAAGACGTGTAGCAATAATGCTAGAAGCTGATCTTGAAAGCTTTGGAGACAAGTTGATCTTTAGATCTTGAGCTTGAATTGCTTTGAATGCTCTAGAATGAAATTAATGACTTTGAATCACTTAACAGTGTATTGACTGAAGTCTTAGATGCTTAGCTAACCTCTCAGGTCAAAACGTTAAAGCCATATTTATATGCCACCGAAATCTGCTCACAAATAGCTAAAAGCCCCAAGCATTTAATGCTGCAAATGGCTTTTAACGGGCAGAAATCCTAGTCACCAGTTGCTTGAAGAAGAACGACCAGTCGGCTGATGTCCTGTTCTGACTGGGCATTAAATGCAGTCTAACGGACTTATATCAGACGTTTGAAGAAGACTTTCCAGACATCTGGTCCACTACTCAGTCTTCTTGCATAAATGGATCAGACGTCTGATCATACATAGAACAACTTGGTTACTGGAATATAGTTGGTCCAACTGCCCAGGCGTCTGATGTTCATCATACAAATGTCTGGTCAAATGTTCAGACGTCTGGTAATACAACTTCAGATGCCTAATCATTATTGACTGTAGAAATGAGCTACTGGAAATATTTGCACTAATTTATCAGACGACTGATGTATATCATCCAGACGCATGTTTTCCGTCAGTCATCAGAGGCCGAGCAACTGGACTTTCGCTTGAATTATTGAGACGTCTGGAGTTCATCATCTAGTCGTTTGACGATTTGTTCATACGTCTGAAATAGAACTTCAGTCATCTAATCAAGATAGGGTACTGAAGAACACAATGCATATGAGCACCAGGCGTCTGGAAGCAAAGTACCAGACGTCTAGGTGGGCTGAAAAAACTCTTCTGTGAGTTTATGCAAGTTCTAACCCTATGACACTCAATGATATATGAACTAAATTGTTTTATGAGTGTTATGAGTGATATTCTAATGAGTCTATTCAAGACTTAACATGCTAGTTCAACTAAGAAGTAAATAAAGAAGGTTTACATATTTATTCCCATTACTTCCTATTGAATGCCTTGAAGACTTTCATTGAGCTTGTGAAGTCCAACACTTTGACTTCCTTGAGATTAGTCCTTAATAGCCATTGAGCTTTGTTGAGTTCAAAGCTTTGATTTCATTGCGTTCACTCCTTGATTTTCATGCTTTATTGATTGATGTCCTTGCATCAATTATCTGAGTCATCATCTTCATTTGATATGATTTTAACTGTATTGAGGATGCTCTCCTAAACTACAAAACATGGGGATTAGCACATTTGATTATGTTTGTTTATCATCAAAACTACATTGGGGAATCCAATATCCAACACATTTCCTTTTTGTCTTGTGTGTTCTCATCACATCCTTACCTTCGCCATTACTCCAACCGGCCTATTCGCATTGGCCCGCTAATCCAATTTCAATCAACTATCACCACGCATTGATCTCATCAAAATCACGATGACAATTCAATTTCAATAACCGATCAGTCCTATCATCTTCATTTGGATCAAGTTAGTGATTTCAATCATTGTTTGCCTCTCATTGGCCTCATTTGGAATATATTCATGATTTCAATTGTCGACCACATCCTGTTAGTTCATTCAAATTAAAATCATGATTACAATTGCCAATCTCTTCCCACTATCGGCAAGCATATCATCATTGCCATACTCTCCTTCGATTAGAATATCTTCATTGTTATCCTCCTCTTGAAGTTTGCACTATGGTCCAATCACCAACCGCTAGCATACTATTATGACATTCTCCTTCATCTACCAGTTCACGTTGATCATTATTAGCATCTGTTATGAGCTTCTCACTGGATATTCTCAATAACCTCTAATACAAGTGCTCCAAATGAATCCATCATCAAACTCTAACACAAGAGCTATACACGAGTTGGTTATTAGCATTTAGAGAACTCTGCACGAGGATCAAAGTTCTTATTTTCCAAATGCCAGGTTGATCCCCCTTGAGTTGGATCAACCTTTGAGTTTGAGGGAGTGTTGAGAAATACAACTCTAATTAGGCATTTCTGCTTTAGATCTAATTAAAAGTTTCTATTTTAGGGGGTTTTTATTTTGGCAGAGTTTATATTTAAATAGCTTACATATTGTATTGATATAGTGGTTTTACCATCCTTATTCGTCAATTAATGAAGAGAACGTTCTTCTCCCAATTTCCCTGATCTTTACATCATCATTTAATTGGTTCATAATTCCAGGTATCAAATTAACCAATATACTGCACAAGATACATAACTTAAAACAATGCCAGCAAAAACCAAATAGTAATAGATTATGTTAATTTCCCTTTGTTGAGACATCAGGATAGTAGTTTAGAATGTAACACGGCTAATCCAACATGCTGAAAACTTGGCATATGCTAGAATATAACAAATTCAACAGAAATATGACATTTGATTCTTGCATCGTAGCCACTGCATAGTGTACAATCAAGTAGAAATCCACTGCCAAGAATCTTTTCTTTTCTTCCATTGTCAACTAGATAAGTTTCAACCAAGATTCGAAGAAAAGCCCGTACCGAGATATAATCAATGACTTGGTTTTCTTCTGATAAAAGGCAAATAAAGTCTGCATAAACGAGAAATTGCAACAATCAGTTTACACTAGCATGCATAAATTATTTAATTAATAACCTTACGGAAACCTCTGAAAAATAAAGGGTAAATTAGATTAAACACCATGTACTTTCATCCAGTCTAGTTTAACACCTCACATATACCATCATGTTCCATAATAACACCTCCCTGCCCCATTTTGCGGTCATTTGAGTCCCAGGTGACTTTTTCCATGGTTAAATCTAAACTAATCTAGGATAACACGTTTAATAAATCAATTAAACCATACAAGCTACGAGCACGGTAGGAAGAAATCAACAACAATAGACGTTAACTTTCCCAAATTAGCTATAATAAGGAGAAAAAGGGTTTAAAATACAACTTGGATCAAGTAATTGATGAAATCCTAATTGAAGGAGATCCAAATACAGGATTTAAAACAATAGAATGAAAGGAGGAAATTATTTATGCAAAAAAGAGGAGTTTGGATTAGAAATCTTACCAAGAAAAGGGAACCGTTGCCGAAGGCTCATCCCCTCCGCCTCTTATCTAGCCCCTCTTCTAGGAGCGCTCGCGTCAACCATCAACGCCTTCCTTTCTTCTTTGCATTTAATTTAATTTAATTAAATTTTTTTGTGGTTCTGGGTTTAATTTTACAGATATAATAACGGTAAAAATATTAATCTTTAAAGACGAAATAACAAAACGAGTTAAGAATTTTCAATGAGCCCCAATCATCATTAATTAAAGGGTTGACGGAAACCATTGCAATGATTTTTTAAAAAATGAAAAGGGAAGGTATGCATATCAATTTTGTGAGGTTGGAAATAGCAAAAGAGCAAGAGGATACCGTTGTTTCATGACAACTCATCACTTGTGACGTCCAAAGAGTAGAAATACCATGTGGAATACTTTTTCGGTTAATTAGGAAAGCTGGTAAACCGTGCCTGAGGGCCGGCTGGCAATCTAGGTTCGAAACCCGGGGGAGCCGCTACACTAAATTACACTAGGGGTGACCTAAACTAAAGAGAGGGGGATAAGGGGGTTCGAACCCGTGACCTCCACTGAGGAAGCTGGCTCGAAAAACTATCCGGGCGCGGCCTCAACCGCAATCAAATTGATTCTCACAGCCAAGATTACTATTTATCTTCTTCTTTGTTGTGGTTTGAGTTGGGAGAGATGAGTTGAGTTGGAATACTTGATCCTTAAGCTTAATCACCCTTCACCCTTCAATCTCATTTGTCTCATTTCTCTCATTCAGAGAGAGAGACTCTCTGCCCCCTCTCTTGCTCAAACCCTCACCCTCGACCTTGCCACCTCCTTGTGAGGGTGGCCGCAGTGATCCCTGCCACCCGAGCTCCACTCGAGTAACCTGAGGCCCATACAATAGGCCGACCAAAGAAATCCACCATATTTTGCTCCCTTCATGAATTTGGCCAACACAAGAAGCAAGAGGCCCATACAATAAGTCCACTGCTCAGTCTTCTGGCACAAATGCATTAGACATATGATCATACAGACAGTGAACAACTTGGTTACTGGAATATAGTTGGTCCGACTGCCTAGGCGTCAGAAGTTCATCATACAGACGTTTGGTAATGCAACTTCAGATGCATAATCAAGACTGACTGAAGAAATGAGCTACTGGAAATATTTGCACTAATTTCCCAGACGTCTGATGTATATCATCCAGACGCATGTTTTCCGTCAGTCATCAGAGGCCGAGTTACAGGACTTTTGCTTGAATTATTCAGACGTCTGGAGTTCACCATCTAGTCGTCTGACGATTCGTTCAGACGCCTGAAATTAGAACTTCAGGCATCTGATCATGATAAGGTTCTGAAGAACACAATGCATATGAGCACCAGGCATCTGGAGGCAAAGTATTAGACGTCTAGGTGGGCTGAAAAACTCTTCTGTGAGTTTATGCAAGTTCTAACCCGATGACACTCAATGATATATGAACTAAATTGTTTTGTGAGCGTTATGAGTGATATTCTAATGAGTCTATTCAATACTTAACATGCTAGTTCAACTAAGAAGTAATAAAGAAAGTTTACATATGTATCCCCATTACTTCCTATTGAATGCCTTGAAGACTTTCATTGAGCTTGTGAAGTCCAACACTTTGACTTCCTTAAGATTAGTCCTTGATAGCCATTGAGCTTTGTTGAGTTCAAAGCGTTGATTTCATTGCGTTCACCCCTTGATTTTCATGCTTCATTGATTGATGTCCTTGCATCAATTATCTGAGTCATCATCTTTATTTGATATGATTTTAACTGTGTTGAGGATGTTCTCCTTAACTACAAAACATGGGGATTAGCACAATTGATTATGTTTGTTTATCATCAAAACCACATTGGAAAATCCAATATCCAACACAATTCCTTTTTGTCTTGTGTGTTCTCATCACATCCTTACCTTCGCCATTACTCCAACCGGCCTATTCGCATTAGCCCGCTAATCCAATTTCAATCAACTATCACCACTCATTTATATCATCAAAATCAAGATGGCAATTCAATTTCAATAACCGATCAGTCCGATCATCTTCATTTGGATCAAGTTAGTGATTTCAATCGTTGTTTGCCTCTCATTGGCCTCATTCGGAATATATTCATGATTTCAATTGTCGACCACATCCTGTTAGTTCATTCAAATTAAAATCATGATTACAATTGCCAATCTCTTCCCATTGCCAAATCTCTATCGGCAAGCATATCATCAATGCCATACACTCATTCAATGAGCATATCTTCATTGGTATCCTCTTCTTGAAGTTTGCACTATGGTCCAATCACCAACCGCTAGCATACCTATTATGACATTCTCCTTCATCTACCAGTTCACGTTGATCATTATTAGCATGTGTTATGAGCTTCTCACTTGATATTCTCAATAACCTCTAATACAAGTGCTCCAAATGAATCCATCATCAATCTCTAACACAAGAGCTATACACGAGTTGGTTATTATCATTTAGAGAACTCTGCACGAGGATCAAAGTTCTTATTTTCCAAATTCCAGGTTGATCACCCTTGAGTTGGATCAACCTTTGAGTTTGAGGGAGTGTTGAGAAATACAACTCTAATTAGGCATTGCTGCTTTAGATCTAATTAAAAGTTTCTATTTTAGGGGGTTTTTATTTTGGCAGAGTTTATATTTACATAGCTTACATATTGTATTGATATAGTGGTTTTACCATCCTTGTTCGTCAATTAATGAAGAGAAAGTTCTCCCAATTTCTATGATCTTTACATCATCATTTAATCGGTTCATAATTCCAGGTATCAAATTAACCAATATACTGCACAAGATACATAACTTAAAACAATGCCAGCAAAAACCAAATAGTAATAGATTATGTAAATTTCCCTTTGCTGAGGCATCAGGATAGTAGTTTAGAATGTAACACGGCTAATCCCACACATGAAACTTGGCATATGTTAGAATATAACAAATTTAACAGAAATATGACATTTGATTCTTGCATCGGTAGCCACTGCATGGTGTACAATCAAGTAGAAATCCACTGCCAAGAATCTTTTCTCTTCTTCCATAATCAACTAGATAAGTTTCAACCAAGATTCGAAGAAAAGCCCGTATCAAGATATAATCAATCACTTGGTTTTCTTCTGATAAAATGGCAAATAAAGTCTGCATAAACGAGAAATTGCAACAATCACTTTACACTAGCATGCATAAATTATTTAATTAAAAACCTTACGGAAACCTACGAAAAATCAAGGGTAAATTAGACTAAACACCATGTACTTTCTTTCATTCTAGTTTAACACCTCGTATAACATCATGTTCCATAATAACACCTCCCTGCCGACGATTTTGTCGCTTTTTCTGAAAATCAAGGCCCCATTTTGCGGTCATTTTAGTCCCATGTGAGTTTTTCCATGGTTAAATCTAAACTAATCTAGGATAACACGTTTAATTTAATTTACCCAGAAATCATTTAAACCATACGAGCTACGAGCACCGTTGGCAGAAATCAACAACAATAGAAGTTAACTCTCCCAAATTAGCTAAAGGAAGGAAAATAGAACACCCACTTACCCTTTTATTTGGGATAAAAGGGTTTGAAAATACAACTTGGATCAAGCAATTGATGAAATCCCAATTGAAAGAGATCCAAATACATGATTTATTACAATAGAATGAAAGGATGCAATTATTTATGCAAAAAAAAGAGGAGTTTGGATTAGAAATCTTACCAAGAAAAAGGAAGCGTTGCCCAATGCTCATCCCCTCCGGCCCTTCTCCACGCCCCTCTTCTAGGAGCACTCGCGTCAATTGTCAACGCCTTCCTTCCTTCTTTGCATTTAATTTAATTAATTAAATTGTTCTGTGGTTCTGGGTTTAATTGAGTGGATTTTCATACATAACGCCTTCCTTCCTTCTTTGCATTTAATTTAATTAATTAAATTTTTCTGTGGTTCTGGGTTTAATTGAGTGGATTTTCATACATCGATCCCATGGATTTTGTTGTATGGAACAGTTGCGAATTTTTTAAAAAAACTATAGAGAACTGCTACGCGCACATACCGAATTGTTCTGCGGCCGCCCGCTTTTTGAAAGAGAGTTACTATTAGAATAGATCTGATTGTTAATTTTACAGACCACTTATTTACAAGTTTACCATTAACAATCTTTTGTTGTGTTCACAAACCACTTAACTACAAGTTTGCCATTAAATTGTTTTTCGATGGGCGAGTGCTGGGAAGGTGGACGACGACGACCCCGGCCGTGATCCGACGTCGGCCTCGCCTCGCGATTTGTCTCAAGATCTAACGATGATCTGTCGGCTGACGAAAGCTGATGGAAGCCCTAGCTCGTCGTCCGAAGCTTCTAGAAGGTATCCGAGATCCAGATGACGAGGCCGTCGACCTCTTGCTCCGTCGCCGGAGCGGTGATCTCCTCTACCAGGTTCTTGATGACGTCGTCGAAGTCGTAGGCGGTCGGATCACAGTCGTCGTCGATGTCGTCGTCAATTCGTCTGTGGAAAACATCCATCGTTGGCCAATTCGTCGTCGTCAACCTCGTCGTTAACGTACATCGGCATTGTGGCAGAGGTCGATGGTGAGGGGGAGGGGGACGACGATGGTGAGGACTTCCGCCAGCCGCCAGATCATTGTCGGATCACAAGACGAATCGTGAGGCGAGGCCAGCGTCGGATCACGGCCGGCGTCGTCGCCGTCCCCCTCCCCAGCCCTCGCACGTCGCAAAACAATTTAATGGCAAACTTGTAAATAAGTGGTCTGCGAACTCAACAAAAGATTTTTAATGGCAAACTTGTAAATAAGTGGTCTGTGAACTCAGTAATCAGGATTGTGCTAATAGCAATTCCTTTTTTGAAATGAATAGTAACGAAAATAACTTTTTGAAAACCCCAGAAATACACATGCTTTACTTTGAACTGTTGTGCACGGTGAGTAAAAACTGAAGAGGAGAAGCAAAATTACTCGATGCGCACAACAAGCAAAATTTATGCCTGAGCACAACATGCAAACATTTTGCTGGTTGTGTGCGCTGAGTAATTTTGTTCCCCACGTAGGTTTTTACTCACAGCGCACAACTGTTCATATTCTGACAACGCATAAGAGGCAAAAAATTAGCATGTTATGCGCGCTGAGTAAAAATTTAAGTTGTATGCAAAATTACTCACCACACACAACAGGAAAATGTTTTGTCTGTTGTGCGCGCTCAGTAATTTTGACCAAAGACATCATTTTTACTCAGAGCACACAACATGCAAAAATTTTACTTGTTATACGCGCTGAGTAAAATTTTTAGCAATTTTTAAAATTACTCAGCACGCACAACAGGCAAAACATTGGCCGGTTGTGCGCGTTGAGTAATTTTTTCCAAGGCCAACAGTTTTATTCAGCGCGGACAACAGGCAAAATGTTTGCATGTTATTCGCGTTGAGTTAAACTGTTGGCCTTGGGAAAAATTACTCAACGCGCACAACCGGCCAATGTTTTGCATGTTGTACGTGCTGAGTAATTTTGCCCAAAGTATGACGTTTTGCTCAACAACGAAAACAAAAACATTATATTCGCGAACAGATCCGAATGCGAACAGACAGACACATAGGCGCGAAAAGCTAACTAGCTAGGGTTTAATTATATCAAAAGACATTCAGCTAATTTGTTGATCGCTAGAGACTAATTGATTTTCTGCCTAAATCAGAAGAAGGTCTACAGCAGAGCAACAAACTTTGGGAATTTTGTTGACCTAAAATAGTCGACGGACTATTGAATTCATCGCAAAGTCAGAAAGAAATTAATTGATGCTAATTAATTTGGTATTTATTACTATTTTCAGAAAATGATTGATGAAATGTACTGTTGGTACATAAATGCAGATAAATTAAGCAGTTTGAGATGTACTTTGTAAAATTGAGAGGATTGTTGAAGAAGAGGATCAACAATTAAAGGTACGAAATTTATGATATATGTTAACTGAAAATTTCACAGTAAAATAAAGTAAAATTTTTGTTGACTATTTTGGTATGTTGTAATTAATTCATGTTAATGTAGAAAGCTCAGATGTTAAAGAATATTTTACAAAAAAGTTCACAACTAAGAAAATTTTCAACAGTAAAGACGATCTTGTTAATTGGATAAGTCCTTCGGTACTGAAAATGGGATTGTTGTTAAAAAATCATCAAATATGAGTACTGCTGGAAGTAAAATCCATACTCATTACTTTTGTTGTGATAGAAGCGGGAAATATCGGCTCCACAGGAGGGAGAAAAAGTCTACAAAAGAAATTGGAGGCAAGAAGTGTCATTGTCCCATCTCCTTGAGGGCTAATGGGATGGGCAACGATAAGTGGAGTTTGACAGTTGTATGTGGCATGCACAGCCATCCAACTGTGAAGTACTTGCAGGGACATTCATATACTGGGAGGTTAAGAGTGGTGGAGAGTGACACATTGAGAGACTTGTCTAATAGCTTGGTGAGGCCAAGAGAAATCTTGAAATATCTGAAGTAAAAGAATATGGCCACTTCCACTAGAATTAAAACTATATATAATGCCAGACAGAGTATGAAAGTAATGGAAATGGTCGAGAGAACTCAAAGCTGCACCTACTGCAGTGCTTGAATGAGAATAATTACACTGAGTATCATGAAGTGGATGAAGAGACAATGACCGCGATAATTTGTTTTGGGCACATTGGCAGTCAATTTATTATGTACATTTCCAGAAATTCTATTATGGACTGCACGTATAAGACTAACCGATACCAGCTAGCATTGTTGGATATTGTTGGGGTTACCTCCACAGATATGTCATTCTCAGCTGTATTTTGTTACATGGAGGACGAGTGGGAGGAGTGATACATGTGGCAATGGATAAATTGGGATCCTTGCTAGATGGATACACGATGCAACATGTTATTTTGACATATAGGGAGCTTGCACTTATAAATGACGTTAGCAATGTATTTCCCTCTACCCAACACCAATTATGTAGATGACACATATCGAACACTATCATGGTTAAGTGCAAGAAATTCTTTGAAGATAACGAAAAATGGCAAGCTTTCATCTCTAGATGGAATTTGTTGGTCCTAGCACGTAAGGAGGAGGAATAAGATGGAAAACTGAAGGAAATGGAGAAAACTTTCAGCACTTACCCAAATGCCTTAAGCAATGTGAAGACATCTTGGCTGGAAAAGTACAAGGAGAAGTTCATTTCTATATGGACAGATAGCAATCTTCATTTTGGCAATGTTACTACCAATAGAGCTGAGAGTGCACATGCTAAGCTTAAACGACACTTGGGTTCCTCGGCATGCAGTTTTTCCTCTTCTTGGTCAACCATTCTGTTGAGAGATGTATGCCCTCGAGGCAAGTTATATATGGAAACATCTTGTTCATGAATGAAAGTATGCTTTCTGGTATTAATTGTCTGAGTAATTTTCTATTAATATGTTGCTTAGATAATTTCCTAAGACTCATAGTAAGGTCATTCATGTTTCGAGATACAGATCGCGATTATGAGGAATGTCTGACCGATAAGAGCTTGAGTCTTAAAGCGTTCATGGTCATAGATGCGTCGAAATAGGGATATCGGCACATCGGACAGACCATTATGTCTTTGCCTTGATGATCTCATAATCATGCAACTTAGTGAAGTCGGAGACAAGACTCAGGTGCTCATTAGAGAATGAGTCCACTGAACAACCCAATAAAGAGTTATCAAATGGTTAAACATTAACTAACTGTCATTAATAACTCTCTAGTGAAGATAGGCAAGTTGGTCCTTAGAACTTGAGATCATTGTACGAACCTGTGCGTGAACATTGCCGGTTAGATCTATGATCTAGCTTTGAGGCAAGGCCTGCTGAAAGGTCTTAGGTAAGAGACGTAAAGAAGAAAGAATCAACTGGTTATAAGAATAACGACTGGGTAAGAGACGTAAAGAATATACGGGGGCACAAGGAGAAAAGGCAGGCTAATACCCTAACGTCTGTAATGGTGATACAAAGTGTAGTTCTTTTCGTAACTTCTAATGCATGGGTATTAAATACCGGTGCAGGCTCTCACATCTGTAACCAGTTACATGTAATGAGAATTAATAGAAGGCTCGAAAAGAATGAGGTCATTCTCCAAGTCGGTAACGCAGCAAATGTTGTTGTTGTAGCCGTGGGAGATTTCATACACACATTGGCTAGTGGAGCTAACATGCTTCTGAAGAAATATTACTATATCCCAAACTTCATATGCAATATTATCTCCGTCTCGGCTTTGGCTAGAGAAGGTTATAATTTTACTATCAACGAAAATATTATGAACATTTTCTTTGATAGTAAGTTGCTAGGTTACGTGACTCTAAATAATGGAGTGTACACTTTGTGTAAGGACGTTGTATTAAATGTTAATACACGAAAACGTAAGGAATCGGGTTATAATGAAACCTATCTTTGGCACTGTAGACTAGGCCATATCGGAGAGAAGAGACTTAGCAAGTTACATAAAGAGGGTTCCTTGGACCTCTTGAATTATGAGTCATACGACACTTGCGAGTCTTGCCTCAAAAGTAAGATGGCCAAAACTCCTTTTGTAAGACAAGGGGAGAGAGTTGATGAACTCTTGGGTATAGTACATTCTGATGTATGTGGACCCATGTCTACATTAGCCAAAAGAGGATATTCATATTTCGTTACATTTACTCATGATCACTCTAGGTTTGGACATGTGTTCTTGATGAAACATAAGTCCGAAGCGTTTAAGCGATTCAAAGAGTACCGTAACGAAGTTGAAAACAAACTGGCAAAAGTATTAAAATTCTTTGATCTGATCGAGGAGGAGAATACTTGAGCCAAGAATTCCTTACATATTTAAAAGAGAATGGTATTCTCTCTCAGGTCACACCTCCTTATACACCTCAGCATAACGGTGTATCGGAGAGAAGGAATCGCACTTTGTTGGACATGGTGCGATCCATGATAAGTGAAGCTGAGTTGCCTACCTCCCTCTGGGACTATGCTCTAGAGACTGCTGCCTATATTCTTAACAGAGTTCCGTCAAAATCTAGCCGACAACTCCATATCAGATATGGAGTGGCAAGAAACTCCACCTTAACCATTTAAAGGTATGGGGTTGTCATGCATATGTCAAGAAACATAATCCAGAAAAACTGGAAGATAGATCTATCTTGTGTAAATTCATTGGGTACCAGAAACATTATTCAGGGTACACTTTCTACCATCCGGAGACACAAAAGATTGTTGTCTCCAAACATGCCATCTTTTTAGAAACTGAATTCCTTATGAAGGAAGCTGTTGGTAAGGTGGTAGATCTGGACGAATGTTCAGAAGGAGAATTAACACAGAAACATGTGTTGGAACCAGTGGGAGAATCGGAACTTGATGTTTTCCAACCAGTCGTTAGGAGGTCTGATAGGATTTCTCGAGCCTTTGATACGTACTACGATTTTCTCGTAGACTGAGGGGTTGAGGATGGCGTCATATTAGATGATGATCCTATTATCTTCCAAGATGCCATTAAGAGTAGCGTCTCTGATAAATGGCTAGATGCAATGAAATCCGAAATTGAATCCATGCATGTAAATGAGGTATGGACCTTAGAGAACGTGGCCAGGGGAAGTGTTCCCATTGGCTGCAAAAGGATCTTCAAGAGGAAGATTGGTGCAGATGGGAAGATAAAAACATACAAGGCTAGGCTGGTTGCGAAAGTTTATCGTCAGATTCTAGGAATCGATTATGACGAGACTGCCTCACCAGTCGCCATGCACAAGTCCATCCGGATCGTACTCGCTATTGCTGCCCATTATGACTATGAAATCTGGGAAATGGATGTAAAGATTGCTTTTCTAAATGGTGATTTAGAGGAGCAGATTTACATGACTCAGCTAGAAGGTCTCGAAGTCAGTAGGAGTAATGGAAAAGCGTGTAGACTGCATAGGTCTATCTACGAAATTAAGCAGGCATCAAGAAGCTGGAACATCTTGTAATGCCCTACGTAGCTACTGCACAAGTACTAGAGGGGGGTGAATAGTACTTTAAAATAATTAAGAAGATAATTCCTAATTATCTTGCAAACTCAACCAACAATGCGGAAATGCGGAAATGTAAATAATGACAACAAAGAAATGCAATCGCAAACACACGATATTAACGGGTTCGGATCCACCCAAGTCTTCCTGACTTGTTCCTGGTGATCCTACGTCCCAACCACCCGGATCCCCTCCGGATACTTGAGTTAGAAACCCTAACTCAAATTTGCACTATGAAATACTTGTAGAAACCTCTACAAGATCAAATCATACACAAATGAAATTGTGACTCCCACAAACCGGGATCACAAACAAACTCTCACAACCGAGAGTAAAACTTGCAATATTCAAAGTAAATTGAAATAGAAATTCTTACCACAAAATACCTATGCCTTGAGTAAACTTACGAATTAGGGCAAAGATGATTTTGGGGAAGATGAAGGACACCAAACCCTAGCTCCAAGATGTAGACCAGCTATGGAGACCTAGGGAGGAGATGGTGACCTAGAATCAAGCACTTGGCTTGGAAGGCTCACAATCAATGAATCTCTCTTTTGAAATAAGAGTGAGGGAGAGATTCAAGAATGAAATGAATGAGCTTTGAATGAGATTTAATGCTTCTCTTTTGATCTCTAAACTTCTCTTATTATCAGCCTTGAGTGCTATGAATGCAGCACTCCAAGTATATATAGGATAGAGGAAAGAGAGAGAGAAAAATGTTTCAATTAAAGCTCCAACAGCTCTATTCTGAACCAGACTAGTCGGTCGAAGAAGGATCACTGACCGACTAGTTCATCAACTAGTCGGTCGGTGATACAACGTAGACCGACTAATGGTTGAACAACCAAAAGGTGAAGTACAGGATATAGACAACTAGTCGGTCTAAGAAGACTTGCCGACCGACTAGTTTCACAACTAGTTGGTCGGTGAGTGTTCATTGACCGACTAACAGTCGAAATAGAGAAGGCTGACTTCAAGTTGATTTAGTCGGTCTAAGAACAAATGTTGACCGACTAGTTCATTAACTAGTCGGTCGACAAACGTTCTTTGACCGACTAACGATAAACAGTAACTTAGGCTGGTCTAAGAAGGATCGCTGACCGACTAGTTTATCAACTAGTCGGTCGGTGATTCAACATGGACCGACTAACTGTAAATAGTAAAGATCTTAGAATTGAGAAGGCATTCTAGTCGGTTCAAGAAGCTTTGCCGACCGACTAGATTGCCATCTAGTCGGTTGGTTCTTCTTCTTGAACCAACTAACATGCACAAGAAGCCGCGAATCGAAGCGCGATGCTTCGGGAAAGTTTGTATGGGCTTCTAATAAGATCCTAGCTCTAAGATAGGAGCGTTATGAAGAATAAAACGTAAGACCTACTCAAGGCTTAATATTCTACGAAAAGAAGATAGAAGACTATAAATAAAACTTGACGAACCGTCTTCAAAAGCTTCAATCGAATCTTCATGACTTCAAAAGTGGTCCTTGAGCTTCAACGAAGCTTCAAGCACACGATCACGCGCTTTGAGAAGTCTTGAGACGTCACATTTGATATACGTGGAATTTTGGCGACGATCTCCATAACTGCGCTCACAAAGAGTTAGTTCACGATATATTTATGTTTGTCATCCAAAACCAAATCCGGGGAGTCAATACTCAACATTCTCCCCCTTTTTGGTGATGACAAACCAACATAAATAATAATAAAAAATAATGATTCAAATGAAATTTACTTACTCCCCCTGCATTGATGACACGTTAATTCCAAATTAAATAATAATCATATGCATCAAGCAGACGAGAGAAGAAATAAATGAGAATCCAAGTATCGAAATATTTGAAATATTCCATTTATATATCTTCACTCCCCCTGAATCTAACATATCAAATTAGATTCATGGTAAATTGCTTTGAATTATCATGTCGCGCATCGTCATTATTAATTCTCTCCCCCTTTGGCATAAGCAAAAAGAGCGGGAGGAGAACAACGACAACAACAATGGCTAAAATAAAAGAATGGGAGTCGAAGAATACGACCACGGTCCAAATGACACCAAAGGAAAATAACAAATTAAATCAAAGAGTGTCAATGATACCATAGTCGAAAATCGAAAAACAAAATCATCAAAACTCAAATCACTTAAACATATTGAGTTATGGAATATACTCTCCAATATAAACATTCTTGGTTAATTTAGTGCATGGAAAACAATTCTATGTTTTCATAGAAATAATTTCTATCTAACCAAGTTATTATCGTCGAGCGACGAAATCAATCATCAGAGACATAAAAAGAATATAATGTGCACAAAAGAAGTAAATGTCAACATCGATGTATATATATATATATATATATATATGTGTGTGTGAAACATGGAAACATCAAAAATATACATCGCCAACATACATAAACGATCCTCAGATCGAATCACATCATACATCACTATATCACAGCTGATATCAGAGTATCACAAAACATACAAAAATATCAAAACACCATCCAAAACGACATCAAAATACATCAAAATGCACCATCTATCCTAACCGACACTCTCACTACAGGATATATCATCCAAAGTGCACTAGGAGAGTCCTCCAATGAAGCTCAGGAGGCAGCGGGAGGATCAGCAGTAGCAGCAGGCTCTGCAGGAGTGGAGGTGGTCACTGGGTCAGCAGTAGTGGAGATCTCTGGCACGACAGGAGTGGTCTCGGGAGCAGCAACAGACGAAGCATCCACCGGAGGAATGGTGGCAGCAGGTGTGCTCTCGGGATCATCGGCAGAAGTAGCAGTAGCACCAGAAGACGTACCCTCAGGGGCACGAGCAGCAGCAGAACGAACAAGCTCCTCGATCTCATCCTCATCCATCTCCTCATCGTCAGAAACAGACGGAGGAATCTCAATGCCCAAGTGAGATGCGATGCGAGCGAGAATCTCCTCAGATCGAGCACAACGAGACTCCACACGTTTCAACGAACGTGCAAGCTCAGCGAGAGTAGGAGAGGGAGCAGGAGCAGCTGAAGTAGAGGCTGAAGCAGACGGGGTCGTCCTCTGAACATGACGAAGCGCCGCAAGATACTTCTTGACGGCCGTCACATTCAGAGGGGGGCCAAGAGGACGCTCATCATCAGGAGGCAGAGGGACACGGAAGTGACGGAAGACGAGAGTCAATAGGCACGGGTATGGAATGTGGGCCGACTTGGTGGACTTTCGAATACATTCGAAAGAGTCCATCTTGTCGAGAATGATCCGTGCCCAATTGATCTCGCTCCCCATGAAAAGAGCGTATATGAGTTTGAGGAATGGCTGGGATGGCAAGCTCGATGAGCCGTACTTCGGAAGGAGGTACGACTTTAAAATAAGGTTAAGTACCCAAGCATTCGGCTTGAAGGACTTCGAAGGGACGCCAATCATGGCAGGGGGGATCTCATGTAATATCTCGGCAAGCATCACCTGATCAAGCTCAGAAATATCATCGACAGAAATATCGAAAGGAAGAAGGCCAGACAAGGAGACACCTATCAAATCCCCTAAGATTTCTGCCGTGAGGACTATCGGTGTCCCCAAGACAGTAGTCTCAATGGAATGGGTCTCGTCGTACTGACCGCGAACACGGTTCGCATAGAATAGCTTGACAAGGCGGGGGTATGGATGTGGATTCGCCTTAGGGTCATATCGAAGATAATCGATAAGACCACTAGACGAAAGAAGATCGGCTAGGAGAGGGAAGTCGGAGAACTGAACGAAGTGCTCCAATAACAACGGACAGTATTCGATACGATTGTATGCCGCGAGACACATCGGGTCATCGCGACATAGCGAAATATCGACACCGCCAGCTGGCATCGGAGCCTTTCCCTAAGGCTGACGAGTGCTAGAACGGGGTGGAGGAGTAGGATCCATATGGCTAGGCTCAGTCTCGGGGATATGTTCCGTGTCGGAATCATCAGGAGGAGTCGGAGCACTGAATGAAGCTGGAGAGACGGTCTGCTTCCTAGGCTTGGGCTGAGATCTAGGCTTGGCGGTCGCCGTCCTCTTCTTCTTAAGAGGAGGCGAAGACGACGATGGATGGGTGGTCTTGGAACGGCGTTTGGGTTACAGGGGGTCCGTAGGCGGAGACTCTATGGTCATGGGTGACGGACTCGATGGTCGGATCGGGATGCGTGTCTTTGCCATAATCGAGACAAGACACGCTCAATCGACACTAGATCGACACAAACGAAAATCTGAAACCCTAGGCCGAACACTAGAAACGAACGAAATAGATTGAAACCCTAACCCTGGAAGCTGAGAGAGGGGATAGAAGTTACCCTAGGTGGAGGAGAGAGAAGATCGACGGCCGGAGTTGATCAAGATGGCCGAAAAATGATGATCGATGGCGGAGTAGATGAAGGGTTTCGGGGGGTTTGGAGCAGGGAGAGGAAATCGCATCGACTAGAAATGATTTTAGTCGGTGTGAGAGAGTGTATAAGTCGATCGGAATGCAAAAAGATGCAGTTGCCCCTACATACTTAGTCGGTCACAGTTTAATAGCAGACCGACTAGATGACGATCTAGTCGGTCGGCCAAACAACGTGAACCGACTAAGTGCAAACAGCCGCATAGAGTCAAAAATAGGGCTAGATCTAGTCGGTTCAAGTTCATCCACTGACCGAATAGAACTGAATATAGTCGGTCGATGACTGAACTTGGACCGACTAAGAGTAAATAGTAACTGAAGCAAAATATTTGGGCTTGAGTTAGTCGGTCTGAGTTCATTCACTGACCGACTAGAATGAAATCTAGTCGGTCGGTCAATGAACATGAACCGATTAACAGAGTTCAAAAATTTTAGAATTTGAAATTTTGAGTTCTCTCCTAATCGCACTTGGACGATACATCGAAATACTCTCATTAATCATTATACTACCCCATAAAACATTAAAATTCATAAATACGACGTTCATGAATAATCCGAGCATAAATTCCGAAAATTCAACGAAAAATCCAGAAAATTCCAATACATCTAGCATGAGCATATATAACGAAAATTTAATAACATGCAAGATTATTGAATAAAATGAATCCTAAATCTCGGATTCACCCATAATCCCCAATTCTCGACGCAACCGCACAAAGGAGTCTTCCTTGAGTGGTTTCGTGAAAATATCGACGATTTGCTTCTGGGTTTCAACGTACACTAAAATGATGTCCTTTTTAGCAACATGATCATCTAAGAAATGGTGTCGGACATCTATGTGTTTAGAACGGGAATGGTGTACCAGATTCTTTGAGAGACATATTGCACTTTGGTTTCCACCATGATAGGGCAAGTATCACAGTTTATACCAAAGTCTTTAAGAGTGTGTCTCATCCAAAGAACCTGAGCACACGCGGCACCGGCGGCAATATATTCCGCCTCGGTGGTTGAAAGTGATACGGAATTCTGCTTCTTGGAAAACCAAGAGACAAGAGAATTTCCTATAAAATGGCAAGTGCCACTAGTACTTTTCCTGTCGGATTTGCATCCCGCATAATCTGCGTCACTATATGAGATTAACTCATATGTGCTAGACTTTGGATAAAGTAATCCAAAGTCAAGTGTGTAACTTAGATAACGGAAAATACGTTTTACCGCTACTAAGTGAGATTCCTTAGGTTGAGACTGATAACGAGCACATACACATACGGCAAACATAATATCGGGCCTACTAGTGGTAAGATATAGTAAACTACCTATCATACCTCGATATAGACGAATGTCTACATCTTTACCGCCCGTATCCTTATCAAGATGCGTAGTAGTGCTCATTGGAGTCTTCTTCCCGGAGGCATTCTCCATTCCAAATCGCTTTAGCAACTCCACCGTATACTTCGTTTGGTGGATGAAGATTGCATCGTTCATTTGGCGAATTTGGAGACCTAAGGAATATTTGAGCTCACCCATGTGGCTCATCTCAAATTGATCCTTCATCACATTAGAAAACTCTTCGCAAAGAGTGAAGTTAGTAGCACCGAAAATGATATCACCAACGTAAATTTGAACTAAAATTATATCATTATTCGAATACTTAACAAATAATGTGGAATCAACTTCACCCATTTTAAAACCTAAATCCAAAAGAAAGTTCTTTAGACGGCCATACCAAGCTCGAGGAGCTTGTCTCAAACCATAAAGTGCTTTATTAAGTTTGAAAACATGATTTGGAAATTTTTCATTAATAAAACCCGGAGGTTGAGAAACGTAAACTTCCTCAACAACATCTCCGTTTAAAAACGCACTTTTTACATCCATTTGAAATAATTTAAAATCCTTATGGCATGCAAACGATAACAATAATCTAATAGATTCTAATCTAGCTACCGGAGCAAAGGATTCTTCGAAATCAATACATTCCTCTTGCCGACAGCCTTGTGCTACTAACTGAGCTTTGTTCCGGACGACGTTTTGGTTCTCGTCGGTCTTGTTCTTGAAAATCCACTTTGTCCCTATGACGGTGTGGTTCTTCGAAGGCAATGGAACACGCTCCCAAACCTCATTCCTCTCGAATTGAGTGAGTTCCTCTTCCATGGTAAGGATCCAAGCACTATCTTCGCACGCTTCATTAATATTCTTTGGCTCAATCGAGGAGGCAAAGGCACAATGAGCGAAGTAGTTGACTTGCGATCTCGTCTTGACACTATCATGAATATTGCCAATGACTTGCTCATGAGGATGGTCACGAACGGTATGAAGCCGTTTGAGAATTCCCTGATCACTAGGAACATTCTCAAAAGATTCATTAGTCGGGTTAGTATCATTAGAATCAATAGAATTTGAATTACCAATATAATCACATAAAACATCCATGGAGTCATCATCATTGGTAATTCTAGCCGGGACAAAATCTTCATTAAATGAGACATGAAGTGATTCCTCGATCGTTGAGGTTTGTTTGTTGTATATCCGGTAGGCTTTGCTACGTGAGGAATATCCAGCAAAAATCCCCTCATCAGATCTTGGATCAAATTTGTCCAAGCTACCATACACGTTTTTAATAAAACATTTTGAACCAAAAACTCGAAAATGTTTAACTTGAGGCAACCTACCAAACAACAATTCATAACAAGTTTGTTTAGTGCCGGGCCTCAAAAGTATTCTATTAAACACATAGCAAGCGGTGTGTACCGCTTCCGCCCAAAATTGATGGCCAAGTTAGCTATCATCAAGCATAGTGTGAGCACACTCCACTAGCGTCCTATTCTTTCTCTCAACAACACCATTTTGAGGAGGTGCACGAGGGAATGAAAAGGTGTGTGTAATACCAACTTCATCACAAAAATTTGAGAAAGACTCATTCTCAAATTCCCCTCCATGATCACTACGAATAGTGACAATGGTGGTTCCAATGAGATTTTGTACTTTCTTAACAAATATTGTGAAGTTTTCAAAAGCATCATTTTTATTACTTAAGGAAAATACCCAAGTAAATCTAGAAAAGTCATCAACGATGACAAGTCCATATCGTGCATTTCCTAATGAAGCAACTCTAGTTGGCCCAAATAATTCTAGATGTAATAGCTCTAGTGGCCGCTTAGAAGAAATGCTTTTCTTAGGTTTAAAAGACGATTTTGGAAGCTTGCCTCGTTGACACGAGTCACAAAAGCTTTTCTTTTGAAAGACAAGCTTAGGGAAGCCTCTAATAGAATTTAACTTGGAAAGTTTAAATAGTGTTCCAAAGTTCACATGACCAAAACGTCGATGCCATAAGTGTTGTTCACTTGTGTTGGCAATGAGACATTGTTCATGTGACTTAGGGAGATCTAGGATATATATATCCTTATGGCGTGTGCCAGAAAATAATAATTCATCATTATCTTTTCTTAAAATATGGCACATTCCTTTCGCAAAGCTAACTTTGTAACCTTTGTCACAAAGTTGGCGTATTGAAATGAGATTGTGGTTTAATCCTTTAACAAGGTAAACATCACTATTAGAGGTTTAGAAGAATTACCCACTTTACCAACACCTATGATGATTCCACTCTCGTTGCCTCCAAAGACTACCCGGTTTCCATTTGCAATGGGCACCACTCCGGAGAGCAATTGAGCGTCACCCGTCATGTGTTTTGAACACCCGCTATCGAGTATCCAATTATTCTTGGAGCTAAATTTGAATTTGTTGCTCCGTTTCTTTTTCTTGAGTACCTAAAGATGAATATATCATTCCATGGTACCCAATGTCATTGGGTCCAAAAAGATTAGACCTTTGGAAGCCAAGTCCAATTGGACTTAGACTTCCCCACATAGTTATCACTATGCACAACATTCATAAAATAAGAATTCATATAAACTTGTTTTTCATTCATGCTTGTGTCCTTTGGGCTCCAAATAGTGAAGATTTTGGGAGCCCTAATCCTATTGAGAGCATGCATGTGTTGTTGATTTCTACGTGATGCATGTCGTGGATAGGCATAAGGAACATGATGAAATGGTGCATGATGAGAATGGTTCATATGATGGTGTGAGTGAACATATGCATGTGGAGGAACACGTGCGTGAGGGTGTCTCACTTGGTGTGCACGTGCCCGTGGATGTGGAGCATAAAAATCATCATAAGTGTGAGCCGGTGGAGTAGGACGTGTGTTCCTACGTGGCATGGTATTTGTGTACATATAGGCATGACCCTTCTTTGGAGGTCAACCCAAAGTGGGTTTCTTTCCAAATGAGGGTGTGTACGAGGTGGAAGCACCATTGGTAGATGAACTACCAATAGAGTGTTTGCTCCCACTCGTTGAGTCACCGGAAGTTGGCCTAACAAAGGTAGTAGACGATTTGGATGAACTTCCCATCTTATACCCCAAGCCAATATGGTGGTTGGCCGGAAGTAGGTCATTTAGGATTTTATCCAAATGATCTTTCCCTTTGTTGAATTTATTAATTCGGCCTAATGTGCACTCATATTTCTCGGTGAGAGAATGCATCGAAGCATCCAAAGTGGACACTTACGATGTGAGTGCATAAACACGAGATTTGAGATTCTCATTCTCGATACTCAAAGTTGAGTTCCGAGAAGTCAAAACCGATATCTCATGTTCATCCGATTCCTCAATATGAACATGTTCAAGTTGAGATTTGAGATTTACAATCTCATTTCTCAACTCTTCAACAACGGTGTCGTTATTGGTGATGATAGGCTTAGGCGAGGTTTGGATGCTAGCTAAATCATCTTTTACCTTAGTATATCTATTTACTAATTTAGTGTATTTAGACCATATTTGCTCATTAGCTTTTCTAAGGTCATCCATTGTTACCTCATCGCCTTCTTTGTCGCTATCATCGGAGGAGGAATCTTTAACTTGCTCCTCTCTAGCCATGAAGCACATATGTGCTTTCTCCACTTGCTCATCGTCCAACTCTCCACTCGAGGAATCATCCTCGGAGTCGGTGAATGTCCCGACAAGTCCCTTTTTGTATCCTTTCTTATACTTCTTTGACTTGTCGAACTTTGGCGCCTTCCACTTCTCCTTTTGCTTGCTTTGAGGACAATCCGCTTTCATGTGTCCTGGCTTATTGCATTTAAAGCACAAAGGAGCGGAGGCTTTAGAAGAACTAACTTTAGACTTGTTCTTGAAATTACCTTTCCGGAAGAACCGGTTGAACTTCTTTGCCATGAAGGCCATGGATTCCAAGTCCAACTCGTCTTCCAAGTCTTCATCATCGGTAGATGTGGATGTTTATGGAGCGGCCTTGAAAGCAATCGCCTTCTTCTTTGGCTCGTCTTGCTTCAAGTAGGACTTCATCTTGTCCTGCAACTTTAGCTTGCTATCCTTGCGTACCTCATAAGACATCAAGGTACCCATTAGTTGAATAACCGTATACTTACTCATGTCATTACCTTCCTCGATGGCGAAGGTACGCTTCTCCCAACAAGAAGGAAGTCCGTCAATTATCTTTGAGACTTTCTCCTTTTGGGTGTAAGTTTTTCCAAGGGCCTCCAACTCGTTGGTAATGTCGACGAAGCGAGCATAATACTCCTTCATCTTCTCACCCTGTTGCATATGAAATAATTCGAAATCTTTATTTACAACTACGAGTTTGGAGTCTCTTACCCGACTCGTTCCTTCATGCAAGATGAGGAGAGAGTTCCATATTTGATTTGCACTCTTACATGTGCATATCTTATTGAAGTCCTCGGGCTCCAAGGCGTATTGCAAGGCATTCATCGCCTTGGTATTGCTTACCTCCGCGGCGACCTCCGCGGTAATCCACTAAGCGAAATCTTCTTCGGCGGGCTCGACATACTCCGACATCGTGGCTCTCCATAGTGAAGCACTCCGGAGGAATGTTTCCATCCGGCGTTTCCAGTACCCGTAATTGGTACCGTTGAAGAATGGAGGCCTCGTTGAGGAGTGTCCTTCCATCACCAAAGAAGCTCCTCCACGGTTCTTGAAGGTGCTATAGTCTGAAGGTGGACAAACGGTCTTATTGTCGTTGGTAGACATAACTATAGACTTGGCTCTGATACCAAATATAATGCCCTACGTAGCTACTACACAAGTACTAGAGGGGGGGTGAATAGTACTTTAAAATAATTAAGAAGATAATTCCTAATTATCTTGCAAACTCAACCAACAATGCGGAAATGCGGAAATGTAAATAATGACAACAAAGAAATGCAATTGCAAACACACGATATTAACGGGTTCGGATCCACCCAAGTCTTCCCGACTTGTTCCCGGTGATCCTACGTCCCAACCACCCGGATCCCCTCCGGATACTTGAGTTAGAAACCCTAACTCAAATTTGCACTATGAAATACTTGTAGAAACCTCTACAAGATCAAATCATACACAAATGAAATTGTGACTCCCACAAACCGGGATCACAAACAAACTCTCACAACCGAGAGTAAAACTTGCAATATTCAAAGTAAATTGAAATAGAAATTCTTACCACAAAATACCTATGCCTTGAGTAAACTTACGAATTAGGGCAAAGATGATTTTGGGGAAGATGAAGGGCACCAAACCCTAGCTCCAAGACGTAGACCAGCTATGGAGACCCAGGGAGGAGATGGTGACCTAGAATCAAGCACTTGGCTTGGAAGGCTCACAATCAATGAATCTCTCTTTTGAAATAAGAGTGAGGGAGAGATTCAAGAATGAAATGAATGAGCTTTGAATGAGATTTAATGCTTCTCTTTTGATCTCTAAACTTCTCTTAATATCAGTCTTGAGTGCTATGAATGCAGCAATCCAAGTATATATAGGATAGAGGAAAGAGAGAGAGAAAAACGTTTCAATTAAAGCTCCAACGGCTCTATTCTGAACCAGACTAGTCGGTCAAAGAAGGATCACTGACCGACTAGTTCATCAACTAGTCGGTCGGTGATACAACATAGACCAACTAATGGTTGAACAGCCAAAAGGTGAAGTACATGAGATAGATAACTAGTCGGTCTAAGAAGACTTGCCGACCGACTAGTTTCATAACTAATCGGTCGGTGAGTGTTCGTTGACCGACTAACAGTCGAAATAGAGAAGGCTGACTTCAAGTTGATTTAGTCGGTCTAAGAACAAATGTTTACCGACTAGTTCATCAACTAGTCGGTCGACAAACGTTCTTTGACCTACTAATGATAAACAGTAACTTAGGCTGTACATGGAAAGCTCAACTAGTCGGTCTAAGAAGGATCACTGACCGACTTGTTCATCAACTAGTCGGTCGGTGATTCAACATGGACCGACTAACTGTAAACAGTAAAGAGCTTAGAATTGAGAAGGCATTCTAGTCGGTTCAAGAAGCTTTGCCGACCGACTAGATTGCCATCTAGTCGGTTGGTTCTTCTTCTTGAACCAACTAACATGCACAAGAAGCCGTGAATCGAAGCGCGATGCTTCGGGAAAGTTTGTATGGGCTTCTAATAAGATCCTAGCTCTAAGATAGGAGCGTTATGAAGAATAAAACGTAAGACCTACTCAAGGCTTAACATTCTACGAAAAGAAGCTAGAAGACTATAAATTAAACTTGACGAACCGTCTTCAAAAGCCTCAATCGAATCTTCATGACTTCAAAAGTGGTCCTTGAGCTTCAACGAAGCTTCAAGCACACGATCATGCGCTTTGAGAAGTCTTGAGACATCGCATTTGATATACGTGGAATTTTGGCGACGATCTCCATAACTGCGCTCACAAAGAGTTAGTTCACGATATATTTATGTTTGTTCATCATCCAAAACCAAATCCAGGTAGTCAATACTCAACACATCTGTTTTGACAAAACAGTCAAAGAGTTTGGTTTTGTCAGAAATGAGGACGATCCATGTATTAATAAGAAAACCAGTGAAAATTCTTTAGTCATCCTCCTACTGTATGTGGATGATATTCTTATAATAGGCAATAATATAGGGATGTTAAAGTCTGTAAAGGGATGGCTGTCAACTAAGTTCTCCATGAAAGACTTGGGAGAAGCATCCTATATATTAGGTGTAAAGATCTATTGAGATAGATCTAAACGAATGCTAGGTCTGTCCTAAGCCAGGTACATTAACACCATGTTAAAACGGTTTAGCATGGAAAACAGTAAGGGTGGTTTTATACCAGCCAATCATAGAATAAACCTTTCCAAAAAGATGTCTCCAAAAACTGACTTGGAAAAGGAACGCATGAGTCAGATCACGTAGGCTTCAGGTGTGGGATCTATCATGTATTCCATGATCTGTACTAGACCTGATGTCGCTTTTGCACTAGGTTCAGTAAGTCGATATCAGTCTAACCTTGAAGAAGAACACTAGAAAGCCGTCAAGACAATTCTTAAGTACTTGTGAAGGACTAAACACTTGGTCTTGATTTATGGAAGTGAAGAGCTCAAAGTTGAAGGCTTCACAGATTCCAGCTTTCGGAGTGGTATAGATGATAGCAAATCGATCTCTGGATATGTTTTCACTCTCAACAGATGAGCAATCAGTGGGAGAAGTTCCAAACAAGACACTGTTGCAGACTCCACGATGGAGGCCGAGTACATAGCGACCAATGATGCGACAAAGGAAGCTGTTTGGATGAGAAAGTTCATAAACCAGTTAGGGATGGTGCATGTAGTTAAAGATCCAATACCCCTATATTGCGACAATAATGCAACCATCAGTCTAGTTCAAGAACCAAGATTCCACAAGAGATCCAGACACATTCTTCGGAAGTATCACCTGATACGGGATATTGAGAAGAGGAAAGACATAGAACTCCTTAGAGTCTGTTCAGAAGACAACATAGCAGATCCATTCACAAAGGCGCTGACACACGATCGTCTGGAGAGACTAGTGTGTAAATGTGGTATGAGATACCCTGATAAATGGGCCTGAGTGCAAGTGGGAGATGTTGAGAGATGTACGCCCTCGAGGTAATTTATATATGGAAACATCTTGTTCATGAATGAAAGTATGCTTTCTGGTATCAAATGTCTGAGTAATTTTCTATTAATATGTTGCTTAGATAATTTCCTAAGACTCATTGTAAGGTCATTCATGTTTCGAGATAGAGATCGTGATTATGAGAAATGTCTGACCGATAAGAGCTTGAGTCTTAAAGCGTTCATGGTCATAGATGCGTCGAAATAGGGATATCAGCACATCGGACAGACTATTGAGTCTTTGTCATGATGATCTCATAATCATGTGACTTAGTGAAGTCAGAGACAAGACACATGTGCTCATTAGAGAATGAGTCCACTGGACGACCCTATAAAGAGTTATCAAATGGTTAAACATTAACTAACTGCCATTAATAACTCTCTAATGATGATAGGCAAGTTGGTCCGTAGGACTTGAGATCATTGTACGAACATGTGCATGAACAATGTCTCTTAGATCTATGATCTAGCTTCGAGGCAAGGCCTGCTGAAAGGTCTTAGGTTGGGTGGCACTTGAAGCATACGAGGTGAGTAGTGATCAAGAGAGGATTCGTCTCTTCCGTTAATGGGAAGTTAGTGTCGTAGGCTCAGTACGGTTCTTGGTAAAACCTTGGCCAATGTATGTTGTAGGAAGTACAACATGTATGTACTAGAGACCGAATAATAATAACCAGTGCTAGCTAGTGGGGTTGACAGTTTACCATACCCTAGGCTATGCAAATGACATAGTTAAGACGAAGGGACTAAAACTGCGGTATTCATCACGGACACAGTCAGAGTGATCACAACGTCACTTTTTTTGTCGACAAGTCCATCACGTAATTATGATACCGAAACATGGACGACAACTGATGCTCATGGTTACTATCGTCTAGGAATTTCGAGTCCCAACATGTAGTAGGGTCAGGCTGTAGGGTCTCACAACGAGTAGTATTCACGTCTTAGTAATATGAAGAATGTTAAGAGGAATGCATTTGATGGAATGGAATAATTGAGCTCCCAAGTGAGTTATGAGATTAAAGCTAAAGAGTTTAGCATTTGGGACTAATTAATACTTGGTATTAAGTTGACAAAGATGCATGGGATCGAAGGGGACTTCCTGAGAAATCCACAGGAAGAAATCGCGTTCAAATCGGAGCTCAAACGAGCCCGGAAACGCGAAACAACATTATAAGGCACTAAGTGGGCTTGCGGGTCTGACCCGCACCAGGTGGGTTTGACCCACCAGGAGGTAGCGGGTCGGACCAGTGGGGCGAAACGCGTGCGTTGCATGCAGGCGTAACCCGCGTGGGGCCCGCAGAGGGCCTGCACTTTTGAGTTCGGGCGGCAGAGCCCTTATGCGTGCCACGTGGTGCGCACAGATCACGCCATGTGGCGAGATCAGCCTAGCCCTATCGGGATGCGTGCATTTGCTGTTTGTGCGAAAAACGTTTTCGTAAGTCTAATTTCGACATTTGAGGGGTCAAAAGATATCGGAATTGGACGTCGTTTTTTTCTATGCATCGTTGTCTCGAGATCTTCGATTTGACAGGTTGTTTCGAAGTTGAAACTCAGAAATGGATTTATGGTGATTTGAGAAGTTTGGACTTCTATTAAAATCAATCCCAAATACCCATTTAATAGTCCCACATTGCTCATAGCAAAGGAGGAGGGGCCAACTCCCTATATAAATAGGGGATAGCCCTCCTCATTGAAAAGTGCAGCAAGTCTCTGATTTGAGAAGCTTTGTAATTTTTAGCACGCTCAGTCTTAAGACAAAGTTATTCCTCCTCTTATATTTCTTCTGATCCTCCAATCGAGTCTAGCAAGACAGCGAGGAGGTTTGGATCTGATCCAGAAGTCTTTGACGTGGGTCTGCTTAAGTGAAATCTTCTTCAGCAAGTGATTGCTCGAATGCGCAGTGCGGTTCGGGAACCGCTTCAGCTCGGGGCGAGGTGCGGCTCGGGACATGGTTCGGTACACTTTGTCGGCGCAAGCAAAGTTCCGGGTAAGTCAGTATTATTTCATTTGCAGTAGTTTAGATCTTTCTTCGGGTTGGTCAGAACCAACCCTTAGTTAGTAGATTATCCTAGCTAGGGTGCATGATTCCTTAGGGTTATTATTATTAAAGTGTTTAATAATGTTTCCGCTGGATGTTTTGATTCTAATGTCTGTCCGACGTAGGACGGGCAAAAGAAATATTCCCTAAGGGTCCTTGAAAAACCCAACACATTCATGCTTTATTGGAGTTGCACCATATTGAGATCAAGGGTTCATTCGAGAATGCTAAGATCAATGTGCAACATAAAATGACCGGTCACTTATTCAGAGAGCTAATAGGTTTTACGTTCTCTAAGACGATGAATATTATTTTCCTGCAGGCTTCACAATCTCAATCTATTGGGACAGACCAAAGCTTATGTGATTGTCTAGCAAGAAGAATTTATGGATTACCATGTTCCCATGAGATTGGACAATACAAAAGGAAAAATTGCCTCATTCCTTTAGATGTTGTACTTCCTCATTGGAAGAAGCTAGACATGGATCCTACGAAGGAATTGATATCTGAAGATGAAGTGCTTATAAAGGCTGAGTTAGATCGTGTATACAAGAATTATGAACAGCTTGATGGGACTAGGAAGATGTGGATGTTAATAAAGTTGAAGGAGTTATTTATCCCAGACAAATTTGATGACGGAGCCGGAGGTTAAGGTCAATGTAAGAGGTAGAAGAAAAAGGTGAATAAGTTGAAATCCGAAGATACGTCCACCACTCGGGACCCATTTCATTTTGAGCTTGTCTTAGCATATGAAGTTATTTGCTCAGCACCCACTCCAATTGAAGGATCATTGAAAAAAGCCATATTGGGACGTGACCCTCGGAGACATTCACAAAGGGACAAAAGGTCCACTGCAACTTCAGCTTCAGTTACAGCTTCAGCTTCAGCTCTAGCTCCAATGCGAGACAGAAACAACTTGTCAAAAGGGCCACTACAAGTTTAGCCATAGTTGCATCTGCAGCTACAGAAGCTTTAGCTGCACCTGAAGCTTCATCCTCAGATGTAGAAGGCATACCATTTATTGAGGAATTTCCAGAAGGCATCACGTAATATATAAGGAACGTCATCGATGTTAAGGCAAATGGTAAATGTGGCTGCATGGCTGTAGCTGCTCTACTTAGCATGTGAGAGGACAACTGGAAGATGGTCAGAACAGATTTGCTTGCAGAGTTGAATACACATTATGATCTGTACAGAAGAGTATTGGGGAAAGAAGATGCAAAAGCAACTAAAGAGGCAGTTGCATGTACGGATGACAAACCCCCGAGACAATATTGGATGACCATCCCTAAAATTGGACATCTCATATCAAGTTGTTATAACTGTGTTCTGCATCTTCTTTCCAAGTTACAGTGTCTAACATTTTTTCCTTTAAGAACAGCTCCAGACCCATTGAAGCCTCGTGGACACATCATGATAGGTTTTGTTAATAATAATCGCTTTGTACAGATTCAACTTGTCCAAGGATGCCATGTTCCATCAGTTGTAAGAAATTGGGTTCAATACCATTATGCTGAGGCAAATGGATGAATGGTAGGGTATGCCGAGAGGATGGACAAATTCAAGGAAATGGTAAATGACAATGTAATCACAGTGGATACTATAGATCTTGGTGCTTAAATGTAAATTTTTTATACTTTATATCAGCTGTTAATTTTTGTTCTACTGCAAATTTTTGTACTACTGTAAATTTTTGTAATATTGAATGCAGATAAATGTATCAGTTTGAATGTATCAATTTGAATGTGGTGCATTTTAGATGTGTATGATATTTATATGACAGTTGTCAATGTATTCTATGCATGTATCAGTTTGGCCTCTGCCAATATGCATGATATTTACTTTCAGGATATACTGATACATGTATCAGTTTGTAAGTTTAATGCAATATTGGGTAGAACTGATATATGCAAATTTGCTAGAAACATGCATATATATCAGTTTGCAGGCAATTTGCAAGTTTTAGTATGGCATGTTTCAATATCGCATGTTTCAGATTGAAGGTAAGGAAATATAGCATGTTTCAGTATTAGTTTCATGCAAACTGATGCTGAAGCAAAATGTACTGATACATGCACATTTCAATGTATCACGTAAATAATGATAACATATGAATGTCTCAGGTTATTGGAACATATGAATGTCTCAGGTTATTGGGTAGAAAATTTTTTTACCAATTGATGCATAGAATAAAGTATAAGAACAAAATTATGCATGTTACTCAAAGCGCACAAGAGGCAATAGTTTGACCTGTTGTGCGCATTGAGTAAATTTGTTATAACATAGCAAAATTGCTCAACGCGCACAACAGGCCAAACTTTTTTCTGTTGTGTGCGTTGAGTTTGGCATGTTGTGCGGGTTGAGTAATTTTGCTATGTGTTAACAAAATTGCTCACCGTGCACAACATGCAAATATTTTACTAGTTGTGCGCGTTGATCAATTTTGCTAAATGTTTATACAATTACTCAACGCGCACAACGTTCCAAAATTTCCTATTGTGCGCGTTGAGTAATTGTGTTCATTGTTAATAAAATTTCTTGGTTATTAATCAGTGATCAGTGATTAGTGATTAATCATATATATCAGTGATTAGTGATTAGTTATTAAATAATTAATCAGTGATCAGTGATCAGTGGTTAGTGAATAATCATATATATCAGTGATTAGTGATTACTGATTTAATAATTAATCTATGATCACTGGTCAGTGGTTAGTGATTAATCATATATATCACTGATTAGATAATCAGTGATTAGGGATCAGTAATAGAAATTTTACCTGCAAGCTGATGTATGTGCATGTTTCATGCAAATTTGCATGTATTAGTATCAGTTCTAGCCAATAATGCATTAAACTTGCAAACAGATACATGTCCGTTTTCATGAATAACTATGACACCAAATACATGACACCAAACTATCATTACTTCATGCAAACTGATACACCAAATTATCATGATATCAAATATCATTTAGGAAAAATTGAATGAATGATATGTAAACTGGTACATAATGATACATGCAACCTGAAACAAAATTTCATGAAACTTCACAATTTGGACTTCACATCATGAAACTTCATCATTTGTTGACTTTGCTAAATATCAGCATATCTGATATCTAAAATTTGGATTTTTCTTCGAGGTAGCAGTAATGTAGATGTCAACGTTGGACATCAATGTATCAGAGACGTCAATGTTGGACCAAACTTCAAGCATATGGCTTCATCTTTATCTGATATGATGCAAATTTAACCATTATTCAACTTTGCAACGCTTTTGTTCAAATTGTTGAGACATCAAAGCATTATACCATTTCTGAGCAGCTTCATGATGGAACCTAGTGGCAAAATGAGAAAGCTGAACAAAACATTAATGAAATCACAGTAGAGAAATGGTGAAATTGCCATGTAACTATAGTGTCATGCGTGCCTTCATTATCATGGACATCAGGAATGCACACCTCGCTTTCAAACTTCACAATCAACATGTATTATGTATCCACACATGATAAACGCTATTTACTGACAAAAAGCGAGGTATGGATCCTTGATGACTCTGATAATGTGACAAATAATTAGGCATAAATGTTTTGTGCTAGTAGCATAAGAAGAGTAAATTTAGTTGTCAATTGAGGAGGGATCATGGGCAGCCATTTATAGACGAATTGGACATGGATGGTGGAAGATGGTGAAAGTGCTTGTGAGTCTACAAAAGAATGCACGTGGGTCTACAGAAGAGTACCCGTGAATCTACAAAAGAATTGAGGTGCTCATTGGTGTCACCAAAGAACAAAATTACAAACGTGCACAACAAGTCAATTTTATGCCAGTTGTGCGTGTTGAGTAATTTTTAATTCTCTGTATAGTTTTACTCAGTGCACACAACAAGCAAAACTTGTGCCTGTTGTGCGCATGCAAATATTTTTCATGTTGTGCATCCAGCGTAATAGTATGAACACATAGAAAAATTGCTCAACGTGCACAACGGGTCAAATATTTTCCTGTAGTGTGCATTGATCAATTTTGTTAACACATAGCAAAATTTCTCAACGCACACAACATACAAAATTTTGGCTTGTTGTGCACGCTGAGCAATTTTGCTCCGTCATACCATTTTACTCAATACGCACACCACGTCAAACTGTGGCATGTTGTTCACGTTGAGCAATTTAGCTATATGCTCACACATTTGCTCAGCGCGCATAATAGGTAAAAGTTTGGCCTGATGTGTGTGTTGAGCAATTTTTCTATGTCATAACAAATTTACTCAATGCACACAATATGCCAACTTTATGCTCATGGTGCGCTTTGAGCAATTTCATATATACATATCAGAATTACTCAACCGTGCACAACATGCATAAAATTTGCATGTTATGCGCGTTAAACAATTTCATGAACATATAACAGAATTACTCAAAGCGCACAATGGGCATAAGTTTTGCATGTTGTGCGCGTTGAGCAATTTTGTTACTACATACTGTATATTCACTGGCACTCTTCTGTAGACTCATGGGGACCTTCGCCATCTCCTACCATCAATGTCCAATTCGTCTATAAATGGTTGTCCACGATCCCTTCTCAACTCACAACAAAATCTACTCTTCTTATGCTACTAACAAAATATTTATGCTGAATTATTCGTTGGGTTCATCACTGAATCTGATTTTACTTACACAATATTTATTCAACATTCTTTGGTGGGTTCATCACTGACACAATATATTTATGCAACATTCTACGTTGAGATTTGTCAATAAATCGCATTCATTTGTATTGCAAATAGGTTACGATTCATCAAGGATCTCAACGAAGAAGTTGTTGTATAGACTCTCGTTCAAATGATTTATCGAAATGGGTTCAAATTCAGGATGATCCTAACAGATAATTTTGTATAGATTTTACTCTTTTTCTTCTACTACAGACACTATTTTTATGCCACTTTCTTTGTATGGGGTGATCATGAATCTGCTACTAACACATTCTTCACTGGGTGATGTCTCTGAATCTTCTTCATTTGTATTGCAAATGTGTTCATCTTTGTTTATGACCCCCAAAAAGAAATGTCAAAAAATTCTTCTGTCATATAATGTTTTTGTTGTATACATGATAAATTCCCATTGTATATGCAATGATATACTTCTACATTGACATATATGGTACATCGACATATTGATTATACATATCTGATACATTGAAATATCGTTTGAAATATCTGATACCGTGACATTTCTATTACATTAACATACATTGACATATCTGATGCTTTGACATATCAAATACAAGGCAAATTTGACATTTCTGAGACATTGAAAAATTTATCATAACTTTGTATCACACAAATTTACAGTTCATGGCAGAGGAAAATAGTAATGCAATGTGGAGGACAGTTCCAAAGTGCTATTATGGCCTGCCAGCTCCAATTAGGACTGCAATGACACGGGAAAATATTGGGAGAAGATTTTATAGTTGTATTAATTACAACAAGATCAACGAATGCAATTGTTTGTTTGTGTTGATCAGATGGAACTATGTCCACGTGGAAAGGAATATGCCAGAGAGTTGCAACTGGAAATAACAAAGTTAAAGTTAAGACATTGAGATCAAGCAACTAATTATGGAGATATACATGAGGATACAAGTTTCACTTTTCCAGTGCCAATGAAATTAACAGAAGAGAAGCTGCCAGTAGCAATTATATGATGAACAATATATCAACAACATCTGGTCAATCAAGCCATGGGGTAATGCTTGATATTTTCCCAATGATGTACTTTTGTTTTAGTTGTCTATCTACTTTGTTGTTTACTGTACTTTTGTACGCACTTAGGTTTTAGTATGATGGAATACAAACCTATTTATATATAATACATTCTCATTAAATTTGATACAGTGATGCACAGTCCAAATTTGCGACATATCTGCTGCATTGATGCTACATTGAAGCAAAGTCCAAAATCAACATATTTGGTACATTGATGCTACCTTGAACAAAGACCAAAATTGACATATCTGATACATAGATAATACAGTGAAGTATAGACCACAATTTCCATATCTGATACATTGATGCCAATGCAAAGTCCAACATTGACATCTCTGATACATTATTGTCCAACATCGACATCTCTGCTAACTTGCTGCTACCTTGAAGAAAAGTCCAAAATTGAGATATATATGACATTGATATTTATAAAAGCCAACAAATGATGAAGTTTCATAATGTGAAGTCCAAAATATGAAGTTCCATGAAATTTCGTCTCAAATCGCATGTATCAGTATGTACCGGTTTACATATCATTCATTCAATTTTGCATGAATGATATTTGGTATCATGATAATTTGGTGTATCAGTTTGCATGAATTAATGATTGTTTGATGTCATGCATTTGGTGTCATAGTTATTCATGCAAACTGACATGTATCAGTTTGCAAGTTTAATGAATATTGGGTAGAACTGATACTGATACATGCAAATTTGCTTGAAACATGAATATACTTATATCAGCTTACAGGCAAAATTTCTATGACTGATCCCTAATTAATCACTAATACATGAAAATTTGCATAAAAAATGCTTATATATCAGCTTGCAGGCAAAATTCGTATGACTGGTCACTAATTTATCGCTAATTACTGATATATATGATTAAGAACTAATCACAGATCACTGATTAATTCTAATCAATAATCAGTAATAATTGATATATATGATTACGCACTAATCAATGATCACAGATAACTGATTAATTAATAAGCACATTAAGAAATTTTAGTTAACAATGAACGAAATTGCTCAACACGCACAACATGCAAAATTTTGCATGTTGTGCACGTTGAACAATTTCATTCACTGCTAACAAAATTACTCAACACGCACAACAGACAATTTTTTTTGCTTGTTGTGTGCATTGAGCAATTATGGTACGTAATATGAATATTACTCAGCGCGCACAATTACTCAACGCGCAACAGTCAAATTTTTTTTCCAGTTGTGCGCTTTAAGTAATTTTGTTAGCAATGAACGAAATTGCTCAACGCACACAACAAGCAAAATTTTTGCATGTTGTGCGCGTTGAGCAATTTCGATCATTGTTAACTAAAATTGCTTAGTGTGCTTAGTTATCAATCAGTTATAAGTGATCATTGATTAGTGCATAATCATGTATATCTGTTATTAGCTGTTGTGCGCGTTGAGTAATTGTCGTAGGGGTTAACAGAATTACTCAACACGCAAACCACACAAATTTTTTTGCCTGTTGTGCGCGTTGAGTAATCTTGTTAACACGTACCACAATTACTCACTGCATACTATTGTGCGCGCTCTGTAATTTTGATATCACATGCCACAATTGCTCAATGCACACAACAGCTAAAATTTGCATGTTGTGTGCGTTGAGCAATTTTGCTTCATGCATTCTTTTTTCTCATCGTGCATAACATGAAAATTTTAGATGTTGTCTGTGGTTAGTAAGATTATTCTATGTGCAGATTATCAATCCATCGGAGAATTTTAGAAAAAAAATTCTTGATCGTCATATTTCGGCCTTTTTTGTTCGATCTTCAACTATCATGTTATCAGAATCTACGGCTTCCGTCATTCGATTCGGATATGTTATAAGTTTTTTGGGATTAATTTGATTTTTTTCAATGATTTGTTTCATGATTTAATGAAGTTTTGCCAAGGGTATTTTCGGTACTCCCGGTCGTACGCTGACAAGAAATGTAAATAATATTATTTTATTTGTCATGCGTGGAGTAAAAGGTAAAAGTGGTCGTGCGTAGAGCAATTCGGTATGTGCACGTAGCAATTCCCAAACATGAATTCACTTTGGATTGGAATTTAACTAGAAATAACCCATGCACATACTTAATGCTCGGTGCAAAAGGACCCCATACAAAGGATGCGGTCCATGCATGCAACTGACAAAAGAGTAAGAAGAGTGGGTGTGTGGGGGGAAGCGTCGAGGGTAAAAGGGGAAAAGCAGGGGAAAGTGCAAAAACGTAGGGGAAAAAAGAAGGAGCTAAGTGCAAAAAAACATAGGATGCAAAGTGGAAAAAAACTATGGCAAACTCGTAAATAGGGGGAAGATGGAGGTGCATTAGGATTGCATGAAAACCAATCGCAATTATGGGAATAAATGGAATTGGGTTCTTTGCAATTTCCACTACAACACCCAACAACACACACAGCCCCATACACATCCCTCAAGTGGACACCACCATGATCAGGTGGCCAAACCTAGGCCACATCTCTATCAACCTCTTTGTCCTAGTAGGACAATGTCACATTTGTAAATCTCTCTTTTATAGATAGATACGCTAAGGTGTCATTTGTGGATGTGTTAAGCTCAAAAGCAAACTCAGATTAGTGATAGTGAAGAGTTGTGATTTTATCTGAATTAAATTAAATTTTATGCATTTTTAGTATTCTGATAATGAGTTTGAAATTTAACTAATACTGTTAGATTTGGCAAAATGAAAGTGTTGTTGTGAAGTGCTTTCTGGAGGAGAGCTCAGACCTTTATTTATAGGGGAATATGGAAGAGTTCATACAATGGTAGGATACAATGTTTATGTAAGATACAAATTCTCAATCTGCTACTGGATAAGATATGCCCTATATGGGCCTATAATTGGGCCAACTTAATACATTCATAACACTCCTACACATCCCCTCCTCCATATCACTCCTCAATTTCTCCATATCCACCCATAAGTGTGAACTTATACTCATGAATACTTCGAGATTCTGAGTATTATGTAGGTATCACAAGGGGTGGATACTTTGTGATCTAGAGTTAATGGGATTTGCCTCGTTAAAACATTTGGCTATGGAAAACCTATTGGGAAAATACCATTTCGCTACGGATAATTCTTTAAAAAAATTTAAATGTATTGGACTTGGTATACTTAGAAAAACTAAATCATGACGATTTAACTGGATAAAAAGTTTATATTAATCAATTGGCCATGCCAGTTATATAGGACAATTATATAATGAGAATGAGGTTTTCAGTGATTGAAACACAAAAATCATGTTTCTTAATAAATTAACCTATCAAAATACGCCTTTTTAATACACCAATAAAGAAAGTAAAATTTAGAATCCAATTTTCTCAACAAGACTATTGTAATTCCAATTTGAAATAAATTGGTGTTATCCCATCTATTAATTAATCCAATTAATTAGGTTTTGCAATCTAAGCTAAATGAGTGCAGTAAGCAAAATTTAATCACAATAATTTTTTTAATAACTAGTTGAACCGTTGGGTGATATCTTACATTGTTAGGCTAGATAATTAATAGCAAAGCTGCCATAGGATCATTATAACTATTATGCACATAATCTAATTATTGTTTAAATATCAACAATACAATTTTGCATGCAAAACATGTTATTTCATAACAATTTAAGCAATGACAAATTTTAAATAACAGCTAAAATAATTCTAAATCTTTTCAAATTATTCTAGCAAATTAATTTTAACATAAAATATTTTCATGAATTTATTTACATCGAAAATTGCTATTTAATAAGAAAATCATGTAAATAAAATTCTAAAATTAAAAAATTTCACCTTTTAAATTTCTTCTAATATCATAATTAAAAATTTCATAAATTTAAGAATTGCAATGCATTAAAAATTAATCTTTAGCCATTTTAATAGTTAACAACATAAAATTATGAATTTGTACATGTGTTCTGATACCATTATAAGTCTGCCGTCACGCCCCGCTTCCCATTATACATGGGAGCGAAGACGCGAGCGGGTCCGTATGTACAAGCAAGGAGGAGGTACTTTTGTTTTTCTTTCATCCTTGACTTAAGCACAATAAGCGTCTGTGTGAAACCTCGCAGGTCCTTGCATACATAGTCAAAAACAACACAAATATCAATAATTTTATTACAATCTCGTGTATCTCAAATATGGATTACAATAATATAGAAGGAAGAGAGAGACCTTACGGCCCTTACAACATGGAATACACAAATATGATACAATGGAAATTACAAGGAGGAGCAGCATAAGAGTATCTTCCTGGAGGAGTCATGCCTTTAGTGGATCCTGGTACGCTGGAACTAAAATCTGCAAAAATGCCCTCAAAACCTGACGGACATTGCATTAAAACACAAATACAATGCCCGTCAGTGAGGGTTACTCATTAGGTTCCCAAGCATCAATCTCATTTAAATAATTAAAAGAATAGAACAGGGCAATAACATTGTCTACTAACAAAATAAAAGCATGTGAGCATAGTAAGGTGTAGTGCACAAGGTAAAGCGTAGTGAGCATGGAAATTACACATGAGCATGGCAAGTGTAGTGTGCAAAGTAGTGAGCATGGCAAGGTGTATTGTGTATAGCAAAACATGGTAAGAGCTTAGCTAGCAATTTATACATTTCATGATAGCAATAGCAGAAAGTAAAAAGAATGTTATTCAATAACTTAATCTAGTGACAAGCCCAATGTCTGAGGGCGGAAGAAACTACAATTACACCCAAACCAACGGGAGCTACCCGTGGCTCTGTACTCACCGACCCCATCCGGGTGACTGTCAAATTTACTTGTGGGGGTGAAATCCAGTATTCCGCACTCTACTACAATGGACTAACCCACCCAAAGTGTCAATATGTGTATCCGTATAGTTCAATGTTTACCGTGTGGCCAATATTCCGTAAATGCCCCAAAGGCCCATTGTTCCGTAAATGCCCGAATGCCCAATATCCGTAAATGCCCGAGGGCCCAATACCCGTTAACGCCCGAGGGCCCAATATAACATTTCATTTGGAGCAGACCACCCCAAAGATGGTGTGTCACAAATAATGATACAATATGCAAAAAGAGTATTTTATGTACGTTTAGGCAAGATTAACATGAACATTAAGCTGTTACCACTAACAACAAGTCTTAATAACATGAATCATACTTTTGTGGACAATTACAAATTAGCAACATTATCCTCATGGCTTTAATAACATATTAATACATACTGCGCATGGGGAAGTTAAATGATCCGACATTTGTTAATATACTAATATGATGCTAATATGGTAATATGATGTTAATTCCATTGACTAGCATTAATCACTAATTTGAGATTATGTTTTTACATACTAATTACAAGATGTAACAAAGATTGTATCATTTTACAGGAGTGAGTTATAAATGGCTACACTAACTTTATACTCAAGATATCTCATATGGCAGTTGTTTGACAATATCAGATTATAATCCAATGTACCATATTATAATGACATGTGTTAGTTAATGTATTCATGACATGCCATAGATGTGTATAATAGGCCCAATGAATTGAAATATTATGACCACAACCAAGCCGTATTAATTTAACATGAACATGTATAATATGGTAACATTAACAACTACAATAACTCATGCAACTATTTGTTAATGATTAATTAAGATATAGAACATGCAATTTTAATTATTCAACAATTAGCATGTCCACAACTCACACATTATTTATTTATATGAAAGAGATGTGTGGAACCTACTATACGTTGCGTGGATCCAAGGAGGAGGGCGAGCGTTGTCTTCATCGGCGATGAAATCGGGGTCGTTGGAAACTCGTCGAAGCTCGGAAAGTCATCCGGATTCATTGCGGAGTTTCATCGAACATTTGGTAGGCGACTCAGGAAAGTTGAAACAAGGAAAGATGGCTTGCCATGGGGAGGGGACTTGGGGGGTCTCACCGGAGAAGGGGAGTCGCCTGGCCAGAGCTGGTTTGTCGTCGTCCAGAGGAGGGAGGAGGAGGCCGTGGGCGGTGGTCGGCGTCTGGAAGGAGCAGCAGCAGGGGGCTGCGGTTTTTATAGGGGAGAGGGATGGAGGGATCGGGGGTGACTGATCGGGGTTGAGGCCTGGGGCACGGCGGTGCGCTGCTGAGGGTGGTGTGGTCGGAGATGCGGCGGAGGTGTGGGTTTGTTGCAGGCATGGTCGGAGATGTATTGCGGGTGCTGGGTGGCTGAGGCCGTGGTGGAGAGAGAAGGAGCAGTCGGGGTTGTGTGTGGTGGTCGCAGCAGCGGTGGAGCCACCGGAGACGGGTTGGAGGATGCCGTGAGTTGAGGGTGAGGATGTTGTTGCCTGCGGCAGGATCCTGTACTGCTGGTGTTGTATGGAAGGAGGATGGTTTGTGGGGCTGTTGGCGGAGTTGAGAGGGGAGAGATCGAGGGCCGAGGTGATGATCGTCGGAAGTTGATCAGAGGGTGGAGGGCGTCCCGAGGGGTTGAGGGGAGGCAGAGAGAGGTAGGGAGAGGATGCGGTCGTGGGTTTCTTTGATTTGTGATGAGCAGGGGATTGAAATGATGGCTAAGGGTGAGGATTCCCTTTGTTTGTTTTGTGAAGCAAGGTGGTTACGGCCGGGGCTATGGGTTTTTGGAGAAAGTTTTATTAGAGGAGGGTATGGTTTAGGGTTGTACAAATATAGTAGGGTTAAGTGCTAAGGGAAAGAAAAAGGAAGGTTTTGAAATGGTAGGTGATAAAGCTAAGAATAAAAGGAATGAGTTTGAATTGATTCATATTAGTCAAGGTGAGATTAATGGGATTTGATTAGAGAATATACCTAATTAGCTATATGTTATATTAAGATTAAGTTAGGAATCTATTTGAAAGCTTAAAATTTGAAATGGAGTTTAAACATTTGAATTTGAAAGTTGTTGAAGTTTGAAATGAAGATTAAACATTTTGAAATTTTGAATTTAGAAAATAATTATAACATATTTATAGTTAGTTAACTTATTATAAGAATATAAATCATAACAACGTAAAGAAAAACAATAATGATATGCATAACATGATAACACTGGACTCCATCGTAGCTACAAACACCGTTCGTTACATCTGCAGTTCTAGGATTTATAATCACATTTGAAAAGGTAAAAGCAAAAACTTTAAAAAAATTCTAATTCCTAGAAAATATATCAGAAAACTACAGAATTCATAAATTAAATGCTTAAAAACTATACCTTTACTTAGATATTCTTACTTGATATCCGCTCTACAATAAATTTTCTTGTGAAGACCTCCTATCTCTTCACCAAGAAGGTAGTATAGTAGTAGTTATACCTTGATGATGAAACGGTTGGATCTACTGGCACACCAAATATATTGGGGGAATAATAAATATCAAGACGAAATTGCAAAAATTAAAAGTAACTAAAAATTACAATAAGAATGCGGAAGTAAATAACACAATCCAGAAAATAGCAAGCGTAAACACAGAGATTTATCCGGATGCGGATCCTTGTGATCCTACATCCAGTCCCCTACTTCCCGTAGAGATTTTCAATCCACCATAACACTTGCTCCTAGCAAGCAATCAACATATAAAGATGCCAACACTCCTAGTGTTGCAAACTTGTATAATTTCTTCAATAAGCGATTCACCAAATAAAGAAAAGAACGAGCACGAAATAATATCACATATAGCCTTGATAATGTAGGAATTATAGCGCAAGGATGGTGATGGAATCTCCAAGATTCTTGGTATGAAATTGTGGTAGAACACACTTGGAAATTGGACTTTCTAAAGAGGAATAATTTCAGCAGAGTTTCCTCAAGAAAGTATGAAAATCACTTTTTAGAGTGTGAAGAACAAAACTTAAGAAAAGAGCGAAAGAGTGAATTTTCGTAAATTTTAGACATGGGTCTGTTGGGGTTTTCAAGGACCCTTAGTGCATATTTCTTTTGCTCGTCCTACGTCGGACGTATATTAGAATCAAAAGCATGCAGCGGAAACATTATTAAACGAGCTCATGTGCTGATCCTAGTGGTTGAATCACTCAGCTGTCTTGGTGGAGACCCGAGTTCGAATCCCACTACCCCTATCCCCTTTTATTTTTCTTTATTTTTCATCTTTTAGGGCTACGATGGATACCGGGCTTCTCCGTGTTTGGGGTTAAGCGATCAGGACGGGTGTACCCGTGATCTACGACCCATGTTTCCAGCTTTCCGATGTATCAAAAAAAGAAACATTGTTAAACACTTTAATACTAATAACCCTAAGGAATCATGCACCCTAGCCAGGATAATCTACTAACTAAGGGTTGGGTCCGACCAACCCGAAGAAAGATCTAAACTACTGCAAATGAAAATAATATTGACTTACCCGGAACTTTGCTTGCACCGGCAAAGTGTACCGAACCGTGTCCCGAGCCGCACCTCGCCCCGAGCTGAACCGGTTCCCGAACCGCACCGCGCCTTCGAGCCAATCACTTGCTGAAGAAGATTTCACTTGAGCAGACCCACGTCAAAGACTTCTGCATCAGATCCAAACCTCCTCGCCGTCTTGCTAGGACTCGATTGGAGGATCGGAAGAAATATAAGAGGATGAATAATTTTGTCTTAAGACTGAGCGTGCTCAAAATTCTCAAATCAGAGACTTGGTGCAGTTTTCAATGAGGATGGCTATCCCCTATTTATATAGGGAGCCGGCTCCTCCTTTGCTACAAGCAATATGGGACTATCAAATGGGTATTCTGGATTGATTTTAATAGAAGTCCAAACTTCTAAAATCAACCATAAATCCATTTCTTAGTTTCGACTATGAAACAACCTATCAAATCGAAGATCTCGAGACAACGATCGCATAGAAAAAAACGGCGTCCAATTCCGATATCATTTGACCCCTCAAATGTCGAATTAGACTTATGAAAACGTTTTTCACACAAACAGCAAATGCACGCATCCCGAGAGGGCTGGGCTGATTGTGCCACGTGCACCACATGGCGCGATCTGTGCATGCCACGTGGCACGCGCAAGGGCTCTGTTTCCCACACTCAAAAGTGCGGGACCCGCTGCGGGCCCCACGCGGGTGTGCGGCGCCCGCGGGCAGTGCCTGCGTGCAGCGCCACGTTTTGCCCCGCGGGTCGGACCCACTTTAGCGGGTCCAACCCGCTACCTCCTGGCGGGTCTGACCCGCAAGCCCACTTAGTGCCTTATAATGCCGTGTTCGCATTTCCGGGCTCGTTTGAGCTCCGATTTAAACACGATTTCTTCCTGTGGATTTCTCAGGAAGTCCCCTTCGATCCCATGCATCTTTGTGAACTTAATACCAAGTATTAATTAGTCCCAAATGCTAAACTCTTTAGCTTTAATCTCACAACTCACTTGTGAGCTCAATTACTCCATTGCATTAAATGCATTCCTATTAACATTCTTCTTATTACCAAGACGTGAATACTACTCGTTGTGAGACCTTAAGGCCTGACCCTACTACAGTTTGGGACTCGAAATCCCTAGATGACAGTAACTACGAGCAGCAGGTGTCGTCCTTTTTTCGGTATCATAATTACATGATTGACTTGTCAACAAAAAAATGTCGTCGAGATCACTCTGAATGTGTCCGTGATGAATACCGCAGTTTTAGTCCATTCATCTTAACTATGTCATTTGCATAGCCTAGGGTATGGTAAACTGTCAACCCCACTAGCTAGCACTGGCCAGTATTATTCGGTCTCTGGTACATACATGTTGTACTTCCTACAACATACATTGGCTAAGGTTTTACCATGAACCGTACTGAGCCTACGACACTAACTTCCTATTAACGGAAGGAACGAATCCTCTCTTGATCACTACTCACATCGTACGCTTCAAGTGTCACCCAACCTAAGACCATTCAGCAAGCCTTGCCTCGAAGCTAGATCATACATCTAAGCGACACTGTTCATGCACAGGTTCGTACAATGATCTCAAGTCCTAAGGACCAACTTGCCTATCATCACTAGAGAGTTATTAGTGACAGTTAGTTAATGTGTAATCATTTGATAACTCTTTATTGGGTCGTTCAGTGGACTCATTCTCTAATGAGAACATGTGTCTTGTCTCCGACTTCACTAAGTCGCATGATTATGATATCATCAAGGCAAAGACACAATGGTCTGTCCGATGTGCCGATATCCCTATTTCGACGCTTCTATGACCAAGAACGCTTGAAGACTCAAGCTCTTATCGGTCAGACATTTCTCATAATCACGATCTCTATCTCGAAACATGTATGACCTTACTATGAGTCTAAGGAAATTATCTACAGAACATATTAATAGAAAATTACTCAGACAATTGAGACCAAAAAACATACTTTCATTCATGAACAAGATGTTTACATAGATAAATTGCCTCGAGGGCATACATCTCTCAACAGGGTCATGGGGTCTATTTATAGCCCAAAAGTCAGTTTTCAAACGTTTAACAACTATCTAAATTTTCAAAAAAAAATTGAACTGTTTTTGTCTAAATTAGTCGACTAATGGATAGTACTGGTCGACTAATTATGCTGCTAATCAGAAATTTGACTGTTGAGTCAACTTTTGACGAAAGGACACAAGGAACTGCCAGAAACGGTCAGTTTTTGTCCATTTGTAGTAGTTATAACTACATTGGGTGGTTACAAAAAGTTGGATTTAAAATTTGAAAAAAGAAATAGATGTGGGATAACTAATTAAATAACTGACCGGTGGACTAATAACATCTATTGGTTGACCAGAAAACTTAAACTTAGAAATTTGTTGAATAATGATCCTAATAACCTAGAAATAAGTTTGAGAAATTTTTTGGAATTTTCTGAATTTATGAGGAATATTATTAGTCGACTAGAAGGAATGACTGGTCGATTAATTTGGTCACTGAGTTTATTTTTTAACGACGGACCCTAAAGGACTAAGATAGATCATCATCAAGGCTTTTACATTCTAAGTATATGCAAGACAAAAAATAAAGATTACATCTCTTTTTACAAGATACAAATTTCATCGTTATGCTTCGTCTAATTTTGTATGCTTCTTGCAATATGTAGTCGTGATGATTGTCTTATCTGAATGTGCAATGTTTGAGCTATAAATAGATGAAGTTAGTATACATAGAATAATAATATACATATGTTGTAAGGATCGTCTTACCCTTGCAATACTAACAATAACACACCAGAGGGAGGGTGAATAGTGTAATGGCACAAATTGCGTATTTAAAAAGTAAACTTGCAAATGCGGAATTATAAATGCAAGAGGAATTTAAACACCACAAAAATCCAAATGCAAACACAAGATGCTACCCTGGTTCCCCAAACTTGGATACGTCCTGTCACACCAATATCCACTATAATCTCACACAAAGAAGTGGATACAATCTCACACAGAGATACCTCACACAGAGGATTTGGATTCTCACACAGAGAAATGCTTGCTTTCACACTGAAAGACTTATGCTCTCACATAGAGAGAATCAAACTCTCACACAGAGAGATTTCAACCAACCTCACACAGAAGGTTATACTCTCACACAGAGAGTAACTAGCTCTCACACAGAAAGCTAGGGTTATAATGAAATAACAAAGTAAAACAAATACTCTTACCTATGCCTTGAGATGAACTTACTCATAAATGAAGCAAGGAATGTAAGAGGATCTCCAAGTGATGAGATTTTCTAGAAATGCACTTGGATGATTTCCCTTGAACTTGACTTCAATGCATGAAAGAGAGAATGAGCTCTAAGAGGGAAATGAGAAAGTTTGAGAGTGGCTTAATCAATCTCTAATTATTTGCAATAGTTCCAAGAAGTTCGAATAAACTTAGCCCTCTCATATATATATGAACCCTATATGAACTCTCAAAACCCAATGATAAAGCCAAAAACAATAAGCTGTAACAGCTAGAATCTGGGCTGAAACGTCATCGACAGTCGACTGATGAACATTTGATAGTTGACTGGCCAACGGCTAAATAAATCCCAACGGCTATAATGTGAGCCAGGATAGTCGACTGATGAAGACTACACAGTCGACTATCTACAGGACAGTCGCTCCTTCAGCAGGCGACTACTGCAGGGGATGGAAATAAAATAGAAAGATGCAAATTTCACACTTACGCCTTTAAGACGACTAATGGCCATATCACAGGTGACTGTAAATATACAGGAGACTGTAAAAACTGCAATAGTCGACTGACTTGCAAATAGGGATGAAGCCCAGAAAATGCAAGTTGCACACAGTCGACTGTAGAACAATTCACAGGCGACTGTTGGAACACAGGCGACTGTAAATTGACCTTCAATTGACTGTTCCATAAGCTCAAGTAAGAGTCAATAAAAGGTTGACTTGAGCAGTGCACTACAGTCGACTGTAGAAGGCTCGACAGGCGCCTGGAATCACCCAGTCAACTGTAAAACCTTCATCAGGCAACTGTTGGAGAGCCAGAGACTCCAATTGAGTCTTTGGGAAAGATGAACCTATTGGGTTTGATTCTATGATAATCCTAAAGCTCACTAAGATGGTTAAATGCATATGCATGAATGAGTAGACCATCTATCAAGGCATTACATTAAACCTAGACTTAAAAAGAGAAAAGCAATAAATGAAATAATACATAGATTACATTGCTTTCCTTAGAGTCTATGGCTTCAATCTTGAAAGCCGTGATGCTCCCCATCATCTCCAAGCTTTGGCACCCCTTGAGTCCCAGCTATGGCATTGCTCCTCTCGATGTCCATTCTTGCACCAAGTGTGTATCCAAAAATGATATTCTTGAAGTGTTAACTATGAGACTAAAACAAGAGAGTCATTAGCAACAACATAATGTTGTGATCATCATCAAAATAACATTGGTTTGAAACACCAATACTCAACATATCTTTGTATCATCAAAACCTTATGAGGAGTTGTGGGTTTCCAACATTTTCCCATTTTTGATGATTTTACAAACATTGAATATAATATGAGAAATTATGAAACGAAAGTGCTCCCCCTAAGTGTACGGCTTATATGCAACATAGATAGGAGTGAAGAAATTCATAATATCCATAAGTATACTATAAAGTGGATCATATACAAGTTGCTCATTAAATAATTAAATAATTAACTTAAATAATTAACTTAAAATTTTGCATAAAAATACATTAGTAATAATTAACAGAATGTTGCATTAGTAATTATTAACAGAGTTTCTCATGTATTTTTCTCCCCCTGTCAAATTAGCAAAAATGGGGTTACTATTCATGATTCGTCGACTAACGTATGTTACTGGTCGACTAATAATGCAGAATGCAGAGTTTATAAAAACAGATTCTAGTTTAAAGTAAACGTTGCAAACTTCATTAAATAACTAGAGGATTACACATACATAAAGAACTGCAAACACAACCAACTAGAAAGCAAGTACTTGAAAGCAAATAACCATCTAGAAAGTAAATACAAGCACAACTAATTAGACCTAAAAACCGGTCGGCCAACTGATAGACCTGGTCGACCAGAAGACAAAAGTGCAGGATTTCTTCTTCAATAGTTTGTTGATGGTGGTGGATAGCGAGAACTGGAAGGAGTGTAGGGAGCACATTGTTCAAGAGTGCTTAGTATTTTGTCATGGGCTTCCTGCATATTTTCCATCATGGAATTTGATGTGTCCATATTTTCTAAGATTTTACTGCATATTTTCATAGCATTTTCATCGTCCAAAGTTCACTTTTCTATACATTATTGCAATTTTCACGATATATTTGATTCTCGTAGAGATTTGTCGATTTTCAAGAACTTTGGAGCGATTTGGAGCAAATTTGAGACATGGACACATCCGAGCTAGCCGGATCATCAATGACAAGGTCCACTAAGTGTTTAACGAGATGGAGAAGAAGATCCGAGGAGGAGAAGAGAAGAGAATGAGAAGAAGGGCTTAAAGATCAGATTTCCCGCCAGCCCGACCTAGTGGAGTTGTCCACTCGGGCCGAGCAGCTGCACCCAAAAGAGGAGCTTCATATGCACCACTCGGCCCGATCTGAGAAGCCACTCGGTTGGCACACTCGATAGCCGCATTGCAATTCCCAACACTTAGCTGTCGAGCAAAGGCAAAGAAGCAGCTCGCCTGGGTAGTCAAGCTCCTCGACCGAGCTAAATGCACAACAGAACGATGATTTCGAAGCCTTTCCAGCCGTCTGCAGCTCGACCGAGCAAACAAGCTACTCGACTGAGTCCAACTGAAGACAGAACGGCATTTTTGAGCCTAGTAGTGGCTCCCTGCAGCTCGACTGAGTAGGACATCTACTCGGTCCAAGCTCCCAACTTCCCAGGCCAAGTTCAAGACGAATGCCACATCGATGGAGCCCTAGCTCGGACCGAGCGACGCCGCTACTCGACTGAGTAGGGCACAACAGCCAGATTTTTGTTGGTCCGAGTTGGGCCTGTTTTGGAAATTGTGTGGGGTCCACTCCTCTTGTATTTAAACCTATTTTCTACCCTAGGTTTAGAGAGCTTGTTTTATTATTCTAGTTTTAGTTTTTGAGAGAGTTTTTGAGCCGTCGTTATTGTTTGGAGACAAAGACTTGGTTTTTATTATTGCATTTTGCTTTGGAATCTTTAGATCTTAATTTTTTGGAGATTAGTTCTTCGTCTTTATTGGTTTGATAACGATTTCTCGTCTCTATTATTAGTTTTGGTGTCTATTCTTGCGATGTTGACTACTATTGTTATTGATATTGTTTTTGTTGATATTTCCATGAATTGCGAGTAGTCGTTTCTAGGACTAATGGATGAGCCCTAGGATCTTATGATTTAGATGTAAAGTTACGATTTTTATGTTGTTTTGGTATAAAATGAATGTGATATAGTTGATCCATCCAAGTTTATAGGAGATCCTATTTAGGGTTTGTGATCCACGATAATGGCACACATCCTAGATATACTATCCTATGAACTTAATTAGGCTCGTTAGTGAATTCAATTAGAGTTCGTGATCCACAATATGGCATGCACTTTGATGGTTTCCATCGATGTTCTATATTACTAATTGATGATCTACGATAGTAGCATCATTGAGAGCCATCAAATCACAAATCGAAGCTTTAACCCACGATAGTGGCGTGAGTAGAGATTAAGAATAGTTGTCGTTCATGTAAGGACCCTATCTATGGGGAAAACACTAGAAGGGGGGTTGAATAGTGTTTATGCAAATTTAAAAGGAATTTACGCCAAATAAAATGCAATCCAACAAATAGTGCGGAATAGAAAAACGACCCAAAGAGAAACACACGCAAACGCAGATATGTTTCAAGGGTTCAGATTATCCAAGTCAACTCCCGACTTGTTCCCGGTAATCCTACGTCCCTACCACCCGGATACCACCGGATACTCAAGTTAGAACCCTAACTTGAGGTTTCCTTAAAGCCCACTTGTAGCAACCCTACAAGTACAATCGAATACAATCGATGTCCTTGACTCCCACAACCAGGGAGCAAGAAAAAACCACCCTCACAACCGAGAGCACAATTCAAACAAAGAAATTATGAAATCTGAAAACAACACTTACAATCACCTATGCCTTGAAGTAGAACTTGAAGGAGGAGTGTGATGTGTGTTGAAGAACTCTCTTGAAAGAGAGGAGAAAGCCCTTTCTCTTGACTGCACCAATTGCATAGAAGATCAATCTTTGGTTCTAGGTTGGAGAGCAAGAGAACAAGATTTGGAAATACTTAGGGCTTTGGATTTGAGAGCTTTGATCTTTGGAAATGAAAGCTTGAAGGATTTTGCAATGAATGAGTATCTCTTTCAATGAAACAGTAGAAGCTCTATTTATAGCTTTCTCAAATCTACAAAACAGTTTTGGCAAAAACCCAATCGAAATCCGTGAGAAAAATCTCAACGGATATAATCTGAACTCGCGACAGTCGAATGTTGAACAATCCACAGTCGACTGTTGCTCAGTCAGCAAGAGTAGGTGAGAATTCATAACGGTAACTTACCACGTGGACAGTCGACTGATGAAGCAAAGGCAGTCGTCTGTAAAACCAACAAGCGACTGTAACTTCTTCGACAGGCGACCGGCCGAGAGCAAGTTAGACAAATACTGGAAATCCCACAAGATACAGGACAGACGACTGATGCAAGGAACACAGTCGACTGTAAATCAGAACAGGCGATTGTATAACCTTAAACAGACGACTGTCAAAATCAAGAGAAATTTCCAGAGAGCTGAGTCAAAGAAATGACTTACAGAAAGGCGACTGTTGCAGCATAGACAATCGACTAATCTAATAGACAGTCAACTGTATATACAGCATAAGTCGACTGGCCGTAGAAATCAGATCAAACAGAGTTTGGGCAAGGAGAGACAGGCGACTGCTTTACAATACACAGTCGACTGTCACTAGGACAGGTGCATGTGAATCATTCAACAGTAGTCTGTGCGAAATAATCAGAGAAGGCCCAAAACTACATTGTAATAGTCTGTGCATAACAGGCGACTGTAGAACAAAACACAGTCGACTGTTTTTGAGACAGGCGATTGTAAACTGTTAAGCAGTCGGCTGTTATAAATAATCCTAGCACAAACAAAAGAGAATTGAATTGGGATCAAAGGACAAAGGTCTAATGAAGTCCTATGATAGAATGTAGATGTGTGTGAGTGCTCCATCAACGTTCTACTTCTAAGCTACATACTAGAAGAGATAAAAGGAAAATTACATTGACGAATAATCTCTTCTTTCCATCGTATGAGCTTGAAGTCTTTACGGAGCTTCAATCATCAATCTACGATCATCCAATTCATATCATTTGCCTTCAATGACGTATGTGATTCATCCATTACTAGTTGATCTTTCTAATAAGCTTAGGCAATGGATTAACAGCAAAATAGGGGATTAGTCACAAGTATTTATGTTTGCTCATCATTAACACCAAGTAGGGAGAAGTCCAATACTCAACAGTTCGTAATGCATGGATCGCGTGCAAGGCCATCCACGATGGTGGGGCTGAGTACGGGATCATTAGATGATCGGTACAACGATCGTTGGCCATGAATTCCATATTTTAGATGCGACAATCTCTCCCTATAAAACAAATTTAACGTATAAATTGTAGCCTAGCATCGACATCAGATGATCCTAGTGGTGACTCCTATTGCCCTAGTCTTTATTATATTGTTAATTTGAGATAAGAAATACATGTGACAACCTTTAGAAACGCCCACAACTAATATTGTTTCAAGACTTTGAATAGACCCAAGACCTTAACTCAACTGCCTCCATATGTGATCGATATCTTTCTATATTACAAAGCTTTGACATCGTGCACTTGCGGTATGTTTTCGAAGTTAAATCCGGAGTTAAATCCAAAAATAGCTCCGTGCTTCATGCATGAATCTCCTTCTTTGTTGCGTAGCTAATCTATGCGGTTTAATACTGCAAGCCAAATAATTCACGAAATCTGCAAACCAAGGTACTTCCAAGGGTATAAACGCAAAGAGCTTCTCGTCGGCAAATGTGTCATCGATCGGCAAGCTTTCATCTTTCCCATCACGAATTAGCCTTGATAAATGGTCCACTACAAGATTGTCAGTACCCCTTTTGTCTCTGATTTTCAAGTCAAATTCTAGTAGAATGAGAACTCATCTTATTAGCCTAGGCTTGGCTTCCTTTTTATTCAAGAGGTACTTCAATGACGCACGGTCCATATGCACAATCACCTTTGATCCAAGAAGGTATAAGCAGAAATTCTCAATAGAGTAAACTACGGCCAAGAGCTCCTTTTTGGTGGTGTAGTTCTTTTGTGCTTCATCCAAAGTTTTGCTTGCATAATATATCGCATGAAGCTTTTTGTCCTTTCTTTGCCCCAACACTGCTCCAACTGCTTGGTCACTAACATCACACATCAACTCAAAAGAAAGAGTCCAATCCGGAGGTTGTATAATTGGAGCGGAAATAAGCGCATCTTTTAGTGTGTTGAACGCCTGCAAGAAATCATCAGAAAAAACAAAAGGTGCATCTTTAGCAAGTAAAGCTATAAGAGCACTTGCAATTTGAGCAAAATCCTTGATAAAGCGGCGGTAAAACTACGCATGGTCAAGAAATCCTCTAATGCCCTTAACATTAATGGAAGAGGTAGCTTTTCTATAACTTCAATTTTATCTTTATCCACCTAATCCCTCTCGATGAGACTAGGTGCCCAAGAACTATCCCCTCAGTGACCCTAAAATGGCATTTTTCCAATTAAGCATCAGATTATTTTGTTGGCATCTTTTTAAAACTTTGGTTACATTAGCCAAGCAAGAATCAAATTCACTGCCATACACAGAAAAATCATCCATGAAGACTTCCATGATGTCTTCAATATAATCAGAAAATATGGATGTCATGCACCTTTGAAAGGTGGCAGGGGCGTTGCAAAGACCAAAGGGCATCCTACGGTATGCATAGGTGCCGTAAGGGCATGTGAAAGTAGTCTTTTCTTGATCACCTTCATGGAGAAAAATCTGAAATAATTCCGAATACCCATCCAAATAGAAAAAATATTTGTGTTTAGCAAGACGTTCTAGCATTTGGTCAATAAAGGGTAAAGGGTAATGGTCCTTCTAGGTGGTTTTGTTTAATTTTCTATAATCAATGCACATGCGCCAACCTATGACAGTTCTGGTGAATATCGATTCTCCCTTATCATTTTTTATAACTGTCCTTCCTCCCTTCTTAGGGACAACATGAACCGGGCTGACCCATCTGCTGTCAGAAATAGGATAGATGTTATCGGCTTCAAGCAATCTAAGGATCTCCTTTTTAACCACCTCCTTCATGTTGGGGTTTAACCGCCTTTGAGGCTCGATGGAGGTGGCATCGGTGTTTTCTAGGTGGATCCTATAGGTACACAGCCGACGGCTAATTCCCTTTAGGTCAGAAATGCTATAGCCAAGAACATCCATATGGCTTCTCAGAACGTTTAAAAGGCTCTCAAGATGGTTATGGTTAAGACTAGCATTAATAATCAAATGATAAGTCAATTTATCACCTAAAAATGCATATCTCAAGTTGGGAGGTAATTGTTTCAGTTCTACCTTAGGGGGAGATGTACCCCCTGTTTCCCTTTCATGTGAAAACATAGCGCCCTCGGCCTCATCTTTGTTCTCTTCCTCTTCAGAAGATAGGCTTTCGCATGCAGACTCAAAATCATCACTCGGTGAAGATGGAGCATCAAAGTAATCAACGGACTACCGCTCTCCTCTTGTCCATACATGTCATCAAAATATAAGTCAGTATATAGATGGGTGTCACAAAAGGAGTATATAGATGGGTGTCACAAAAGGAGTCATCAAGTGCACTTCCCTGAATGTCGGTATCCCAAGGTTGTTCTTCACGAGCACCGAATTCTACGCCGCATGTTTCAATGCCTTCATTCATTGTGGGTTGAGGAACTTCATCAGCTTGAAGATGTAGCTCATTATCCTCAACATAGACTCTAATGTCGCCCTCGATTGTTCCTTCTGGGGAGATTTGGTTAATAATGAAGTTGGCAAATTGTTGCTCAAGATGGTCCTCCATGTTGATGGAAATAAGTCCTATGGCCCAGACTTCATCCACGAGTTCCCCAGTAGGGATGCGAAAGTATCATCATGTTGCGGGTCAGAGTCTGTACTCATCATTGCGTCTCCCAGATAAAACTGATCAAAACCGATAGAACAATCTGGAAAGTGACGTCAGTAAATGCGTGAGTATTTAGTAAAGAATACAAAATACTGTTCCTCCACAGCACCGACGCCAAAAACTTGGTCGTCCCGGATAGTAACTCTCAAAACAATGTAGTTTTACCGCAAGCACACGGCTAAGTGGTGAGCGGGTATCGAATCACAAGGAGGAATTAAGTGGTGAGCGGGTATCGAATCACGGGGATGAACTATTGGTATTTATATGGATAACTAAGCTATTGTGAAATGGAGACGAAGAAATGTTGTTGTCACAATCGTTCAAAGTGTTGGTTGTAAATTCAATTTATAAGAATGTCTAGGGCTTAGGAATCCCCACTATAGATTTCAAGCAATCTATGTGAAACATGAATCTCTATATTACTAATCTTGATCTAGGGTGAGCTTGTCGCAACTAAATTGGGAACCAATGCACGCTCTCGCGCTACGCAAGTCTATAGTAATCTAAACTAGAGCCTCACTCTCTCGCACACCTAGTTCAAACTACTAGCATTAAGATCGACAATAATATCCAATTCCAACTCAAGCTCGCTCTCGCGCAACTTAAATTCGAATCTAGATTGCGATAGTTCGTATCCGTTTTACCGTCGTACAAACGAATATAATTATAGGAATATAATAAAGATGCTAGCTTTGGTCGCTCTCACGCACCATTTCTAGGAAATCTCGATTATAGATCTAAATCGAATATCTCGGGCTTCCCTTAGATCAAGATCATCTCTCGAACTCTCAATATCCAATAGAAATTCCTAGCTATCTGTAGTAAATCAATCACAACCTAAACCTTAACAAGCTTAGGGACATAGCAATTCAATAAATCTCACAAATCATACTCTAGATCCTTAGGGTTCATCCCTTTACCTTAAAGGAAAGAGACTACTCATAATTCATCATATAAATCACAACAGAAACAAGATGTGCAATATAATTCATCACAAAACTTAGATCTAGAAAGAAATATAGCATAAAAATATCAACTTGCAAGAGTTTAGACAAACCAATTTTGAGTACAAGCTTCAAGAATAAGAAATTTTAGATCCTTCTCTCCAATCCTTTTGCCAAAAGAAAACTAGAACTCAAATTACTAAGAAAATTATTCTAAGGAGTCTCTCTTTGGGCCGTCCACAAAACTGGGTATTTATAGCCGTCCAAAAAGTACAAAAACTCCTCACAGAATTTCCCCTGAACAGCTGCAAACCCTACTTTTTAAAAGCTGGCCGACGTCGCACTCGGCCGAGTGAACTGTTCACTCGGTCGAGTGAGAAATTTGCAGGAAATAAGGATTTTCAGCGTTCTGGAAATTCAGACCACTCGACCGAGTAGTCTTTGTTGCGACGCGGAAGCAATCGAGACCGTCGAAGTAACTAGAACAAGAAGAGAGAGAGAGAGAGAGAGAGAGAGAGAGAGAGAGAGAGAGAGAGAGCACAAACAATTTAAATCGACTATCGATCAAGGAAAAACTTCATATGATTTCTATTGAAGATACAAAAGAAATCTCAAGTTTTCGATGCTAATAACCAAAACCATTACCCTCATTTTATAGGGATGAAGGGGGAGGAGTTGGTGCACCAACCCCCCTTGGGTTGGTGCACCAACCCACCACCAACCCACCTTGGGTTGGTGCACCAACCCAAGAGCAGCCCACATGGGGCTGCTGGAAATTTTCAGCAGCCCCACGAGCCAAATTATCACAAATCTCCACCTTGGCAAGATATTGGGCCTATGTCACACAATCGACCGTCAACGCTCCTCCTCGGTGAGAATCATCTCGTGTTCCTGTCATCTATCCTCAAAAGCTCATATGGCTCTGCAGAGCCCCGTTGTCCCAGAAGGGGCCACCATCATTATCTTGGAACAATTTTGATCAAGTCCCAACAATGTTTAAACTTGGCCCCTGTAACAACCTTAGTAAGCATGTCAGCGGGGTTGTTCTATGTCCCTATCTTCATTAAGGTGATGTCATCGTCGTCTTCTCCAACATAGTCACGAACAAAGTGATACCTGGCATCGATATTATTGGTCCTTGCATGAAAGACTTGATTCTTCGCTATGTGTACTGCACTTTGGCTATCACAATGCAAGTCATACATGTCTTGCCAAACATCTAAGTCATCCATCAAGCCCATTAGCCATATCGTCTCCTTCACAGCTTCAGTTAATGCCATGTACTCTACCTCCGTGGTAGACAAGGCTACTGTAGACTGGAGTATACTTCGCCAACAAATAGGAGCTCCTAACAAGGTGAAGATCTAGCATGTCATGGATCTCCACCCATCCAAGTCGCTTGTAAAATCAGAATCAACATACCCAACAATTTACGGACCATCATTGTCTCGCGTGTATGTCAATCCCAAATCAATGGTGCCATTGATGTATCTCAGAATCCATTGCACCGCCTGCCAATGTGCCTTCCCTGGATTGTGCATGTAACGGCTCACCATGCTTACCGCGTGTGAAAGGTCGGGTCTCGTGCACACCATCGCATACATCATTGCACCTACCGCATTAGCATACGGTACCTTCTTCATAAACTCCTTCTCCTCATCATCCTTCGGAGAATGCTTTGCACAAAGCTTGAAGTGAGGTGCAAGCAGAGTAAGCACGGTCTTCATATTTTCACATCCAAATCTGTGAACAATAGATTTCAAGTAGCGACTCTGAGAAAGATGTAATGTACCTCCACCTCAATCTCGGTATATCTCCATGCCAAGAATCCTTTGTGCATTGCCAAGGTCCTTCATCTCAAACGCGCAACTCAACTGGTCTTTCAACCTCTAGATCTCTTCTTTATTTGATGACGCTATGAGCATGTCATCAACATAAAGCAAGAGGTAGATAAAGGAACCATTTCCAAGCCTCCGAAAGAACACACAATGATCAAAGGGACTTCAGACATACCCTTGATCTTGTGTCATGAAGCGCTCAAAGCGCTTATACCACTGTCTAGGAGATTGCTTCAACCCATAAAGAGATTTCTTCAACTTACATGCAAGTCCATCTCCATCCTCGTAGCCATCAGGTTGAGCCATGTAGATCTCCTCCTCAAGCTTGCCATGCAAGAAAGCCGTCTTGACATCTAGTTGTACTAACTCAAGATCGAGTTGTATAACTAACGCCAATAGAATCCGAATCGTGCAGTGCTTCACAACTGGGGAGAATACCTCATTGTAGTCGATCCCCTCTTTTTGAGCATATCCCTTCGCCACAAGTCTTGCTTTGAAGCGGATATCTCCATCGTTGTCTCCTTCCTTCTTGGTGTAAACCCACTTACACCCAATCGCCTTCTTGCCACGAGAAATCTCCACCAGCTCACATGTCTTGTTCTTCCAAAGCGATTCCATCTCCTTGTTCATTGCTTTCTTCCATCTATGTGGGTCTTCGGAAAGCTCCACCTCTTGGAAGGAGGTGGGAGTATCAATACTAACTGCAGGGAAAGCATATGAGACCAAATCAGTACACCTTGCAGGTCTTCTAATCTCTCTCGGGGTCTTGAAGATGCAACGGAATCCAGCTGATGTACATCTTGTGGAGAGTAAGCATCTCCACCACCTGAAGCCGAACCTCCATCACCACCATCTGTCTGGAGTAGACCGTCTGGAACATGTGGTGTAAGACTAGAGTCAATAGTCCTCTCCTCTGGAATCTTTGACACATCAATCTGAACATGCTCCAGATGTGTCTTTAAAGGCTCCACCTCCGGTTCGCTTCCTTTCTTCAATATAGCTGACTCGTCGAACGTCACGTCTCTGCTGAGGATCACCTTCCTCTGTGTAGGGCACCATATCTTGTACCCTTTCACTCCATCGCTAAAGCCCAAGAAGATGGCTTTCTTGGCTCTAGGATCTAGCTTGTCCTCCTTTACTACGAAGTAAGAAGGACACCCCCAAATATGCAAAGACTCGTAGTCGAAAACTGGCTTTTCCGACCATACCTCCAATGGAGGTCTTCCATCAAGTGATGCAGAAGGTAGCCTGTTGACCAAATAGGTCGTGTCGCCAAGGCCTTTGCTCAAAACTCCTTTCCAAGGCAGGATGTTGATAACATACACCTAAATTTCTCCAGCAAAGTTCGGTTCATCCTTTCGGCTACACCATTCTGCTGCGGCGTACCGGCTACAGTGAAGTGTCGCTGTATCTCCTCCTTTCTGTAGTAGTCAAAGAAGGGGTCTGACCTGTACTCTCCACCGTTGTCGCTTCGGAGTCGCTTGATCTTCTTACCGGTCTGAGTCTCGATCAAGACTTTACACTCATTGAACTTGCTCATCACCTGGTCTTTGGACTTCAAGGAGAACACCCACACCATCCGTGAGAAATCATTAATAAATGTCACGAAATAGTGATTACCTCCCAATGAAGCTGCCCTCGATGGTCCCCACACATCAGTGTGGACATAGTCAAGCACTCCCTTCGTGTTGTGGATGGCGGTCCCAAAAGATGCACGTGTCTTCTTTCCAAAGACACAATGCTCACAAAAAGTCGATCTTCCCGCTCTTCGCTCCTCATAGATGGTTACCGTCAATCTGCTTTTGAAGAACCTTCTCGCCAACATGCCTAAGGCGCATGTGCCAAAGTAGAGAGTCGTCTCTCTCATTCTCTCGAGTAAGGTCCACCGTGCCAGTTACCACCTCGCCATCCAAGTAATAGAGGTTGCCTGTGCGCTTCCCCTTCATTACAATCAAGGCACCACGAGTCACCCTCAAAGCTCCATCCTCCATAGTCACCTTGCAACCTTGGCTTCAAGTGACCCAAGCGATATGAGGTTTCGCTTTAGGTTGGGAACGTAGCGGACCTCATCTAATTCCCTTGTGACTCCATCTCCCATCCTGATTCGGACCGTGCCAATGCCCATCGTCGTGCAAGCTCTGTCGTCTCCAAGAAGAACTATACTTCTACTACCTTTATGGAAAGTAGCAAAGTACTCTCTGTGGGGTATCATATGAAATGAGCATCCCGAGTCGAGAACTCATCCCTCCTTCATCACCCCCTTCGTAGCACCGACAAGGACCTACTCATCAACCTCCACACCTTTGACGATGTTGGCAGTAGCAGCTTTCTTCTTCTTGGCCTTTGGGCACTCCCTCGCCCAATGTCCTCTTTCTTTGCAGAAGGCGTATTGATCCTTCTCGATGTCGATGCGCGAAGCTCTACTCTTGTCCCTCGTCTTGGATCTTTGGTTCCCTTTGCGGCCTCCACTCCTTTCATTGATTCGACCTCTCACCACGGTAAGCGCATTGGACCCTGGGTCCCTCATCTTCTCATCATCCTTCTTTCTAAATGCATTGCTTGTGAGAGCATTAGAAACTTCAATGAAGGTGATAGATTCCTTACCGTAGGTTAAGATTGAAACTATGTGCTCGTAATCTTTATGTAGGGAGTTGAGGAGAATCATCGCCTTGTCATCATCTTCCACCTTGATGTTGATATTCCTCAGATCTATGAGGAGTTTGTTGTAGTAGTCGAGGTGTGCTTCAACTGAAACTCCTTCCTCCATCTTGAGGCCAAAGAGCTTCTTCTTTAAGTGTAGACGATTCTGGATGTTCTTCTTCATGTACTTCTCGCCAAGAGCATCCCATAACGCTTTCGCGTCCATCTCCTCCATGAAAGGATATTTCTTCTCCTTTGTTAAGTAGAGCCTGATCGTGTCGCAAGCGTTCCGGTTCATCATCCTCCACTCCAAGTCCGACGTCGTAGTTGGCCTCTCATCTAGTACTTGATCTTGACCAAGTTGGTTCAAGATGTCAAGTACCTCACATCTCCACATGCCGAAGTTGATCCGCCCATCAAACTTCTCAATTTCGAACTTCGTATTGGATACGATAGTTCGCGTTGTTGAAGATTGCGCCATTGAAGTAGAAGCGTCGTTGCCACCTTTGCTCATCTTCTTTGTCTAGATCTTCGTCGTCTAAAGGCTCTGATACTAATTTGTTACGAGGCGGAAGAAATCGAGACCGTCGAAGTAACTAGAACAAGAAGAAAGAGAGAGAGCACAAACAATTTAGATCGAATATCGATCAAGGAAACACTTCATATGATCTCTATTGAAGATACAAAAGAAATCTCAAGTTTTCGATGCTAATAACCAAAACCATTACCCTCATTTTATAGGGATGAAGGGGGAGGGGTTGGTGCACCAACCCCCCTTAGGTTGGTGCACCAACCCACCAACAACCTACCTTGGGTTGGTGCACCAACCCAAGGGCAGCCCACATGGGGCTGCTGGAAATTTCCAGCAGCCCCACGAGCCAAATTATCACAGTCTTCTCACTCGGTCGTGTGGCATCGACTGCAGATCCTATCAAAAATAGAGAAGTGTCAAAAGAATTTCTTCACATTTTCTATCTCCAGTCGGTCGAGTGGAAAATTTCACTCGGCCGAGTATATTACGGCTCTTCTTTAGGCTGGATTGGGCGTGTCAGCTTCACTCGGTCGAGTGAGCTACGTCACTCGGCCGAGTAGCCTATTTCAGTACTCTTTTCTCCTTCTTCTCACTTCCTCGTCGTTTCTTTCGCCTTTCTTCTTCTACTACTCATCCTCCAGCGCCGTTAGCTCTTCGATATCATCGTCAATGACGCTCCGACACGCATGTTAGCGCTCGTGGCTCCAAATTGCTCCCGATTGCTCCATATTTCCTGAAATCAGACGAAACAAAGAAATAGTGAAATATATCGTAAAAACGTCGTATAATCGTTAAAATCGCGATATAGGCAATCGTTATGGGATGGAAAAATGCAGAAATAAAGTGTAAAATATGAGCCTATCAAGTCCTTTAAGAAATGCAGGGTTATCTTTGGATAACATTTTCGTTTAATCATCACAGTGAAGGAATATAGGCAATGTAATATTATCTTCAAATAACTTTTGCCTTCAGGTATAGCTGAGACCTCCAGCTAATTATGGTTATCTTCAGATAGCATTTCCCTTCAAATATTAGCAGGTTTGCTTCAAAGCAAATATTAGGTTCACCTTGGGATGATGATGGATAACTGTCGATTTTGCCGTTGGGCATTTGCCGGATATATTGGTTTCACCTCTGAATGATTATGGATAAGTATTAGTTTTACCTTTGGGCATGTGCAAGTTTACCTCAAAGCAAATTTTGTTTCATCTTTGCGCAATAATTGATATGGGTTATCCCCCAGGAATAACCCCCCCAGGAATTTGCATGTAGTTTTGGTTTTAGCTCTGGGTAATGACAGATAATATCTCTACCTCAAAGCATTTGCATGTTATGTTGGTTTCACCTCTGGGCAATGATGGATAACCACTGGTTTGCATTTAAGCATTTGCATGTTATACTGGTTTTCCCTCTGGATGGTGATGGATAATTGTTGGGTTTGCTTTTGGGCATTTACATGTTTGATTTAGGGAAAATGTTAGTTTTGAAATTGGGTGATGATGGATAATGGTTTAGTCTCTAAGCATCTGTATGTATGGATAATGGTTTAGTCTCAAATGTGCAAGTTGTAGGATTAAAAGCATGTTTTCATGCAGCTTATCTTCAACCAAGGAAATGCTTGGTAGGAGGCTGATATAGATGAGGAGATAAAATAATTTTTCAAGTTTTCAAAGAGTCTTTATGACCAGAGGCATGAAGAAGGGCAGGTATGAGTAATTCATACAGAATGATCTATAGTGAAGAGGGGATCGATGTTGCCATCTAGCTCTTCAACATCTTCCTCATCTTCCTCGTCCTCAAATAGGACATCATTGACTTCAATCATCTTAGTGAAAATGGAGAAATGGTTTTGAATAGAGATATGAGAAGCCTAATTAACCCTATTTGTCAGGATTGTAGCTGTAGAGGAGGCCAAACCTGATATGAAAGTGCTAGGTGAAGATGGAAAGCATCAACCAATCCAAAATTTGGTTTCATGAAGCTTCTCCTTGATGACTTTATGGAAGAGGGTGTAGAGGCCTGGAGAGATCTCTAGCTTTTGCCTTAGCATCCATGACTTCTCATATCTCTATTCAATCCAAACCAACTCTCCCCCCCACGGTTTTGATATCAATGATATTAGCCGGTCAATTAGCCGCCATTACAACCAGATAAATTTCCCACTTTATAAACGATTTAAATTACTCGACGCAAACATGATGGTCTTCTTTCAGCCCTTAGTTTGATATTAGTGATAATGTGTGCATAAACATATGTAGTGACTGCAAACAATTTCCAGCCGCAACAAGGTGCCATGTAGAAAAGGTCAAGCCAATGCATACAGTGTAATAAGACAGCTTGAAGAGAATGTTTCTACCCAAAATATACATGTTTAGTAACCAAGTTTCGCCAACATTTTGTGAAGCAAGATATACCACAATAGTTTACATCCCTCGATGGCATAGTTGCTAACAGTATGTATCGACCTGATATAAAAAGTCGATATAATATATTTATACTAGGTATCTTTGGATAACATTAGCCACTGAAGTTAGAGTAAGAATAGGGTACATGACCCTGGCCTAGATCCAAGAAGAACATGAACAAAGCATGAATAAGTTATTCCTAACCTTTCAAGACTGTACAGGACCCCCACCCCCTGATCAAAAGACCGCCAGTTCGCAGCATCTTCACCTGCGAGCTCCCTACCCAGGATTGTGCGAAATTTAGCCGTTTCGTGTGCATTTTGTATCAATCCATCTACATCAATCCCTTTCAGGAGCATCACCGGCATCCTTTGTAGCGCTTAGGTTTCCCGTGTATGACCATACCCTCTCACCGTCACCAGGGGGAGTTTTAACCGATTCCATGTTTTGCTGCCCGCAAACACTGTCTTTGCTAAGTGTAGGCTGTGATCTGCCAGGGCTTCCGGTAACCGGGGTGGATGCACAAAATGTGGGTGTGGCAAAGGGAGAAGTATACGGAGTGTTTTGAATGGAGAATGGGCTAGGAGATATCCTTTTCTGAATGGGAAGTCCTCCAAACCCTCTGTTGAACAAAGAGACCGTTTCAGCTGCAGCTGACCTCTTCGTTGCATCATCCACATATATTACATCATCTATCCTCGCCATAATGTTGAACGCCAAACTCTCCACTACTCTTGAATAGCTCTCGAGGATGGATTGCCCGACATCCTGTAGAAACAATATAGATAAAATAGCCGCAGTAAAATAACCTTGTCAATAGGAAACTGCCGTAGAATTAAATCCAAGGAGAGTCGTTAACAAGAAAGACCTTGTTGTATTGAATCTTGTTCATATCAAGAACAGTCTGCGGAAGACCAGGATACCGAAGCCTCAGGCTTTGGAAAAGACACTCTGCCCTTTGTGCTAGTAAGTTGTTCCTCCCTGTGTCGCTTACTAGATCCTTGACCTTTCCCGTCCATGATTTCTTCCCCTTGGAGGGGGGTGGATGCCTTTTCCGGTCCTTCAGTCTCCACATATATATGGCTGCTTCAATCCTGTTTGCTATTTCTAGGGTATGATGCTCTGACGATAGGTCTAGGCAGTCGGGAAGACACTCGGGAGAAAATTGGTCAGCTGTTACGTAGCGATAGATGATCTCGCCTAAACAAGATTTGCCACTCTGCATGAACAGGTAAAATCACATGTAACTGATGGACCTAATTAACCAATGAAACACCTACTTAAGCCATTATAGTGAAAGCTTATTAGAAACACATCAGAAACTGTCATTAGCGGGAAATATATTATTACAAAAAGACAAGGCAAAACAAAGCTTAACAGTAACATTCAAACTGTTGCGGAGACTTGTCAAAATGATCAACTAAGAAACCAAAACAAGACTTTGTTGGCACATCCTGGGTAATTTTTGCACTTAGCAGTGGTTAGTTTACAGTTGATACATGGTTATTGCAAGACTTGACAAATTTTAAATTTTTTTTCCCCTGATGATGTTCTCTAATCTTCAGTTTCCGAAATAATGGAAAAAGGATCTCACAAGTATTCAATGATTTAACGAATAAAGTGTAAACTGTTGCGGAGACTTGTCAAAATGATCAACTAAGAAACCAAAACAAGACTTTGTTGGCACATCCTGGGTAATTTTTGCACTTAGCAGTGGTTAGTTTACAGTTGATACATGGTTATTGCAAGACTTGACAAATTTTAAATTTTTTTTCCCCTGATGATGTTCTCTAATCTTCAGTTTCCGAAATAATGGAAAAAGGATCTCACAAGTATTCAATGATTTAACGAATAAAGTGTCATGGCAGAGATAAGCTCAAAACTCTCCGAACATCCAACCGGCCAAGTGCAACTTGTTATCCGTTGCATTGCACAATAATACACACTACGACTAGAACAATATCTGCATCTTATTCAAGAAAATATTAAAAATAAGCGGGTTTTAATTTTTAGGATGAGAATCCCATAAACAGCTTTACATTCTTCATCTAGCATGGTTGCAAAAATCAGCAGATACCAAGATGTACCGCTCATATTGTATTGGATGTCAAGCATGCCGATACGATCCATCCAAAACCAGATGATACCACTGATATTAAGAATTACTATATAAGCGGCGATCCAAGGCTGGAAGTACCAAAAAATCGAAGTCTGACATATTCCATGTAATACTTGAACTCTCATTAAACAAAAAAAGGTCCGAAAAATCAGCCGATACAGAAACAAATTGGCCTTATCGGATCAGATTCATAAGGGGTGCACAAAACATACACCTCTTTATTGGAATCGTATGAAACTTTCTTATAGTATCACGGAGACACATACCGTATATGGTCATATCGTTTTTATTTTAAGGATTAGACATCAAACTCACTTAAATGAAAGCAAATCCAAGGTCGGTTGATTGACTGAGATAACATCTTTCAAGAAAACGATCTGTTCGAGAGATTCACATAAAGGAAGGATAGTGTCCCAAAAAAGTGAGATATTCTATGGATATATAAAGTACTGGGTAGAAGATGAAGCTGGGCCTTCAAGTAACACCCAAGTTAAGATGAAGTAAGCCTAAAAAATTCATTATTTCATATATGTATTGCATGATACTTCACATTCCGATACTATAAACCACAGACTGATGCTAAGACCGAACCAAGAATTCAAACCTTGGTATTGCATCAAACAATGTGGTTCTAAGTCACATGGTGGACAAATTTGCACGAAAAAAAAATCAGAGGGAGCTCGCTATAAAATATCATATAAGGGCGGGAAAGATGACAAATGGCTCTTGCATGAATCTCAATGCATGCAATGGGCTAAAAGCAATTGACGGCAGTATCTGCACCGGTTCTATATCATGTTTGAACGGGTTTGATTTAAGGTTTGCATTGATTTTTTATCTGTTTGTAGCTCACATGATGTTTTCAATGATTTTTATCCAGTATGGATTGACTTCACATTGCACATGTACTAATTTTATATGGAATAAATTGGTTTTATATCATACTTGCACTCAATCAATGCAATAATTTTATATGGAACTTGCACTGGTGTTGCATTGTGCTTGCATTGGTTTCATGTGATCGCTATCCAACAACAGTATAAAAAGCAATTATCTTTTGCACCCATTTTGCATTGAGATGCATGCAATAACCAAATGTGTTTTTCTGATCTCTCCTGATATGATATTTGGGAACCTCCCATAAGATTTTTCAATATTGTAATGTCTATACTTTGGAAAGAGAATGCCAGTGAGCTTATATAATCCGGGAATTATACCAGTGACCATGTTCATTGGGGCCTGTATCAGGTAGGCGACTAGGTAGGAATCTATATCTTAAAACCATTAAAATAAAGGGGGAAAACGAAACATACAACATATCTTATACACTACAAGTGAGACTTTACGGTAAAATCAGAATAGATATTCAACAATGAAAATTTTAAATTGCACCAAATGCATTGCGGTTCATTTTAATATGAAATGTTTGCTTTAATTGTATGTGTTTCCACTAAATACAAAATTTTCGAAATCTACAATATTTACTGAAATACACATAATAATACTAATACTAATAACAGTGATACCGGTAGCAAATACAAGAATTTTTTAAAAGAGAATAAGACCAACAGAAGCAAATACTTTGGACAGTTTCTGATACGATTTGGGGGACAAATCGTATTTAGGGCTGAATTTAAAAGAGGAAAAATGGAAAAGAGAGGAATTTCTATTGAAATACGAAGAACAATAAGATAGATTTGATTTTTTTCTAGAGAGATCACTCCCTAACTTGAATTAAAGGATCAAGTCTAATCCCCCACTAACCCTAGCCGTCACGGCAATTTAATCTCAATTCTTCGATAATGAAAAACAAGGGTTTTTGGGGTATTTATAGGATTCATCTAGTCATTGCTAAGCGCACACACCGTGACTTAAGCAATGACTAAGATGTTACAAAGCAAAAACAAACCAAGCTAAGTAAGATAAGGTGGGTAGCTCTAATTCCGGCACGTGCCCGCTTGCCTCCTCTTGTAGACGACCGCATCATTACTCCCCCCAAAAAACGAACCTTGTCCTCAAGGTTGTAGTCTGGGAACTGAGCCCTGATGGTATCCTCCCGCTCCCAAGTAGCCTCGTGGTCAGGCAACCCCAACCATCTTACCAGCACCTCCCGGCCGCCCCTCTCAGTGTGTCGTACCTGCAGAATATCCTGGGGCGCCATCATCACCTCTGAGTCGGCTGTCAATGTGGATGGCAGAGTGGCCACTGGTGTCTGCGCTCCAACCGCTCGTCGTAACTGAGAGACGTGAAACATTGGGTGTAAGGCAGATCCTGGGGGCAACATCAGTCTATATGCCACGGGTCCAATCCTCGCCTCTATCTGGAACGGCCCGTAAAACAGCGCGGCTAACTTCTCGTTCCGGCGTCGGGCTAGCGACCTCTGTCGATACGGTCTCAGCTTCAGATAGACCTGATCTCCTACTGCAAACTCCACCTCTCTACGATGTGCGTCCGCCTTGGCTTTCATAAGCTTCTGAGCCCTCGTCAAATGCTTCTTCAGCTCCTCCAAAATCCCCTCTCGCTCCTCGAGGTACTGATCCAACTGGGACACCGGTGTCGTCCCACAACGATAATGGACCAGCGCTGGTGGATCCCTCCCATATAGCACTCGAAACGACGTCGTCTGTGCGGCTGAATGGAAGGAAGTATTGTACCAATACTCCGCCCACGCCAGCCATCGATACCAACTCCGAGGACAATCCGATGCAAAACAGCGAAGGTAGGTCTCAACGCTCCTGTTGACGACCTCCGTCTGTCCATCCGTCTGGGGGTGGTAAGCTGTGCTCCTCCTCAGAACGGTCCCCTGCACCCTGAACAACTCCCTCCAGAACTGGCTCATGAAGACAGTGTCCCGATCTGATACTATGGACTCGGGAAACCCGTGCAGACGCACCACCTCCCGCATAAATGGCGTAGCCACTGTCACTGCAGAGTAAGGATATTTCAGCCCAATGAAGTGTCCATACTTGCTCAGTCGGTCTACCACCACCAAAATCACCGAGTATCCTTCCGACTTGGGTAGCCCCTCCACAAAATCCATACTAATCCCCTCCCAGACCCGCTCAGGAAGAGCTAAAGGTTGCAGCAGCACTGCTGGTGCCATGGCCAAGTATTTGTGACGCTTGCAGACGTCACAACTGGCTACCATCTCTGCGATGTCCTTCTTCATTCCCCTCCAGTACAGCTCCCTAGCCATCCTCATGTATGTCTGCTGGACGCCAGAATGCCCCCTATTGCGCTCCCATGGAATTCCTGAAAAATCAGTGGAATGTTGCACTGAACCCCGTGGTATCACCAACCTTCCCCGATACAGCAACCGTCGTCCCTCCACTGAATAGCCTGGGTGCTCAGTCACCCCCCGAACCAAATCCTCGCGAACTCTAGACAACTCCTCGTCGGCCTCCACCTCCCTCCATAAAGGCTCCCAATCCGCTAGCAGTGGTACTGACAAGGCTGCTAAGGACGTAACCTCCTCCCGCCGTGATAGCGCATCCGCAGCCTTGTTTTCCAACCCGGGCCGATAGTGTATCTCAAACTTGTAGTCCACAAGCTTAGATAACCACTTCTGATAGTCCGCTGCCACCAATCTCTGCTCTAGTAAATATTTCAGGGACCTCTGATCCGTGCGCACAATAAATGGCCGCCCCAGCAGGTACGGACGCCACTTCTGAATCGACAAAGCAATCGCCATCAACTCCCTCTCATACACGGACTTCTGTCTCGCCCGTGAAGACAAAACCTGACTGAAGTAGGCCACGGGCCGCTGATCTTGCATCAGCACTGCTCCCAACCCGTACCCCGAAGCATCTGTCTCAACCACAAAGGGTCTGCTAAAATCAGGAAGAGCCAGTACCGGAACGGTCGTCATCGCCCCCTTCAGGGCCTCAAACGCCGCAGTCGCCTCCTCGGTCCACTGAAACCCATCCTTCTTCAACTGCTCAGTCAGAGGCCAGGCAATGGTACTATAGCCCTGCACGAACTTGCGGTAGTACCCCGTCAAGCCCAAAAATCCCCGCAACGCCCTCAGTGTAGTTGGCCGCGGCCAATCTAGCATGGCCTCTATCTTGCTCCTATCAGCTGCCACCCCTGCTGCTGAGACCACATGCCCTAAGTATTCCACCTTCTCCTGGGCGAACGTGCACTTCTTCTTATTGGCATACAGCTGGTGGGCCTGTAGCTCCTGTAACACTGTCTCTAAGTCCCGCACGTGCTCCTCCACTGTCCGGCTGTACACCAAGATGTCGTCGAAGAACACCAAGACAAACTGCCGTAGGTAAGGCTGGAATATCTTGTTCATCAACGACTGAAATGTAGCCGGTGCATTCGTCAACCCAAAGGGCATGACGAGGAACTCATAATGCCCCTCATGAGTTCTGAAAGCAGTCTTCTGTACATCTTCTGCCTTCATCCGGATCTGATGATAACCCGACTTCAGGTCAATCTTCGAAAAGATCGACGCCCCATGTAACTCGTCTAGCAACTCATCTATCACCGGTATAGGAAAACGGTCTGCCACCGTCTCCTTGTTGAGGGCACGGTAGTCTACACAAAACCTCCAGCTACCGTCCTTTTTCTTCACCAAGAGCACCGGGCTAGAGAACGGACTAACACTCGGCCTAATCACCCCCGCCTGAAGCATCTCCTTGATCAATCGCTCGATCGCATCCTTCTGGACATGCGGGTACCTGTATGGTCGGACACTGATGGGCGCTACCCCCTCCCGTAGCACGATGGCGTGCTCGTGGTCTCTCTGCGGTGGAAGTCCCTGCGGCATCTGAAAAATGTGCCCATAGCTGTCCAACAACTCCTCCACCTCCGGTGGTGCCCTCTGCTCCTCTGCCTCTGCCCCAAACTCCTGGTAGGACACAAAATATGCCTCTCCTCCTATCGATACTGCCCGAGCCAAGGACTTCAAGGACGCTACGCGACAACACAGACTGGGGTCCCCTAGCAAAATCACAGTCCTTCCGTTCTCCTGATATTCCATCCTAAGCATCTTCCAGTTGAACTTGGTGTCGCCTAATGTCTGTAGCCACTGCATCCCCAATACCAAGTCAACCTTCCCCAGCTCCAGGGGGGTAACAGTCTACCACCACCTGAGCTCCCTGTACTGCCAGAATCACGGCCCTGCAGACACCCCTGCTCTCCTCCCTCTGGCCGGTGCCCAAAATCACCCCAAAAGTGGTTGTCTCACTCACTTCTAGCCCCACCAGCTCCACCAACTTCCTGGAGATGAAGTTGTGGGTCGCTCCACTGTCTATCAATACCGTCACCTCCTGGTCTGCCAACCTGCCCACCAGCTTCATGGTGTGGTAAGGGGTAAATCCCACCACGGAGCTAAGAGAAACCTCCACGACGTCTAAGTGCTGGTGTTGTTCCGCCACAGCCTCCTCCCCATCGAGTATAATAGTAATATCTCCCTCTCCTTCCTCCTCAGCCGCCACCTCCAACTGCATGGCTCGTCCTGCGCACCGATGCCCCGGAGTGAACCGCTCATCGCACTTGAAGCACAGCCCCTTGGCCCTGCGCTCCCTCATCTCTGCCTCGGTCATCCGACGGGTCTGCCCTCCAGGTCTGGTCTCCGCGGCCGGGGTCCCGGTCGTAACCCTAGGTACTGCTGGCGAAACTGGGTTACGTGCCGCAACCCCGCCCCACACTCCTCTAGACCTCCTCTCCTGAGTCTGCCTGTCCTCCACCCTCCTGGCTAATCGCATCATAGCTGCCAACCCCTGAGGGTCATGCACTCCTACCTCTGCTCTCACGGATGGCTTCAACCCCTTCAAAAAGTTCCCCTCCATCGATTCCGCTGACACCCCCTCTACTCGGCTCGAGAGGGTCTCGAACCTCGAGATGTAGTCACGCACGGTCCCCTCATGTTTCAAGGCATATAACTGCTCAAACAGCCCGCCCCCGTGGGTCTCCTGGAACCTCTCCATCAGGCACTCTGTCAGCTCCCTCCAAGTCCGTATCGGTCTCTGCTTCTGGGTCCACCGGTACCACGCCAGGGCTTCCCCTTCGAAATTTAGTGCCACCGCCCTCAGCCTCTCTGCTTCAGCGAAGCCCATGACCTCAAAGTATCTCTCTACCTGGTAGATCCAGCCATCGGGATCCTTCCCATCGAACAGTGGTGCCTTCAGCTTTCGCATATCTGGGGGTGTATCTCCTCGTAGTGGTCCCCCCGTCTGCCTGCCGCCTCTGGTAAGTATGATCCTCGGCCCTCCACTGTCCTACACCTTCCCTGGCCCTCCCATTGACGAGTGCTCCTACATCGTCCACATGCTCCCTCCAGGGTCCTCCACGTAGCCAACCTGCTTCGACGCCCCCAAAAGGAGGGGGAAAACCTCCCGCGGGCCCAAGGTGGGCCGCCCATCCTCCCCCGCCCCCAACCTGGGGCGGGTCTCCATCGGCGGGCCCTAGGGGGCCCGCCCCATCATTTCGCCCCCCACTGGGGGCGGAAACCCCCCCGCGCCCCCCGCCTGGGGGCGCCACCCTTCGCCGCCCCCTAGGGGGGCGGAAACACCCCAGCGGGCCCCGGATGGGCCCGCTGCTGTTCGCCGCCCCCCGTAGGGGGCGGTAGCCCTCCGACGGCCCCGTTTCGGGGCCGCCCGCCTTCGCCGCCCCCAGTTGGGGGCGGCCGACCACCGGGACCCCCTTGAAGGGTCCGCCCGCCTCCCGGATGCCTCGGATCGCCCTCCCGTGAGGGAAATACTACTCCTTCGTCGCCGTTTCCAGGGTTTGTCCGTGAGATCAGATCTAATGTACCCGACGATTGCGGATCTGGATCTCGCTGCAAAAACTGTGGTTGTTGAAGCATCCTCGCTACCTCGGCAAACCCATCCTTCATCTCGTGCGAATGGCGCTCCGAGACCCGATTCAACTTCTCATCCATGGTTGCGCTCAAACCCGCCTTGAGTTCTTCCCTCATATCTGTCATCTCCTTTCGCAACCCCGTGATTTCCGCATCCAATCGCTCCTCCAGAGTTTTTGTCGCAGTCGCCCGTGTGCTCGCCATAGGACCGAGAGCTCTGATACCAAAATGATACGATTTGGGGGACAAATCGTATTTAGGGCTGAATTTAAAAGAGAAAAAATGGAAAAGAGAGGAATTTCTATTGAAATACGAAGAACAATAAGATAGATTTGATCTTTTTCTGGAGAGATCACTCCCTAACTTGAATTAAAGGATCAAGTCTAATCCCCCACTAACCCTAGCCGTCACGGCAATTTAATCTCAATTCTTCGATAATGAACAACTAGGGTTTTTGGGGTATTTATAGGATTCATCTAGTCATTGCTAAGCGCACACACCGTGACTTAAGCAATGACTAAGATGTTACAAAGCAAAAACAAACCAAGCTAAGTAAGATAAGGTGGGTAGCTCTAATTCCGGCCCGTGCCCGCTTGCCTCCTCTTGTAGACGACCGCATCAGTTTCATGCTCCAGTAACCAGATCTGCCCAATAAGCTACATCCCCTTTATAGGATGCAGATTCAGTAAATGATACATCAAAGTTGGGAACAATTTATAACTGGATTCCAACTAGCAGATAAAGCTAAGATATAAACACAGAACAGCACATACATTGACACTTGAAAGAGTAATCCTCCTGAATGTGGAGAGTTGGAAAGACTATTTAAGACCGGCCAAATTTTGTAATTGGACTCATGTTCAAAAAAGAAATGAAAAGGCCCAAGCGTTGGATGCATTTAACTTAATGAGAAATCAAAGGAAGAGGATAACCATTGATAGATTGGAAAGCTTCATTTTCAGAGTGTTTGGTGCATTTAAGTTGAAATACATATCCAACACTGAGTTGAATTGACCTCCGATCTGCTAGCTTCCGCTATCACCACTGCATCTTAGTTCAATCATTTCAATGTGTTCTTTCTTTTTTCTTTACTATGAGTGCAGGATAAGTTGGTTAGCTATGAATTATCATAATCAACAGGGTACATGTTATTTATAATGTTTCTGATGACGTCCTTCTTTCAAGAGTTACATTACATAGTTGCACAAATTTTGTTTTTTGTTTTTCCAATTTAGTTTAGGTGACAAGTACCAGATTCACATTATTTATAATATTGGGCCCAAACTATGTTTGAAGTGATAATAATCAGCCGTCTATACTTTCATTGCTTAGGCACAAAATATCCCAAGGACACAGCAAGCAGCCACTGTTTGAACTGAACCAGAAAACACTTCCTATTTGTATCTTAACTTCTAAAAATACAAACTACAAAAGAAAAATCAACATTTAATCATTCTGGGGTACCTAATGGAGTAGATGATCAAAAATCCTAACGGCATAAAATTGTTAATGATTATATTTAAACCGGCCCCTACCCCAAATACACAAAAAAATTAATAGCAACCATCTTCAGTACAATTGCAGATACGCCGACCCTAATATTAATGATTATCTTCTTCTTCGGCTATTAAATGCTGTAGGAATTGCTTCCAAACAGAATCGGTAACCCTTTTCTTCATCGTTTTCCTTTTTTTGGCACATAATCATTGCCTTGTCTTCTTAACTGTTGTATGCTTCCAGGATGCATGTTATCCAATCTCTAGTGACGTTCTCTCCCAAACTCTCGAACAAATAAGAAGTTAAAAATAAGAGGAAAGAAAATCCAAACTAGAAGAATGTGAGCCACACATAAAAAGGCTGAAGCCAAATATAAACATTGCGGCCTTATTGACAGGACTGGGAACTAGAAATAAGCATCTACATTGATCAAAAGTAAATCAAAAGAAGGCAAGAAAATAATGTGCCGACTTAAAGTAGTTATCTCTCAATTTCCTAGACGGAGAGTTGTAAGAGACGCTTTGGCCATTGCACATTCATCAACGGAATGTCCATCCAGTAAACATGAACGAGTTCTCATCGACTTATATGACAACCATTTCTTATTCTCTAAAGCATAAACAAGTTGGAATGTACATGAACGATAATAAATAACCATTACAGAGATGATGATCTCCATTCAAAACCCCGGATGGGTAAAAATTGCCACATCAAATAGTAGTTTACGTCATCTGCGGCAGCATATTTGCATTCAAGCTTTTTCCCATAAAACTGGGGCCCCAACAGAGAAAAATGCTCCATGAAAACATAGAAAAATAAATTTGACCAGCTATTGACTTGAAGTCAAAACCATTAAGAAGGTGCAAAATGCCCAGTTAATATTGGAAACTATTAAAAATGAGGGATTTCACATAAAGCTTCAGAGGCTAGTTCAAGGGTGGAGAACCCTGCTTTATTGTTCTTGCTCTATAAGCTCATCAAACTGATAGGAATCACCCAAATCTGAACTTAAATTGAATAAAAACAGCGAATAAAAGATAGTTTTGGCTACAATATAGGGGCAACCACCCTCCCAAGACGCCAGTAAGCGAGGACATCTGCACTCTCCTAAGATCCCTCTCGAAGAACTCTCGAAGAACTCTCTCAATTAATCAAAATAAGCATAATAATAAAATGACGGCTAGCCCTAGTTTCATAATAAAACCCATCTCCTAATCAATTACAAGTTTGCCATTAATATAAATTAAATCAAGAGAAGTCGAATATGTTCCTAGGTTGAGGCATCTTCCCTTACGCGCGCATCGGCTTGCTGATCACCCCTCTGGTCCGTGGATCTAACATTACTCCGCCCCCGAAAATCCACCTTGTCCTCAAGGTGATGCATGAGGCTTCTGGCGGTGCTACTCCAGGTGAGAGTCACCTTCCACTCTGACCTCATCATCCTCCACGTCATCCTCGTCTGCCCCAGCTATCAGCACTTTCAGCTTGCAAACCCCACAGTGGTGCCCTGGGGTGAACCTTTCATCGCATCTGAAACAAAGCCCCTTCTGCCTCTTCTCCCTCATCTCGGCATCAGTCATCCTCCTGAATTGACCTCCTGCTGGCGGTGCGCTGCGCTGCTCCCCGTCTTCTCAATACTCGCTTGATCCACCCTTATAGCTGCCTTTTGTTCTCCGATCGCGGTCGGGACACTCCGCGAAACCGGTCCATTCCAACCACCTCTCGCCTTTCTCTCCTCCATCTGCCAGTCCTCTGTCATCTGAGTGTACTCCATGGCCTCCATCAAGCTCTGAGGCTTCTGCATGCGAACCGATGCTCGAACCGTGGCCTTCAGCCCCTTCATGAAGGTGCTCTCCATCGTCTCGTCTGACACCCCGTGCACCTGTCCTGATAGGTCCTCGAAACTCTCTAGATAGTCTCAACGTGCCCTCATGTCTGAGTGATAGCAGCTGCTCCCGCACGTTCTCCAAGTGGGGGGTCTCTGAACATCTCCACCATCTGATCCCTGATCTCATCCCACGAGCGAAAAGGACGCCTCGCGTCCTTCCACTGAAACCAGGCGAGGGCCTTCCCATCCAGACAGATACCTGCTGCCTCCAGTTTCTGCTCATTCGTTATGCGTGAGACTCTGAAGAATCTCTCCGCTATGTAGATCCACGAGAATGGGTCCACCCATCGAATACATGCATCTTCAACTTCCGCAGCATGTCCATATTGATCCCATGATCTCGTCCCCTGACAGATCTAGGTTGGTGATAGTGCTACCACCTCTCCTGGTGCGTCTCGTATCCTCCCTGCAGCCCCCTCCACTGGTCACCATGCCCCCTCGGGGCCCATCTCCCCGACCACCGTAGCCTTCAGTCTGACCCCTATGCTCCTGATAACCCATGTGTCCTCCTTCGCGGTCCCCGGGACGCCCCTCATAGGTGTAGGTAGGAGGGCACCCTCCTTCGTCACCGTACTGAGGGTCGGGAGGGTCCAGGAAGCCTCTGCCATCATCATAGTACTCCTGCCCCTCACCGGGATCAAATCCACAATCAAAGCCACAAGCCAGGGCCTCTGAAAAAGGCGGAAAATCCCCCAAACCCTGCAGGCAATCGTGTGCCGCTGCACACCCCACAGGGGGCTCGTCTGCCGTCGTTGGGGTCCCCGCGGCCCTGCAAAGGGCCCTGTCGAGATGCATTGGGGCCCCAGCGGCCCTGTACAGGGGCCGCGGGGCCCTGCTGGGTGATTCCGGGGCCCCCGCGGCCCAGCAGGGGACCCGCGGGGTTCGCTGGAGGCCGCCCCCCCTTCGCCGGGGCCTGGCGGCTCTGGGGGGTGCCCCCCGTCTACCCTTCTGGGTGCCCGCAGGAGCCAGAAACTGCTCTCACGGCCCCCGGCTGTTTTGCGCGCGTCTTGGGAGCGGCAGCTTGGTCCGCCGCCCCCCCTCGCTGCTTCCTCCGCTTTTCGTTGTATTACCTCTCGATAATCCATCATCCACGGTGTTCCATCTTCCTCCTCGTCGACTTCCTCCTCCTCGGGGGCGAGATCCGCATCAAAAAGCTCCTCGTTTTCCTTCCCTTTGACCAAAGGTGGCGCCTTTTCCGCTGATTTAGGGTTTCCCTCTCCCTTTCCATCCTTTTCTGCGTTTGCCGTCAATTGAAAAATTAATTGCGTGAATTGTTCGTTGTGTTTCTCTTGCCTCGCCATCAATTTTTCGATGGAAGCTGTCAACTTTGCCATGGCTTCATCGTTTCCCACCGACTTCTTGATCCCGTCGATTTCGCTTGTAAATTTCACCTCCAAAGCCTCAATTTTGTTGTGTGATCTTGTCGAAGCCGCCATGGATCATCACACGTCCTGATACCAAATTGATAGGAATCACCCAAATCTGAACTTAAATTGAATAAAAACAGCGAATAAAAGATAGTTTTGGCTACAATATATGGGCAACCACCCTCCTAAGATGCCGGTAAGCGAGGACATATGCACTCTCCTAAGATCCCTCGAGGAACTCTCAAAGAACTCTCTCAATTTATCAAAATAAGCATAATAATAAAATGACGGCTAGCCCTAGTTTAAGAATAAAACGCATCTCCTAATCAATTACAAGTTTGCCATTAAAATTAATTAAATCAAGGGAAGTCGAAAATGCCCCTAGGTTGAGGCGGCATCCCTTGCGCACGTGTCGGCTTGCTGGTCCCCCCTCTGGTCCGTGGATGTAACACATACCTAGAAAGAAAACCTCCAAAACTCCAGACAATAAAGAAGACTTGATATATGGAATTGTAGTACAAGGCACCAGTTTAAGCCAAATATCTAAGAAAAATGTAATTCCACAAGCACTGTTCACTACATGCCTCATGTGTCCAAACCCTATCAAAATAGACCTGAAAGAAATATCACCTATGACGATGGACCATAAGTTTCTTACTGAATATGCCCATAACCAAATTTATGCCGTAAAATCAAACCGTAGTAACTTTGGTCTGAGAAGACAAGGTAAATTACATTCCATCAAAATTTGTAAATACCTATGTATAGCATCAAAGACCAAAAGCAGAATTTCCAGCGAATCCACAATCACCAAGTAGAATATAGCTAAGAAGAATAAGAATTCAAAACTGTAACTAATCCACAATCATAAAATAACTTATAAAGATGCCTTCACCAAAGATCATATACAACCTTCAAATCATAGTATTTTATGAATGAATGGAAGCTACCTCAATTAACAAATTCAGAAGTTATAGGCTGGAATCAAGCAGCATCCCAATGGTTAATAAAAAATATGACTGTTCTGCTTCAACCTTGTCCTTCTGGCCTTTATTCCAATGAAAGAAGCTTTCAAAGTATTCAATCAGCCAAGCATCAGTTTGACCCCCAAAAGAACTGTATAGCCACATGCTCATTCCATCCCGATGTCTCCATATTCTCAAATGCATCCTGTTCATTCCCTTACAAATGTCTATGCCTGCTCCAATCAATTTGTCTAAAGTCCTTCGTATCCCATAAAACATACAAGTTACTCTGATCCTCCAAAGCAATCTTGATCTACCCAGCAGTTTCGTTCCTTGGCATACTAACAAAGTCCTGACGAGAATCTTTCAATGAAATATTTGCTTTCTAAGGCTGAGAATTGAGCCAAGCACGACCCAAGTCCGACTAAACCCAGCCTGGTTACATCAGGCTTGGACCTACTTTTTGGCGCAATTTATAAACGGACCAGGTATGGAATTAGGGTCCTTGGCCCGATGGACCTATATGATGCATGTGCTCTACATATTTGACCATCATATTTGAGAGATTTGTATAATAAATATTTTACAATGTATATTTTTTTAGTGTTTATGTGAATTCAAATCATTTGTACATAATATGGGATGAACATTATAATATAATGTATTTATTGAGGTATTAATCGGGAAATAATCATCTCATTTCATATTATTATTTAAAAAAATAAAACATGAATTTGATTATAAGCTAATAAAATTTACACTTATGAATAGTGTCTAATTTGTCACAAATGCATGAATATTGCCTTTTAACTTGTTGGTAATCTATTCTATACTTAGTTAATTTTAAGAATTGCGCATAATGCTAAATTTTATTTACTTTTTATTTAAGAATGTATGTCAGATTAAGGCCGAAGTCTGGCACGTTTTCTTTGAAAACAGGCACATGCTTAGTAATGAAGCCTAATATATAAACGGGTAGTGCTTGTGCTTATATGAGTCTGGCCCGACCCGTTTCATTCCAACCCTTAATTGCTTGTAATATTGTTCAAAATTAACTATACGTGAGTCATGATAACATTATCTAGCATTAACCTCTCTATCAATTGGATATTCTATAGAAAATGCAAATCATTGTGAACCCAATAACCAAGCCATTTGCTTTAGGAGTGCATCCTCAAAGAAAACATGCATTGAATCACACATGTTAAGGGTCATAGATCGGCATGTGTATCTAAATCGCTAGTTGCTTCCTTACACTGAGCCCTACAGCAACTAAAACTTGAATATAAGAGACCGGATCTGGATCTACATAACCTGATTGAGGCTTTTGTCACTAACTGAAACTGACATGAAGGAATCGGTACATGTTGGATGGCGTGGCCACAAATAAATCTTCTAGGTAAGAATTCAAAAGAGTTCATATTGTATATCACAAAGACATACTTTTCAACTAGCTCCAATCAAGCCTAAAATCCATTAAACAATGATGCAACACAAGAAAAAGATGACTAACTATATACTTAGAAAATTTTACTACAGAGACAAACAATCAAAAAAATATTACATTTATGACTGTTTTTGAATTCTAGGACTGACTAGGACAAAATGGTTGATAGAAGAATGGTTGAGATTTAATCTGAGGAATGAATGGTTAAGATGAGATTTTGTGGAAAGTTTTGGAGGGAAAAACATTTCTTGGAAAATGAAAGTTTATGGGGGAATGAAAATTTTTGGGGAATAGCAGAGTGCAATTAATGCATTTGGAAAAAAAACTTTAACTTGCACTTAATGCTGCAGATCGAATGCTGTGCAGATCAAATGATCTCTCCCTCAACGCGGGGCCCACCGTCTCTTTGACGCATGTGACAACAACATGAGAATAATTTCCTGCATCAAATGCGCCCGCTTTTACGCTAATTTGTTGTTCCGCGCCGAAGGCGTCAGCACCAAATTTGTTATTTTACGCTAATTTGTTGCTCGCGCCGAATTTGTTGTTTTGTGTCGAATGCGCATGGCCGAATTTATTGTTCCGCGCCGAAGGCGTCCGTGCCGCTAAATATTTTTACGCTAATTTTTTCTATGCCACCCCATCAAGAAGGGGTGTCAATGAAGGCTGCTAACCCAACCCTGCAAACCCAACCCGAACCCAACGTGAAATTTCAAGTTTGGATAATAACCTTAGATCCATTGAAGATATTGGGTCAGCTTTGAATATAGAATTCATATTCGAAAGCGTATTGATATGGATTTGAATATACTTGTATCCAAACTAACCCACTCGATAACCTTATCTGAATATTAATAGATTAATTTGAGACACCAAGATATTAGGATCATCGTAAGAGTTGTAATGAGAATTAAGTAAATGTTTTTCCATTTTCAATTGGTATTGCTCTTTCTTTTTATAAATTTTTTTATTACTTATATAAAATAAAAAATTGGGTCTCTCATTAATTTTTGATTTGTTAATGAATCCGATGAGAACCTCAAACCCAACCCGATTTCGAACAAAATGGATATGATTTTAGATAAGTTAAGCGCGTATTAGATTCGAACTGGGTATGTATGTTTTTGAACCTATTGGGCATGTACCCGATCCAAATTTGACCCATTGCCACCACTACGCTCAATGCTTAGGCACATGTTCTAAGCATTGTGTGCAAAAGGAGGGGAAACCTTACCCTTCGTAATTAGCGATGGGGTCCATCACCTCCCTTTGCTCTATCATTGTCGTTCACCATCGTCAATGCTACATCTAGCCATCATTCATGCAGCCTTGAGAAGAAGAGAGTGGAATCCTAACCCAAGTCTCTCTCAGGCAACAACGGCAGCTAGACAGACCGACGACGGCAATCGACAAAGGCAGATCACATTATGGCAATGAGATGGGCAGCAAATCATATAGCGAGTAATTTCTTGCCTTTGACCTTGGGCAGATGCAGTGGCTACAGTCACTAGGGAGACAAAGTTCAACTGGAAGCTATTGCGGATGGAGTTCTAGGTTAATGGGACGTAGGTAGTACTGCTGGGTGACCCAAGCTTATATTGTTCGTCAGTGTCTTATAAGACTATGACAAAGACACTACAGATGGAGGGAGGTGGATTCCTGATAGAGCTGCAGGGGTTGGTTACCGAGGAGACAGAGTGCACGACGGTGGTGCCACTGTAGGTGGAGCTGCTGCTGCAGGGATTCGAGGGGGTCTGTCGCCACCTAGCGACCTTCTGCCACCAAGGGATCATGAGCACGCCATCGTGCTTAAGGAGGGGGTGTCTCCCATTAGTGTGCGCCCTTACCGATGCCTGCAGGTGCAGAAAGATGAGATCGAGAAGCTGGTTCAGGAGATGCTGCAGGCGGGAGTCATACGGTCTAGTGTGAGCCCTTTTTCTAGCCCAGTGCTGCTGGTGAAGAAAAAGGACGGCAGTTGAAGATTCTGTGTTGATTACTGAGCCTTGAATAAGGAAACTGTGCCAGACAAGTTTCATATTTCAGTGATCGATGAGCTGTTGGATGAGTTGCATGGCGCGGTGGTGTTCTCCAAGATCGATTAGAAGTCTGGGTACCACCAGATTCGCATGAAGGCGGAGGATGTACAGATGACGGCCTTCAGGACTCACGAAGGCCACTACGAGTTCCACGTCATGCCTTTCGGGCTGACGAACGCCCCCGCCACTTTCCAGTCACTGATGAATAGGGTCTTCAGGCCTTATCTGCAGACGTTCATCCTGGTTTTCTTTGATGATATCTTAGTCTACAGTGACTCCCTGCAGGATCATTTGGGCCACCTAGAGATAGTCATGCGGGAATTACATGACCATCAATTACAGGCCAGCTGGAAGAAGTGCCTGTTCAGACAGGCGCAGGTGGAGTATTTGGGGCACATTGTCTCTGCGAAGGGAGTGACGGCAGATCCGTCGAAGATTGCTGCTATGTTGGACTGGCCTCAGCCGAGTACACTACGAGCTTTCCGGGGGTTCCTCGGGCTCACGTGCTATTACAGAAGGTTCGTGAAGGGGTACGACACTCCGGCGTGGCCTCTTACCGAACAGCTGAAGAAGGACAATTTCCACTGGGGGAGGAGGCTACGAGGGCATTCCAGGCCCTCAAGCAGGCTATGACGACGGTACCAGTATTAGCACTCCCTGACTTCGAGAAGCAGTTCGTTGTGGAGTTAGATGCATCGGGATTTGGTTTGGGGGCCGTGTTGATGCAGGAGCAGAGGCCGATTGCTTACTTCAATCAGGTGTTGTCGGCCAGGGCCCGGCTGAAGTCGGTCTACGAGAGGGAGCTGATGGCCATCGTACTGTCGGTGCAGAAGTGGCGGCCTTACCTATTTGGGAGAGAGTTTGTGGTGCGGACTGACCAGGGGAGTCTGAAGTACCTCTTAGAGCAGCGCATGGTGGCCGAGGAGCACCAGAGATGGTTGACCAAGCTAAGCAGGTACAAGTTTGAGATTCACAATAAACCCGATTTGGACAACAACAAGGCGGATGCGCTTTCACGTCGGGATGCGGGGGTGCAAGTAGTAGCCATGTCCATTCCAGTGATACTTGGGAATGAGCTGTTGTTAGCAGAGATTGAGTCGGATGAGGGGTTGCGACAGATCATGGAGGCTCTTACTCAGGGATCGGGGGACTTTCCGGGTTACTCGGTGGAGGGAAGGATGCTTATATACAGAGGGAGGTTGGTGATTCCCCGAACGTCTGTACACATTCCCATTCTTTTTAGGAGTTCCACAGCAGTTTCGTGGGAGAACACTCAGGGGGATATCAGACATACCAGCGGATGGCTAGAGAGCTTTACTGGCCGGGTATGAGGAAGGATGTCGCGCAGTTAGTTTCAGAGTGTGACGTGTGCCAGCGTCACAAGTATCAGGCGACATCACCGACAGGCCTTCTACAGCCCTTGGACTTGTCGGAGAGGGTTTGGGAGGACATTTTGATGGATTTTGTGGAGGGGTTACCACGATCAGAGGGGTACACTACCATATTTGCTGTGGTTGACCGCCTCAGCAAGTATAGCCACTTCATTCCACTTCGACATCAGTTCACTGCAACATCAGTGGCAGCCATGTCTTGCGGGAGGTGGTACGGCTACATGCACGTTCCATCGTGTCGGACAGAGATAAGGTGTTCTTAAGCACCTTCTAGAGGGAGATGTTCCGGATACAATGTACAGCGCTTAGAAGGAGTACCACATACCACCCGCAAACGAACGGACAGACCGAGGTGGTAAATCGAAGTGTGGAGACATACATTCGCTGTTTCGCTTCGGAGACGCCCAAGAAGTGGGCTGGTTGGCTGATGTGGGCAGAGTATTGGTACAACGCCTCGTACCACTCAGCAGCAGAGATGACACCATTTCGGATAGTTTATGACAGAGACCCGCCCCATTTGGTGCACTGTAAAAGAGGAGCTACCCCAGTGTCCAGACTAGAGCAACAGTTGGAGGAGCGTGACCGGGTCCTGGAAGAGTTGAAGCGCCACGTGTTACGAGCTCAGCGGATCATGAAGGGGGAGGCAAATTCCCATCGCAGGGATGTGGAGTTTGCAGTAGGAGAGTGGGTGTATTTGAAGCTCCGACCATACAGACATCACTCGATGTCTCAGCGGCATAACGAGAAGTTGACAGCGAGATACTATGGGCCTTACGAGATTGAGGCCAGGGTCGACAAGGTAGCCTACAGATTGAGGCTGCCCCCATCTTCCTGCATCCATCCAGTTTTCCATGTCTCACAGTTACACCGGGCGATTGGCGATCATGCGGCGTCAGCTACACTACAACCAACCCTGACAAAGGACATGGAGGTCTTGCTGGAGCCCAATGAGATTACGGACATACGGACGGGAGCTACGGGGGCGAAGGAGGTGTTGATCCGTTGGACGGGACTGCCAGAGTGCGAGGCGACTTGAGAGCCTCTTGATCAGATATTGCAGAAGTTTCCAGACTTCCACCTTGAGGACAAGGTGAAACTCCTGGGGGGAGTGATGATACGGTCATGACATACGAGAGGATGTGTAGGAGGCCGAAGGAGTGCTTTTTCTATGCGCACCGACGGTTGGGGGAAATTACTTTATGCACAATAAGTTATGGTGTAATTGTTGTACACACCACGCCTAACATTATATAAGTGAAGGCGAGGGCTAGGTTTATGGTATCAAATTGTTAGCCGTCATTTTGGCATTTTCCTAGAATTCTCCATCGAGATCTAGAAGCGAGCTTTAGGCTTTTCCCTTAGTAAAAGCTAAGAGAATGGCCAACTCTCCCAAAACTGGCCATTATCCTTATTTACTATATTATCCCTCAATAAAGTTCCCCCAATTATATCTTTTCCCTAGTCCGCATCGGGGGTTACCTGCTTGCGAATCTAACCTACAACATCTTATTGCATCGCTAGCTAGGGTTGTGCTCAAGCAATCCTAGCTTCCATTGTATTTCTATCACCAATATGGGTCACTCTCAAATGGACCCGTTGTACAAATTACTGATGATGACGAGAGCTACTTGAAAGCAATCCCTTTTCTATAACATTTCTTGCTACACTACGTGCCTTCAGGTGTTGCCCAAAGGGGAATTTAACCATTAACATCCTATCACCTCATCAGCTAGGCGAACCTGATATCCTTTATCCTTCACCATCAAGGATTGGCGATCAGGCAAACTTAATTTCATACATCCAGCATGGGATGCTTCCAGGAGAACCATCTCTACATATCAAACAAAAACCAGTTGCCATCACCTAGAGACAAGAACTCCAACAAAAACCAACCACCAATCAGAACTGGCAATTTACATTCGAGGATAGAACTAAAATCTGACGAATGCCATTATGTGAGATCGACTCGAAGGGAAAAATTGAAGCCACCGGGGTGAATGTGAGATCGACTCAAGGGGAAAAATTGAATCATGCCTAGACAAGCAAGAATCAAAGCGAAACCCAAAGTATGCCTTGGTGGTTAAAATCGAAGCATGCCAATGCGAGCCAATGCGAGCAAAACCAAAACGAGCCCCTCTGGATAAAACCAATACTTGCTAATTCAAACAAACCAAAGCAAAATTCAGAAGAACATGCCCCTTAGGATTGCCCCTCAAGGTGAAACCAATATTTGATTATCCACGCAAACCTAAGCAAAATGACGAACATGCCCCTCAAGACGAAACCAATACTTGCTTAGTCAAGCAAATCAAAGTAAAATCAACAATATGTCCATCAGGCCTAAATCAATATGTGCCCTCAGGGTGAAACCAAAACGTACCTCTCAAGGCAAAACTCAAAACGAAAACAAAAGCTTGCCTGAACAGGCAAAACCAGAACACGCCTAAACATATGAAAAGAAACCCAGAATGAAAACCAAAGCTTGCTTGCATAGGTAAACCAGCACACGCCTAAATAGATAAAACAAAACACGCCTAAAAAGATAAAACAAAATACGCCTAAAAAGGCAAAAAAATCATAACATACCCTCAGGGTGAACCCGATACTTTGCTTATCAAAGAAATCTAGAACAAGAATCAGAGCTTACCCCTCAGGATGAAACTAATAATTTGCTTCTCCTAACAGTCAAGAATAAGAACCAGATCATGATCATCTGGGAGATGCCAACACTTTGCTTATCCAAACAATCCAGAATAAGAACCAACTCGTCCCTAAACAGGCAAACCAAAACAAGCTTAAACGGGAAAAAACCATAACATGTCCCTTATGAAGAAACCAAAACAAAAACCAGAACATACCAGTTAGAGCGGGATCAAAATGAAAACTAGAATGTGCCTAAACAGCCAAAAACTAGAACACGCCTAAATATGCAAAAATCAGAATATGCCCCTTAGGACAAAACCACTACTTACCCGCATGGTATATAACCAAAACAAGCCACTTAACGTAAAACCCAAACAAGCCCCTCAGGGCCCCTCAGGGGAAAACCAAAGCGAGCACACATGAGGAGCAACCAATACAAGCCCCTCAATGCAAAAACAAAGCGAATGTAAAATGAAGCATCCAACGAATGCCCCTATGGGCTAAATCAAATAGCACCCGAGTGTGAATCCATAGAATGCCTCAAGAGGTAAAACCAAAACAACCCATCATAAATCAAAACATGTAATGATTACCCCCGTTGGTAAAATGTACGAATGTCCAAAAGGGGTAACTAAGACATGCAAAACCAGTAGATCATATCATCAAGGGCTAAAATCAACCAATAGATCATATCATCAAAGGCTAAAATCTAAACGTGCCCTCACATGGCAAAAAGCTAAATCCAACTAAGGCATAACATGCTAAACAAGAAGGATAAATCTAAGCACATCATGTTATCATAGATTTCAGATAAACAAAACATAGCTGTTACAACTGTTTTGCAAACATTAGAAGTGATCCCATGATGGACCATTGCAACTAGCTTGAGCCAAATGTGACGACATCTTCTACTGCTGATCTTGTTGTAACCTTAAGGCGAACGTCGTACCTCCCTAAATACAGACCTATATCACTCACATGTGAATACAACACTTACCCATGATAATCTTGCACATGCTTGGAGGCAAACCAGCATCGCTTTGGAGGCAAACCAGCATCGCTTTGGAGGCAAATTCAATCACTTACCCAAAGGCAAACCAACAAAGCCTACCCAAATTTAGAGTCATAACCTACTAAACCTCATTTTTGTTCAAAGGCATAGCATATAAATCTAATTTTTCCCACCTGCATGCAAGTTATCTTCATAAAGACAAACTTTCTTACTGCATCCATTCAAATCCAACTTTTTTTAGACAATAGGGTTGTCATGACTGACATTATGTATAGCTAACAAAATCTACAAAGTATCAGGTGAGATGGTTGCTTTCAGCCAAACTCTCGTCGAATCTGATCATCCTCAGGTAAAGGGATTGCTCTTAGACGAACCTGATCCACTACATGTCTAACTCAATCTGACTGCCAGCGGGCAGCAGGATTATCTGCAGGCGAACATAATTGACCACATTAATCATGTCTTCGCTCACAAGTGAATTTCTTCAAATCATGCCATTCAGATGGCGCACCAACCACCTAAGAAGAGTAGATCATCGACACCTAAAGGGGAATATAACATCATCTTCTAAGTGAATATCAACTAAACCCCTAAAGCGAAGAGCAACTAAGTCCATGAAAGGGAATAAGGCATCATAATCATGGTTCAACTAGAATGTTGTCTCGTGGCATATCCGTGAAGGACTAAGCAGAAGATTGCTTAGTCCTTCCTCCTTCAAAAGCTTCACCTGCCAAACAATCGCATATAGAACAAGAGCAGGGTATAACATATATATTGACTTTAATCAAAATTTAAACAACAATGTTACCAATACATCATCACCAAAGAACATCCAAACATCTCCTCGATCATGTCTCATCTTGAGAAAATAGAACTTTTCAAAACATGTTATCACCTTACTTCGAATGAGCCTCATAAGGTGAATCAATCTTGTCTAGAAGTAAAACATGTCCTAACAGGAGAAACAAATCAAGCCCCAAAGGGCAAAACAATATGCTTGTAAAGCTTGATAAAGCAACCATCTTACATAGAACTCTGGAACTATTCCGGTGGATTCTATGATACTAAATTAGTAGTAACATAAAGTAAATTATATTAGCGTCAAAATGGATCCAAGCTTATCCCAAACAAATAACTTGTAAGGGAGTTATTTGTCTTATAGTACAGAGGTATCAACCAACATGTTTCTGCAGAAACGGTTCGCCTCCAAAAAAATTCTGAAGTAGATCAAGCAGTAGTCTTACAGAAAACATTCCGATCATGTTACGCTCGTTTCAGTGGTTTCAGAGTTTGGATTCGTTTCGTTTGTATCGATAGTTTCAAATACTTAAAAAGCTATTACACAATTTGCTAAACATATGTAATTGTATTACACTTTTTTGCTAAATATATTACACTTTTTGCTTAGATAATGGCAAACTAGTAAATAAAATCAATATGGTTAGTAAAATGTGCCATGGGAATAGCAACAAATATCGGACCCATAATCAAAAGACTCAGTACAATCAAATTACGCATCAGTTTACATTTATTTACAAGTTTGTCATTCCCTTTCTTTAAAATTTTAAAATGTTTAAAGAGAATGGCAAACTTGTAAATAAATGTAATAGGGTGAGCAAATGTGTACTTTCACCCGCAACACTTAGCCATCTCAGCATCGCACGTGTTTAAAGAAAACGAAGGTGTCGCTTCGTCGAAAAGGGCTCTCCTCGTCTCTGAAGAAAACAAAGTTACAAACGGTGCCGTTCTGGCTCTCTAAAGCAAAATGAAGGCTCTCCGAAGCAAAACAAAGCAATGTCGAGAACGTTCGTCTGAGATTAAAACAAAAATGAAGCGACGTCAATGATGACGATGACGATGACAACGGGGTTCTCCGAAAACTTGATGGGAGTCTTACGGGCACTCCGAAGACTCGACGAATGCCGACGACGATGACAACGCCACCAAAGGTAAGTGTTGAATTTTTGAATTTCTTTTTTGATTTTCATGGTGGTTTGATTTTTTTTCAATATTATATCCGTTTCAGCCAGAACAGTATTTGATTTTTTCAATATTATATCTGTTTCGGCCGGAACGGTACCGTTCCGACCTCTGCCGTTTCATCAAGGTTGTCATCGAAACAGAGACAAAAAGCCTGATACCGATAGGTATCGGACGAAACCTCCATCCATGCTCTCAAAGATTAAAGCAAAACGAAGCGACGCCGGTGACGACGTTGACGATGATGATGTGGCTCTCCGAAGACTTGATGGGATTCTTACGGTGCTCTTCAAAGACTCGACGAAGGCCGTCGACGATGACGACAACGCCGAAGGTACGTGTTGAATTTTTGAATTTCTATCTTATTTTCGTGGTGGTTTGATTTTTTTTCAATTTTATATCTGTTTCGGCTGGAACGGTACCGTTCCAATCGAGACCAAAAATTTCTGTCGTTTCGTCTCGACGAAAAGTCAGAAACCGAAAGGTATCGGGCGAAACCTCCATCCATGCTCTTAGTATTTCATTGCTACTGGTTAAGTTTGACCATTTCTATACTTTCTCCCAACTGCTTGATTTGTTAGGACGTTAAGAAAAACTCCAGCCTTTGTGGTAATCTTTTACAGTTGGATATCGCTGGTAATAGAAAAATCTAACAGGTAATCAATGAGGAAGCCTAGTACTCACTAACAGTAAGTTTAAACAATGGAATGCAAAGATATAAGATCAAAATCATGGCAATCAATTTCCTCAAATAATAACTGGTTAATAGTGTTATTCAACACAACACATCAAGAATATCTGTCTGAACCTTGTAAACTGCATATTTCATCTCGCTCGACTGATACATACAAAACCACAACATTTTCCCCACAAACTTTAAACACAATATGAAATTGTTAAAGTGTACTCGACCAAGGGGAAAGAGATTCCTTTTCAAGCTTTGACAAAAATCCAACAAAGTATTTCTTAACGTGCACATTGGGATAGAGTTATACAAACATGACATACAAATTTTCCACTTTTATGTCCTCTTCTGAATTAGTTTGACCACCAAGGCACTTGAAATCCTCTCTTTTTGTCATGCATCACCCCTAAACAAATATTACCAAGTTTAGCTTTTGATCTGCTTTATAGGAATAGTTCATTCAATCATACACATAACCTTCCAGATTTATCCCATTATGCAGATTCATTGTTGTGTTACGACACATGTGCTTCCTAGAAATCTCTCCCTCAAAGCAAAGAATATCTATTTGATGATATTTCAAAATAGTAATGCATGCATTTGTTAAGGGGTTAACAACTTTAAAGGTCAATGATTCCCTTTTCCAAGTTACTTCAGTCTCAATATCTAATGAATTATAGACTTACAGAATAATGTTCCAAGTTGCAGATTGTGTAATGCATCAGTGAATGGTACAATTGTTCCACACACATCCTTCACTTCTTAGCCTAATGAGCTCCAATACTTCTTGGCCTAATGAACATTGGAACGAACATTCCTCTAAAATCACATATCCATGACCCATATATGCTTATGCTCACATGGATGACACAACAGCAACTTACAGCTAAGTGTTGGGAATAGGGGTGCGGCCAAAATCAATGACAATTTTGTAATTTTGAGGCTGAGGAGCATTTTTGTAATTATGGATGATTTGGGAATAGGGGTGCGGCCAAAATCAATGACAATTTTGTAATTTTGAGGCTGAGGAGCATTTTTGTAATTATGGATGATTCGATGCATTAGCATTATATATAGGTGGAGGGGTTAGGGATATTTTTTTGATGTTGAATTTGAGAAGAATATTGAAAGTTAGGAGAGTTTATGCGTAGAGTAGTTTAGATCTTGGTCGATTTTAGGCTTTTATCTCGAATCAAAAGCTAGGAAAGCTAGGAAAGTGGTTTTCTCTCGAAAGAAACCAACTTATCTTTGTATTCCACTTTATATCAATAAAAATCTGATCTTTTTCACTCAAAAACCTAGAGACTCATATCACAAACTCATGTAAGATGATTTGGTTCCTATAATAGATCCATTTCATACCATGAATAATTGATTTCTGTCCCTTCATTTAAATGATGGGCATGTGCTTAGATTTTTAGTAAATATAAATGTATTTATTTATGTATATATGATTCTGATTTGACACATGCTTTACTACTCAAGCAATCTAATCATTAACTTTACATCATATTGCAAACATCTACATCTTTTTCAGACATGATGTACAAGTCATCAAAAATGACAAAATAAAATAAAATAGATAAAGTATAGAGAATTTTTGCAAACTTGAACCACGCTTTTGCAAACTCCAATTGAAGATTAATCTTTTAAATCGGTCCACCACATCATAGCTGCTTGCGCTACAATCAGCAACTGACCTTGCACTAATAAGCATTTAAAAAACATCTGCATATCCATGTGCACCTGCTAAATTACTGCCTAGTGCAACAATGATCAAAACAAGAAACGTGATGAGAAAACAATGTAGAAGACATCATGTGAATTAGACTGTAAATAAAATAATAGCAACTAAAGAGCATCAAAACCATAATTTGATAATTAAAAACATTGTTTGTATGTACACATTGCATCATTTTGCTAATGCTGCATAAAATAATATAAGATAAAGTCTCAAAATTTTAGATTTACTCAGTTAATTTAACTTATTAATAGACTTTTGAATTAAGCAGAAAATCTTGCTACAAAAAAGTTAAAATATACCTTAGGCAAGGTCTGCAGGTATGCATTGGGGATTTCCATCTCAGCAAGCACCCCGTTATTAATCTCCATAGCCGCTTTGAGTATCTGATTTGCGCAATCTCGACACTGTTGTAGCCTCTTCCGTGCTTCCTCCGACAATCCATTTGGCGGGACACGTGGACACGGCAGCCACCACTTCTCTTCTTGCCTCAATGATGGAGAGAATGGGTAAGCCCCACTTTCATCCTCATTGGCATCAGCGACTACAATCCCCCGATCAACATACCAAAACTCGGTATCCCGAAAACCATCAAGCATTGCCAGGAGCATAGCATCAAGCTTCTTTAGTGCAGGTAAATTCATGTGGAGGTCGAAGCGAGGACGGGATACCATCACTTCAAATGTCCCCCCACCAGGAAAATCTTGGACTGATGGTATGAGTTCTACTATGGAGTCACTAACAGATAGCAACCAATCCATCTCACGATGCCACATTGCCTTCTTTTGTGGTGCCAGGGGTTCTAACCTCCAAAGCTCTCCAAAGACGGTAGCTAAACGGAACAATTTTAGGGAAACAATCAATAAAGAAACAAAACATAGAGATCTAAAGGGGAAGAAATTCAACTTACCCGAGAGATTCGTAATAGCATTGGATATGGCAAGCGCAGAGCAGACTCCCTTTCCTCCACCAGACATATCTTCCCCAAGTAGAAGCTTTGCAAATCGTTCCTTCATCAACTCAACCTCTGATAGCACTAAGCAATCAAAAGCCGGAAAAAAGGGGAGGGACTTTTTAACCGAAATTTTGAGATTAGTCGTTTTCATGCAGCACTAGATAAGGGACATCTCCAATGATGAATAAAACCAAACAAATCAAATAAATACTATAAAAATATCACATCCCATTTGTAGTGCAAAGATACTGGCATTTTCCGAGCAAATAAAAAGGGGAAACGCATTCCAAGTTTATTTAAAAAATAGCAAACAGTTGTTTCACCATATTCATTACTAAGTACAATAAAATCTTGTTTTTTTTTTGGATAAAAAGTTCAATAAAGTTTCAAAACTATGATTTCAGCTAGTTTTGGGCTGCGGATATCATCCTGAGTCCCCTATCCTTTCTCTCTGGTATTTGAAGAAGGAGTTTAGTTTTTCGCATTTCTTTTTGCGTGCAGTTGCCCAGTTATTTTTTAAAAATCCAAAAAAATAAAAAATAAAACAATCCATTTAATTATTTTTGTTTGTTATATCATGAAATATTAACTGAAAAAGAAAAAAATAAATCCATCCATCTATTTATTTTTGGTATATCATAAAAGAGAGTTTGATTCGACGTACATTTACTTCAATTTTTATGTTTTCTCTCTATCCAAACTTATGAAACTAAAACAAACTACATCGAATCAGATGCAGACGGTACAATTAAACAAAAAAGGGTTCATCAGATCTAAAACTCACACTCATCTCTTAACAAAGTAAAACTAGAAATCAAAAAACGAACCGTTAAAATCAGTCCCATCCCACAACACCAAGTCAGCGTCCAGTATCCTCGCCGCCGCCGCGCGCGTCGTCTTCATCGGAGACGACGCCATCGAGCTCGACGGCCCGCCGGAAGCGCCGCCTCCCTCTCCTCTTGCAAACCGCCGCGCGTAGAACTCGGACGATGTCTCCGACTCGCTGACGTCAGCGCTGGGGCTGTAGCTCCCGTACCGATCGCTCTGCTGATCGGAGGGGTCCTCAGATGTCACGCTCCCCATGGAAAAGAGAAAAGGCAATCCTTTTCTCGTCGACGAAAAAGAACAGATAAGCAAGCCCTAACCCTAATTTATAGACGCAATGCGCTTCATAGAGTTTCGATTTCGGTCAGGCATTTGCTGAAATTGGGAAGAAGGAGAAAAGGGAAAGTGAGTGACATTTGAGTGAGCGTACGTAATAAATGGGGGTGATTGTACAAGATCGAGGCGCAATCCCTCTCCCTCCCTCCCTCCCTCACTCAAGAAAAAGAAAGAGAGCTCTCTCTCTCTCTCTAAAATTCGATGTGGGTTTTGTTTTGGATTTTCTCTTTTGGAGTGTAGCAGCAAAAGCAAAAGAGAAGGCGCTTGCAGGTGTCTGCTTCTTTTCGCTGACACTGGTCCTTTCTGTAAACAAAAGTGGGGATTTTTTTTGGGTTTTTCTCGTATTAGTCCCTTAAATCTTGCATAATTTGATATTAGTCTCTTAAATCTTCAAATTTTGAGTTTAATCCCTCAAATCATTAACTATAACCAAAATAGTCCCCCATTCTAATTTTCTGTTAAAAACCTCCGTTAATACTGACGTGGCTGTTAATGCTAACGTGTCCAGCTCGTTTGCGGCGGCGGCGACGGTGATGTGGGGGAGGAGGAGGGGCGGCGATGGTGAGGAGAGGGGATGAGGGGTGAGGGGGGATCGGCGGCGGGGAGGAGGTGGATGAGGGGGAGGAGGGGGGAGATTGGCGGGTGAGGGGGGTTATGGGGAGGAGGGGGGATTGGCAGCGGGGAGGAGGGGGATGCGGGGGATGAGGCAACGGTGGGAGAGCTCTCCCAGTGGCGGGAAGGAGGGGGGAGGAGTGGGATGAAGGGGGAGAAGGAGGGGGAGAGCGGCGGTGGGGAGGAGGCGGGTGAGATCGGCGCGGAGGAAGGGGATGATGGGGAGGAGGAGGGGAGGGGGGATCGGCGGCAGGAAGGAGGGGGGATGAGGAGGTGGTGGGGGATGGAGGGGGCGGTGGCAGATGAAGGTGTAGGAGGGGGGAGCGACGGCGGGGATGAAGGGGGATGAGGGAGAGGATGAGGGGGATGAAGGGGGAAGGGGAGGGGGAGAGCGGCGGCGTTGAGGTGGGGGGCGGCGGGGAGAAGGTATGTCCCCCCCTCCCACCTCCTCCGCCTCCCTCCCCCATTAGGGCTTAATTCTTAGTTAATTAACACTAATTGTTAATTAATCTAACTATTTAACAGAATATAGGATGGAGGGACTATTTAGGTGAGTGTAGAGACGTTGGTTCTCTATCTATTAAGGTTGTGCATGTACATTATTAATAAAATATTTGCTTTCAGGCGCTGGACGTAGGTCGTGGTGATCGATCAAACCAGGGTAAATCTGCTATGCATATGTGTCTGATTATTATTTACCCTGCTTATGATTATAACTGCGTATGATATCTTGTGAGTTGCACGAGAATTTTTATTAGCCTATTCACCCCCCCTCTAGGCTTAGATCCAGATCCAACAGGTTAGTGATGTATGGTGATGATGGTGATGGTTGGTAATGAATGACGATACTTGGTGATGATAGGAAATGGATAGCAATGATTGGTGATAACTGGTGATGGTTGGTAATAAGTGGCAACAATTCTTAGCCTAGCCTACTTTTTAGGACCATCGTAAGTCTGGGCTTTTCCATCTCAGTAGGCACATGAGCTCGTAAGTGACCACCTCTGAAGTCTTCATACTAGTGCATGTTGGAAGCAATGATCTAGGATCTCTAATTTAATGATAACAAACGTGTACGAACTATTTAACGTGTGTGCCAAGTGTGTTTTAGGAATGGCAATTCGGTAAATATTTGAAGAGATGACTAAGCAAATTTTATGGAGATTAGTGGGTGCACAAGCTCAATTTGGACTTAGTCAATATGGAGAGAGATGGAGCCTATTTGATTTCAAGGGGGATTGGAACAAGTGAACTAGAAGATTAAATCAATTAGAAGGATTTGCTTCTACCCACTTCCTATTCAAACACCTATCTAATCAAATCCCAATTCAATTCTAATTTGAATCAAAACTCATATTCCTATCTCTAATCTCATTAGTGATTGATTCAAATCAACTTAAATATTTAAACTCCTAACATCTAGGGATTATACTTTAGCCAAACCCTCTCTCCCCCACTCCTATAAAAAGCCCTACTTCAAAGGATGAGGATGCGGAAAAAGCAAAAAGAGGGGATAACAAAAGAGAGGTGCGGCCACAAGCAAAACAAGAAAAGCCAAAATCCTGGCATCATATCTCCTAGCCGCACCCTCTCAAAAGAAGATCTAGGGTTGTCGGCCAACATAGAAGTCTCAAGGCAAATAAACTAATGAAAATTCCTCTTCCTCTTGCTGCATTGATCCAAGGCCAAGCAAACTTTCCAAAGGGGCAAGGTCACGCATCCTCCTAATCCTCCATAGCTGCAAACCATATTGTCCAACATCTAGGCTCACGCAACCAAGCTCCAAAGATCATCTCCTCCCTTCATTACTCAGGCTTCAAGCTTTCCGATTTGCACAATACATCCAGACAAACTTCAACAAGTCACGCATCATAGAGAAGCTTTGCCATCTTCATCAATTCTCGCATCAAAGAGGATCTGCATCATCATCGACCTCCTTGCGTGAAGACCCGCTGCCGTGAGATCTGGTTACTTGATGCCTCGAGGATCCTAGCGTGAGGAGGTCCCCTAGCTGCCGAAGGCATCTTTGAACTGTCACTCCCGTCGGCCACCTTGTCGTCCGTCGTGAGTTGCCGTGAAGCAGTGAGGGTATTGAGAAGTGAAAACGAAAGTTGCGTGAAGAGCTTTGAGGGGATAGGTTTCTCTGTTGTGTAGAGTAATGCCATCTTCTCTCGCCGTCGAAGCCCTTCATGCTGCCGAAATCAAGTTGTCTTCTGAGTGGAGCCATCGGAGAAGTCGAGTCGTCGTTGCTGAAGTCGAGTTGTCAAAGAACTCGAAGCCCACGCAAACTTCGTTGAGCTGTGAATGCAAATCTGATTTGCTGACGTGGACCGTGCATGCGGATTGAGAGCTTGCATAAAAATAAAGGAAGTTTAGGAGTTGCTGTGCGCACAGACCGCAATATAATTGTTTTGGACTGGATTTGCTAAACACACCGACCAGAGTGCTATCAAGCCATATTTTGAGATCCAGGAGTCAGATCGAGACACTGTTTGCACCAGACTGAAGCTGACGCCGTGCTAAACGACAGAGACGACACACCATCACAATCTGAGCATTTCTGAACCCTTTACTTTACCATTATATTTGTGATTGTGTGTAGATCTCTGTAGGAAAAACTTTACCACTTTTGTATTCTCTTGGAACGTGTTTAGTCTGGGACTAGACAAGAAGGTCTTGACAAGTGGGACTTGTCAAGATAGAGCATTTACTAGGTTGATAGTGTTCTGCCCTCGGGGAGTGTGGTACGTTCTAGGTGGGGGACAGGGAGCTCAGGACCCATTGTAGTTGTACAAAAGGAACATATTAATGCTAATTTTTGCTTGGGGGCTGGAGTAGGTCGTGGGCGACCGAACATGGGTATATCTGCGCGTATTCTGTGATTGCTTCATATTTACCCTGCTTGTGATTTTTAACCGCGTGTGATTTCTCGTGGGTTGCGCGAGAATTTTTTTATAAGCCTATTCAACCCCCTAGGATTAGATCCAGATCCAACAAGTGGTATCGGAGCAAGTTTATTAGGATCTAGCCTAGGATTGACCATAAACCCCATTGATAGTGCTTTTTCTGAGGGTTAGTCCATATCTCGTCCCCTAGATTTAATGGTGTAGATTATGCATATTGGAAAAATAGAATGAGAATATACCTTATATCTGTTGATTATAAAGCTTGGCAAATTGTTGAAAAAGGCTATAAGCCACCTGTCATTAAAGTTGGAGATGGTGATAGGCTTAAACCTGATGATAAATGGGATGACAATGATTGGAGACTTTATGCTCTTAATGCTAAAGCAATGAATGCGTTTATTTGTTCATTAGATAAATTTGAATTCAATCGCATCTCATATTGTCTAACTACGCAAGAAATATGGCATACATTAGAGGTGACACACAAGGGAACGTCACAGGTGAAGGAGTCTAGACTTGCATTTCTGAGCACAGAGTACGAGAGCTTTTGCATGCTACCAACAGAATCCATATCAGAGATGTTTGCGAGGTTCACCAACATCGTCTACAAGTCTAGCTCTCTCGGTAAGCCATATTCTAGCCTTGAACAGGTGAGGAAATTATTAAGAGCGCTGCCAAGCTCTTTCAGGCCTAAAGTCACAGCCATCCAAGAAGCGAGAGATCTATCACAGATGAGGGTGGAGGACTTGATAGGCAACCTAATGTCCCATGAGCTGGAGTTGCTGAACATTGAAGAGAGAGAAACCTGAACCAAAGGAAAAAGCTCCAAAACCACTAGCTCTTCAAGCTAGCGAGGATGACAACGATGATGAGGAGCATGCTCTTATGGTAAGAGGATTCAGCAGATACATCAGGACAAAGCAAGGAAGGGTTGAGATGGCGCAAAGGTTTAATCGCTCCAATAAATATAATCCTGCTAGAAATACTTCTGAACAAAATACTACTAATGATAAAGTTGAATTTTTTAAATGCAGAAGAAATGGACATTATGCGAGGAATTACCCACAAGAGATGGCTTAGGTTGCAAAAGAGAAAGGAAAAGTCATTATGATAACGTGGGACATGGATAGTGGAGATGAGCTCAAGGAGAATGAAGTACACTCCTCCTTCTGCTTAATGGCAAAGTATGATGAGGTAATATCTTATACTAAAGCAAAGCTCTTTAAGAAAATGCAAGAAGAAATTGATGAGCTAGATAATACTGTTGAATGCTATAGACATTCTTGTTTTGAATTGCAAAAAGAAAACTGTGATATGATTGAAGAATCTAAAACCTTAAAAGGAGAACTTGAAGAATGTAAATCAACCATTGCCATGCTAAAAAGAGAAAAATCTAGCTCATCTGAAAAAGCTGCTTGTCTTTCTTGTCCTTCCTTATTGAATAATATTAGCATGCTTAAGCAAGATTTAATTAAGCTTGAAACTGAAAAGGATTATATGATTAGAGAGCTTAACGATAAATTGTGCATGCTAAATAACGAGCTTAAAAGGAAAATGTTTGAATTTGAAAAAAAGGAAGAGGAAAACAAGAAAGCTTTTATAAGTAAATGTACTTTGCTTGTGAATGAGAATGCATTGTTGAAATCCAAAGTCTCTAGTCTTGAATTTTCCATTAAGAAATTTTCCATAGGAAAACAATCTTTAGATATCATTCTTGGAAATCAATTATATGGCAATAATAGACGTGGACTTGGATTTGGTTTGAAAAGTGTTGAAAAGCTTAAATTTAAGAAAATTCACAATGTGCATTCTATTGTTAACAATATGCAAGCAAAGTGCTTTACTTGTGTTGGTCACACATCCTATTATTGTAAGTTTAGGAACACAAACATAAAGTTCAAACAAGTGTGAGTTCTTAAAACTTTGATGACTAACACTAATGGACCTTGTTGGATTCCAAGGTCCCACATGACACCTTTCATGTAGGTGAGATTAAGATTTGGCGAGGAGCAATGAATTGAAAGTCTCATTTTTAGCTCCTTAATCAAATGACACGCGAAGGTATATTTATTTCCCTCTTTGCATTCATGGCATACCTTCATAGACTTTTGTGTGTGCTTGATTTATTACTTGTTTGTGTGCTTACGTGTTTGATTCTAGTTTTTGTTTTAGTTCATTGTAAAAAGAAAAAAATTGAAAAAAACCAAAAAAATTGGTGCTTAATGAATACCTCCTTATGAATCTTTATAAGTGGTATTATTGAATGTTCATTCATACCCATGTAGAAATCATTGTATTATCGTTATATCTACATGTGCATGTTAGACTTTATTTAGTAGCCATGACATGTCTCATGAAATGAATGAGTTGATTTCTACACCTACATGCTCACTTCCACGAATATCAAACTTGTTGTACATTTGGAGATTCTTTTTATGAATATTGGAAAGTGAATGTAGGTTGATAATAACTGAATAATCTAAGTGATATGATGTGTATTGCCATGAATAAAAATTGAGCAAAAAAAGAAATGAAAAACAATACATGAATATAGCTCCGTATGAAAAATGGATACAATTCATGCCAAGTACACTACCCACGAGTATTCAACATATGCTTTATGGGTAATCTTTAGCGTTGGTGTATTTTACTCGTCAAGCAATGCCACCCCACATCTAAGAGTCCTGATAGGCTATGTTTTGGGGTTTGATACCTTGAACTCATTTTTAATGAGGTGAAAAAATCAATCCTAGGTGATATTCATGTTAATTGAAAAATGTGGATTGGTTTTGATTGATGTTCTTGATTGAATCTCCATTTGTACTTCAATGTTTAATTATCACACTTACACAATGGTGTTGAAGTAAAAATGTCAATTTTCATTGAACTTGAATTGCTACTCTATGAAAAAATGACATGCAAGTGCTAGTTATAATTTATAATACTTTATTTTTGCATGTGATATTTGATTGACTTCATTAATACACTTTTAATGATAACAAAGGGGGAGAAAAATTGAAATTTTTTTGTATTATTTGGTGAAGGGGGAGCACTAGAAATACATGTTCAGGGGGGCTTGAAAATAGGGGGAGCATGCTATCAGACTATTACTATTGTTGTGCATGTTAGTAATGCTTGAACGTCTCATTGTATACATCATATGCATTACATCCTTCATCACACTTCACACACACATTTCTCATTGCTCAAATCTTTTGTTGGTTTGTCATCATCAAAAGCGGGAGATTGTTGGAAGCAATGATCTAGGATCTCAAGTTTGATGATAACAAACGTGTACGAACTATTTAACGTGTGTGCTAAGTGTGTTTCAGGAATGGCAAGTCGGTAAATATTTGAAGAGATGACTAAGGAAATTTGATGGAGATTAGTGGGTGCACAAGATCAATTTAGACTTAGTCCATATCGAGAGAGATGGAGCCTATTTGATTTCAAGGGGGATTGGAACAAGTCAACTAGAAGATCAAATCAATTAGAAGGATTTGCTTCTACCCACTTCCTATTCAAACACCTAGCTAATCAAATCCCAATTCAATTCCAATTTGAATCCAAACTCCTATTCTTATCTCTAATCCCATTAGTGAATGATTCAAATCAACTTCAATATTTAAACTCCTAACATCTAGGGATTTTCCTTTAGCCAAACCCTCTCTCTCCCACTCCAATAAACACCCCTACTTCAAAGGGTGAGGATGCTGCAAAAGCAAAAGGATGGGCTAACAAAAGAGAGGTGCGGCCACAAGCAAAACGAGAAAAGCCAAAACCCCAGCATCCTATCTCCTAGCCGCACCTTCTCCATAAAACCCTAGCCTTACATATATATGATATCATCCAAAGAAGAGCTATGGTTGTCGGCCAACATAGAAGTCTCAAGGCAAAGAAACTAAAGAAAATTCCTCTTCCTCTTGCCGCATTGATCCAAGGCCAAGCAAACTTTCCAAAGGGGCAAGCTCACGCATCCTCCTAATCCTCCATAGCCGCAAGCCATATTATCCAACATATAGGCTCACTCAACCAAGCTCCAAAGATCATCTCCTCCCTTCATTGCTCAGGCTTCAAGCTTTCCTATTTGCGCAATACATCCAGGCAAACTTCAACAAGTGACACATCATAGAGAAGCTTTGCCATCTTCATCAATTCTCGCATCAAAGAGGAGCCGCATCATCACCGACATCCTTGCATGAAGACCCGCTGTCGTGAGATCTGGTCGCTTGCTGCCTCGAGCATCCCAGCGTGAGGAGGTCCCCTAGCTGCCGAAGACATCTTTGAACTGTCGCTCCCGTCGGCCACCTTGCCGTCCGTCGTGAGTTGCCGTGAAGCAGTGAGGGTATTGAGAAGTGAAAATGAAAGTTGTGTGAAGAGCTTTGATGGGAGAGCTTTCTCTGTTGTGTTAAGTACTGCCATCTTCTCTCGCTGTCAAAGCCCTTCATGCTGCCAAAATCAAGTTGCCGTCGGAGTGGAGCCATCGGAGAGGTCGAGTCGTCGTTGCCGAAGTCGAGTTGTCGAAGAACTCGATGCCCATGTAAACTTCGTTGAGCTGCGAATGCAAATCTGATTTGCTGACATGGACCGTCCATGTGGGATTGAGAAATTGCTTAAAAATAAAGGAAGGTTAGGAGTTGTTGTGCACACAGACCGCAATATAATTGTTTTGAACTGGATTTGCTAAACACACCGACCAGATTGCTATTGAAATTCAGTACGCAGTAATGAATCTTAAGAACAGCGGAACAGCACACATCAAACAGAGACACACAAGACTTGGTAACACAGTTCGGTACGCACACCTACATCTGCGGGGCCACGCCTAGAAAAGTAGAATACTTCACTATAATAATCAGAGAATACAAACTCTAATAATCACGCTTCTATAAGGAAGAACACACTCCCCCTAAATACAAACCGTGAGGGGTGATCGCAATCAACCCCGTGAAGTATTCTTGGCAAGCTCCCCTTGCCAGCAAGCTCCCCTTGCAACACCGACTAGATCAACTCCCTTGATCCTACGTGCGTAGTCGTCGACCTCCCTCCCGGAGTTTTCTTCGCCAAAGTTTTTATCACAAAGTCCGTAACCTAGCCGTCACTGCTGCCGAACCCTAATAGCATACCCTTCTCGCAATCCACGGTTCAATCAGCACTGATACGATCAAATCTTGATACGGCTAGTCAACTGCAATACCCGCAACGCTTCAACCAGAATGAGATCCCTCAAAATGCGCAGGAGATCGTTGCAAGGATATCGCCGGCTAGAATCTCTCCAACCATCTTTCAACAAAGGTAACCGAGAGATATAAATAGCCAATCAAATCTTTAACAATATCAATCAACATAAATACCTGAACTGTTAAAGATAGAAACTTAAGATCGCGAGGACTTCAGGCTTCAGATCCACGAATACCTTGAACAAACAAAGGCACCTATAGACACAGCTTGTTGAACATCATGGTTCAACATACTGTTCAACAATTTATCCAACAAGGTAAGCTAAGTCGATTCTCTCCTTCAGATTACAGTAGCACAGGTGCAACAAAACGTTCAACAAAAAACCCAACATCTTCCAGATACCTCGTCTTACAACTTCAAGAAGTAAAGAGCAAACGGCGATTATCAGAGTGCCACATATGACAATGTGATCATCAATAATGCATACATGAATGTCATGAATAAAACCTAACAATCTCCCCTTTTGTCATTTAGTGGCACAACAAGCTATAATATTTGACAAAAACCAATCTGAAGACGAAAGAGGTAGACATCGATTCAGACAAAACTAACTGCTGTGTCACAGAACATACGATAGAGCTGTATCACAAAATGTGCAACCATACCACCAACTATAACAAGCCCAAAAAACAAGGAGGTGTACAAACACTTGCAGCACACATTCCTAGCAGCATTTTCCCCTTACCACAAGCACCTCAAAAGCAACAGACTACAAACTGCCAAAAATATCATACTTTACTTCTCCCCATTTGAGCCACTAAGTTCATAGACATACCTGGGGTGAAGATGAAGAATCACTGCTCCTCAGAAAGGCAACTTCTCAGAGCAGACAGCTTGTTCTGCAGCATCAACTTGTGACTATTCAAAAGAACCCTCTGACTTTCGAGGACCAATAGTTGGTCATTAACGTTCTGAATAGCATTCTCCAAGAACTGAATATCCATCACAAGCGAGGAGGAGGAGCTGGCATGTAACGACTGGTTTTCATGTATCTGGATTTATTATATTATATTATATGTTTTGGTGGATTTTCTCCTTATGTGTGGTTTTCGTCTCCGTAGCTTTCATTTTCGATCGTTTCGTTGTGATTTTCTAGCTCCTTCTTTAGAATCGCCGATTTCAGAGTAAGTCATTCGTGACGGGCTTCATATCGGTCATATCTTATCGTTAGATCAAGCCTAGGAGTCTTAGGAATCGATTCCGGAGCTTCGCGCTCCATTTCGGAACTTTTTGTGCACGTTAGCCGGTACAAGAAGGGGAACCGACCGACTAGATGACGATTTAGTCGGTCGGCAAACCTTCATGGACCGACTAGTGGGCTTTGTTAATTGTAAAGGGGTTACTGTTTACTTTTAGTCGGTCTAAGAACAACCACCGACCGACTAGATGCGCAACTAGTCGGTCAGAACTTGCTCTCAGACCGACTAGTTTCTGTCAGTAGATTTCATCTAAGTTACTGTTTATCGTTAGTCGGTCCATGAACACTCACCGATCGACTAGGTTGCAAACTAGTCGGTCGACGGGCCTTCACAGACCGACTAATTCATTACCCAGATTTTTCCTTACTTTCGCTGTTTGGTGTTAGTCGGTCGCAGTTAATCGACCAACCGACTAGGTGCTAAACTAGTCGGTCAGCCACTCTTCTTTGACCAACTAATGACCCCAGAAACCCTAATTTTTGGGCAGCCGTCGGCTATGCCTATTTAAACCCCCTCAAACGTTTTCTTTTCTTCTTTCATTTCTCCTGAGCCTCCTTCTTCCCCAAATCATCCTCCATCTAACCCTAGCCCTCCTCCTTCATCAAGAGTCTCTCCCCCTCTCCATTTTGGCCGGCCACCACCTCTAGGTCGCCGGAAAACCCCCAAAAATCCCCAAAACCCCATTTCTCCAAATTTTCCCCATCCATTCCAGATCTGAACCCTAGGTTCCCCGGAGCGTTTCTTCTGTTGCCGTGCTTGCTTGGCATCATTCTTCCGCTCCGATACGCGACTTCCCAGTAGATTAGCGTCCGTGAGACGAACCTTCGTGATCGTCATCCTCGGTGCTAGGCAAGTGAAACTTGCCACTTAGGGTTTTGGGCCATGTCTTAGGCCATTTGCTTGTTGTATGCGTAAAAGATACTAGGCGACGAAATGATACTCACCTAGGCGCAATTTTAGGAACTAGCTTGACAACGAAGCTAGATCCGACATTTATCATGTTGCATAACTACCATGTCATGTTTAATTTCCATTAACGGTACGCAAATTAATTGTCATGTCATTGCATCCTTTAAGTGTTCCCGTGATTGCATAGCTCCGCTACACCTTGTGAAATGATTGAGGCTAGGTGCACCCCTATGCCAAATGAAATACGCTCCTGGTTGTGATCTGGGAAACGAGCTCTTGTGCAGGGCAACCCTGGCTCATTTACTGAGCTCATGTACAGGGACCTTGGCTCGTTTACATGTGGGGTTTTGGGGTAAGAGTTAAGCGGCCATTCAACTGGGAGTCTGCCCGATCAGCAACTGCAGTTGTAAGGCGTAAACTCTGGGTTCTGGGGTAGTGTTAAGCGGCCAATCAGTGTGAATGTCCAACATTTCAGCTGTAAGGCGTAAACATCTACAAACAACGTGAAACGTGACTAGTGAAAAGATTGAGATTGTTAGTAGCTTGGCTACTCTTGACTTGTCCTGATAATTGTTCTCTTGTACTTATTGTTTCACCATGTCTTACTTGTGCACTCATGTTATAACTGCCATGTCATGCATACTATAACTGCTAGGTTGTTAGTTTACCTTACTTTCAGTTTCTTTGTCCAAGTCTTTTAGACTTGCTGACATGTGCCCCTTTACTCTTTTGGGTGACACATGTTAGATCCTGAGCCTGAGTACATTGTTGAGGACGAGGTGTTTGCAGACGCCGAGCCCGAGCCTGTGTTTGGCGAGGAGTACGTGGACACTGGGGACCAGTCCTAGTGTCTTCGTTGATCTTTCCCCTTTTGTTTTAGACTGCTGTTTAGTTGTCGGTGCGTGGCACCTATACTTTGTTATGTTGTCCCTTTTGTTGGCCTTGTTCTGGGCCTTTAGACTCTTTCTTTTAGCCTGGTGGCTTTTCTGGATGTTGAACTTAATCTTAATGTTGGACAAATTCTGAGATTTGAGATTTTATTTCTGTCTCTCCTTGTGTTATTATTGTTGTTCCGTTTGTGGTTACAGGGACCTGATGGAAATTGAATTCCACCCCTAAGTAATTTTGATGATGAGCACACCAAATGAATGCTTAGTGTACTAACTACACTACACTTTAAGTATACAGATTTCGTGAAGCTCTACTAATACTCCAAGAAGCACGCATCAACGCTCCACGACAAAGACGAACATGGCTAAACTCAAGTGATGAAGCTCAAGCTCAAACAAAGCAAGAATCTCAAATAGAAGCTCATCTTCACTTCATCAAGTTGACTAAACTGCCGAAGACATGTTCAGAGTCTAGTGTGAGTGTGTCGTGTCTTTTAGGATATTTGTCAAAGCCATATCAGATAGACAACACACACACAAATGATTTCAAAACAAATGTTTTAACTATCTTCAAAAATAGTTTTTAAAGAGCTTTTCTAGTCACTTCAATTCTCGTAGTGAAACTCCACGCACCCTGGAGTTAACTACACTTTTGACTAGAACAACAGGAAAAACTCCTCTGGGAGTCGACTGCCAAAAGTAGGGAGTCGACTACTTCTCAGAGATGAAAATTTCCTAGACTCCTCTGGGAGTCGACTACCTATAGAGGGAGTCGACTACCTGCTGGAAATTTTCAGACGTTTTGAATTTGAATTTTAAAATCTTTTGAGCAATTTACTCCGAAATTTTTGGGACAAAAGTCAAACCAAATTTGAAATTCAAATCTCAGTTTTTCCCTATAAATAGAGCTTAATTCTTTTGTGAAAAATATAAGATTGAAAAATTAAAATTCGTAAAAGCTCTTCGTGAATCAAAGCTCTCTAATTTCTTCTCTCTAGCCAATTTTAATTTCAGTTTTTGATCTTGCAATATTTTCCAATTCTTTTGAAGATCATATTATTATTTTATTGGCTAAGTTGTTTTTCAAAATCCTCTCTATTATTTCTCTTTAATTCTATTTGAAGGATTTTTGAAAAAGCTCTAGATCACAAAGAACTTATCTCGTATCTTTGTGTGAGCTAGACTATCATTCTATTAAGCCACTACACAATTGTCTATCTTTTGATTGGCTATAGAATCGGGTGTACTTTCAATCTCTATCATTTATTGTAGAGTATTGAACAAATATCTTATTGTGTTAATTGTTGGAACACTAGACAAGTCTAGTTGTTGCCAGTTGGAAAGTCCTCGGGTTGTGAGACAAGGGTAAGCCCTAGACAAGTCTAGGCGTTGTGTTCGGAAATCCTGGTCAAGGCTAGGTCGTTGGAAATCCTAACGAGTGAAGTTAGGTGCTTGTATTTGCCAAGGCAGATAGTGGAAATCTCGTACCGGATTGGTCGGGGACTGGACGTACCCGGGTTGCGGGGAACCAGGATAAAAATCCTTGTCTTTGCGCTTGCATTTTTCTGTGTTTGATTATCTTTGCATTTATTCTATCTTCAGCAAATATCAATCCTATTTCTATACACTGAGATTTACATCTGTAATCTTATTTGCTCTAACATATACTCTGGGAGTCGACTACTGCTCATAAGGAGTCGACTACCTGCTATGAATATTCGCTGTGCACTTTAAATTATATTGTTGATTAAGAACCAAGCGTAGATCGCTCTACTTGGTTTCTTAGGCAACATTAGAAGGTTTTGTTTTGTGTTGATTGATTAACGAACGAAAAAGTTTTATCTTTATACAACACTATTCAACCCCCCCTTCTAGTGTTGTTTGCCATCCACAGGATCCAACAGGACCTGCTTATGTTTTATTGACGCTTATCGGGTTTGGGGCTTCACAGCTCCACTCTCGTACGGACCTTTTCACGTTTCGCCTCCATTTTAGGGAAGCGGGGCGTGACATGGCAGCAACAGCTTGACCAGGAGGAGACAACGGAGATTCAGGATGCAATGTGGAGGAAGGATCAGCAGCTCGAGAAGGGGAGGGTGATGACGGACCACCATGTATAGACGGTATCACCTGTGATATATCATCAATTTTGCCTGCCACAGACTTCGCAGTGTATGATATACTATCACACGAAGTTGGAAGATCAGAAGGGGACATGGGCACCCTTTGAGCCAGGAGCATCATGGTTATGAGACCTGCATGAGGTAATGAGGTGGCAGAGGTGGACAACTCTGAGAAGGATAGAATTGAATCAAAAATGATTCTCCCTAAATTGAAAGACTGGGAAGTGCCGGCAGAGTATAGGAGCTTGCACATGTCCCTTATGACCACAGAGACATTGGAAGTAGGGAGCCAGTTTCTTGTGGCAACCCTGTACAGAACAAAGTATTTGGCGGTAAGAGCAGAAGAGGGGAAAGTAGACGACTTCTTGGGCCAGCATTTGAATTTTCCAACAGTCACGACATGAATAAATCTGTCAATGCCTTCTCCAGTTGACTCTCCAAAAGCAGGAATAGACTGAGAACATTTCCAGTCTAACAATTTATTCAGGATAGAGGGAGAGAAGGAAATAATCTTCCCTTGCACATAGCTTCTAAAACCCCAACGGGAAGAGGTATCACTGGGCAAGTTACAATAAAATTCACGCACTAGCACATGATAGAAGACACTGAAGCAAGTGGCAGCATGATACAAGCTGATGTCTTTAAGAATTGAGATCATCTGAGTCTTACCAAATGATGATTCATTTAAATTTTTCTCAGGAAGAAGAGACCTCTCGGAGTAAGAAGACCATCTGTTCTTACAAGCCTTATCGAAGAACATTTTGCTGTATGCATCAGAGGAAGTAAACGAAGGTGAGCGAGAATGACCTGATGCAGACTTCTTGGGCCGCTTGGAAGGAGAAGCACCCGTATGACTTGAAGGAGCAGAGCGCTTCTTAGGGGCAGACCGAGCTTTTCGCATGAACGATGTTAAGGGAGTATCATCAGAAGCAGCAGCCTCACATGTTGTATCCATTGTTGCAACATTAGGTGCAACATTCTGATCTTCATCTCTAGTCTGCACGGAGTCAATCTCGGCAGCAACATTAACATTGGAATCGGCAGGACCTACACCAGCATCAGAGCCGGTATTCGGCAATGTACCTCCTTCGACCATATCCACCTCAACAGTCTTCAGATAATCCCCAACCATATTTCCATCAACAGAACTCTGAACATGAGCATCTACACCAACATGAGTTGAGATCGGTTCCGAAGGAATATCAACATGGTCATCATTAGCCATTCTTACTGACTCTTTTTCACCTCCAGACACATGCTGAACATTTTCATCCTCACACATTGGAGAGGGAGGATCAACAGGTTCCTTTTCCAGAACAGGGTCAACAGGCTTAGCTCTAACATAGTCCCCTTCTCCAGGGTCCACATTCACATCCGATTTCTCAAAAGATGGGACATTTGTATCCTCAGTGTCCATGGGGCAAGATGAAGCATCATCAGCCCCCTCTGTCTCAGACTTCTCAACAGATACAGAAGATTCAGAATCAGAGATGTCAATGATTTCAGAAATTCTTACAAAGATTTTTGGATTCCACGTTCGAATGACAACCTTGCGGTCTCAGGGCACCTCCACACTCATCACCTTCCCCAAAATCTTCTTTCACATCAGTTTTTCAAAGTGAATGTGAGAGACATCCACCCAAGATAGGTCTAACCTCCTTCCAGTTCTCTGCAAATACCAAAACCAATCTTGAATCGTAACGGGTGCAGGAAATTCTTCATCATCAAGAACTTCATCCTCCAAGGGCATTGCACAAAGAGGAATTTCGAGAATTGGGGAAAAACTCACTAACTCCAAATTTGAGACACCAGGAGAATGCATGTCACCGAGAGTACCGGAAGATTGTGAGGGAGAGGAAATACCACTGGAAGACCCGCGCGACGAACGTGGAAGCACTCCCTTTCGTTTGATAGGCGGAGGAGTGGACGGGGAAGCACTTTTCCGTGCAGAGGCAGTCCGACGATAAAACCGTCGAGGAGGCTGCGATGGTTTTTCCGATCGATCTCTTGCCATATCTGATCAAGAAGAGAAAAAATTTCCACACAAACAAGAAGATTGCAAGAACCCCAGAGAGCGAGTTTAGAATATCTTGGAAAGATTTGATTTGAGGGAGAATAGAGAATAGCGCCTTGGGAATGGAAAATGGAACAGAGGGAAATAAATAACGGGTAAGGTAATTAGTAGATAACAAACCCGATAGCGCCAGACCGCCCGTTCCAAACAATGTTGCGACCTGATGTTGCAACAATTTTCTCAACACAGTGTTCAACATTAGATACGACACAACCCTAGGGCTTGTCGCAATTCTTCAAACCTGGCAGAATCTAGTGGCTTCGTAAAGATGTCCGCTAATTGATTAGCTGTAGCTACATACTCCATGACAAGAAACTTCTTCTCGACCAATTCTCTAATGAAGTGGTGGCGGATGTCGATATGTTTTGTTCTGGAGTGCTGAACTGGGTTCTTGGAGATGTTTATAGTACTCTGATTATCACATAGAATAGTCAGAGTCCCTTGTTCCAATCCATAATCTGTCAACATTTGCTTCATCCATAAGAGTTGAGTGCAACAACTCCCTGCTGCGATATACTCAGCCTCTGCCGTAGATAATGATATTGAGTTTTGTTTTTTACTATACCAAGAAACAAGGTTGTTCCCCACATAAAAGCATCATCCGGTGGTGCTTTTTCTATCATCAGTATTTCCTGCCCAGTCTGCATGACTGTATCCCGAAATTAGAGTGTTTGTATCCTTGGTGTACCATATACCATAGTCTGCTGTCCCACTGACATACCTGATAATCCTCTCTACAGCAGTGATATGAGATACCTTGGGACACGCTTGATAGCGGGCACAAACTCCAACACTGAAGCTGATATCTGGCCTGCTAGCCGTCAAATACAAAAGACTGCATATCATGCTTTTGTATAGGGTAACTTCAACATCTCTTCCTCCTTCGTCCTTGGAGAGTTTTTCAGAAGTGGCCATGTGAGTGCGGACATGTCTTGCACTTTTCAGGCCGAATCTCTTGACAAGGTTCCTTGCATATTTTCTTTGTGATATGAACAGACCATATGTACACTGTTTAACTTGAAGCCCAAGAAATACATTCAACTCACCTACCATGCTCATTTCAAACTCCTTTTGCATGAGGGTGATAAACTCACGTACCAGCTGTTGTGACGTTGACCCGAAGACTATATCATCGACATAGATCTGTGCTACCATTGTCCGTTGAACAAATAAGGTTTTATCAGCTCCTCCTCTTTCATGCCCCTTTTAAAGAAGATATGTAGTTAATCTTTCGTACCAAGCCCTCGGTGCATGTTTCAACCCGTACAGTGTCGTCTTCAACTTGTAAACATGGTTCGGAAGAAACGGATCTGCAAAGCCTTTTGGTTGTTCGACATACACTTCTTCATTCAGTACCCCATTCAAGAATGCACTCTTCACATCCATTTGGTGTAGTTTGAAATTCAGACTACACGCAACAGCCAGTAGTAATCTGATGGATTCCAAACGAGCTACCGGAGCAAATGTCTCATCAAAGTCAATTCCTTCTACTTGGGTATAACCTTGAGCTACCAGACGGGCTTTGTTGCGAGTAATATTTCCCTTCTCATCTGTTTTATTTTTGAATATCCATTTTGTTCCGATGACATTTGTTCCTTTAGGTCTCTCCACTAGACTCTAGACGTCATTTCGTTGAAATTGGTTCAATTCTTCTTGCATGGCCGAAACCAAGAAATCATCAACAATAGATTCCTTCACATTTTTGGGTTCAATGGTAGAGAGAAAACAAGCATACCCGGCCAGATCCCTGTAGTTGACTCGGCTAGCACCTCTTGTCCGGCGACTGTCGTGAACGTCACCAATGATTAGCTCCAGAGGATGACCGCGTATAACTTTTGTGATTCCCTTAGCATCTTGTGCATCTTCAGCCTCTACTTGTGACATCTCAGTGGTAGTAGTATCCTGTGTTGCAACATTTTGTTCAACATTGTTCTGATTAGTTCTGATTGTTGCAACATCATTTTCAACACGAACCTCATCATCAGTGATGTCTTCCTGAATGCCCTTTTCTCCACTTAGAATGGACTCTCCCTGATCAAAATCATCTACCACCACATTGATAGATTCCATCATGACGTCGGTGCGTTCGTTCAACACACGGAAAGCACGAATTCTTGTAGAATACCCTAGGAAGATTCCTTTGTCACTTTTGGCGTCGAACTTCCGTCTCGGTGTACGGTCTTGCAAGATGTAGCACTTGCTACCAAAGATATGGAAATAGGAGACATCAGGCTTCCTTCCTTTCCAGATCTCGTAGGGGGTTTTCTCAGTCCTTGGCCGAAGATATACACTGTTGATTGTATAGCAAGCAGTATTAATAGCTTCAGCCCACCACTTAACATTAACTTCCCGAGCATTCAGCATAACTCGTGCCATTTCTTGAAGTGTGCGATTCTTCCTTTCAACAACTCTGTTTTGCTGAGGAGTCTTAGGAGCCGAGAACTCATGTCCTATACCATGTGCTTCACAAAATTCAGAAAATGAGTGATTCTCAAACTCTTTTCCATGATCACTTCGAATCCTGATGATTTTTCCAATGTTGTCTCCTTTTTCAACTTGAAGGTGGGTACACAATCTCTTAAAAGCATCAAATGTGTCTGATTTCTCCTTAAGAAAATCAACCCAAGTGAACCGAGAAAAATCATCAACACATACAAAAATGTACTTCTTACCTCCCACACTCGTTTCTGAAGTGGGTCCAATCAGGTCCATGTGTAGCAGCTCCAGAATTTTTGAGGTAGTGATAGTCTGAATTTGCTTGTGACTCACTTTCTTCTGCTTTCCCAGTTGACATGATTCACACACCCCTTCTTTCCTCTTCATTAGGGTTGGCATTCCACGAACAGCTCTGGCTTGAGAGATCTTTATTAAGGTCTTGAAGTTGACATAGCCCAGTTTCTGATGCCACTGTTCAGAAATATCCGTAGTGATATTGAGACACCTGTCAAGATCTTGCAGAAGGTAGCAGTTGTCGCTAGACCTCTTTCCGGTAAGAATACAAGCATCATCTCTTTCGAAAACAAGGCATTCATCTTTGTTAAAGCGGACCAGTATTCCTTGATCACACAACTGACTGATACTTATGAGATTGGCCTTTAAGTTCTCAACGTGCATCACGTCTTTTAGCTTCAGTGTTCCTGTCATATTCAGATTTCCTTTTCCAACAACCCTGCTTCTCTGACCATCACCAAACGTAACATGACCTTGTTGAGTATTGGACTTCTGTTGGGATTTCGAAATAGTCCCACATCGGACACATGGGGGATCCGGGTGGGTTTAAATAGTAGCTTTGGGAATTCCATTAGTAAGAGGCCTTTTGGGGGAAAGCCCCGTGTTTAAAACCGTGCGGGTGCCGGTGCGGCCCCAGAGCGGACAATATCTTACCAAAGTGGAGCCCAAGCCCAAGGTGTTTAAACTCGGAAAAATAACATGGTATCAGAGCCGGACCCAGGTGTACCGAAGTGTTGATCCTCTGGTGCCGGCGTATGGGAGTCGGCGTGTTTCCGAGCAGTGCGGAGCTCGGCTTTTCCGAACAGAAGGACGGAGCGCTTCAGATACCGAACAAAGTGATGCCCACCGTGGCGAGCCCAAGTCGGATCCACAGGGGGATGCCGGCGTATGGGAGTCCGCAATGCTCAAGGTGGAGCGGACTCATGTGCCGAGCTGAAGGAGAGCTCTGGCACGGCCTGCCGAGGCTGATGGAGGAGATCTCTCAGCTCGGAGGCAGGGCCTCGCAGGTACAGCTCGGAGGCGGAGCTCGACACAAGCGGAAGTGGCTCGACGCCATCAAGGGGATGGACCTTCCTAGCCACGGGGAGGCAGCCAAATGAAGTACACTTGGTCAGAGCTCAGTTAAGGGCGGCGGATGGATGATTGTTCGAGGGGAGGCTCATGATGTGGTCCTAGTTCGAGGGGAGGATTGTTGGGATTTCGAAATAGTCCCACATCGGACACATGGGGGATCCGGGTGGGTTTAAATAGTAGCTTTGGGAATTCCATTAGTAAGAGGCCTTTTGGGGGAAAGCCCCGTGTTTAAAACCGTGCGGGTGCCGGTGCGGCCCCAGAGCGGACAATATCTTACCAAAGTGGAGCCCAAGCCCAAGGTGTTTAAACCCGGAAAAATAACATGAATTGTTGAAAACGATGTTCAATGATCTCTAGTTTGATGATGACAAACGTGAGTTATATTTAACGTGTGTGCTAAGTGTATTTCAGGAATGACGAAACAATGATCCCTTCAAAAGTTGGAGCAATTTCTAATCATATAGCAATTTGGAAAGAGAAAGAATGGGTGTGCAAAGAAATGACTTGGTCATTTAATGGAGGAATTGCTATTCATATAGCAAATAGATTTGGTCAAAAAGCTTTGCACAAAGCAAGTTGGACTTGGTCCAATTTGGAATGAGATGGATTAAATCTCATTAAGACTTGGTCAAATCTATTAAGAATCAATTAAAGAGATATGAAAATCTCATCTCATCTTAATTAAAACCATATAGCAATTTAAGATGAGATAGGATTTCATTCTCCTTAATTAAAGGGATTTCTTCTAATTGATTTGCAACCATACAAATCCTTATATAAACCAAGTCTTCAAGAGATGAAAACCAAGCTTCCTAGGGCCGGCCATATTCATCTTTCCCAAGCATTATTTCGGCCAACAAAAAATAAGGAAGGGGCCACATTTCTTTTGCAGCCGCATCTTGCAAAACCTCCTCTGATTATATTCTCCTCAGGCCAATCAAAACCAAAAGACCTTGAAACAAATAAACCTCAAAAAGCATGGACCCTTTGTTGTTGTGCGTAACCTGTGAAGAAGCCGGCGCCCGTAATTGTTTTTTTTTGTGGATGCAAAATCTGTGTGTGCTATAATTTCTTGTGTGCAAGATTCATAGGCACAAAAATCCTTTTTGAAGCCGCACCATCGAGTTGCCGCAACATCAAGTTCGTGCTAAAGCCAATCTCCAAGTCTTGTCAGGCTGTGCAACAACAGGGGTGGCCGAAAGCTTGTGGAGTCAAGCCGCCAGTAATTAAGAGGGGTCCTCTTCATTTTTGTTTTGAGAGCTGCACGTTTTTAAAAGTTGAGAGGCCCCTTTGAATACTTTTGGCTTGCAGCAGCCGCATCTCATTTAATCACCAAGACAAAAGGAAGAGAGCACATCAAAGAAATTCCTCAGCAGCCGCACAAAGGCTTCATTGTGTTGGGAATTAAAAGTAAGTTTTTTTTCTTTCTATAACTAATTAACTAATGCTTCCTCTTGTTGTTTGGTGCAGGCACACAAAAATCTCGAAGCAGCAGCCGAAGTTTTGATCAGCACCTCTTAAAAATTGGGTTAGCAGCAAAAAGAAAAGGCAGGCCGATTTCTTGGTGTGCATACAAAACAAAAGAAAAGTGCCCAATTAAAATCAGTGCCGAAGTGTTTTTGGGCATGAAAAATATCTCTTTTCGAAAGCCTTGATTTCGTGCGAGGGGAGAGCAAATCAAAAGGCCGAAGTCTGTGTTAAACACATCAAAGGAAACGCCCAACTATGAAGATGCAGCCGAACTCCTTGAACCCCTAGTGCAAAACCAAGTGCAAAATTAAAAGGGAAGTTTCTGTTTTAAAAACAAATTAACAGAGCAAGGCACATGCATTTCAGTAGTATAATCTTTGTTAATCAATAAGCCTAAGTTCTTTCTTGTTTTTGTGTGCAGAGAAGTGCAAGCACAAGGCCCTGCTGCAATAGTAAAGTACACAAGCCTAACTGCCGCAACTTCTAAGGAGGGAGGACGCGACATCAGAGAGTGCCGCAACCTGAGTTGCTGAGGAGACGAGAGACGGGACTACGACATCTACGTCAGACGAGATCTGACCCGTGCTGACTGACGAAGACAACACCGCTACACGATCTGAGCATTCTAAACACTCTTGCTTATTATATTGTGTAATATTTGTGTTAGTTCTTCGTAGGGGAAACTTTACCTGTTTGTGTTATTTTTGGGGACCTGACGACTTGGGAGTCGTCACGGAGGGAGAGCATCTTACTAGATTGATAGTGTAGAGCACGTGGTGTGCGTATGAGCTAGGTGAGAGTAGATTTGGGATCTTTACTCATTGTAGCTGTACTGGATTACATATCTATCTAGTAGTTGCTTTCGGGGGCTGGAGTAGGTCGTGGGGACGACCGAACCAGGGTATATCTGTGTGTATTCTGTGATTGCTATTTTATTGTCCTGTCTGTGCCTATAACTGCGTGGGATTGTTCGTGGGTTGCACGAATATTTTTATTAGCCTATTCACCCCCCTCTAGGCTACGATCCAGATCCAACAACTTCTCCCTACTTGGTGTTAATGATGAGCAAAAATAAATACTTGTGACTAATCCCCTATTTTGCAGTTAATCCATTGTCTAAGCTTACTATGAAGATCAACTAGCAATGGATGACTCACAAACGTGATTGAAGGCAAATGATATGAATTGGATGATCGTAGATTGATGATTGAAGCTCCGTAAAGACTTCAAGCTCATACGATGGAAAGAAGAGATTATGCGTCAATGTAATTTTTCTTTTATCTCTTCTAGTATGTAGCTTAGAAGTAGAACTATGATGGAGCACTCACGCACATCTACTTTCGGTCATAGGACACCTCTAGACCTTTGTCCTTTGATCACAATTCAATTCTCTTTTGTTTGTGCTAGGATTGTTTATAACAGCCGACTGCTTAATAGTTTGCAGTCGCCTGTCTCAAAAACAGTCGACTGTGTTTTGTTCTACAGTCGCCTGTTATGCACAGACTATTACAATGCAGTTTTTGGGTCCTCTCTGATTATCTCGCACAGGCTACCATTGAACGTTTATCAGGTGCCTGTCTTAGCGACAGTCGACTGTGAATGGTTCATCAGTCGCCTGTCTCTCCTTGCCCAAACTCTGTTTGATCTGATTTCTACGGCCAGTCGACTTATGCTGTATATACAGTCGACTGTATATTAGATCAGTAGACTGTCTATGTTGCAACAGTCGCCTGTCTGTAAGTCTATTCTTTGACTTAGCTCTCTGGAAATTTCTCCTGTCTGTGACAGTCGTCTGTTTAAGGTTATACAGTCGCCTGTTCTGATTAACAGTCGACTGTGTTCCTTGCATCAGTCGTCTGTCCTGTATCTTGTGAGATTTCCAGTATTTCTTCTAACTTACTCTTCTCTCGGCCAGTCGCCAGTCGAAGTATGTACAGTCGCCTGTTGGTTTTACAGACGACTGTCTTGGCTTCATCAGTTGACTGTCACGTGGTAAGTTACCGTTATGAATTCTCACCTACCCTTACTGACTGTGCATCAGTCGACTGTGGTTTGTTCATCAGTCGCCTGTCGCAAGTTCAGATTATATCCGTTGAGATTTTTCTCACGGATTTCGATTGGGTTTTTGCCTAAACTGTTTTGTGGATTTGAGAAATCTATAAATAGAGCTTCTACTGTTTCATTGGAAGGTTACTCATTCATTGCAAAATCCTTCAAGCTTTCATTTCCAAATATCAAAGCTTTCAAATCCAAAGCCCTAAGTATTTCCAAATCTGATTCTCTTGCTCTCCAACCTAGAACCAAAGATTGATCCTCTAGGCATTTGGTGCAGTCAAGAGAAAGGGCTTTCCTCCTCTCTTCCAAGAGAGTTCTTCAACACACATCACACTTCTCCTTCAAGTTTTACTTCAAGGCATATGTGATTGTAAGTGTTGCTTTCAGATTTCATAACTTCATTATTTGAATTGTGCTCTCGGTTGTGAGAGTGGTTTTTTGCTTGCTCCCTGGTTGTGGGAGTCAAGGACATCGATTGTATTCGATTGCACTTATAGGGTTGCTACAAGTGGGTTTTAAGGAAACCTCAAGTTAGGGTTCTAACTTGAGTATCCGGTGGTATCCGGGTGGTAGGGACGTAGGATTACCGGGAACAAGTCGGGAGTTGACTTGGGTAATCCGAACCCTTGAAACATACCTGCGTTTGCGTGTGTTTCTCTTTGGGTTGTTTTCTCTTCCGCACTATTTGTTGGATTGCATTTTATTTGGCGTAAATTCCTATTAAATTTGCATAAACACTATTCAACCCCCCTTCTAGTGTTTTCCCCATAGACAAGATCCTTACAATTGGTATCAGAGCTTAAGGTTTTATCTATGGCATCCAACAACAACAACGTTCCTTCACCGCCTACCTACAACAATCATGACCGTGATGGAGCGTCCACACTTTTCGAAGGTCAATCTACGGTACGTCCTCCACGTTTCAATGGTACTAACTTTGGTTATTGGAAGTGTAGGATGGAGACATTCCTTAGGAGTGCTTCTCTTTGGAGAACTCTCCACAAGGAGTATGTCAAGCCCTCCGAAGATGATTTTGAGAAATGGACGACTTCCGAAAAGTCCGCCGAAGTCAACAACGCTAAAGCAATGAACGCTCTTCATTGTGCGTTGGACCCAAATGAGTTCAACAAGATATGCACATGTAAGAGTGCATATCAAATTTGGAACCATCTCATCGTTACCCACGAGGGAACGAATAAGGTAAAGCTTTCAAAGTTATATGTTGCCGTGCAAAACTTCGACTTGTTCCACATGCAGGAAAATGAGAGCATTGCGTCGATGTACAGACGCTTTACCGACATCACAAACGAATTGGAAGCCCTTGGCCAAATCTACACCGAACCTGAAAAGGTAAGGAAGATTATCATGGGGATGACCTCAAATGGGAAAGACGAGCAATCTCCATTGAAGAGGTCAATGACTTGAAGAACTACACCGTGGTGAATCTCATCGGGACTCTTATATCTTACGAAGTAAGACAGGATAACAGATTGAAGATTCGAGCCATGATGAATCCCTCGGAGGCCAAGAAGAAAGCTTTGGCGTTCAACGCCAATTCGTCATCCTCCGAAAGTGATGAATCCGAGAACGAGATGGATTTGGGTGAAATGGCCCAAATGGTGAAGAAGTTCCATCGCTTCTTCTGCAAAGGTAAATTTCCCTCCAACAAACGTTTTGAATCCACTAATGCTACTTCCTCTCTTTGTTATAAGTGTAATAAGCCAGGGCACATCAAGAGGGATTGCCCGATGCTAAACAACAAAGAAAAGTGGAAGGCACCAAAGTACCACAAGTCCAACAAGAACAAGAAAGACAAGAAGAAAGAACTCGTCGGTACCTTTGATGACTCAAGTGATGACTCATCAAGCGATTTCGATGATGAGAAGGGTGAGAGCACCCACATGTGCTTCATGGCACTTGAAGACCCACTCTCGGATGAGAGTGATTCCGATACGGATAACACCGAGGTAACAATGGATGAACTTCGCATAGCTAATGAAGAACTATTTACTAAATACCAATCTTTAATGCTTAGATATTTTAGCTTAAAGAAATCAAATGTTAGCAAGTCATCCATTCCATGCATTATCAACAATGACACCATTGTTGATACTTTAACCCTTGAGAAAGCAAACTTAGCTTCTCAAAATGTCACATTGAGAAATGAGGTGAATTCCCTCAAATCTCAACTAGATCAAACACATCCCATGGATAATAGTGATCTAGTTACACGCCACACACAATTGGGATTAGAGAATGATTCTCTTAAAACCCAAGTGCACGAGCTCAAAACACGGGTGTCCACCTTGGATACCAACATTTCTTCTTTAAAGGAGAAATATGAGCTTGGTGGGACCGAAAAGGTGCTTCTCTCAAGCGCAAGAGTCCGTTCAAGTAGTAAAATCTGGGAGTCCAGATGTCGAATCCACGGGAAGAAATCTGTTGCAACCACAATTCAAATCAAATAGAAATCCTACGAAAAGAGACTAACCACTTCAACAATGATGGCGATGATGGTGATGTGAACACGTGAAAAATGCGAACAAAGAAATTCGTGTACGAAAATACCTATAAAGAGTATGCACATGGTATGGGTTCGTTAGGATCGACGATTCGTATTAATTTGGTTGATAGGTACAACGCAATGAGTTCTCCTTTTGGGAGCAATTCATCGGAAAATACCCAATATAACTCAATGAATTCTCCTTTTGGGAGCAATTCATCGGAAGATGCCCTTTTGGGGGTTCAAGCAAAATATTCAAAAAGATCGTCGCTAAAGTTATAATACGATATGAAACTCTCTTTTGGAGAGATCAAAACTACGGTATGAAACTCCCTTTTGGGGAGATCAAAAGTCACCCTTTTGGGGCGATCATCAACTAAATTGATTCTTTTGGAGTCTAAAAAAGTCGATTTATGAACAACGATTACAATTTTAGCGACGTTTAACGGTTTAGCACATGGAATACAACCAAACTAACACGAATAATATCCCCTAATTACTCCATACCATGCACAAATAAGTTCTAGCTACTCATAATTTCAGAATAAACAAGTTCCATAGCCAAATTCATCAAGATTATAGCAAAATACGGTAGAAAAAGCACTAAATAAGGAGTTTAAGTTAAGAATTCATCACCAAATATCCTTGAAAATACATCAAAACTCTCTGGAAATAAGAAAATAGCCTCTGGAATTTTACAGAATTTTTCAGAGGGGAAATACGGCTTCTAGAGCCTCCAATACGCCCAAAATACGCCCCAAACTGCTTGAATACGCCCAAAAAACCCTAAATACGCTTAAATATAAATCATTGCGGGTTTACTGTGCTATCGGGTTCAAAACCCGCTTCAAATCGAACCCAATCAAATCCAGACCGCTCATCTCGAGCGGATCAAACGTGAGCCGCTCATCTGAGGCGGGATCTGCCCAGACTTTGACACGTGGCGGCGGATCCGCTCCGCTTCGTTCGATCGCTCCGGATTCGAATTGGATTCGATGCTGTCCGTCGGATTGAACGGTGGACGGTCGAGATCGCCTTTTCAAAATCCAAATCAATTTAAACGCGGGGTGAATTGTATCCGTTGGATTGGGCGGGTGTAGGCGCGATTGCGCCACGTGCCGCTCTGAGTCGCGCTCTCCGAACTCGTTCGCCCGCGTTTTCCTAGCCATCCGATCGAAATCGTGCGGATTCAGAGCAGCCGCGTCGCCAAGTTCATCTCGCAGCAGCGGGAATAAATCGCGACCATTCGATCTCAATCCTACGGTCTAAAGCTCCCCCTTCGATCGCTTAGATCGCTTGTTTTGGACCGTCGGATCAGCATCCGACGGTTGGGAATTTTTAGCGTGTCGGAAGCTAGTAGCCGTTTGATTCGAGCGGGATTCGCTCTGGTGCCGCCGCGTGTTCATCAAGATTCGTGCCAACTTTATTTTATTTCCAATAAATAGTATTCTGCATTCAAAAATTCATAGTAATTAGCACAGATCTCAGAAAAATACAAATAAATAGTCGTTGGAATCGTGAGGTCGAGACGGTGCTAAGAAAAATATAATAAGTGCAGAAATACTTCATTCTTTGCTGTTTTGTGCTCAAATAGTGTGTTTTCTCTAATAAATAAATGTGTAGAAAATACGTATGAATTAGAGAACAATGTAGCATCACATGAGCACAAAATAGGGCTAAATGGGGGGTTAAATATGTAATATTGAACCCGAAAGCTCATGTCCTCCCGTATTGTGAGATTCAATAAGGGACAATGACAATTGGATGATTTGCTTGCAAATCAATTTCCGGCCACACATCGTGTTGGCCTTGGATTTGTTAAAGCGAATGCATCTAATGATCGCACCTCCTATAGTGGTGTCACTATAGATTTTGTGAGGCCTTCCTCCGGTGCATCCACAAGTGGTGTCAAAGACACTATAGGTAGCAATCCTACCAAGAATGTCACCACATCACTTTCTCTTCCTTTTGGCAAGAAACCCACTAAGGGTGGAAACCAAAAGTAAGGCCATGCTTATATGTACACTAATACTCATCCACGTAGGAACCATCCTACTTCACAAGTGGATAATCATGACACATTTTATGCTCCGCACCCATGGACACGTACACAACCACACATGAGAAATACTCATGTACGTGCTCCCACACACCCATATGCTCATACACATCATTCTTTCATATATGCTAATTCTCCACATGTCATGCATGATCAATATCCTTCATATAATATGCATACTCCCAAGAATTCATATCATTCAAGAATGTACAATGCATATCCTCCACCTCATATATATGCTAGAAATCATGTTCCTAAGAAGCATGCACCACATAGAAATCCAACTCATATGCATGCAACTAGGAATATGACTCCCAAGATGTACACTATTTGGGGTCCTAAGAACACTAGTCTAAATGTTAGGAATGCTTATGTTGATTCCTACTTTCTTGATGTAATTAGAAATAGTAACTATGTTGGGAAGCGGAAGTCCACTTGGACTTGGCTTCGAAAGGGCTAATCCCCTTGGACCCAACAAACATTGGGTACCATAAGCTTATGGTATATTATATAGGTACCCAAGAGAAAGAAGAAGAGTAATAAATGTCTTATTATCTCTAAAGGGAAAGGATGGATTCTTGATAGCGGTTGCTCCAAACACTTGACGGGAGATCCCTCATTGCTCTCCGAAGTGATTAGCATCAAAGATGGTGCAACGGTCACTTTTGGAGGTAATCAAAAGGGAACCATCATTGGAGTAGGTATCTTTGGTAATCCTTCCAAACCCCTAATTACTAATGTTTATCTTGTTAGTGGTTTTGTCACAACCTCATTTCCATAAGTCAACTTTGTGACAAAGGTTACAAGGTTAACTTCGGAGAAGGATTGTGTACTATTGTTGATTGTGATTCAAATGTTTTATTTTCCGGTATTAGGCGTAAAAATATTTATTATTTAAGCTTGCCTAAAACCGTAGAACATTGCTTAGTTGCTAACACAAGTGAACAACTATTATGGCATCGCCGTTTTGGTCATGTTCACTTCAAGCACTTATATAAGTTAGCTAAGCATGATCTAGTCAAAGGTTTTCCTAAGATTGTTTTTAATAAGAAAAACTTTTGTGATTCATGTCAAAGAGGTAAACTAAGTAAATCTTCATTTAAGCTTAAAGAAGGGATTACTTCTAAGAGGCCCCTAGAACTTCTACATCTAGATTTTTTTGGGCCAACTAGAACCGCTTCTTTAGGTAATGCTCATTATGGACTAGTTGTCGTTGACGACTTTTCTAGATTTACTTAGGTTTCATTCTTAACTAATAAGAATGAAGCTCATGAAGAGTTTACCAAATTTGCAAAGAAGATTCAGAATCTTTTAGGATCCACCATTATCACTATTCGTAGTGATCATGGAGGAAAATTTGAGAATGAGTCTTTTACTAAGTTTTGTGATGACTCCGGGATAACTCATAACTTTTTCTTTCCTCGTGCACCACCACAAAATGGTGTTGTAGAAAGAAAGAATAGGACTCTTATTGAGTGTGCTCGCACTATGCTCCATGATAGTCATTTAAGACTACAATTTTGGGCAGAAGCGGTGCACACGACATGTTATGTGCTCAATAGAATCCTAGTGAGACCCCGAACAAACAAAACTTGTTTTGAGTTGTTTTACGATAAAAAGCCTCAAGTGAAATATTTTCGTGTCTTTGGTTCAAAATGTTTTATAAAGAACACCTTTGGTAATTTAGACAAATTTGAGCCAAGATCCGATGAAGGAATTTTTGTTGGATATTCCACACGTAGCAAAGCCTACCGGATATACAACAAAACTTCTTCAACGATTGAGGAATCACTTCACGTATCTTTTTATGAAGATTTTGATTTTCCTCATGTTGATGATGATAATGTAGATATTCTTTGTGATTCTCTTAATAATGTTAAGATTAATGATAATATTGTTGAAACTAACACTTCTAACGAAGTTATTGAAGTTGTTCCTAGTGATCCAGGTTTACCCAAAGCTTATCCAACCGTTCGCAACCATCCCCATAACCAAATCATTGGAGATATTGGTGTGGGTGTTCGAAGGAGATCAAGAATTGAAGAATTCTCCCATTGCGCATTCGTCTCTACCATTGAGCCAAAGAACATTCAAGAAGCTTGTGAGGATAGGTCTTGGATAGTGGCAATGGAAGAAGAACTAGCGCAATTCGAGAGAAATGAAGTTTGGGAACTTGTACCTCTTCCAAGTGGTCACCAAGCTATTGGGACCAAATAGATCTTCAAGAACAAGACAGATGAAAACGAGGTAATCACACGGAACAAAGCAAGGTTAGTAGCTCAAGGCTATCGGCAAGAGGAATGTATTGATTTCGAAGAATCCTTTGCCCCCGTAGCTAGATTAGAAGCTATTAGGTTGCTTTTATCTTTTGCATCCCATAAGAATTTTAAACTATTTCAAATGGATGTTAAAAGTGCATTTTTAACTGGATTTATAAATGAAGAAGTCTATGTTTCTCAACCTCCCGGTTTTATTCATGAGAAATTTCCAAACCATGTTTTCAAACTTAAGAAAGCGTTGTATGGATTGAGACAAGCTCCTAGAGCTTGGTATGATCGCCTTAAGACCTTTCTTTTGAATTTAGGTTTTAAAATGGGAGAAGTTGATTCTACACTTTTCATTAAAGATTATGAAAATGACATTCTTTTGATTCAAGTTTATGTAGATGACATTATTTTCGATTCTACTAACTTTCATCTTTGTCAAGAATTTTCCAAGTCTATGAAGGATGAGTTTGAGATGAGCCACATGGGAGAGCTCACCTACTTCCTTGGATTGCAAATTCGACAAATGGAGAATGGCACTTTCATACATCAGACAAAGTACACAGGGGAGCTTATTAAGCGATTCGGGATGGAATCGTCTTCATGCAAAAGGACTCCCATGAGTACTACTACTCATCTACACAAGGATGCAAGCTGAAAAGATGTAGACGTTCGTCTATATCGAGGTATGATCGGTAGCTTACTTTACTTAACCGCTAGTAGGCCCGATATCATGTTTTCCGTATGTATTTGTGCTAGATATCAAGTAAGACCTAAGAAGTCACACTTGATTGCGGTTAAACGAATATTTCATTATCTCAATCAATCCCTAGATTATGGGTTACTTTACCCTAAGTCTAGCACATATGAGTTAATCTCATATAGTGATGCCGACTTTACCGGATGCAAGTCCGACAGGAAAAGTACTAGTGGCACATGTCATTTCTTAGGAAATTCCTTAGTTTCTTGGTTCTCTAAGAAACAGAATTCGGTGTCATTGTCCACGACTGAAGCGAAATATATTGCCGCGGGTCTTGCATGTGCACAAGTTCTTTGGATGAGACACACTCTTAGTGACTATGGTGTCAATTGTGATACTTGCCCTATCATGGTTGATAATCAAAGTGCTATTTGTCTTTCCAAGAATCCGGTACACCACTCCCGTACCAAACACATAGACGTGAGACATCATTTTATAAATGATCATGTAGCTAAGAAGGACATCATCTTAGAGTACATTGAAACCCAAAAACAAATTGCCGATATCTTAACTAAACCTCTTAAAGAATATTCATTTGTGAGGTTGCGTGGAGAATTGGGAATTATGGGTGAATCTGAAATCTAGAAGCTCAATTTTCATGCTATAACTCCTTATTGAGCTCATATATTTGTGATTGTCTTTCTTCATGTGCTTTATTGTTTTATGAGATTAAGAAAGACAATTGTGACTTATTTGATTTCATAAGTTTTCGAAGTTGATTGGAATAATTTGCGTTTCAATAGATTTATTGTTTTCATAATGATTTTAAGATGTATTTGTGATTAGAGTATAGGTCCTAGGGTGAGTGTTCTTATTCTATGGAATTCTATCTCACTGTGCATTTTTGGACCAGGACAGATGACTGTGTTTCTTTTGACAGTCGACTGCCCTACTCTATATTCTCCATATGAAAATTGATATCTTTCGCTCAGCCGACTGCTGCCTGTTTTACAGTCGACTGTTAGTGTAACAGGCGTCTGCAATTTAGTCATCAGGCGACTGTTCTCTCGGTCAATTTTTTACAGTGTTCTCTATTTTTTCTTGTGATATGTATTAATTCTCGGCCAGCCGGCTGTTGAGTATATGTCAGTCGACTGTCCAGCAGACAGTCGACTGCATTATACTTGCCAGTCGACTGCCCATCTCTCTGAGATTTAATTTTATCACTTCTTACAGTCGACTGACTTTTGTTCTCCAGTAGACTGTCTCCTGCTGTGTCGGTTCATTTGATTTGATCCGAGCTGTCGAATCGTTGATCCAACGGCTCAGATTGATTTTCCCTAATTTATATTCAATCGACGCGATCATTTCCCCACGTCGTTTTTCTCTCTCCTCCGCATCGACCGTTCAACTTCCCGCTCGATTCTCTCTATAAAATCAATCGATTTCGTGTCTTCAACCGTCGATCTCCTCCTAAACGTCGCTGTCGATCATGGCCTTCCGTCGTCTTTGATCTTCATCTTCGTGATCATCTGTCTTTCCTCGGTTGGTGTGTTTTCTCTCTCTTGACTGTCGTTGTTTCCGTTTGTTGCGTTTGTTCTTCCTCTTTTGTTTCCATGGCTCCTAAACCTAAAGGAAAAGAGAAGATCATTTCTTCTAAACAACCTAGGGCACCTAAGAAACTCATAGCCAAGAGAAAGAAACCCTATAAAGCTCGAACCAAGCATGCCCAGTCTCCTATACGTTCATCTTCGCCGGGTTATTCCCCTTCTTCTTCGTCAAGCGATGCTCAGCCCTTGATTCGTCGTCAGCGCAAGCCTACTGGTGTTCACATCAGTGAGCCTGCTGCTGAGATTCCTCATGTGTCTCCGACCTCAGTTGTCCAGACTCCACCTCTTGTTCCTGCTGGTTCATCTGCTGTTCGTGTTTCGTCTTCCAAGAGGAAGTCTCCAGCTTTTCCTACTCGTCGCTCTGCTCGGCTTTTGTTTCGTTCTTCCGGCCGTCCGTCGAACCCCTCAGTAATTCAGATCGACTGAGGCTGCTGCTGATGCTGTTCTGTTCACTCACCTGAAGACCTTGTTTTTATTTTGTAGGGTCTGCTTGTGCTTAGGTTGAGTAATTATGTTATATGTTTTGTCGTTGTATGATGGATGATGCTGTATGCGACACTTTTTATATATACAGTCTTTGATGTCGTCATGATGTAGCTATTTTTTTGTTGCTCATGATGTATCTTTTTGGGATGGCCTTGTTGATGACCATCCGTTGATGTACTCAGCTGCTTTATATTATATATATATGATGTTGCATCTCTCTATTGTGTCACACTATGCTATATTGATTAACTTCTGTGTGATGTATGATATATTGTCTCTATGTATGCTTCACTCTTCTTGCTATGTTTTTGAGACAATACAAGAATTTGATATTGGATAATTCATGCTCTTTCCTTGATGTGATGAATATGTGAAAATTATTTTCATTTCGAATATCTAAAATGTTGATATTGGATTTCAATTCCTTTACTCACATGTGTATATGATGAGACTTTATGAGTTTTTTGATTCGATATATCTTTATACTCCTTGATTGTTGTTAGTTCGTATTTTAGCACTATTATTGTTGTTGTTATTTGCTCCCACCTTTTTGGATAATGCCATAGGGGGAGAGAAATAAACATACAAGATTCATAATGGATGTGCTAAGTATGTGTTCTAACGCTTGAATCTAAGATTTTCGTTGCCTTAGATTCAGGGGGAGTAAGATTACAATGAATAGGGATTTGTTAATTCCTAGATTTCTTGAATTAAGTTCATTCTTATCTCACTCATTTGCTTCAATTGCTATATAGATGCTCTAATATTTGTTGACTAACTTGATTGGCATCTATGTAAGGGGAGTAAGTTTTCATTACGCACAACTATTTATCTTTTTGTTTATGTTTGTTTGTCATCATCAAAAAGGGGGAGAATGTTGAGTATTGGACTTCTCCCTACTTGGTATTAATGATGAGCAAACATAAATACTTGTGACTAATCCCCTATTTTGCAGTTAATCCATTGTCTAAGCTTACTATGAAGATCAACTAGCAATGGATGACTCACAAACGTGATTGAAGGCAAATGATATGAATTGGATGATCGTAGATTGATGATTGAAGCTCCGTAAAGACTTCAAGCTCATACGATGGAAAGAAGAGATTATTCGTCAATGTAATTTTTCTTTTATCTCTTCTAGTATGTAGCTTAGAAGTAGAACTATGATGGATCACTCACACACATCTACTTTCGGTCATAGGACACCTCTAGACCTTTGTCCTTTGATCGCAATTCAATTCTCTGTTGTTTGTGCTAGGATTGTTTATAACAGCCGACTGCTTAACAGTTTGCAGTCACCTGTCTCAAAAACAATCGACTGTGTTTTTTCTACAGTCACCTGTTATGCACAGACTATTACAATGCAGTTTTTGGGTCCTCTCTGATTATCTCGCACATGCTACTGTTGAACGTTTATCAGGTGCCTGTCTTAGCGACAGTCGACTGTGAATGGTTCATCAGTCGCCTGTCTCTCATTGCCCAAACTCTGTTTGATCCGATTTCTATGGCCAGTCGACTTATGCTATATATACAGTCGACTGTATATTAGATCAGTAGACTGTCTATGCTGCAACAGTCGCCTGTCTGTAAGTCTATTCTTTGACTTAGCTCTCTGGAAATTTCTCATGTCTGTGACAGTCGTCTGTTTAAGGTTATACAGTCGCCTGTTCTGATTAACAGTCGACTGTGTTCCTTGCATCAGTCGTCTGTCCTGTATCTTGTGAGATTTCCAGTATTTCTTCTAACTTACTCTTCTCTCGGCCAGTCGCCTGTCGAAGTATGTACAGTCGCCTGTTGGTTTTACAGACGACTGTCTTGGCTTCATCAGTCTACTGTCCACGTGGTAAGTTACCATTATGAATTCTCACCTACCCTTGCTGACTGTGCAGCAGTCGACTGTGGTTTGTTCATCAGTCGCCTGTCGCAAGTTCAGATTATATCCGTTGAGATTTTTCTCACGGATTTCGATTGGGTTTTTGCCTAAACTGTTTTGTGGATTTGAGAAATCTATAAATAGAGCTTCTACTGTTTCATTGGAAGGTTACTCATTCATTGCAAAATCCTTCAAGCTTTCATTTCCAAAGATCAAAGCTTTCAAATCCAAAGCCCTAAGTATTTCCAAATCTGATTCTTTTGCTCTCCAACCTAGAACCAAAGATTGATCCTCTAGGCATTTGGTGCAGTCAAGAGAAAGGGCTTTCCTCCTCTCTTCCAAGAGAGTTCTTCAACACACATCACACTTCTCCTTCAAGTTCTACTTCAAGGCATATGTGATTGTAAGTGTTGCTTTCAGATTTCATAACTTCATTATTTGAATTGTGCTCTCGGTTGTGAGAGTGGTTTTTTCTTGCTCCCTGGTTGTGGGAGTCAAGGACATCGATTGTATTCGATTGCACTTGTAGGGTTGCTACAAGTGGGTTTTAAGGTAACCTCAAGTTAGGGTTCTAACTTGAGTATCCGGTGGTATCCGGGTGGTAGGGACGTAGGATTACCGGGAACAAGTCGGGAGTTGACTTGGGTAATCCGAACCCTTGAAACATAACTGCGCTTGCGTGTGTTTCTCTTTGGGTTGTTTTCTCTTCCACACTATTTGTTGGATTGCATTTTATTTGGCGTAAATTCCTATTAAATTTGCATAAACACTATTCAACCCCCCTTCTAGTGTTTTCCCCATTGACAGGATCCTTACAGACCTTTGTTGCCGGCAGTATACTCAGATAGGAGACCCTTGTTCCTCGTCATGTGTCAAGAACAACCACTGTCAAAATACCACTGCTTTTCTGAGAAAGTAACCAATGAAGTGTATGCCACCATACTTACCAGCTCAGATTTCTTAACCCATTTCATGTTTGTTTGTTGGTTGGGATGATCAACATTTCTACCTTCATTCCAGTGCTTCATACGTCTGAAGCAACTCCAGTCATAGTGTCCAACTTGTCTACAGTAGTTTCATGTCGGCCGCCTGGGTGTTGAACCTTTTGTTGGACCCTTTGTTGAATCTTTTCTTTTCTTTCCTCGACTTGTCCTTGTTCAGTTGACTCTGCTTTTCATGCTCCTTAGTAATGATACCACTTTTAGTTTTTAAGGTGTGTAGATGACTCACTCTGTGGTATCCAACTCCTGTTCGATCTCCAGACACCTTACCCATGTTAAGGATGTCATCAAGTTTAGATTTTCCGGAGTTCCATCGGTTGAGGGTGCTTTCCACCTTCTCAGCTCTGAGTAGAGTTCTCTTCAGGCTATTCTCAAGGTTCCGGAAACTTAATTCAGTCTTCAACAGTTTGGTTTGGATCCCATCCCTCTCACTTCTCAGCTTGGAGCATTCATCTTTCAACTTCTTGTTTGCTGCACAGATATCCATCCATTTGTTGAACATAATTTGATAAGACGAGCGGATATCCTCTTCACAGACACTCCTTCACTTTCATTGTCAGATTCAACCTCGGTGTCGTATGTTGTACCAATTGTTACAACATCATGTATCACATTTCCTTGTTTGTAACTGGATGTTGAAGCACATGTTGCAACATTATGTTCAACATGACTGGAAGACTTATACTCAGGCTTGTCTTTTAGGGTGGCAGTAAATGCAACATAGTTGCTAGTTATGTCTTCATCTTCCACACTTCCTTCAGAATCTTCATCGCTCTAGGCGCTGGCTAGAGATTTCCCTTTTTTGCTTCTTAAGAGTGTTCGCACATTCGGCTTGTATATGACCAAATCCTTCACACTCTCTACATTGTATTCCCTTTCCCTTGGTTTTAGAATCATACCTCTGAGTAGGGCGACTAGCAATCTTTTCACCGGCAGAAGGTCCAGACCACAGCACCTTATTTGCAGCTTTGAAATTCTGACCTCTATTACTGATCTTTCTCATCATCCTACTGAAGTTTTTGGTGAGTAAAGCAATGTCATCTTCAAGTTCTGACTCATTGTCAGATTTGGGCGAATCATTCGCTTCAACTTTTAGAGCAACTCCCTTCTCCCTTTTGTTTTGCTTGAGATTCATCTAATAAGTTTGCAGAGAGCCCATGAGTTCATCTAGTCTCATGGTGGATGTGTTTCTTACTTCTTCTATCACAGCAATCTTGGCCGAAAATTTTTCAGGTAGATACCTCAGCGTCTTTTCAACTAACTTCTTTTGAGAATATTTCTTACCCAGTTGAAATGCCTGGTTAGCTATTTCCCTTAATCTTCCATTGAACTCTACAACCGTCTCGTTTTCATTCATTCTCAGATTTTCAAACTGGGAGGCAAGCATTTGCAGTTTAGAAGCCTTAACCGTGCTGGTCCCCTCATGCACATTTTGAAGAATGTCCCAGGCTTCTTTTGCGTGCTCACATGTTGATATAAGCTTGAATTGCTCTTCATCGACTGCAGTGAAGATGGCATTCACTGCTTTTGAGTTTCCTAATGCAGCACGCTCCTCTTCAGGATTCCAGTCTCTCACGGGTTTGATGCATTCCTTGCCTTCCTTGTTTACTTCAGTCGGAGGACTCCATCCTTCAACCGTGGCCACCCAAGCTTTCTCATCTAGGGACTTGATAACGGCTCACATGCGAGACTTCCAATATGTGGAATGGGATCCGGTGAGTAAGGGAGGACGAGTAACGGAGGCACCTTCTTTGGTATTCATGATGAGCGTACTGACACACAAGATCTCACCCACTTTGAATAAACAAAGTAATACGGATGACCTGCTCTGATACCAAATGAAATTCAGTACGCAGTAATGAATCTTAAGAACAATGGAACAGCACACATCAAACAGAGACACACAAGACTTGGTAACACAGTTCGGTGCGCACACCTACATCTGCGGGGCCACGCCCAGAAAAGTAGAATACTTCACTATAATAATCAGAGAATACAAACACTAATGATCACGCTTCTATAAGGAAGAACACACTCCCCCTAAATACAAACCGTGAGGGGTGATCGCAATCAACCCCGTGAAGTATTCTTGGCAAGCTCCCCTTGCAAGCAAGCTCCACTTGCAAGCAAGCTCCCCTTGCAATACCAACTAGATCAACTCCCTTGATCCTACGTGCGTAGTCGTCAGCCTCCCTCCTGGAGTTTTCTTCGCCAAACTTTTTATCACAAAGTCCGTAACCTAGCCGTCACTGCTGCCGAACCCAAATAGCATACCCTTCCCGCAATCCACGGTTCAATCAGCACTGATACGATCAAATCTTGATACAGCTAGTCAACTGCAATACCCGCAACGCTTCAACCAAAATGAGATCCCTCAAAATCCGCAGGAGATCATTGCAAGGATATCGCCGGCTAGAATCTCTCCAACCGTCTTTCAACAAAGGTAACCGAGAGATATAAATAGCCAATCAAATCTTTAACAATATCAATCAACATAAATACCTGAACTGTTAAAGATAGAAACTTAAGATCGTGATGACTTCAGGCTTCGAACCCACAAATACCTTGAACAAACAAAGCCGCCTATAGACACAGCATATTGAACATCATGGTTCAACATACTGTTCAACAATTTATCCAACAAGGTAAGCTGAGTCGATTCTCTCCTTTAGATTACAGTAGCACAGGTGCAACAAAACGTTCAACAAAAAACCCAACATCTTCCAGATACCTCGTCTTACAACTTCAAGAAGTAAAGAGCAAACGACGATTATCAGAGTGCCACATATGACAATGTGATCATCAATAATGCATACATGAATGTCATGAATAAAACCTAACAGCTATCAAGCCATATTTTGAGATCCAGGTGTCAAATCAAGACACCGTTTGCGCCAGACAGAAGCTGACGAAGTTCTGAACGATAGAGATGACATGCCATCACAATCTGAGTATGTTTGAACCCTTTACATTACCATTATATTTGTTATTGTGTGTAGATCTTTGTAGGGGAAACTTTACCACTTTTGTCTTCTTTTGGGACTTGATAGTCTGGGTCTAGACAAGAAGGTCTTGACAAGTGGAACTTGTCAAGATAGAGCATTTACTAGGTTGATAGTGTTCTGCACTCGGGGAGTGTGGTACGTTCTAGGTGGGGGCAGGGAGCTCATGACCCATTGTAGTTGTACAAACGGAACATATTAATGCTAGTATTTGTTGGATATGGAAGACGTTTGTACACCCTTGTGGGGGATGTACGAGGGAATACGGACCTCGAACGTCGCGCACACGAAGTCATGTGCAAAGGGAATCTGTTCCCTTGCGGAGAGGATCTCTGTATGAGCGGGAAAGTCGCATTATATATGCATAAGTGCATGCGACATATGGCTAATAAAGGGGGAATATCTTAAGCTTATGTTGTACCATGCATATGGTACAACTTAAGCTTATAATGTGCCATGTATCATGGTACACCTTAATTAAGTTGTTCCAAAGGAACAACTTACCCTAAAATAACTACCTTGGGGGCTATAAATAAGACCCAAGGGTAGCCATTTTCCTTACACATTTGCATGAAATTCATGCATGCATCTTCTTCATAGCGAAGCTCTGTAGAAATATTTCCTCTCCCTCCTTCCAAGTTCTTAATCTAAAATAGAGATTTAGATTGTGGATTAGTAGCCTTACTCCGTTCGTGAGAAGACTCGATCCGTCGTGGCGAATCCGAAGGCAAAGTTCCGAGACTATCGTTCCGCATACGCAAGCGTAAGTCTCCACTTTAATTATCGATCCTAACTTTGTTTTGGACAGGATCCTTCATTGGTATCAGAGCCATATGGGTTCGCCCCGGTCAAACCATCGCCCCGTCGAAACTACGAACGAGTCGTTGTCTTTTTCACGAATGGGTCTCCTACTATTACGGATATAGTAGGAACGCTTCGTGACGAAGAGAACGCAGCGGTTGTTCTTTTCACGTTAGGGTCTCCTATCATTATGGATATGGTAGGAACTCTCCGTGACGGGAAGAACCGACCGTTCACGTAGTAAGTTATTCATTTTTGGCACATGGCCATTAGAAAATAACTAAATTCTCGACGAACGGGTGCTTCATCGACGAACGGGTGCTTCATCGAGGAAGATGATGGAAGTTATTTCCATCGGGTAAGAGGAAAATTTGGTGCATGTGCACCATGGCCAAATGGGCCATGAAGGCCATGCACCCCCTCTCCTCATGCGGAGGGGGTTGGCTACGGCCAATAACCACCGGCGACCACCCCATCAAGGGGGAGGAGAAAGTGCGGCAACCCCATTCAAAGGGGGTGGCCGGCCATGGCCAAAGGGGCCATGGCCGGCCAACGCCGAAAGGCCTTGACCATGGCCGGCCATGGCCAAGCCATGACCGGCCATGGCCAGGCCGGCAGTGGCCGGCCAAGGCCGGGCCGGCAGTGGCCGGCCTTGGCAAAGGGCCTGCCGGCCAGGCCGGCCCTGGCAGTGGCCAGGGCCGGCCCTGGCCGGCCTGCCGGCCCTGGCAGAGGCCAGGGCCGGAGCCCTGGCCACTGCCAGGGCCAGGCCGGCCCTGGCAGAGGCCAGGGCCGGCGCCCTGGCCTCAGGCCAGGGCCTGGCAGAGGCCAGGGCAGGAGCCCTGGCCCCGGCCAGCGGCCAGGCCGCCCTGGCAAGAGGCCAGGGCAGCGCCCTGGCCTCAGGCCAGGGCCTGGCCGAGGCCAGGGCAGGAGCCCTGGCCCCGGCCAGTGGCCTGGCCGGCCGGCCCTGGCAGAGGCCAGGGCCTGGCCGGCCCTGGCCGAGGGGGGCAGGCCCCCTGGCCGGCCAAGGCAGAGGCCCTGGCCGGCCATTGGCCAAGCCCCGGCCAGGGCAGAGGCCCTGGCCGGGAGAAGTTGCAGTTCGAATATTGGTCGACCAATTTTGTGTTTTTGGTCGACCAATCCGACAGATGGTCTGGGTCGATTGCAAACTTGCCAAATGACCCATACGGGGTGACAAAAGGCATTGGTCAAACTCGAATGTGTCGATTAGCCCATACGGGGCTAACCACAGTGCCGACTAGTTCATACGGGACTAACGTTTGAATGAAGTTTTTAACTTGGGCTCTACTCCTTGAAGATTAGCCATAGTGCTCTACTTCATGCGAGATTAGCCAAGTCATTGTGCTCTACTCTTCGGAGATTAGCCAATGTACTTATGAAATTGTGCTCTACTCCTTGAAGATTAGCCGTAATGCTCTACTTCATGCGAGATTAGCCATGTCATTGTGCTCTACTCTACGGAGATTAGCCAATGAACTTATGACGTTGTGCTCTACTCTACGGAGATTAGCCAATGTATTTTATATTCGTTTTGAAAAATACGTTTTCAAAAACGCTTTTCCGCTGCTAAGTACTATAAGAGTACTAACATTTGATAAAGTGAGGGAGAAATATTGAAAGTTACTCTAGATGGTGATTGGAAACATAGTGACCTTTCCGATTCTAGAGTAACATCTTCAATATTTTTCGAAAGTAACTTATCAAATACTTATTTTCCGCTGCTAGTACTATAAGAGTACTATAGTTTGATAAGTGATGGGGGAATATTGAAAGTTGTTCTAGATGGTGATTGGAATCATAGAGACCTTTTCGATTCTAGAACAACACCTTCAATATTTTTCGAAAGTAACTTATCAAATATAATATAATTCCAAGTGGGATTTGAATTTTAGAACTATCCAAATGGGATATTCTATTATCATTTCAAGTGGGAGTTATATTTTAAGAATTTTTTTATGCAATGTTTTTGATCGAACCTTCGGTTTTGTGTCTTTTGCAGCATTTTAAAAGTAAAATGTCTTCCGCTTCAAAGAATATCGTCGCTGAGTTAAACAAAGGTGAAAAACTCAACGGCGATAATTACAAACTTTGGTCCATTAAGATACAATACGTTTTAGAGGAGCAAGAAGTGCTCGAAACTCTAAAGAACGTAATGATTGAACCCGAGTTGGGCACTACGGCCCAACACCGAAGAGACAAGGAAGCTTTTGATGCTTGGTCTCGGAAGAATAAGATAGCGCGCATTACGTTATTAAGCAGTATGGCTGATGACATAATGTGCATCTTCCGAGAACATGACCTAGCTATGGACATATGGTCCAAGCTAGAGGAGAAGTTCGGTGGCACATCGGTGTCCAAACTTCGCGCCTTAACTATAAAGTTCGATACATATAAGAAACGTCCAGATCATTCCATAGGGAAACATCTGCGACATATGGCGAACCTTATCTCGGAGTTAAAGGACGCAGGTCATGTGCTCACAGATGAGCAACAAATCCAAGCAGTCATACGTTCCCTACCAAATGGGTGGGATCAGATGAAGATGCATCTCACTCATAATGAGAGCATCAAGACCTTCAACGATGTTTCCAAGCACCTCGAATTAGAGGAAGAGCGGCTTGCGGCTGCCAAGCCAGGTGCAGAAGTGCACATGGTTGCTAGTTCCTCACACGGGGGAAAGAAACGTAAAGATCGTTCGAAGTCTTCTAATGAACGTAATAAGCAACCTGAGTCTACCAAGGAACCCAAACATAAGGGTGGACACAAGAAATGGCACAAGAAGAAAGACTTGAAAAGAATCAAGTGCTTCAAGTGCAACAAGCTCGGTCACTATGCTCGTTCGTGTACGAGTGGAAGTGACGAGGTAACTTGTAATACTAGTTACATATGTGTTTCTAGTTCACTATTTCTTGTGGAATCTAATCCATTTTGGGATAATTGATTCAGGTGCCACCGACCACATAGCAAAGGACAGACGGTCCTTCGTGGAGTATCACCGGATACTCAAGGAATGAAGTGGATCAATGTAGGAAACAACACACGTGTTGAAGTGAAAGGCGTTGGGACTCGCAAGCTTGTCTTGGACAACGGCCGCACTATCCTACTTCATGATGTTCTCTTCATTCCATATATTCAAAGGAATATTAAAATTGTGGTCAATTTATTGGGTCTTGGTTAATGGTTGGTTCCTTCATGTTTGTAATATGGACCTATTTTTGTAATAATTCCTTTATTGGTTCTGGGTTATGTATTTAAAGGATTCATTGTAATAAGTACAATGTATGATTTCTCATTTCCTTATGACAAATTCTTTGACTAATGAGTCTAATATAATTTGTTGGCAATCAAGGCTTGGTCATATTGGACCAACGCGTATGGATAGACTTGCCAAACGTGGCCTTCTATCCAATGTTTCAAAGGTTGAAATGTCGACCTGCGAACATTGCCTTGAAAGGAAATCTTGTCGCAAGCCGTTTGGAACCGGCACAAGGGCCAAGGTTCCATTACCGCTTATCCATTCGGACATATATGGTCCGATGAATGTCAAGACAAGACGCGGGAAGTCCTATTTCATTACTTTTAATTGATGATTTCACCCGATTCGGTAATATCTATTTGATATCCCACAAAAGTGAAAGCACTAAACCTGCTTTAAAAACTATATGAGTTTAGTGGAGAATCAATTAGATCACAAGATTAAGGTCATGCGAACCGATAGGGGCGGTGAATATCAATCAACAAGTTTAAAGGAACTTTGTGATGAAAACGGCATAGTACATCAAGTAACTATGCCTTATACTCCTCAACAAATTGGTGTTGCAGAAAGGAGGTATAGGACTTTAATGAAAAATGGTCTGTTCAATGATGGCGCAAGCTAACTTGCCAATCACCTTCTGGGGTGATGCATTATTGACAACCGTTTTCATTTTAAACCGCGTACCCTCGAAATCAGTTAGCTCCACTCCTTATGAGTTGTGGAACCAAAGGTCTCCTAACTTAAACATTTTACCTTGAGTTTGTGCATTCAACGCACATATTTCCTCCCATAAGTATGGCAAACTTGGGCCATGGGGAAGGAAATGTATCTTTAAACGATACACATTAAACTCCAAAGGTTATGTTTTTGTTAGTCAGGAAGACAATGGTGTGCTAATTGAGTTTGAGTCGAGGGATGTCACTTTCTTGGAAAACGAGTTTCCAAGACAGGGCGAGATAAGTCAGGACTTATCTCTATTTGAGATTTGTGATCAAGAAGGATTACCTCATTCGAGTGGGAGAATTCTTGGTGAAAACGAAAATACTTTTCAACCTTCACCAATGGATTATACGAATGACGATTATCCTATTCCATACGGGAATAATGATCCAAGTGGGAGCAATTCTAACAACATTTCAAGTGGGAGTGATATTAGAATTGATCTAAATTCGAGTCAACAAGGACTTGAAGAATCTCAAATATGCCACATCATGCCCTGCAAAAGACAAATGGATGGAAGCGATGAAGAAGGAATTGAAATCCATAAAAGTTAACCAAGTCTGGGACTTAGTTAACTCACCCAGAGGACATAGAGCAATTGGGAACAAATGGGTTCTCGAGATCAAGCATAAGGCTGATGGCTCTATAGATAGATATAAAGCTCGCCTTGTCGCGAAAGGTTTTATGCAACAGGAAGGGATAGACTACAAAGAAAACTTCTCACCTGTTGTGCGTTTTACCTTGATTCGCAATGGTAGCTTGCTTATACCTCGAATTACATCAGATGGATGTAAAGACTGCCTTTCTCAATGGAGAATTGGACGAGGAGATCTATATGGAACAACCAACAGGGTTTGTAAAAGAAGGAAACAAACATAAGGTTTGTAAACTTCGTAAGTCCATATATGGTCTTAAATAATCCTCGAGGCAATGGTATATACGATTTCAAGAAGTTGTCTTATCAAATGGATTTTTTCCATGCTTGATGAAGATAACTGAGTATATATCAAGAGGATTAAAAGCAAGTATATTATCATGTATCTATATGTAGATAACATTTTAATAGCCAGAAATGACAAGGGCTTTGTAATGAGTATCAAGGCTTGGCTTTCATCAGTATTTGAGATGAAAGGCATAGGAAAAGCCGCATATATCATTGGAATTAAGATTTCAAGGAATCGTTCGAAGAAACTTCTTTCTCTTTCACAGGAGACTTATATAAAGAAGGTCCTAGAACGATTTAATATGCAGGACTGCAAGTCCATTGATATTCATATAAGCATATGCGATAACTTATATCTGGAATCGTGTCCAAAGAACCAAAAGGAAAAGGAAATTATGGAAAAAGTTCCATATTCCAGTGCAGTTGATAGTCTTATGTACACTATGGTGTGTACGAGACCGGACATCTGTTTTGCCGTTGGAAATGGTAAGCTGTTACCAATCCAACCCAGGGCAAGAACACTGGAAAGCGGTTAAGAGGATAATGCAGTATCTTAAAGGAACTGCAGATTTGCAAAAGACTATGATAAAACCAAGAAGGTAGACATAAGGTACATATCTACGCATGAGACGATAGAGGATCAGCTTACGAAAGCGATCCCCAGAAATGTGTTTTATAAACACTTATCATCTCAAGGATTGCGTATGGGCTGAGTTGTACCAAATATATATTCCCATGTCTAAGAAATGATCAAAATTAATAAAAGAATAATTTCTTTTTCCAACATTGCATATGAATTTCTTAAGAAATGTTTGTGTACATTTTTGAAATCTCAGCTGAATTGTGTGTATGTCGGACAGATTAAGGTTGGCTCTCTCACATGAGCAACCGCCTTATCTTATCAGATGGATAAGATAGAGATGAGACTAGTTTAAAGTCAAAATCATTAGACGAATGATTTAGAGTCATGACTTTAACAAGATAGTCGAATGAAAGATCTGCATCATATGGATGCTTACAAAAGATCTGAGATCTGTATCACAAGGATAAAAAGATCTCATTGGATTTTATAATCCTATCTGTCTTATGCAGGATGAGAGTCCGGGAATATTTCCTGAGTAGTAAGGGGACTCAAAAGATAGGCACTATGGTGTCTGATCTTTCATCCGTACAACATCATTAAGACATACTCTCCCTGGGAAAGGAGTGATGTTGTAATACGTGTTCATACCACGTATGCATTTCGACCACTGAGTTAGTAGCAATAGTGTTTGCTATTATGTGAGACTCAAAGGCCATATGGGTCTTAACTCTTACCCTCAAGGACTCCAATTGGTTCCTTTAGATTTGACGAGATGATCGCTATCTTAGCGTGTTACTAATGGGCTATGGTAATTCGGCTCGGCGGGGCACGTTAGAAAAGCGAATCAAGTCAAGATCAAAAGGTTCGCAAGAAGAGGAAGATTGATTTCATATTCGCATTTGGACTTTAATGATTCAAAGCTGGCCAGCCAATTGTAATCCAGATGGGATTCAATTGTTGAATATAAAGTACAAGAAAATGTGAAGAAATAATCTAGGGTAAAGCATGCGTTGAACTACTCAACTTTGCACCTTCGAGGTCGTTGTGTATCTCTAACAAGTGCACAACAACAGACTCTACGCGCATGACGGTCGCACGGTCTATTTCTCGGTATGATAGATGAAAGAACTAAGGGAAAGACGTTCTCTTACAATCCCCTCAAGTGTGAGTGGGAGATGTTGGATATGGAAGACGTTTGTACACCCTTGTGGGGGATGTACGAGGGAATACGGACCTCGAACGTCGCGCACACGAAGTCATGTGCAAAGGGAATCTGTTCCCTTGCGGAGAGGATCTCTGTATGAGCGGGAAAGTCGCATTATATATGCATAAGTGCATGCGACATATGGCTAATAAAGGGGGAATATCTTAAGCTTATGTTGTACCATGCATATGGTACAACTTAAGCTTATAATGTGCCATGTATCATGGTACACCTTAATTAAGTTGTTCCAAAGGAACAACTTACCCTAAAATAACTACCTTGGGGGCTATAAATAAGACCCAAGGGTAGCCATTTTCCTTACACATTTGCATGAAATTCATGCATGCATCTTCTTCATAGCGAAGCTCTGCAGAAATATTTCCTCTCCCTCCTTCCAAGTTCTTAATCTAAAATAGAGATTTAGATTGTGGATTAGTAGCCTTACTCCGTTCGTGAGAAGACTCGATCCGTCGTGGCGAATCCGAAGGCAAAGTTCCGAGACTATCGTTCCGCATACGCAAGCGTAAGTCTCCACTTTAATTATCGATCCTAACTTTGTTTTGGACAGGATCCTTCAGTATTTGCTTGGGGACTGGAGTAGTTCGTGGGACGACCGAACCAACGTATATCTGCATGTATTCTGTGATTGCTTCATATTTACCTTGCTTGTGATTATTAACTGCGTGTGATTTCTCGTGGGTTGCGTGAGAATTTTTTTATAAGCCTATTCATCTCCCCTCTAGGCTTAGATTCAGATCCAACAGTGCACACTTAAGCCCGTAGGTGAAGACTTTCAAGTCTTCCCCATCTTATCAAGCACTTAAGCTTGTAAGCGGCTGCTTTCTAGGTCTTCATCTCGATACACACTTGAGCCGTAAGTGGTGGTGCCTGACTCTTCTCCATTATGGCAGGCACTTGATCCTATAAGGAGCAACATCAATGGTCTACATCTTGATGCACACTTGAACCTGTAAGAAGTGACTTCGTAAGAATCACAACACCTCATCTACCACATCTGTATACGATGTGATCATATATTGGTTCATACTGACATTATGTTATAAGATTACATTACAGAACAATGTTCTCTGCTTTGGAGGAGGAACAAGGTTTGGATTTCCTACCTAATTACCTTAACTACTTTTACAAAAAGAAATCATTCCATCTCGTTAAGCCATTTCCTTATTTTCACACATCACACACTATACCCTTGTCTGCTACCGCAATATAGCAAGATGACTGAGTCAAGTTAACTTCTGATTAGAGTCGATTAAGTTTCTCCTTCCCTTTTCTTAAAGCTTTTATTTCCTCTCTGCCAAGGCTTGTTTCAAATATGCTAGTTAGAATATCTACATGATCTCTGTGGATAGATCGTGGCGTCCTCCTCAAGGAGACAAATCGTGTGTTCTAAAGTTTTGTCATGATTATATCAATGAAAACCTTATGCAGTGGATTAATTAAAATTTTGATCTTTAATAAATCTTTTAGGATCTAATCAGTATAGTAATTAATTCCATCTTAAGTTTTTATACCACGAAAATAAAATTTTAGATTACATCTTGATCACGTCGGTAAAGTGAAGATACATTTGGTAGCTTTGAAGTGAGAACACATCTCTGAATCTACTCTTAAACAACTCGAACTTGATCCTTGATTTTCCATTTTATACATCTCTGTGCTTTGCTATCTATAGAAGAAGGCTCTCTAAAAATCTCAATTTTTGGCTTGTCTTTTTTAATTTCTAAAAAGTCATATTTATATTGGTAGTCATTGGGAATAGATCCTATTCATATCCAAATTACCCAGTTAATATACTACATATTTAAAACCAATAATTTGACTAAACATAAGATCAAATATTATTAAGTCACAATTAGAGACAAAAGAGATTAACACAAAGTTAGACTAATATTCTACTACTGATGACTAATAGTTTGTATCCAATCAAACTAAAGTCACATGGCAAGGAATATTATGGTAATTTCATAAATTATTGAATACATAAACCAATTAAGTTAAATCATATGTATATTGAATGCAACTCATCAAGTATACATTAATATAGGCCGTGTGTGAGTTTTCTTCTTCGGGCAGATTCTCCTGGTAGAGCTGAGTCTCAGACTCAGACTCATCCTTAGAGACATATGTATTGTTGCAACTACCTCTTCTTGATTAGAGCCTCAATGTATAATTGAACTTGCTTGAATTCATTGGTTCTGTGACCATGATCATGTTGATATCTATAGTACTTCATAATATCGTGCTTCTTAGATTCTCTTGAATCTTAAAATTACCTTATACTTATGTTCATTCTTATAATTGCCTCCTTGCATTGCTAGTTGGATTTTGAAATTTGTTGGGCTTATTGGTCGGCCTTCTTGGATGTCCATTTATTTCTCTACATGAAACATGAAATGGGCCCCAGATAACTTCAATATTTTAATTAAATCTCAAAACCTATTTTAGCCCATGTAATTTCACTTAACACGTCACTCTCAACCAATGCTCCTCAAATTCAGATTATTACAAAAGAAGCTCCAACTACATTAATTAACTAATTAATTAACAAAAACATCATATAAAATTGGTGTTTAAGGTGCAAAAATTAATACTCATCAAATACCTCCAAACCAAACATTTGCTAGTCCTCAATCAACATTTTAATTGAAAAACTTGAGCATGTTTACATACTTTAAGTGATAGTGTGAGTCTCAATGTGTTCCAAGTCTTTATTTTTAACACTTGAGTCTCCAAATAATTCCTGAAAAATCCAGAAAAACTAGGGCCTGCGACCCCTTGAAAGGATGCTCAGGGGTCGTGGGCCCCTGCACAACCCACTTAGGGTACATGTGCCCCAGGACGACCTGCCTAAGGTTGCTATCTTTAAAATTTTCTGAAAGGATTTAGACTAAGTCACCACATTGGTTTCAAAGGGTCAAGAATCATCACAAAATGCTTCACAAACTAGTCAACAATATATCCAAGCAATTATAGCCCAAAATTTTAAGCTTTCCAATGAAATTGTATGTGTATTATATGTGTGCATGTTTTTCAAGTTATGTACGAAGAAAATATATAAAATTTGTCAAAAAGAATATAAACAAAAGTGAAATAGGAAAAATATGAACAAAACAAAAATTCTACCATCCCCCCCAACTAAAGATATGCATTGTCCTCAATGAAGGAAAGGGTAGTAGAAGCAAAAATTGGAACATACACACCTATTTAGTCACCGCCCGAAGGCGGGTCCAAAAGTTTCTCGGTGTTCATCTCCTTAGCCCACGAATCAAAGTAAGGCTTCAAACGTTGTCCATTGACCTTGAACTCACGCCCAAATTTTTTGTTCACCAAGATCATCACTCCATGGTCATAGATATGCTTCACCACGAACGGTCCGAACCATCTTGATCTCAACTTGCCTGGGAAGAGATGAAGCTGGGAGTTGTATAATAGCACTCTTTGACCCGGGAGGAATTCTCTCTTCAAGATCATCTTGTTGTGCTCAAATTTCATTCAGCTCCTTGGCAATCTTGACATTCTCGTATGCATCCATCTGCAACTCCTCCAATTCGCATATCTACAATTTAAGAAAATTGTTGGATAAGTCAGAAATGGAATTAAATTGTTTAATTGCCCACAAAGATTTGTGCTCTAATTCCATGGGCAAATTCCAATGCTTTCCATAAACAATCCTATACGGCGACATTCCCAAAATTGTTTTGTAAGTGGTCCGATTTGTCCAAAGTGTTTCCGGCAACTGGACACTCCAATTCTTGCCAGTAGGATTCGCCGTTTTTGTAGGATATTCTTGATTTGTTTATTATCTAATGCTGTGTAGCCATTGGTTTAGGGGTGGTTTGGTGTGGAAACTTTATGAGTGACACCAAACCTCTTCATTAAGTTAGAGAATGGCATATTATAAAAATGAGAGCCACCATTGCTATTAATAGATTCAGGAATTCTAAACCGTGCAAAAATGTTTTCTTTGAAAATTTTGAGCATGGTTGAACCCTCATTGTTCCAACAAGAAATATCTTCCACCCACTTGGATACATAGTCAACGGCTACCAAGATTTATGTGTAACCAAATGAAATGGGGAATGTCCCCATGAAATCTATGCCCCAACAATCAAAAATTTCAATTTCTAAGATCGGGTTTAAGGGCATCAAGTTTCTCTTCGTTATGCCTCCTAAATTTTGACACGACACACAAGATTTACAAAAGGTGTTTGTGTCTTTAAACATTGTAAGCCAATAAAATCCACATTAAAGAATTTTGGCCATCGTTTTTAGTGCCAAAAAGTGTCTCCCCACGTCCACCACTATGACAAAAGCGTAAAACACTATCGAACTCGTCATTTGGTACACACTTCCTAACTATTTGGTCGGTGCAATATTTATACAAATAAGGATCATCGAAAAAGAACAATTTTACTTCATGCTAGAATCTTCGTATAGCTCAAGGTGACCAAAAGTTAGGAATCTTACAGGACACCAAGAAGTTAGAAATATCGGCGTACCATGGCAAGGAGGACACAACAAATAACTTCTCATCTGGGAAGGTGTCGTGAAGTGGCATGTCGACGGATTCATTTCTGAAAATAAGCCGTTACAAATGATCCGCCATCAACTTCTCTACACCCTTCTTGTCATTGATCACGACATGGAATTCCTGTAAAAGTAATATCCATCGGATTAGCTGCAGTTTAGCATCCTTTTTAGAAAGAAATTACTTCAAGGCAAATGATCCATGAAAATCAAAATTGGTGGCCCTAAAATATAGCTCCTAAACTTTTCTAAGGCAAAAACTACGACGAGCAGCTCCTTCTCTGTTGTTGTGTTATTCCTTTGAGCTCCTTTAAGGGTTTTACTCGCATAGTAAATGACACATGGTACTTTCTCCTTCTTTTAACCAAGTACCGCTCCCACCGCCAAATTACTAGCGTCAGACATGATCTTGAAGGGGAGGCTCCAATCCAGTACTTGCAAAATAGGAAAAGTGGTCAATAAACATTTCAATAGTTCAAAAGAAGATTGACACTCACGTGTCCAAATAAATTCTGCATCAATTGTTAGTAAGTGGCATATGGGTCGTGAAATGGCATGAAAGTCCTTGATGAACCGTCAATAGAATCCCACATGCCCTAAGAATGATCGCACATCCTTCACGGTTTTTGGCGTCGGTAGCTTATAAATAAACTCCACTTTGGCTCGATCAACCTCAATTCCTTTCTTGGAGACCTTACACCTAAGAACCATCCCCTTCGTAGTCATGAAGTGACATTTCTCCCAATTAAGGAGGAGGTTCTGCTCGATGCATTTATTCAATACCAAAGAGAGGTTAGATAAATGATGCGCCCAGAATTAACCTCAAAACCCACCTAGTTATGACACGAATCACACGGAGAGAAATCCCCATTAGCGGTGCCAAGGGCTAGATGTGTTTCTAAATTAACCCCAAAAATTACCGCAAGTGCACAGTGTCAGGCTTTTAAGTATAGAAAGATGTCGAACCCACAGGGAGGTGATGTTAATTAACTTGGGTATTTTCCAAATCTCAGAACAATGTCAGCGGGCGTACTCAAATTGGTTGTCACAAATTATTTCTTATCAAGATTATCAACAATATAAAAAGACTAGGGCAATAGGACACCCACTAAGAACATCGGATGTCGATGCTAGGTTAGGGTTCTTACGTTGAATTGACTTTATTAGGGAGAGAATGTCGCATCTAAAATGTAGAACTCATGGATAACTATCGTTGTGCCACTCGTCTAACGTATCCCGTGCTTAGCCCCACCATCGTGGATGGCTTTGCACGTGATCCGTGCATTACGATCGACAACTATTCTCAATCTCTACTCGCACCACTATCATGGATAGAGCTTCAATCTGTGAATTGGTGGCTCTCATTGATGCTACTATCGTAGTCATCAATTAGTGATATAGGATGTCGGTAAATCATGTCAAAGTGCACGTCACTATCGTGGTCACAAACCTTAATTGGATTCACTAACATACTAATTAAGTTCGTAGGATATCTGTCCAAAGTGCGTGCCACTGTCGTGGTCACGAACCCTATTTGGAATCTCCTACAAACTTGGCTAGATCAACCAAATTACATCCATTTTATACCAAAACAATATAAAAATCCTAACTTTACATCTAAATCCTAAAATCCTAGGGCTAATCCATTAGCCCTAGAAAAGACTACTCATGGCTCATGGAAATAATAATAGAGAATTCGATAAAGGCTAGAGAGATCAACATCACAATTGAAGACATTAAATAAAGCATATAAAGAGAGAAGATTGTTACCAAAACGTCATAGATCAACAAGCAAACACAGAGAATTAATGGCACAAGATTCCAAGCAAAAGCGATTAATAAAAATATGAACTTTGTCTTCTACAAAATAGCGACGGCTAAGAACTCTCTTTTCTACAATTAAAACTAAAGGGAAGTAGTCCCAGAAATACAGGGTTAAAATCCTACTTATATACAAGGGGTATGGACCCCAAAAAAATCAGAAAATATGGGCACTTGGGCCCACTAACTAATCTGGCCGCGGTGCCCTACTCGGTCGAGTAGCGACGTCGCTTGGTCGAGCTGATATGTGGCTACACTTTGCTCCTTCTTTGGCTCTGGGCTGATTCGCGCTACTCGATCGAGTAGCCCCTCCACTCGATTGAGCTACAGTAGGCCTGAACTCTCCTCAAAACATGGTTCTGTTTGGTGGTGACTCGGGTCTAGTAGATAGTCTACTCGGTCGAGTGCGCTTGGTTGCTCGGTTGAGCTACAGTGCTTGGAGAATGGCTCAGAATAGTCGCTTTGTTTGGAAGCAGCTCAGTCGAGCTAGCTGTTTGCTCGGTTGAGTGGGGCATGTCCGTTCTTGCTGTGATTTCTACGTGTCAGCTCGGTCGAGTACTGATCTTACTCGACCGAGTAGCCTTGGAAACAGACTCCAATTGCCCTAGAGCTCTCAACTCTCGCTCCCTTCTCCTCCTCTCCTCCAATCTTCTTCCTCGCCTTGCCGAACACCTATGGAACCTGACCAATGATGCTCCGGATGTCTCGGATGTGTCCGTGTCCTATAATAGCTCCGATTCACTCCAAAGTTCCTGAAAAATCCACAAATCTATACGAAACTCAAATATAGCATTAGAAGTACGATAATATATAAAAATATGAACTTTGGATGGCAAATATGATATGACATGATGCAGTAAGTGTATGAAAAATATGGACACATCAAAATCCCCCAAGCTTACCTCTTACTCGTCCTCGAGGAAGACGAATAGGAGGCTCGCAAGGCGATAAAAATAAGGAATGGGAAAAAGATAAAAAATGGAGGGAGGCGCTAGATTATTCGGTCAGATCTCAAGCCATAAGCTACGTATCACGATACTCCAAAAAATGAAGAGATTTCATATCTTACAAAAATTTCGGTACTTGCAAGCTTTTAAGAGCAAAGAAAGAGACTATCTAATTTCATACAATCAATTCATATCCACTTCATGCAATTCATAGGATCTAATATACGAATATTGGCGATGCACTTTTCAATCAAAGGTTATAAATGAAGCATATAAGAATCACACCAAGCATGCAATGGAGAATGGAATAAATCATGGCATTCACATATCCAAATCAATTCATAAGATGTCTCCATAGCTAAACTATTTCACTAAGTTTCAGCATAATCAAATATTCCCAATTGTGCACAACTCCACTCTAATGTCGTACGCACTTATATAGTCAAATGAATTCACCCCCAAGGTTAGCTTGAGGTATTGCATCTAAAGGAAAAGGATAGGAGAAAATGGAATTTTTGCCTTGGTTTTCCCAAGTATATTTGTGGCTCCAATAATGTGATAAGGAAATAAATTTCTTTTATTTTGAACTTTTTGTTTCTCATTTTTCTTTTTAGATTTTTGTAGGAGCAATAGAATATGTATTTTTTTTGCTTTTTGGGCTCCATTTTGGCTTTTTGTACTTTTTGAAGCTAACTTTTTCTTTTGTAGAGATTTTTGGGAATAGATGCGGTATAAGTAGCTGCAAGGGGTGAACTCAAGTGGCATGTAAAGAGATAAAGATATATGTGGAGAAGGAAATATAATGTAACACTCGGTTCACTTTAAGATGTGCACAAATGGTTTTATAAGATAATGCATCAACTAAAACTCTAATGTAAGCATGGATATTCTTAATTATTTCAATGAATAATGAAGTCAGGCAGTAAAGATATCACTCATATCAAGCATGCAGCAGAAGATGAAATAAGACAATAATGTGGATGCTTCAGATATACCAATGATGCGTGAATCTTGGTGCATTTCTAGCAAAGCATACTAAATACTAATCCATACATTCAGCTTCAATAAATTTCATGCATTCATTTAGAGTAGTCGTTAAAAGAGATACATATGCAAGCACATGGATAGTAAGATACTGAAATACTCTAGTAGCATGGCAAGAGATATAAGCATCGTGAAAGCTGCTAAAGCTAAAAGAGATATCATCATTCGGAATGTATCTAGCAAAAAAGGGAAAGGAAAAGCGGGGTAATAAATAAAACAAGCATGCAAGCATACCAAAGGATGGAAAATATGATGCTAAAAGGAAAAAAAACAAAACGATTTAAAAAGGGTGGCAAAAAAATAAAAAGGGTTAAATGAAAGGGAAACGATAAAGATAAAAATAAAAAGCGATAGCGCTCATCCCCCAAGCTAAACACAGCAGTGTCCTCATTGCTGAGAACACATGTGCAAGGTGGGAGAATGATGATGGGGTGGGGTGGGTGGAAAATAAAAATAAAATAAAAACAAAAAATAAGGAAACTATACAGAAGAAAGAAAAAAATGCATATGCATGTCCTAATGCCTACAATATGTACAATCACACAGATGATGCGCATGATGCGATGATGGTACATGCATGTGGAGCAAAATGGGGTTCTTCCCCAAGCTATGCAAGATCAAGGCCCCAAAAAGACAGATGCGCTCAAATATATGGATGGGAGAATGATCACTCCTTATTTTACACTTTTTTCCCGCATGTTTGCATGCCATTTAGATCGCCCAAATCATGTTTTTCACGATATATCGACGATATTGCGATGCTTTTCACGATTTGTTGTTTTTGTCGCATTTCAGGTGATTTGGAGCGATTTGGAGTGATCTCGAGATGCGTTTACTCCGGAGGGTCACCGACGACCTCCCCAAGGGGTATTTTGCTGTGGGAGAGGAGCGGAAGAAGAACGGACGTCGCAGGAGCGACGAGGAGGCCAAAACAAGCTGTTTGGGCATTTTTAGTGTCCCACTCGGCCGAGTGAAGGAGTCACTCGGCTGACCAGCGAGACACCGCTCGGCCGACCAGATCAGACACGATTCATATGTGCACTCGGCCGAGTGACGGAGACCACATCGGCCGAGTGACGAGATCCCGTCCGCCCGAGTGGCGCCCAGACGAAGCCATTCAAAAATCGCCAACTTACTATTTTTCGGCTGCCTGAGCTTCAGAAGACCCACTCGGCCGAGTGGATAATCCCGACCGCCCGAGTACCAAGAAGCCATCGGCCGAGTGACGACAACTCACTCGGCCGAGCCGCCCCCGAAGTGAAGACCCCTGAAGATCAAGACTTACTGGAAAATTACAGGGTTTCTCACTCGGCCGAGCGACTTTTGTCACTCGGCCGAGTGTGACGCGCTGCCTGTAGCGAAAATTGCGGATTTCAGGCTGCGCAGGGGTATTTTGGTCACAGTTTTTGGACGATTTTGGGGGGTATTTAACCCCTGTTTTTACCCTAGTTTGAGAGAGCTTTTCCCTTAGATTTTTGCAGCTTTTTAGATTAACTTTTTTAGCTTCATTCTTGTGATTGGAGAGAGGACAAAAATTGATTTTTGTTGGATTAATTGAAGAACTCCATTGGTTTGCTTCTCTCTTCTCCAAAAATTCTATTTTTATTGCTTATCTCAATATTGTGATGAATTCTATTGCTTATTTCATTAATTATTCTTGTGTTTGTGCTATGCATTGCGAGTAGTCTCCACGTCTTGGGGCGTGGGGATGAACCCTACAAGCCCAATTTCATATTTGTGATGAATTGGTAGAAATTTTGCTAGAATCGTTGTTAGGGATTAGTTTGGGATCGATTTACTATGGATAGGTAGGAGTTCATACCGATTGGGATTTGCAAGAGATTGGATCCCAATTCGATAGGAAACCCTAGAAATCCGAATTGGGTTGGAATCGAATTTCCGAAGTGTCGGTTTGCAAGAGATTGGACCGATACTAGGGTTTCCGGTTGCAATTCCGTGCCGATACCCGTTTGCAAGAGATTGGACGGGTAGGAACTATCCCAACCTTGGTCGTGGGCCGAGTTTGCACGAGAGTGGGCTCGGTGCGCGATTGAACGATGATGTTGATCCTAATGCTAGCTTCCCTAGGCTAGGGTTTGCAAAAGATTGGACCCAAACCTAGGATAGCTATAGACCGGCAACAGCGCGAGAGCGTGAGCTTGGTTCTACATTCAGTTGCAACTAGTTCATCCAAAATCTTATTCTAGCAATTTTGATACCGACGAACCACATTGACGAGATAAGGTGAGTAGCGGGAATTCCCCATTCCCTAGACGTTCTTTTTTTGATTTGATATTTCTGTACTTTGTCTGACGATTGTGACAGGATCGCCAAAGGCAAATTTCTCTCTTCTTAAATAGCCAGGTTGATTGGAACAAGCACGGTCATTCGTCCTCCCTGTGTTCGATAACCCGCTCGCTGCTATACCGTGCACTTGCGGTAAAACTACAACCGTTCTTTGGGTCACATCCCGGAGCGATCAAGTTTTTGGCGCCGTTGCCGGGGAGGCGATTGCGTTTGATCTTACCACCCTAGCTATATTATTATTATTATTATTTTATTTCTTTATTTTTACCTAACCCTTCCACGGTGCTAATCATTTCTTTGAAACTCTGTTTTCCCTGTGCATGTACACGAGATCTACGGCGGACCCTGAAGCTATATTATTTGATCCCGAGATCGAACGTACCGCGCGGAGACTTAGAGCGGAAAGGAGACAAAATCCGGAAGGGAGGTTTATGACCAACCCGGAAACTGCGGACCAATTAGCGGCGAGAATGGCAAGGATAATTTCTATTCACGATAGGCTTCGGCCTAAGACCTCTTCTACGACCTCATCCATTGCCATGCCGGAGTTGGCGGCTGACAAGAACTTCGAGCTAAAGACTGGACTAGTGGTTCTGATGCAGCAGGATCCATTTCATGGGAATGCCCATGAAAATCCCCACTACCACATCCAATTATTCTTGTCAAAGTGCGCCACATTTCAGATGCCGGGGGTCTCCATCGATGCCATCAGACTGCGTCTCTTCCCCTTCACGCTAAAAGACAAGGCACTTTATTGGCTGAGGACGCAGGCTGAGGGGGTCTTCACCTGTAACGACCCGCTCCCCAGGATACCCAGAAAGTACGAATCCATCCCAGGTATTCTCAGAGTAGCGAGTGTTACAAAGAAGAAAGAGAACAGAGATACAAATAAAACCAGCAGGCCACTACGCACATGCTGGGAAGTACGGACAATGCTCCAAACCCAGAATCAACTCAGACAACACAAGACAATATACAAAGGAATAATATCAGTCATACTATATAAATGAAACAATGTTTACAACAACAACTTTAAATACAACTTTCCCAAAATACAACATTAATAACAATTACACCCCAAAACTCAAGATACCACTCCACACTCTCTTGGAAAGTTCTTCTGATATACCTGAAAAAAAACCACGGGGAGGAGCACGTCACAGCGTGTCCAAGTAGGAATACTACACCTTTATATGGAATGTTATTGCCCCCTACTGCATGATGCGAGTGACAAGAGTAACATGAAGGTACATAAATAATAGAGCATGCATGTTAACTTGAATTAAAAGACAACTAAATGGGCATATTAAGTGAACATAAATAACCATGTAACATTACAATGAGCATGCGAGCATAAATGGTAATAATCTCATAAATAAGCATAATGGTAACAATTTCATGAATGAGCTTAATAACAACACTTGATCCATTCATTAATTTGGTTATATTAGTGATGGATATGAAAATGAAATGATATTGTCATGGACAAAGTGCTAAGGAGTGCTTTGGCATGGCTTCCTAGTCTTTTCTTTCTTTCTTTCTTTCAAATTTCATTACTCATTCTTATAAGGCCATGCATCTCCTTGTGCATCCCTTTTTCATCACACATAGACCTAGAAATCTATGCCAACCTCCTACCTTAGCCAACTTAGCCATGGCAATAAAATCACACTTCATACCATCCTTCTTTGCTAACGATTATATCACAAGAGAATACACAAAATTCATTCACATCACAACACCCATAGCCACACTTCTATATCAATTTCTTGTCACAATTTGTTCTTAGACATCATAGCCGAAATATTACATCATGATAAGAGTAATTATTTATGTCACAAGAAGTATTATGGAAATGGAACATAATTCTCATTAGCTTGCAAGAATGATGACATGAAGGTTAATATTAACCATAACTAGTTTCCACAATGAATATAAATAACAATATTATTAACAACCACAAGCATATGAAACATATAGCATTCATTAAGAGGACATATAAATTAAGAATGAACATGGTGGCTAACAACAATTATGTATATTTAAGAACTTCATCATATATTAAAACAATTAAAGAGTGAACTGCAATTTGTGTAATAAAAATATATTTAGCTCAATTAAAAGAACATGTATACTACATGATGGAAATAAAATTCTATGTAAAGGTTAGATTCCTACCAAAGGTGTTAACTTCCCTTTCAAGAGCCAACTTTCTTTCCTAGTTTGCCTCCCTTTAAAGCCTCCTTTCCTTTCCTTTAATTCTGCTCTTTTAATTCATCCTTCCTTTATTTCTTCTCCTTCCTCATAATCTCCATTGAATGACATGCTAATATGGAAAGAAATTAAAAGGAAAATGAGAGGGGTCATATGATGCTCACGGCAACATGGGGGAAAAGAGAGGCATAGCTCTCGGCCTAGAGAAATGAAAGAATGAAAGAGAGATTAAGAGAGAGGAATTAATGGTGAGTCATCAAGTGAGGTGTCATGATCTCTCTTCATCTTACCTACTCCAAATGACACTAATCAATCCCCTAATAAAGACACCTAATCACTCCAACCAAAAAAGCAAACACCCCCTCACACAATTCTATAATTCTCATCAAGCTCTAAAACCTATTTTACATAAAACACCCTCTATTATACAATATTACAAAATAATTACAAAAACTCCTTAAGACATACACACAACAATATGGTGACACTTATTAATACACACATTAATCCATATAGTAATATATTATTACATATATACAATGGCAGATTGCATAATCCACAACAAATTAAGCACGAACAAATAATTAATACATATCTAATTATATACACTACCATTATCCATACCAAAACATAAGAGTATATATTCACTACAAAATAATCTACACACATCCAAATTATAATCCAATACATTCATTTTAACACATGTACATACATACTACATATTCATATCAATCTAAATACCAATATGTTACACAATCCCTAATACAATATAATATGGTCACTACTATAAATACAAGCTACTTATTAATACAAAATCAATAGAACACCCCACAACTTCCATATGTTAATACAATGGCATACATCCAAATTATTTAATCCAAATATTCACATATATAATATACAGCTTATATACTTATGACACAACAACTCCATATCAATATACACATATAACATTCAAAGTATGCAGTATAAATATTCATACAATAGTCAACCATACAAATATCCTAATATACATCCAAGTATACAAGTATAAAAGACAATTATGGTATTCAACGCATAAGGGTATTACATCACCACTTGGGACGAGTTGGTGAGTGCATTCATTGACAAGTTCTATCCGCCCTCCAAGACGGTGAAGATCCGGAGCGCTCTCATGTCCTTCAAGCAAGGACCCAAGAGATGCTCTATGAGGCTTGGGAGCGTTTTAAAGATCTGCAGCATCAATGCCCGCACCATAGCATTGAAGATTGGGAGCTAGTTCATAGCTTCTACAACGGTCTCCAACCGGGGACCAAACAAATTATTGATGCCGCGGCGAATGGTGCTATCTTATCAACGACTCCCGAAGAAGCTACGGCCCTAATTGAGGAGATGGCCTCAAACAATCAACAATGGGGCGATGAGCGAGGACAATATACGTCCTCCTTGAAGCCAACTAGTATCTATGAGGCGAAGGCCGTAGCAGAGCTTACAAGCAAGTTTGATTCTCTCCACAAGGTAGTGGAGAGACTGGAGAAGTTTATCACGGAGCCCCAAGGAACCCCTTCCACCTCCGCACCAACGAACCAAATGTGTGATTGGCAAGACCAATCTCAAGCCATGTATGTGGGAGGAGAGCAAGGAGAAGGATCCTTGGAGCAAGTACAATATGTCACGGGGAACCAAGGGTATTGGGCCAATCCGGCCACAAGAAATCATCCCGGCTTCTCTTACGCCAACAATGAAGGAGCTTTGAACCCGCCACAACAACCACCTCAACAAGCTCGACCACCACCCCCACCCCAACAACAACACTATCCGCCGAGGGGGCCTCCACAACAAAATTTTCAACCGAAGCAACAAGTTCCACCATATAGGTCGCCCGGATACAATCAAGGGTGGAGGAATCAAAATCAAAACCCTCCACAAGCTCAACAACAATCCGACTTCGAAGCTAGAGTGGAGGCATTTATGGCCGAGCAAAAGAAGGTCAATGCTACCTTGAAGGCGGGGCAAGACTCCCTTACAACCGTTGTGGCCCAAATATCGGAGCAATTGGCGTTGCTCAATCGGAACACTCAACACTTACCGGCGCAACCCGAGCAAAACCCACGGGGCAACACCGGCCACATCAATGCCGTAGTTGCCGTTACTACTAGAGGCGGGAAGGATACCACCCCCGCCATGATTCCTACCGAGGAGCCCGTGGAGGAAAGTTTGGAGCCAATTGAGCCGGTAGTTGACGTTGAGAAGGAGAAGGAGCCACAAGAAAAGGAGAAATCTAGAGCGGAGCAATTGATTGAGGAAAGGCGCTTCATACCACCGGTCCCATTCCCCCAAAGGCTTGCTAGAGCGAAAATGGAGAAAAGGCTAGCAAAGTTTCTCGAGTATCTGAGAGAAGTTAGCCTCAACATTCCCTTCCTCGACGCCATCGTGGAGATCCCCACATATGCTAAATTCTTAAAGGACTTGATTTCGGGGAGAAAGAGGAAGGAGAAGATTATGCTAGCCGAGGAGGGCTCTTGGTTTACCAAGAGAGAGAAGGAGCCGGCCAAATTTAAAGACCCGGGGAGTTTTCGGATTCCTTGCACCTTGGGCGGCGTCCCTCTTCAAAAGGCATTGGTATATTTAGGGGCTAGTGTGAGCCTCATGCCTCTCTCCATGTTCTTAAGGCTAAACACCGGGACGAAATTGAAACCTACCGACATGCGGATACAATTGGCCGATGGGCGGATAACGAGGCCGGTAGGGATCGCTGAAGACATCCCGCTACAAGTCCCGGGGGAATATGCTTGCCATGTGACTTCGTGATCATGGACGTTAAGGAGGAGGGAGATACGTCATTGATACTTGGACGCCCGTTCCTCGCCACCGCCGGTGTGATTGTCAACGTGCGAGAAGGTACCCTAACTTTGAACGTCGGCAACATCGAGGTGGAGCTTCACATTCCTAAGGCTATGAAACACATGCCTTACCATGAGGAGCTTGACTACATGGACCTCCTTGATGAGGTAATAGAGGAGGCGATCCCCCACTCAATCGGCACTCTTTTCGATGAGGATTTCGAGGAAGGCCCGGATTTAGGCCGAGATGAGAAGATAGATGATTCCCCCGACCTCTCCGCTGAAAGTGATGAAGGCGACGCTGATGTCACAAGGATTCGAGAGCTCTGCAAGCTCTCGAAATTGAAGTCTCCGAAGAAAGCTCCGCCGCTACGGAAATCGGCGTCACCGGTGAAGCCATTGACCGGAGCAAACGCTAGCTTGGGGGAGCCTCCCCCCAACACTATCCGAGACGGGAGACCACCGAGGGAGAACACGCCGTCGCAACTTTCGAACCCAAGCGTTCTCCCCGGAAAGTTTGATGGGTGCATCTCATATGCACCAAACATCCCGCATTAATTGAAAATCATAGGGGGTCGGGCTCACGACCTTAAACGAGCGCTTGTCGGGAGGCAACCCGACGGTTATTGCTTTATTTTTACTTTTTCTTTATTTTTTTTTAGAAATTTTTAGTGTTTTGAGTCGTTCGCCCAAAATTTTTGTGATAACGGGTCCTATTTTTCTTGACAGGAGAGGAGATAGGTAAATCCATCATGAGGAGGATGAACGAGGTGATATGGAGCGCCCCAGGAAGGCGCTCGATGCTTAGGAGGAAGATGAAATCGACTGGAGGAAGAAAGACGGAGTTTAGAGCCCAAACGAAGACAAACAGCAGAACACAAGGCTCACTCGGCCGAGCATACTAGTCACTCGGCCGAGTACACAAGTTCGTCCGGCCGAGCCGCTCACGAACGAGGGAAGTCTGCTGTACCCAACTCTCTGTTTAATTTCCTGATTTCAGTATAACTGCTACTCGGCCGAGTATATATTTTCACTTGGCCGAGTAAAACGGATACGCTCCTAGGGCGAGTCTTGCCGAGTAGCTTGAGCCACTTGACCGAATGGACTTACTCCACTCGACCGAGGCTGGCAAGGCCACTCGGCCGAAGCGTAAGCGGGGAGGAATTTTCCATTGATCTCACTCGGCCGAGTGACCCAGTCACTCGGCCGAGTCGTAACTTTTGCTATATAAAGGGCCGAGGGGGGCACGATTTTCGAAACGAAAAAAACCCGATCGCCCCCGACTCTTCAGCTCCCTCGCCCGTCCCCCTCGCTCGCGCCCCCCCACTCGCCCGGCCGTCCACCCTCGCGTCTCCGCTCGGCCAGCCACCGCCGGTCGAGCTCCGCCGCGCCTCGCCCGAGTCGCCGCCGGCGGCCACCACTCCGGCCACCTCCGGTATCGCCTATTTCGCCTTTTTTCTCCTCTTTTTGTGTATTTTTTGAGGATTCATGTGCTTAACGAACCCCAAACCCAAATTGATTTCCATATCTATCTATTATACCCCTGATGATCCATACGTTTTGAATATCACCCGCTGATATCTCCATTTCATGCGCAGGTTGTTTTTGGGAGCTTAGGGGAGCCCAGGGGAGCTTCTCGGGACTGATTTGGGCTTCGCGGAGGCGCTGTCTTCGCACGCTTCCATTGCTTAGCACTCGCGGCGTGTCGGGGTATACTCTTTCCTTTATTTTGCACACGCCGCACTTTTCACGCTTTTCGGCGCGCGCTCGGGGCCGATATGCTGCCCCGGACACGGCCGCAGTCGAAGAGAGCTTCCGCCAAGCAGAAGCAGTCGGATGATGCCGGCCCCTCCCACGAGTTGGAGGACTCTCCTCCGCCTTCTCCCACACACACCGTCCACCCAGCACAGCCTGCAGGCCCCGCACACCCCGCACAGCCTGCAGAGCCCGCACAGCCCATACACCCCGCACAGCCGCCCCCTGCCGCTCCACAGCCACCACCTCCGGCTCCACTTATCGGGCCGCTGGGGATCACGTTCCGAGACGACGCACACCGCGTCGCTTTCGAGCGTATTTCCCAGCGCTCGATCGTACCCTCCAGGTTTGCACACCTTGCCGACCTAGGACGCCTGGGGGTACTAGAGGGGATGCTCACGTTGTACGACAACGTGGGCTGGCGAGATTTCTTTCAGGTGTCGGCGGACACGTTTACCCGTCCGACACTTGAGGTACTTAGTTTGATCGCCCGGACCGACGAGGGATGCTCGTTTCGGTTCATGGACCGGGAGTGCCAGGTCACTCTCGGTATGATGAGAGCATTTTTCTCGTGGCCAGATTCCCCGGGGCCGACCGAGGTTACGCCCCCACCCATATCCCCCACCTTCCTTCGACGCCGGTGCCTTTTGGGCCCGGATTACGGGTCTTCACACTGCCTTTGACCCTAGTAGGGCCAAGGCCTCGGCCATTGTCCATCCCTGCCTACGTATAGCTCAGCGCCTTATGGCGACGACCTTTTTGGCCAGATATGAGCCAGGCATGATGTCCACGCCAGAGCTCTACATGCTCTACGCAATGACACGGGCCAGAGCTCTATCTAGGGATGACGATGAGCTGGTCCCCGCCGTCGTGATTGATGTCGCGGCTTGGTTTTTGGACCGCATCATTGTATCGGTGGGCGCTCGCTCACCGATATGCTGCGGCGGCCTGATCACCTTGCTTGCCCTTATGACCGGCGAGGACTTACCTGACGACCTGCGACGAGCACCGGGCCCCACTTCTCTGTCGATTGATGTTATGGCCCGGATGAAGATGCTTCGTCCGCACGGTGAGCGACACTGGGTCTGGTTGCACGGCCCTTACGGGGCCGATTACATGATTCTTCCGAGCCCAGCTCGGACTCAGATTGCACCAGCCCATGTGGACTGGCTCCCTGCGATGGATGTTCTCATCCCAGCCGCTTACGTGCTCGAGGCCGAGGAGGCCGAGCAGGCCCACGCTGCCCACGCTAGGGGTGGCAATTCGGGCCGGCCCGGTCTTATCGGGCCGTGCCGGCCCGGTCCGGTTTTCTTAAAGGACTGGGCCGGCCCGGCCCGATAAGACTTCGGGCCATTTCGGAGAGGCCCGGGCACGGTCCGATAAAAATTCGGGCCGCCCGGCCCGGTCCGATAGGGTTGAATAAATTATGTATTGTGACAATATTTTATCATATTTTTAAACACAAACTTGTCTCATATGCTTAAAGATGCATCAAAATGGAGCACAAAAGAAAAGGATTAAGTGGGTTGCATAAGGTGATGTGTCCTACATTGTTTTCATTTATTTGGCAAGATGAAGTAACATGTTTGGTGGTTCTTTGTCTCTTCTCGGAAACTGAGATCGACCCCAAAGATCCGAAGACATCAAAGTTGGCGCTGACAGGAAGTTGTTAAAATTTATGATATTTGGACTTTGATCTGATAAGATTCATGACATTGGACTCAACACCATAAATGAATGCACATTACTGAAATCTGCTTTAGATTGGTGTGTGGTCAAATTGAAGTGAGGCGATCAAATGCTTTTCGTGCCGTGCCGTGCCGCCCATGGGCTGAAAAGCTTGGCCCGGGTCCGGTCCGAAAATGAACCGGGCCGGGCCGGCCCGGTCCGATAAGGATTTCGGGCCAAAATTGTTGGCCCAAGCACGGTCTTATCGGGCCGGGCCCGTGCCGGGCTATCGTGCCGGGCCGAAAATTGCCACCCCTAGCCCACGCTGCCCCTGCAGACCCTGTTGCCCCGGCCGAGCCTGCTGCCCCTGTTGACCCCGTGGCCCCTCAGCCTATCCCCGATGTTTCCGATGCTCCTGACACCTCTGTCCACACCTCTGTCGGTGTCGGGAGTCCCTTAGCTGAGCCCACTTCCGCTGCTTCCACGCCTGTCACCACCACCACTGGCCCTCTGTCTGCCGAGCCCGTTTCTTCTGCCCCACCCGAGCACCCGCCGACCGTAGTTGAGTGCGGAGAGCCCTCTGTCTCCACTGCTGCTGTATTTTCCGAGAGTGTCGTGGCGTCTGTCCACACCTCTGTCGGTGTCAGGAGTCCCTTAGCTGAGCCCACTTTCGCTGCTTCCACGCCTGTCACCACCACCACTGGCCCTCTGTCTGCCGAGCCCGTTTCTTCTGCCCCACCCGAGCACCCGCCGACCGTAGTTGAGTGCGGAGAGCCCTCTGTCTCCATTGCTGCTGTATTTTCCGAGAGTGTCGTGGCGTCTGTCCATACTTCTGTGCCACCGACCTCTCCGGCCACCTCTCTGCCACTTTTGTATTCTTCTTTCGTTGCTGCTGCCTCCACTTCTCACCGTCCTGCCCAGCCTCGCCCTGAGGCCAGGCACCCACCTGCGAGCGCAGCACCTTTTGTTCCCCTACCCGCTGAGCCCGTCACCTACGCCACCAGAGTACGCCAGCTGGTGGGACCGAAAAGGTGCTCTCTCTCAAGCGCAAGAGTCCGTACAAGTAGTAAAATCTGGGAGTCCAGATGTCGAATCCACGGGAAGAAATTTGTTGCAACCACAATTCAGATCAAATAGAAATCCTACGAAAAGAAACTAACCACTTCAATGATGATGGCGATGATGGTGATGTGAACACGTGAAAAATGCGAACAAAGAAATTCGTGTACGAAAATACCTATAAAGAGTATGCACATGGTATGGGTTTGTTAGGATCGACAATTCGTATTAATTTGGTTGATGAATATATCACAATGAATTCTCTTTTTGAGAGCAATTCACCGGGAAAAATATCCAATATAACTCAATGAATTCTCCTTTTGGGAGCAATTCATCGGAAGATGCCCTTTTGGGTGTTCAAACAAAATATTCAATAAGATCGTCGCTAAAGCTATAATACGATATGAAACTCTCTTTTGGAGAGATCAAAACTACGGTATGAAACTCCCTTTTGGGGAGATCAAAGCTCGCCCTTTTGGGGCGATCATCAACTAAATTAATTCTTTTGGAATCTAAAAAAGTCGATTTACGAACAACGATTACAATTTTAGCGACGTTAAACGATTTAGCACGAGGAATTTCAACCAAATAAACACGAATAATATCCCCTAACTACTCTATACCATGCACAAATAAGTTCTAGCTACTCATAATTTCAGAATAAACAAGTTCCATAGCCAAATTCATCAAGATTATAGCAAAATACGGTAGAAAAAGCACTAAATAAGGAGTTTAAGTTAAGAATTCATCACCAAATATCCTTGAAAATACATCAAAACTCTCTCGAAATAAGAAAATAGCCTCTGGAATTTTACAGAATTTTTCAGGGGGAGAATACGGCTTCTAGAGCCTCCAATACGCCCAAAATACGCCCCAAACTGCTTGAATACCCCCAAAAACCCTAAATACGCTTATATAATAAGATTGCGGGTTTGGGTTTGCTAACGGGTCTAAACCCGCATCAAAACCATACCCGAACGCATCCGGGCCACTCATCTCGAGCGGAGCTTTTGTAGACCGTTGATCCAAGCGGGATCGTCTGAGGGAGCGCTGCGTGTTCTTTAATTTTCGTGCAAAGCCCGCATCAATCCGCATCCGCTTCCGATCCCAGCTTGCGAGGATCTCGGCCGCTCGATCGACGATCGACGACCCTCATTTCGCCACGTGGCCACTGAGAACGCTTCTCTCCGCGTTCTCGTTGCAAGATGCGGGGTCGCCTGTGGCCGTAGGATGCAGATCGTGCGGCTGAGAGTAAGCCGCGTCGCCCGCTGATTTTGAGCCAATCTTGGCCGTTCGATGATGATCGTGTGGATACTGTGGAGCCACGTCGCCCTTGCGTTGCTGCTCTTCGAGATCGAATCGGGGACGATCTCGGGCCGTCGGATTTGAATCCGTTGGTCAAAAGTTGGGCCACGTCTCCCGAGTCGCTGGGCCGCTGGATCGCGCGGGGGTCAACGGATTGCTGCCACGTGTCATGCGCTGGTTGGTCCTCAACCATATATTCGTATTTTCGAGCGTATTTCCCAATTTAAATTGTATTCTGCATTCAAAAATACACAGTAATTAGCACAGATCTCAGAAAAATACAAATAAATAGTCGTTGGAATCGTGAGATCGAGACCAAGCTATGAAAAATATAAAATGTGCAGAATTGCATCGTTAAATGCTGTTTTGTGCTCAAATAGTGTGTTTTCTCTAATAAATAAATGTGTAGAAAATACGTATGAATTAGAGAACAATGTAGCATCATATGAGCACAAAATAGGGCTAAATGGGGGGTTAAATATGTAATATTGAACCTGAATCACACCCCCCAACTAGCGATTTGCTAGTCTCTAGCAAAAATAGCGATAAATACGGATGAGTAATAAACAATAAGTTCTTTCAAATTACTCATGGCATGGCTCAATAATACGTATTCCAACATGGTCTTGGCCGTCAATATACACATCCATGAACAAAATCAATCACATGAAATTTTCTCTAATTTAGTATTAATAAATAACATACAAGCATCGTTTTGCGCAAGCGAAAGTATAACACGTCGTTTTTCTTTAGTTTTCTTGTTTCCAAGGAATTGGCCTATCAAAACAATCATTCAAGACATGGGTATCGAAGTTGCTTAGTATATTCACCATTTCTCTTCTTTTATTCGTTCTGCGTAACGCGCATCAAGCAACATTCGCAGAAAAAAGTATAACTTGGATCGCTCCATCAAATGAGTGAGTTTCCGGTCAATGGCTCCCAAATCAGACGATCATAGGGCATTAGGCCAAGAAGGACCCCTCGGACTGTACTACTCGAGCCAACCAAGTTATGTATTAGTGACATACTCATTTATTCATTTTTCATCGTTCATTTGTCTTTTCATTCATTTTTTTTTCTTTGTAAGCAACTCAACACCCATTTTTTTTCAAACATAAACATTAACGACCATGGCCAAATTCCTCTTCAACTTGAAAACTATTCTAATGAATCGTGTATACTTAAGCTTTTTCATCACATTAGCATGCATGAAAAATATTCAAACTATTTCGAGATATTAATCATGGAAATTGAAAACTTTCATGAATAGTATATTAACGGTAATTCCATGAAGGAAAAATAATCAACTCAAGCCATAAAAAATTTTAGAACTCAATTAGTGTATAATCATCCGCATTTGAGGCATATATGAAAGAGTATTTGGTGATTTATTCTTCTCAAAAAAAAGTCCTAAGGTCTCATACACACCCCCCAACTAAAGATGGACATTGTCCTCAATGTCGGAAGAGGTACGAGTTTATTCAAGCAAGCAACCTAGAAAGCATATAAAAACTACACTACTGGAAAGAACACACCGTGATCAAATGGCGGATCCCGAATCTTTGATGGTGGAGGAAGCTGTTCAATTTGCTCCTTGCGCTCCTCGGCGATTATTCTTCCTCCAACGACTAATTTGGACCCCAGCAACACAACTCCAAGCATCTCTATAAGCTGTTTGTCAATGTCCTGCGAGAGATAAGTTATGTCAGTCCAAATTAATTTAAGATTCCTTTCAATAAAATTATTCCAAACGTAGTCATCAAAATAAGTGAAAGAAATTAAGGCAAGTTGACGACTACTCCCTGAAAGATTTGCACTACTCTCTGTACGATGCTCGATCACTGGAGAGAGGGGTAAATGATTTTGGGATAGAACTGGAGGAGGGCATGGTTCTGACTCCATGGCGATAATCTCAAAACGATTCACGCCAACAAATGGAACAAAGATCAACTGTAACGGTCACTTTCCGACCGTACAAATTTTAGCACGTATCCTATTCCGTATGCGTAATTTTCGTTTTTGATATTTATTATTGATCTCCGTAGCTCAGATGTACGACTGAACCCCATATTCACGATCCTCTCGGAGGCGCGATCGTCCGGATTTTTGGTTTGAAATTTTTGGATGCTAAAGGGTAAAGTATAATAATCTTATTATTAATATTTTCTTTCCAAACTCTAACCAGACGTGACTACTATTAAGAAGTACCATCATTAAAGATGCTTACATTTAATGTTAATTGTTTTTTTAACCAAACTGACTACTATTAAATCCTAGTACAAAGTCTGTGTGTATTTCTTTTATTAAGGAGAAAAAACAAAAACAAAACAAAACTTTAATCAATTATTGTTAAGATCCTAACTGCACTACCGGTGACCTCCCTTCCCTACGTCATCCCACAATTGAATCAACCCACACTAACGAAACTCGTGGGATTTACCCATGCGAAATCTTAACTGCTCAACCACGAGACCCAGCCCACGTACCCCTTCGACGAGCGCAACCCATGCAACTACCCCCATAAAATCCTCAAGAAACCCAACTCCTCTAATATTTTAAACCCTAAGGAGCCTACCTCTCTTTCACTGCTGCACGATTACCCTCATCCGAACCCACACAGCCCCGATCTGCACCCGCCGATGGCCTGCTCCCACTCCCCTCCCCCTCAGCCATGCCACACCTCCAGTCTCAGATCTCCCACTCCGCCTCATCCCCGCGTTTTCCCCAGGCTCCGACGAGCCTCACCGGCCGTCCATTCTTCGGCGACACCGTGAGCAACGCCACGGCTACTGCCCCTCTGCTGCGCGGTCGCTACCCCGTCGAGAACCGCCTTCAAACACTCGACCCACCTGACCTTCCGCCGGTCACCACCTCACCTCCGACCGCTGGAAACTCCCAAAAGCCGCGCCCGCTTCCACCCCAGTGAACACTAACCAAGGCGACCTCTGCCCAAGAACCCGACAGCAGTCCAAACCCGCCGCCCTCCTCCTTGCTCCGACATTCGAGCCACCTCGCCTTGCCCTCCAATGCCATCCTCCAGCCCTTCTTCCTCACCTCCGACCCCGCAAGCACCCCCTACTCTTCCCTCCGATCAGCCCACTTCCAAACCCGCAGGTTTCCTTCGAGAGCCTCAGTCCTGTTGACCCTCACCCCCACATCTCTGAACCCGCAGCCTCCTCCACGTTGTAGCTTCGACCGGCCATCGTGCCGCCAGTCGAGCCATCGCTGCCTCCAATGACGGACAGTCACCGCTATCTGCATGCATTAGTGATAACTTAAACGGTGAGTTTGATAATTTATTAGCTTGTCAGTTACATTATATTGTCTTACATTAATACTGTATTGGATAATAAGGGTATATATCATCATGTAAGTTAGTTTGTGCCTTTTGTTAGTTGTGCTAATAATTTCGTGAATTGGTTTTTGCAATAGTAACTCTATTTTACGAGTGGGTGTTATAACTGTGTATTAATAAGGTTACTAGTTGGTATAGTTAGGGGAAGATATCAGTAAGCTATATTGATCCTGAGTGTGTTAGTATATCAGTATGCTTAGTGTGTTAGTATATCAGTAATTTATATGGTTAGTACATATTAATATGAATATAGTCCTTAAGTACTATAATTAGCAGTAAATCATTTTCATATAATTTATGTATATGGACGGTGTATATATATATATATATATATGAAGAACCTAATAAACTAACTAAGAACTGTTTTCTTAATACCATGAACTTGACGTTGCAGATCTCGCGTGTTTTCCGACGTCGTAGCCGCCGCTGTGACGTTTCGTTGCGCTACCCGCAACCGGAGAGATTCAACGCCATACTCGCTGTTCTCGCCTCCCCCTCGCTGCACGTTTCGATCTCGCTTCGTTACCCGCGGTCGAGACATCGTTGACGATGCAGATCTATCGCCGCTCGAACCCGACGTCCGATCTACGTTCAAACGCTAAAAAGGTTGGTCCCCTAACTTGTAGTAAGAACCCAAATTGTAACGAACCAAACCTGCATCTAAAAATCATCAACTTTAACTAAATTTTCCTTTACGCACTTTAAAACGATGTTCAACTCTAAAAATCGATGAATGGACTTGATTATCTGTGCACATAGGGTAGAACGTCGATTAGGCTGGAACGAATCAAAAAGATGTGACTTTTGACTGTTAGGGTAGTCCCGCTGAATTAAGAAACAAACCCTAATAGGATCGATGAAAATGCGATCTGACATCGCCATTGTCCCGTTTCAGACGGACCCTCGCCGAAGCGCCACTTCGATGAGACGCTCCAGACCGACGACTCGCTCGCCACCGTAGGCAAGTGTTTCTCACTTGCGTACTTTCGGCCACATTTAGGCCACCTGTCCCTTGAACTGTAAAAGTACATTTAAAGAGAACCGGACGTGAAATGATAGCGTCCGGGACCCCCTTGACAGCTTAGACTTGACGACGAAGTCTAAGCACAACAACAACTGATACCTTAGGGCTATTCTGTGTGTGCGTGCGTGTGGACCCCCTAGAAGAACAATTCCTTACACTTGTCATGTCGTGTCATGTTACAAAAAAGCTTGCGGGCGTTTCGGATGCTCTCCATGTGAGAGTTATCCCTGTGTTACAAAAAGCCTGCAGGCAATAAGATGCTCACCTAGCAGAGTGGGTGATCTTTGTTACAGAACACCAACGGGAAGCTCGGTATTCACCTAGCAGAGTGAGTGTCACAGCAGACTGTGAGGATAGAGGCACTCTATACAGTGGTACAGATTCACCTACGGGACGCTCGTCGCTCACCTAGCAGAGTGAGAGATACGCTACAGACTGTGGGGATAGAGGCACTCACCTAGCAGAGTGAGTGGTCCTATATTGTCTTGTCTTGAGCACTTGGGTTGGGGTAGGGTTGATCGGTCGCATGGGGAGAGGGTCTGGCTGCCCTCAAACCGTAAGGCGTGAACCCTTCGAGTCACACATGTCTTGTCTTGTCTTGTCCTGTCTAGTCTAGCTTAGTCTTGTAGCCGGTAGCACACGCTACGACTACTGCCTGTTATGTTTTACTTTCTTGCACCATTTACTTTTTGCATAGTATAACTGTCATGTCGAAACAACAGCATGTTAATCAACCAGTAAAATGTTGCTCTTAAATTACCTTACATTTACAGTAGAGTCTCTCATCCTTTCTTGTAGACTTTACCTGACGTACAGTTCATTTTCTCTTGGGTGTTGTATATCAGGTGTTGAGGCAGAGTACGTGGACGAGCCGGACGTACCTGAGTACTTGGAGCCAGAGGGCGTTGACCCGGAGGACGTACCTGAAGAGGACCAAACTTAGACGTTTCCACCGTTGCAGACTTCCTGAGGTTACTACTTTTTAGTTTGGGTGAGTAGCACCACTCTACTTTTGTCTAGGTTTGGTGCTTTGCACCATTAGTTTCCTTTTCTGTAGTTGCAGCCTTGCTTAGGCTTCTTTTTTAGACGTGTCATATGCTGGATATTGTCTCTTTTATAAAATGAATTCATCCTTTCTTGTTGTACTTTTGTTGTTTCGAAATTTTATAAATGCAAGAACATGTATATTAAATGGTAACCCTACAAACGCTTATTGGGTCCGAGCCTCACGGCTCCAGCCCAAGCGGACCTTAGTCACGTTTCACTTCCGTCGTTTTGGGAAGCGGGGCGTGACAGGTTTTAGTGGTGGCACATGCAGGTCCTGCAAAAAGTTCGGAACAATAAGAGTACCGCATTCATTTAATATCCGGTACAAGTCTAAATTGGGTTCCTTGTCAATAGGATGGTAGTAAGACTTAAATAGACGTCCAGGTTTGATAGTCAGGCGCCTTGGTTAAGATTTAGTCATACACGTCTTAGGATACCCTAGTAGCCTCTCACCCGGATCTGACCATGTTAGATTTCTAGAGTCCTCCTATTAGTCGTTCGCTCGGATCCATCAACTTCAGGCCCAGCAGAACGTAATCTTGATTCTCTTAGGACCTTACCCTGAGATCTCTATTACAACCTAGTTCATTAGGAAGTCTTAGTGCTGAGTTCTCCTGATCTTTAGACTGCCCGGTAATTAGAACCCCTGATTTCTAGCATATTCCTAATCATTACACTTCCGTGTTATTGGCCATAGAATTCCATCGTAGCTTTCATGAATCATATCATAGGCGTATTCATCATGCGGTCATATTCCTTGCACTCGATTCACGTGATCGTTTCATGACGATTATCTTTAATTCTTCGAATCTTCCCCATTGCAAATTCTGTTTCCTCTAAAAATATTTTCTAAATTCCTTATTAAATTCTCCGCTCGGTTTAACTTCTTTGAAAACCCCTTATTATATATTTAAATTTCTTGCTTTCGGTTAAGTTAAAATTCTTTCTGGGATTTTGAAACTTTCTTGGTCGTAATTTTTCTAACCGGTATCTTTCATATTTCAGTTTAAACCTTGATACCATTTTGATAATTCAATATATCATCTTTTTCTAAACCATGAAATCTATTTTCATTTGCAAAACAATCACTACCTCATCCTACTCTTCATTTCTTCGTCTAACTTTTTTCCGAATTGTAAAATTTTACCATCTGCCTGCTATTTCTACATATTTTTATAAATATATGATACCCTATTTTACACATATCCTTCTTTCAACTATTTAATTATTTAGAACAATATGTTTTTGTCCCACCCAACCAGCTATCTCTTTATCCTCGCCTTATCTGAACTCGTTCTTTCTTATCTTGTTTCGTTACGCTTTTGGTTCGATTTCCTTTCTATTGTTTAAACATTAGAACTTGTAGTTGACTGTGTCAACTCTAGTTTAGTAATGGGCCATGGGTTTTTGGGAAGTCGTCATGGTGCATATATATAGGTAAAGTGTGTAGGCCTAGTATACGATATATATGTTGGTACGTGTGAGCGTGTGCTCGTGTGTAGATATGTATGTGCTTAGCCTTGAGTAGATATGTGTTTACTATATGAATATGTGTGATATACATACGGTAATAGGGTTATAATTTTGTTTGGTATTGCTTGCCTTTACGGGATGTTGTATGTGTCCGTGTATACCATGAGGTATACACGACTATTGTACGTCTTAACTATGTATGGATAAGTATATGTATTAGTATACTACTTATATGTAAATTGCTATGGTGTGACTATATGTTATATGTATGTGGCTATACGATGCATGCATAAATGGAATAGTGTATTTGGATATATACGGGTGCTAATGTTTGTAATATTACTATGGTATGTATGTGGTTACATTGGTATATGTATATATATTGGGGTGGTGTTGGTATAGATATAAATATCGTGTTATGTATATGGAGCATTCTGATATGGATTTTGAGCCTCACTCAAGCTTGAGTGGGTAAACTCAAAGTATATTGTTACATATGTCTGTAGTTTGCGTGTAGTACTATGGATATAGTAATGGATGATGTATGTATAGTGATAGGATTGGTTGTGTCTGGTCGTGCTACGCACATGATTGTGGGTGGCTATACCATTACATAGTTATAGGATTGTATGTGATGTGTATATAAGATGAAGTATCTGCGTGTATTTGAATAACTAGATATTGGTGTATTATAGTAGCGATAGATGTATATTAGATATAGCTTACATGATTTAATATTGTATGGTGTGACTACATGCGTTGTTATGTTGGTATTGAATGTACACTAGGAGATATTAGGGAGTAGTATATCCATGTTGCTTTGTGCATAGTTAACTATCTATATGTGAAGAATTACGATCATGTTTGCTAGTGTGAAACTATTTTTTTATGCAAGTATGTGTAACTTAGTTATGTGATAGTGAGTGATAGTTATATAAGGTTGTACGTGACTATATGAATGATCGAAGTATGTGTATGAATTTTGACTGTCTATGATAGGTATAAGTATAGAATGTGTGTGTGTGTGTGTGTGTATATGTATATACATGTTTGTAGTGTTAATGTTTGACTATCTAGTGCATATATAAGCACTTGTAGTAACTATACCTGCTTTGAATTTTAGTGTAATGTGATTGGGGTAGTTACTAGGGTGGCTAGGTATATTTATAGTAAGAAAGACCGAGGACGGACTTTATTCTAAGGTGGAGGCCCTCAAAAAGATCGAAGTTACTGTTTTTCGGCCATCTGAGCTTCAGAAGACCCACTCGGCCGAGTGGCAAATCCCGTCCGCCCGAGTGAAGTGAAGCCATCGGCCGAGTGACGTCAACTCACTCGGCCGAGCCGCCCCCTAACTGAAGACCCCTGAAGCCCCCGACTTACTGGAAAATTGACAGGGTTTTCACTCGGCCGAGCGACTTTTGTCACTCGGCCGAGTGCGATGCGCAGCCTGTAGCGAAATTTGCGGAAAACAGGCTGTGCAGGGGCATTTTGGTCAGGATTTTTAGACGATTTTTGGGGCTATTTAAGCTCTGTTTTTACCCTAGTTTTGAGAGCCACCTCTCAGATTTTTTGCAGCTTTTTGAGTCTACTTTTTAGCTTTATTAATTGTGATTGGAGAAGAGAAAAACTTGGATTTTTGTTGGGTTGATTGAAGATCTACATTGGTTTGCACTTCTCTTCCCCAAAAACTCTATTTTTATTGTTTATATCATTGTTGTGATGAATTCCATTGTCTATTTCATTGCTAATTATTGTGCTATTGCTATGATTAGTGAGTAGTCTCCACGTCTTGGGGCGTGGGGATGAACCCTACAAGCCCAATTTCGTATTTGTGTTGAATTGGTAGAAATTGAGCTAGGATTGTTATTAGGGATTAGATTGGGATCGAATTACTACGGATAGCTAGGTATTCACATCAATTGGGATTTGCAAGAGATTGGATCCCAATTCGATAGGAAGCCCTAGAAATCAGAATTGGGTTGGAGTCGGATTTTCGAAGTATCGGTTTGCAAGAGATTGGACCGATGCTAGGATCTCCGGTTGCAATTCCGTGCCGATACCCGTTTGCAAGAGATTGGACGGGTAGGAACTATCCTAATCTAGATTGTGGACCGAGTTTGCAAGAGATTGGGCTCGGTGCGCAATTGGACGATGATGTTGATCCTAATGCTAGCTTCTCTAGGCTAGGGTTTGCAAGAGATTGGACCCAAACCTAGGATAGCTATAGACCGGCAACAGCGCGAGAGCGTGAGCTTGGTTCCACATTTAGTTACAACTAGTTCATCCAAATTCTCATCCTAGCGATTTCGATACCGGTGAACCACATTTGTGAAATACGGTGAGTAGTGGGGATTCCCCATTCCCTAGGCGTTCTCTATTTGATTTGATATTTCGCACTTTTGTCTGACGATTGTGACAGGATCGCCCAAGGCAATTATCCCTCTAAATAGCCAGGTTGATTAGGAGCAAGCACGGTCATTCGTCCTCCCTGTGTTCGATACCCGCTCGCCGCTATACCGTGCGCTTGCGGTAAAACTACAACCGTCGCCTCGGGACGTGTACGCCGGGGCGCGATCAAGTTTTTGGCGCCGTTGCCGGGGAGTGGACAAAAGATATGATCAAAAAGATATGATCAAAAATATAATCCCAAAATAAGTGAGAGGAGGGGGGGTGGACAAAAGTGCATCATGACCCAGCAGAGACGGGCAGCACAACGGCAGGAATGGATAAAGGCATCAAGAGTGCCTAAGAAGGCGGTGCCGCGCCGTCTCCGTCCTGAGGCGGAGGTGGTGGTGGTGGTGGTGTGGGCTGCTGAGCTAGGGTGGAAGCGGAAGCAGGTCTAGTGTGTGTGGAAGTGTGTGTGGGAACCTGCTGGGTGGGCGGGGGTACGCGCGGAAGACGCTCTAAGATCTGTGTCAGGCAGTAGTGGATCTGGGGTATCAGGTCGAAGCGTCCAGCCATCGCAGAGACGGTGGAGGACAGGGTCCTAAGGTCTCCTCTAAGACCACTCACCGCCAACTCAAGAGCACGTATGCTCTGCAGTGTAGTGTCGGGCGGGGGTGGTGCAGAGGGACGCACCGGTCTAGGCTGCGCAGGGCGAGGCTGGCGTACGCGTGTGGAGTATGTAACGGGCTCAGCAGGGAATGGGACAAAAGGTGCCGCGCCTGGAAAAGTGGGCCTGGCCTCGGTGTGAGGCCGGGACACCGGCTGGCGAGAAGTGGAGGCAGCGGCAGCAAAGGAGGCGTGCAAAAGAGGCAACGAGGTGGCCAGAGAGGTCCGTGGCACAGAAGTGTGGACAGACGCCACGACACTCTCGGAGAAAACGGCGGCAGTGGAGACAGAGGAATCACCCGCTGGGGCAGAAGTGTGCGGTCCAAAAGGTGTAACCCCAGCGGAGATCATGCTAACCATGGTCTCCACGACCGCGGCGAACGAGGGCTCTCCACTCTCAACAAAGGTCTGCGGGCGCTGGGGGAGAGCGGAGCAAAGAGGCTCCACGGACAGAGGGCCGGAGGTGGCAGCAGGAGTGGTGGGGACAGCCTCGGAAGTGGTGACAGTGGTGGAAGTGGGCTCAGCAAAAGTACTCTCGACACAGGCAGAGGTGGGGACAGAAGTGTCAAGAGTAGTGGAAATGTCAGGAACAGGCTGAGAGGCCACAGGGTCGACGGGGTGGGCAGCAAGCTCGGCAGGGTGTGCAGCAGGGTCTGCGGGGGCAGCCTGGGCAGCGTGGGCAGCGTGGGCCTGCTCGGCCTCCTCGGCCTCGAGCACGTAGGCGGCGGGGATGAGGACATCCATCGCCGGAATCCAGTCAACGTGGGCTGGTGCAATCAGAGTCCGAGCAGGGCTCGGGAGAATCATGTAATCGGCCCCATAGGGGCCGTGCAACCAGACCCAGTGACGCTCACCATGCGGACGCAGCATCTTCATCCGGGCCATAACGTCTATCGACAAGGAAGTGGGGCCCGGAACGCGTCGCAGGTCGTCGGGTAGGTCCTCGCCGGTCATCATGGTAAGCAAGGTGATCAGACCGCCGCAGCATATCGGTGAGCGAGCGCCCACCGACACAATGATACGGTCTAGAAACCAAGCCGCAATATCGATCACGACGGCGGGGACAAGCTCGAGTCCATCCCTAGACAGAGCTCTGGGACGTGTCATCACGTAGAGCATGTAAAGCTCTGGCGTAGACATCGTGCCCGGCTCATATCTGGCCAAAAAGGTAGTCGCCATGAGGCGCTGGGCAATGCGTAGGCAGGGGTGGACTATGGCCGAGGCCTTGGCCCTACTAGGGTCAAAGGCAGCGTGGTGGCCTGTGATCCGGGCCCAGAAGGCGCCGGCGTCGAAAGAAGGTGGGGGGATGTGGGTAGGGCCGTAACCGCGATCGGCTCCGGGGACGGCGGGCCATGAGAAAAATGCTCTCATCATATCGAGAGTGACCTGGCACTCTCGATCCATGAACCGGAATGAGCATCCATCATCGGTCCGGGCGATCGAACTCAAAACCTCAAGTGTCGGGCGGGTAAAAGTATCCGCCGACACTTGAAGGAAGTCGCGCCAACCCACGTTGTCGTACAACGTGAGTATCCTCTCAAGTACCCCCAGGCGTCCTAGGTCAGCGAGGTGTGCGAACCTGGAGGGTACGATCGAGCGCTGAGAGATACGCTCGAAGACGGCGCGGTGTGCGTCGTCTCGGAACGTAATCCCGAGCGGCCCGACCAGTGGGGCCGGTGGTGGTGGCCGTGGATCGGCAGGGAGAGGCTGTGCGGGCTGTGGGTGCGCTGCAGGCTGTGCGGGGTGTGCGGGGCCTGCAGGCTGTGCGGGGTGTACGGGGGAAGGAGGAGGAGACTCTTCCGCCTCGTGGGCGGGGCCGGCGTCATCCGACCTCTTCCGCTTAGCGGAAGGTCTCCTCGTCCGAGGCCGTGTCCGGGGCGGCATATCGGCCCCGAGCGCGCCGAAAAGTGAAAAAGCGCAGCGTGTGCAAAAAGAGTGGAAAGAGTGTACCAAGACACGCCGCGAGTGCTAAGCGGTGGAAGCGTGCGAAGTCTGCGCCTCCACGAAATCCAAAACAGCCCGTAGAAGCTCCCCTGAGCTCCCCTAAGCTCCAAAAAGCAACCTGCGCATGGAAAAGCGATATCAGCGAGTAATAATCAAAATGTATGGAGCAATAGGGGTATAACAGATAGATATGGGAATTGATTCGGGTTAGGGGTTCGATTGATACACGGATCCTCGAAAACTACGCAAAAAGAGAAGAAAATGGGCAAATCGAGCTATACCGGAGGCGATCGGAGACGAGGTCGCCGGCGGCGACTCGGGCGGGGCGCGGCGTCGGTCGGCCGGCGGTGGCTGGCCGAGCGGCGGCGCGCGCGGGGGCGTGGTCGGGCGAGTGAGGGTTGGGCGAAGGGGAATCGGGCGAGGGTAGGCGAAGGGGCGCGGGCGGATTTGGGAATTTAGATTTCGAAATCCGCGCCCCTTCGTCACTTATATAATAGAAAGTTATGACTCGGCCGAGTGACGTGGTCACTCGGCCGAGCGAGGCAATAGAAATTTTCTCCCCGATATCGCTTCGGCCGAGTGGCTTTGCCAGCCTCGACCGAGTGATGTAAGTCCATTCGGCCGAGTGACTCAAGCTACTCGGCAAGACTCGCCCTAGGAGGGTATCCGTTTTACTCGGCCGAGTGAATATATGTACTCGGCCGAGTAGCAGTTATATCGAAATCGAGAAAATAAACAGAGAGTTGGGTACAGCAGACTTCCCTCGTTCGTGAGCGGCTCGGCCGGACGAACTTCTGGACTCGGCCGAGTGACTAGTATACTCGGCCGAGTGAGCCTTGTATTCTGCTGTTTGTCTTTGTTTGGGCTCTAAACTCCGTCTTTCCCTCTCCAGTCGATTTCATGCTCCTCCTAAGCGTCGAACGCCTTCTTGGGGCGCTCCTCATCGTCTCGTTCATCCTCCTCATGATGATCTACCTATCTTCTCTCCTGTCAAGAAAAATAGGACCCGTTATCACAAAATTTTTGGTCGGGTGACTCGAAATACTAAAAATTTCTAAACGAAAATAAAGAAAAAGAGATAAAAAAATAAAGCAAAAACCGTCGGGTTGCCTCCCGACAAGCGCTCGTTTTAGGTCGTGAGCTCGACCCCCTATAGTTTTCAATCAATGCGGGATGTTTGGTGCATATGAGATGCACCCGTCAAACTTCCCGGGGAGCGCGCTTGGATTTGGACGTGGCGGTGTAGCGGTCTCCCTCGGAGGTCTCTTGTCCCGAATGGTGTTGGGGGGAGGCTCCCCCAAGCTAGCATTTGCCCCGGTCAACGGCTTAACCGGCTATGCCGATTTCCGTGCCGGCGGAGCTTTCTTTGGGGACTTTAATTTCGAGAGCTTGCAGAGCTCTCGAATCCTCGCGACATCAGCGTCGCCTTCATCTTCATCAGCGGAGAAGTCGGGGGAATCGTCTTCAATCTTTTCATCTCGGCCTAAATCCGGGCCTTCATCAAATTCTTCATCAAAAAGGGCACCAATTGAGTGAGGAATCGCCTCCTCTATCACCTCATCAAGGAGGTCCATGTAATCGAGTTCCTCGTGATAAGGCATATGCTTCATAGCCTTAGGAATGTGGAGCTCCACCTCAATGTTTCCGACGTTCAAGGTTAAGGTACCTTCGCGCACGTCGACAATGACTCCGGCGGTGGCGAGGAATGGGCGCCCAAGTATCAATGAGGTGTCTCCCTCCTCCTTAATGTCCATGATGACGAAGTCACATGGCAAGCATATTCCACCCGGGACTTGAAGTGGGATGTCTTCGGCAATCCCCACCGGCCTTGTTATCCGTCCATCGGCTAATTGAATGCGCATGTCGGTGGGTTTCAACTTTGTCCTGGTGTTAAGCTTTAAGAACATGGAGAGGGGCATGAGACTCACACTAGCCCCAAGATCGACCAACGCCTTTTGAAGAGGCACACCGCCCAAAGTGCAAGGAATCTGAAAACTCCCCGGATCTTTAAATTTTGCCGGCTCCTTTTCTCTCTTGGTGAACCAAGAGCCCTCCTCGGCTAGCATGATCTTCTCCTTCCTCTTTCTCCCCGAAATCAAGTCCTTCAAGAATTTGGCATATGTGGGGATCTCGATGATGGCGTCAAGGAAGGGAATATTTAGGCTAACTCCTCTTAGATACTCGAGGAATTTCGCTAGCCTTTTCTCCATTTTCGCTTTCGCTAGTCTTTGGGGGAATGGGACCGGTGGCATGAAGCGCCTCTCCTCAATTAATAGCTCCGCCCTAGATTTCTCCTTGTCTTGTGGCTCCTTCTCCTTTTCAATCTCGACTATCGGCTCAACCGGCTCCAAACTTTCCTCCACGGCCTCCTCAATAGGAATCATGGCGGGGGTGGTGTCCTTCCCGCCTCTAGTTGTGACGGCAACTACGGCGTTGATGTGGCCCGTGTTGACCCGTGGGTTTTGCTCCGGTTGCGCCGGTAATCTTTGAGTGTTCCGGTTGAGCAACGCTAATTGCTCCGAAATTTGAGCCACTACGGTATTGAGAGAATCTTGCCCCGCCTTCAAAGTAGCATTCACCTTATTTTGCTCGACCATGAACGCCTCCACTCTAGTTTCGAAATCGGATCGTTGTGGAGCTTGTGGAGGGTTTTGGTTTTGATTCCTCCACCCTTGATTGTATCCGGGAGGCCTATAAGGTGGGACTTGTTGCTTTGGTTGGAAGTTTTGTTGTGTAGGTCCCCTCGGCGGATAGTATTGTTGTTGGGGTGGTGGTGGTCGAGCTTGATTAGGCGGTTGTTGTGGCGGGTTCAAAGCTCCTTCATTGTTGGCGTAGGAGAATCCCGGGTGATTTCTTGCGGCCGGATTGGACCAATAACCTTGGTTCCCCGCAACATATTGCACTTGCTCCAAGGATCCTTCTCCTTGCTCTCCTCCCGAATACATGGCTTGAGATTGGTCTTGCCAATCACTCATTTGGCTTGCCGGCGCGGAGGTGGAAGGGCTTCCTTGGGGCTCCGTGATGAATTTCTCCAATCTCTCCACCACCTTGTGGAGAGAATCAAATTTGCTCGTAAGCTCCGCTACGGCCTTTGCCTCGTAGATGCTAGTCGGGTTTAAGGAGGACGTAGAGTGTCCTCGCTCATCGCCCCATTGTTGGTTATTAGAGGCCATCTCCTCAATTAGGGCCGTAGCTTCCTCGGGAGTCTTTGACAAGATTGCACCATTCGCCGCGGCATCAATAATTTGTTTGGTCCCCGGTTGGAGACCGTTGTAGAAGCTATGCACTAACTCCCAATCTTCTATACTGTGGTGCGGGCACTGGTGCTGCAAATCCTTAAATCGCTCCCAAGCTTCATAGAGCGTCTCATGTGGTCCTTGCTTGAAGGACATGAGAGCGCTCCGGATCTTCACCGTCTTGGATGGTGGATAGAATTTATCAATGAATGCATCCGCCAACCCGTCCCAAGAGGTGAAAACTCCGTCAGCTTGCGTCCTCAGCCAATAGAGTGCTTTGTCCTTTAGCGTGAAGGGGAAGAGGCGCAGTCTGATGGCATCGATCAGGACCCCCGGCATTTGGAAAGTGGCGCACTTCGACAAGAATGATTGGATGTGGTAGTGGGGGTTCTCGTGAGCGTTCCCATGAAATGGGTCTTGTTGCATCAAAACCACCAATCCCGTCTTTAGCTCGAAGTTCTTGTCGGCCGTCAACTCCGGCACGGCGATGGATGACGTAGTAGAAGAGGTTTTAGGCCGAAGCCTATCGCGAATAGAAATTATTCTCGCCATTCTCTCCGCCAATTCTTCGGGAGTTTCCCGGTTGGTCATAAACCGCCCTTCCGGATATTGTCTCCTTTCCGCTCTGAGTCTCCGCGCGGTACGTTCGATCTCGGGATCGAATAATAAGGCTTCGGGGTCCGCCGTAGATCTCGTGTACATGCACAGGGAAAACAGAGTTTCAAAGAGATGATTAGTACTGTGGAAGGGTTAGGTAAGAATAGCAAAGGAAATAATAATGGTAAAAGAAATAAAATAAAAAGAAAATAAAAGAAAGAAATAGCTAAGGTGAAAAAGAATCAAACGCAATCGCCTCCCCGGCAACGGCGCCAAAAACTTGATCGCGCCCCGGCGTACACGTCCCGAGGCGACGGTTGTAGTTTTACCGCAAGCGCACGGTATAGCGGCGAGCGGGTATCGAACACAGGGAGGACGAATGACCGTGCTTGCTCCTAATCAACCTGGCTATTTAGAGGGATAATTGCCTTGGGCGATCCTGTCACAATCGTCAGACAAAAGTGCGAAATATCAAATCAAATAGAGAACGCCTAGGGAATGGGGAATCCCCACTACTCACCGTATTTCACAAATGTGGTTCGCCGGTATCGAAATCGCTAGGATGAGAATTTGGATGAACTAGTTGCAACTAAATGTGGAACCAAGCTCACGCTCTCGCGCTGTTGCCGGTCTATAGCTATCCTAGGTTTGGGTCCAATCTCTTGCAAACCCTAGCCTAGAGAAGCTAGCATTAGGATCAACATCATCGTCCAATTGCGCACCGAGCCCAATCTCTTGCAAACTCGGTCCACAATCTAGATTAGGATAGTTCCTAACCGTCCAATCTCTTGCAAACGGGTATCGGCACGGAATTGCAACCGGAGATCCTAGCATCGGTCCAATCTCTTGCAAACCGATACTTCGAAAATCCGACTCCAACCCAATTCGGATTTCTAGGGCTTCCTATCGAATTGGGATCCAATCTCTTGCAAATCCCAATTGATGTGAATACCTAGCTATCCGTAGTAATTCGATCCCAATCTAATCCCTAATAACAATCCTAGCTCAATTTCTACCAATTCAACACAAATACGAAATTGGGCTTGTAGGGTTCATCCCCACGCCCCAAGACGTGGAGACTACTCACTAATCATAGCAATAGCACAATAATTAGCAATGAAATAGACAATGGAATTCATCACAACAATGATATAAACAATAAAAATAGAGTTTTTGGGGAAGAGAAGTGCAAACCAATGTAGATCTTCAATCAACCCAACAAAAATCCAAGTTTTTCTCTTCTCCAATCACAATTAATAAAGCTAAAAAGTAGACTCAAAAAGCTGCAAAAAATCTGAGAGGTGGCTCCCAAAACTAGGGTAAAAACAGAGCTTAAATAGCCCCAAAAATCGTCTAAAAATCCTGACCAAAATGCCCCTGCACAGCCTGTTTTCCGCAAATTTCGCTACAGGCTGCGCATCGCACTCGGCCGAGTGACAAAAGTCGCTCGGCCGAGTGAAAACCCTGTCAATTTTCCAGTAAGTCGGGGGCTTCAGGGGTCTTCAGTTCGGGGGCGGCTCGGCCGAGTGAGTTGACGTCACTCGGCCGATGGCTTCACTTCACTCGGGCGGACGGGATTTGCCACTCGGCCGAGTGGGTCTTCTGAAGCTCAGATGGCCGAAAAACAGTAACTTCGATCTTTTTGAGGGCCTTCGTCTGGGCGCCACTCGGGCGGACGTGGTATCGTCACTCGGCCGATGTGGTCTCCGTCGCTCGGCCGAGTACACATGGAAATCGTGTCTGAACGGGTCGGCCGAGCAGTGTCTCGCTGGTCGGCCGAGTGGCTCCTCCACTCGGCCGAGTGGGACACAAAAAATGCCCAAACTGGTCGTTTTGGCCTCCTCGTCGCTCCGGCGACGTCCATTCTTCTTCCGCTCCTCTCCAACAGCAAAATACCCCTCGGGGAGGTCGTCGGTGGCCGTCTATCGTGAGCGCATCTCATGATCACTCCAAATCGCGCCAAATCACCTGAAATGCGACAAAAACAACAAAGCGTGAAAAGCATCGCAATATCGTCGATATATCGTGAAAAACATGATTTGGGCGATCTAAATGGCATGCAAACATGCGGAAAAAGGTGTAAAATAAGGAGTGATCAATGGTCACTTTCCGACCGTACGAATTTTAGCACGTATCATATTCCGTATGCGTAATTTTCGTTTTTGATATTTATTATTGATCTCCGTAGCTCAGATGCACGACCGAACCCCGTATTCACGATCCTCTAGGAGGCGCGATCGTCTGGATTTTTGATTTGAAATTTTTGGATGCTAAAAGGTAAAGTGTAATAATCTTATTATTAATATTTTCTTTCCAAACTCTAACCAGACGTGACAACTATTAAGAAGTACCATCATTAAAGATGCTTACATTTAATGTTAATTGTTTTTTAACCAAACTGACTACTATTAAATCCTAGCACAAAGTCTGTGCGTATTTCTTTTATTAAGGAGGAAAAAACAAAAACAAAACAAAACTTTAATCAATTATTGTTAAGATCTAACTGCACTACCGGTGACCTCCCTTCCCCACGTCATCCCACAATTGAATCAACCCATACTAACGAAACTCGCGGGATTTACCCATGCAAAATCTCAACTGCTTAACCACGAGACCCAGCCCACGTACCCCTTCGATGAGCGCAAACCACAATTACCCCATAAAATCCTCAAGAAACCCAACTCCTATAATATTTTCAAACCTAAGGAGCCTACCTCTCTTTCAATGCCGCACGATTACCCTCATCCAAACCCAACAGCCCCGATCTGCACCCGCCCATGGCCTGCTCCCACTCCCCTCCCCCTCAGCCACGCCACGCCTCCAGTCTCAGATCTCCCGCTCCGCCTCATCCCCTCGTTTTCCCAGGCTCCGACGAGCCTCGCCGGCCGTCCACCCACCGACGACACCGCGAGCAACGCCACGGCTACTACCCCTTTGCTGCACGGTCGCTGCCCCGTCGAGAACCGCCTTCAAACACTCGACCCACCTGACCTTCCGTCGGTCACCACCTCACCTCCGACCGCTGGAAACTCCCAAAAGCCGCACCAGCTTCCACCCCAGTGAACACCAACCCAGGCGACCTCTGCCCAAGAACCCGACAGCAGTCCAAACCCATCGCCCTCCTCCTTGATCCAACATCCGAGCCACCTCGCCTTGCCCTCCAACGCCATCCTCCAACCCTTCTTCCTCACCTCCGACCCCGTAAGCACCCCCTACTCTTCCATCCGATCAGCCCACTTCCAAACCCGCAGGTTTCCTTCGAGAGCCTCAGTCCCGTTGACCCTCACCCCCACATCTCTGAACCCGCAGCCTCCTCTACGTTGTAGCTCCGACCGGCCATCGCGTCGCCATCGAGCCATCACTGCCTCCAATGACGAACAGTCGCCGCTATCTGCATGCATTAGTGATAACTTAAACGGTGAGTTTGATAATTTATTAGCTTGTCAGTTACATTATATTGTCTTACATTAATACTGTATAGGATAATAAGGGTATATATCATCATGTAAGTTAGTTTGTGCCTTTTGTTAGTTGTGCTAATAATTTCGTGAATTGGTTTTTGCAACAGTAACTCTATTTTACGAGTGGGTGTTATAACTGTGTATTAATAAGGTTACTAGTTGGTATAGTTAGGGGAAGATATCAGTAAGCTATATTGATCCTTAGTGTCTTGTCTTAAGCACTTGGGTTGGAGTAGGGTTGAGCGGTCGCATGGGGAGAGGGTCTGGCCGCCCTCAAACCGTAAGGCATGAACCCATCGAGTCACACATGTCTTGTCTTGTCTTGTCTTGTCCTGTCTAGCTTAGTCCTGTAGCCGGTAGCACACGCTACAGCTACTGCCTATCACGTTTTACTTTCTTGCACCGCTTTACTTTTTGCATAGTATAACTGTCATGTCGAAACAACAGCATGTTAATCAACCAGTAAAATGTTGCTCTTAAATTACCTTACTCTTGCAGTAGAGTCTCTCACCCTTTCTTGTAGACTTTACCTGACGTACAGTCCCTTTTCTCTTGGGTGATGTATGGTGTTGAGCCAGATTACGTGGACGAGCCAGACGTACCTGAGTACTTGGAGCCAGAGGGCGTTGACCCGGAGGACGTACCTGACGAGGACAAGACTTAGACGTTCCCCATCGTTGCGGACTTCCTGATGTTACTAATTTTTAGTTTGGTGAGTAGCACCACTCTACTTTTGTCTAGGTTTGGTGCTTTGCACCATTAGTTTCCTTTTCTGTAGTTACAGCCTTGCTTAGGCTTCTTTTTTGGACGTGTCGTATGCTGGATATTTTCTCTTTTATAAAATGAATGCATCCTTTCTTTCTGTACTTTTGTTGTTCTGAAATTTTATAAATGCAAGAACCTGTAATATTAAATGGTAACCCTACAGACGCTTATTAGGTCTGAGCCCCACGGCTCCGGCCTAAGCAGACCTTAGTCATGTTTTGCTTCTGTCGTTTTGGGAAGCAGGGCGTGACATCAACCAATATTGATTGGTATTATGTGTGGCATCAAAGGAAACCACATCTCCAAAAATTTTATAGTCCATTCTTGCAACACCATCCACCCAAAAACAACGAGTTAATCGCTTTTCATCATCAACCTCATAAACATAATAAAATGAAGGATTGACCTCTTGTTGCCATTCGAAATAATCTATCATCATCTGTGCATCATGCCCTCGCATCTCCTCCCGCAGATCTTTCATAATTTCTCACATCAGTTTCAATGCATCCAATTCTATTAAAACCTCCACTCACATTTTCAAAGAAAGCCATCTGTTTGTTTATTGGTATGTTCACCTCTTTGAACTGATTAATCAATCTTTTCTTCACGTCTGTTACCTCACGATTTCCTCTCAACAAATGTATTCTGCTTGGTGAAATAACACTATGATTATGTTCTTCGACAAACTTGTAAATTTCCCATTTGTGTCTTTCTTTCTCTAATTTCAATCGAATCAAAGCTTTACAATTTGTTCTCATTGTACCACTTCTTGTAATCTCTGATGACTTATTTTTAGAATCTCCTTCTTTAGAACATACAAAAGTCCTCCCAACTAGCTCCCTTTTCTTGTTGTAATTTGTTGTACTGTTACAGACGTCAAATCCTCCAGCCTTTCCATAATTCTTGTAAAAAATTCAGCTTCCTCAATTGTGTTAAAACACATTCCAATTTGTGGTTTTAGATGGTCATCAACGTTTGGCACAACCAAACTATCCACTTGTGTTGCAGGGATCAATATCTTGAGGGCATGCAACGTCATTTTCCATCCTGTCAAAAAAAAATTCATAAATAAATTGAAAGGTTAATTACATATTTCATGTCGATGAAAGGAGTAGTGGACATCAGAGTAAGAGAAGAGTTCATGTTGATATTGATGCAATCAACAAAGTTTCATGTAGCCAACAACCACTTGCAAACCAATACTGCATTTCTCATGTATGCACATTATCTTTGATCACTAGGATGAAATGGCTACATATGATCAAAACTCGTGTGCCAAGAAAAACAAGAGAGAGAGTAAATAAAAAAGTGGACAACATGACCAGTTGCAGATCAATATTAAAAACTACACAGCTAATTTCAATGCCTCGAACCTCTTCAAGATTTAAGTTTTCATGTATGATATCCTCAAATTTATACCAAGGATGATGAAATTATATTTGAAAAAAACATAATTTGTAAGGGAAGGAAAAGATGCTCTATTATAACTCCTAGCAATTGATATAGTTCCATTATTTATTATACCACAGTTAACATAGGGAACCCTGTTACAAAAATACTAGTTGAAAATTAGAAAACATACAACCTTAATAATCCACAAAACGTTTAGCCAATTAACAATCTATTATTCCATGAAGAATCATCAAGCAAAAAACATCACTCCATGAAAATTTACAGATTGAAAGAACATCATGAATCCTACCTAAGTTTTTACATATGCCCCCTAGTTTAAACATTTGCTGTTTAAACTAGTTATTCACATACTATTATAGTAGTTTAATAGCTATGATTATTACAACATGGCTACTCATATTATCTATGTATAAGATGATGTCATCGTTTACACAAGGATGCTTAAACACACTAATGCAATCCCTTGAATGGATTAACAATTGCTGAACACCGTTCTTATGCTGACTTTTACTTGCAACACTTCATATAATTTCAAATATTAATTCAATATTACTAAAAGCTTATGCAATTGTTCAGACCTTTAAACAGCAGTTGAAGAAGGTTCTAGAGTAAGTTTTCAGCTAATCTTCATATTAAGCATGTACAAGTTCAAGCAGAATAAGCACAAGATAAACAAACTAGCTGTGCCTGATAGAGGAGTATGATCACAATGATGCTCAGCTGAATTATTCGAATTTGGACAACAAGACCCGTTGCAGATCAATATTGAAAACTACAACAAATCAATTACCCTAAGCGGATAGGAGATGGTGCAGGCGGAGGAATAGGCGGGGCAGCCATCTCTCGTTGGTGGGTGAACGATAGGCGACAGGAGCCGATCCCGCGGTGGAGGAGGAACAAGATGGGAAGCAGCGGGTGGCGGGAGCCAATCTCTAAGGCAAACAACAGAGTAATTAATATCACTACAAGAATCAAATAAATTTAAAATGAATCGAGTTTTTCAAGAGCCAGAAATAGTTACCTCAGCGGTGAAGTGGGCGAGGCGATGGGGGCAAATAGGCGTAGTGGGCCAATCGGCAGGGGGGTTGGGGGCAAAGTAAGCGGAGCTGCGGTGGTGGGAGATGTGGGCGAAGCTGGGGGAGTGGGCAAGATGTGGTTGTTGCCGAATCCGCGACAGGGTCGGAGAACACTTGGTGGCGGAGGAACGAGAGGTGGCGGGAGGTAAGGAGAAGGGCAGAGAACACTCGATCTTTTCACAAAACAACAGCGGAGTCCACGATGAGGGCGGAGATCTCTCGCTGGCGGAGAAACTAGAGGAGAGGAGAAGGGCGGGAAGTTGAAGAGGTGAGGAGAGGAGAAGAACTGATCCCAAGGCATTTAACCCTTAAAAATTCTTTCGTTTCTCACCAAATGGGCCCCGCACGAAACAAAAACTGAGGGGAGGAGACTGGCTGGGACCCACACGAAATGAAAAATTCAATTCCCAGTGGTCAGATCTTCGAAGTTTCAATCCGACGGACGCGACAGCCTTTCGCACGCACTGTAGCAGTGCGAACATTTCGCAGCCGATAATTTTCATATATATATATACTAGTCATAACCCGTGCCCGCGGGCACGGTTCAATTAAGATTTTCTCCCGTGAAATCTTTATTCCCTAAAAAATTATTACCGTAGCCAAAATTTAAAAGAACAATAAATTAGCATAAAAATATTTAGCAGCACGGGAGCCTGCGGCACGGAACAACAAATTCGTCGCGTGCCTTCGACGCGAACAACAAATTAGTGTAAAAAATTGCGGGGGCGCCTTCGGCACGGGCGTCGAAACCTTCAGTTGGCATCGAATATTTTTCATCATTCAGATCATAAGAAACAGTTGCTTATTATTAATTAAATAAACCCTTAGATATTTTGATATATATATATAATCATTGTTATTTTAATTGATAGATGTAATATCTCATGCTACTAAGCTTCAAAAGGGATACAAATATATCAAATTGAGTATCCAAATGAGCCTACCATGGAAAACAAATCATTTACAAATTAAGAGACATTTTTGTATGAAAGAGTCTTCTTTTTCATTCAAATAAGAGGAGAGAACATACAAAGATACACATACATCATAAACACACACAATCACACAACCCCCTTTCTTTTTAAGTATGACATGATATTGCGTTATGATTAAGAGTCACATATGTGTAAATTTCTTACAAAAAAATATGGTAAGCTGCATTCAGATCCCATGTTCTATCGGGTACTTGTAACTAATTAGCCCTAATCTTTGACAGTGCACTCAAACCATCGGTGCATTAGCTCTTAAGACTGAATCTTGTAGTCAAATTTACAGGCTTTCTAGTGGGATTAATCATTGAGTCATAGATTTGTGTCACATGGGATTCATCAATGAGTTATAGATTTGTGTCACATCCTATTTCTGTACATTTTTTGTTAGACTGAGTTAATGCCCTGTTAGATTCTCAGTTATCCGAGTGTTAGTATCAAAGATTATCGGTTGTTCGTTAAAATACCTTATAGAATAGAAGATAAGTGTGCAATGTACCCACATACAAAAATATTAGCACATCACAATTGTAGGTTAAAATATATTTTTCTTTTGAAACATCCATGAGAATCCTACACGGAGCCCAGTTCATTTTCATCAAACATATGCATCCTAAATTTCAATATCTGAAGACTTTATTCGTAAGCGCATCCAAAAGAACAAATGCATTAACATTTACAATTAGTTATAGAACGTATAAGCATACAGAGAGCTAGTGGCTCATATCCTTGCATTTCAAATGATTTAATCCGACTTTTTGAGCATCTTACATTAGAACCTTGCTACAATGAACAAATCTTCTCATTTCTGTAGTCATGTGAATGCAACATGGCTTCTTGCCCCTTCTTATTCTTTTCTGTATCCTCTTCCTTTCTTTGTGTTGTTCTTAATACTACATTCATTCTCATTTTTCGGTGTGTCTCTCTCTGTTGTCCTTATTGTCAGCTTCCTCCTCATTGCTGGTGTTATCTTCCTCGACATTGCCAGTATCTGCACATCTATCTGATTCTGAATTAGGGGAATAGCATGTGCATAGACAAATAACACAATCAAGTGAAAGTTGAAAAAATAAATGACAATAGTTGAAGTATGGTAATTGTTGGGTCAGTGCTCACCACTCTACCAAGGATAACAATTACAGGAATTGTCAGAAGCCATCGCACTTCTCCCAAACCAGAGACTGCCAATGCATATAAAGACTTGATACACATGGTTCGTGCACCTTTCTAGCAAGATAATGCATGTAGGTAGCAGCTTTTGCCCAGCAACCACTTAGGAAAACACCTATTAAAGGCATTGTGTGGAAACTCAGTTAACAACTTAATATTTTAAACTGTTAGAATTTTTTAATGGCATGTTTTAAATGGCAATTTCAAATATTTTTAACAATGCCACTGAGAACAAAGATATAACAGACATTTTCAGCATTCAGTTTTGCAAATAAAGCTTTAAGCTGATATAACATACATTAGTTTTATTTGTCATTGTTAAACTACAAACTTGGACCTCCCATCTATTGAAAAAAAAGGTACCAGCATGTGAAATCCAGTAGCATTATTTCACATGTTGTTATCCATGTAGCATTGTTTGAAATTGGCATGTGAAATCCAGTTTTTATAACAGAGTTTCACAGATTTTTCGATAACATGTGAAATTGGCATTGTTATCAAAAAATTAGGTTATAATATTGTTAAATGGCATTGTTTGAAAACTCAGTTAACAACTTAATATGCTAAACTATTAAAATTTTTAAATGGCATGTTTTTAAATGCCAATTTCACATGTTTTTAACGATGCCACTGAGAACAAAGATTTTGAGTTTTAACAATACCTAATATTCTAAATCTATGTAGCATTGCTTATAATATTGTAACCTAAGTTCTTGATACACAATCATTGTTATCAAAAAATATGTGAAATTGGCACGGGTTATGAGCAATATGTACCTTTTTTGCTCTGGAAATAGGGGATCTTCAGTTTCTTTTCCTCGCACCTTCGTTTGCTCGTTAAAATCTGTGAAACATATGTAGAATACAAAAGTTGTTGGTAGTAAAAGTAAGAGTGGCGTAAAGAGAAGAGAACCAATAACATGTTTCTCCACAACATAGTCATAGCTATCCAACCTTTGCCTAAGAGGATTCCCTTTATCCCCAGGCCATCAAATGAGAGGTTCAATTTGCTGAACCGTAGGATGCCATTGCATTTCAAAAAGTAATCAAGTATTTCCTTGCAAGAGAACATAATCGGTCAAACTACAACACCAGGAACTTGATGAACTCATAATCAATGCAAGCATATGAATTAATTCAAATGTTGCATGGATGAAAATTTTACCATTCAACATGAAGAGGCAGAAGTTGAAACTGGCTGTGCTAATAATACAGCATAGACTGTGTTGTGATTAAATTTCACTTTATCAATTAAAAGATGATGCAATACAAAGAATAGAATTAATCTAGCTTCTTCATCAAGCTAATGTAATCCCAGCTTGTTAATCTGCATATTTCGGATAACACCTTCCAAGTCATATATATTTTTACAAACCAATACCATGTGGATGATTGTCATACCTATGTTTCTAGTATACATACATATATCTATGATTCTAAATATTGATGCAACTAACTGAAATCGTTTTTCAACGTCGTGTTTCATAGTTATTTCAAGAACTTCTTTGAATTAATTTATTAGCTTAACAATAGTGATATTCACATGAATGAAAATTCACATGCATGTGAATGATCGAAAGCTAGTGCCACAATATTTGTAACTACATAGTTTGTAATATTAAGGTTGTCTAAACACATGCACCACATTGTCATCGTGATGCAAAAGAAATGTTCAAGATAAAATTTTGATAAATGCCCAATTTCCCAGCGATGCTCACCTCCCAGAAATCTTCACCGATAAAATTAATGTAATTTCAGAGTTCTGATAAAAATCATAAAGATATTAGGATAGAATATTCTCTACATATTGTACAACACAAAGATCATTGAATATCCATGTACTTTTTCCTCCATCTTTAATGACATTGTTAGTTAAAGCTCATACTATATGCTGAGTATTTTTATCATTATTCTAGAGTGTTCTATGCAAATGGCACACTGTGAGCAGACTTTGAGATCAAACTGGGAAACAAATATCCATACTCACTTTGAGCAAGGAGGCCCATCGATTTCTGCTTCTTGCTGTAGGCGTGATGCATCGATCATCCTGATTCCAAGAACCTCGAAGAAGAAGAGACTTCTATGCAAATGACGCACTATGAGTGTAATTTGAGATCAAACTGGGAAATAGAGATCCATACATATTGTAAACATCAAGGCCATATTGAGATCAAACTGCCAAAAAATAGCCAAAAAATAGCATAAAGAATGAGTTATGATGCACAGGAACACATAAAGAATGAGTTATGATACTGCCAAAAAATAGCATACATAGGATTTGAATGGGTTTCTTTACGTGAAAAAAACACATACACGTAAAGAATGGTTTCTTGACGTGAACGGGATTTGAATGAACATTTGATACTGCCAAAAAATCAAATAGTTCCCTTTTGGTTTAACATTTGATTTCAAAAAAATTTTATTTTGACTACACACATTGCGACAGAACACTAAACCAAACAAAACCTATAAAGGAAACAAAGATTATTGCATCCAGATTTTTGATGTAAAAATGTCAATGTGATGCCCACAAAAAGCATACATAGGATTAAGATTTTTTGAGACCAAAATTAGTTCAGCACAACAATTTAGTTTTTTAGCATCCATTCAGTTTTAGTTTTTTGCATCAGTTCAGTTTTAGTTTTTGATGTTTGCATATGAACACTAAAATTGAACTGATTTCTGCATTCAGTTTTTTGCAGAAACAGAATGTTAAATTGAACTGAATGCAGTTTTATTGAAAGGATTTAGTGAATGTAATTAGTTCAGTTTTGCAGAAAACTAAACACATTCACTAAAACAAAAATTGAACTGATTTAGTGAATGTTATCAGTTCAGTTTTAGTTTTAGTTTTTGTGAATGTTAAATTGAACTGATTTCTGCATTCAGTTTTAATTTTAGTTTATGACACACAAAAAGGACCAAAATTTAGTTCAGTTGTAGTTTTAACAATTTTAGTTTTTTTGTATCCATTCAATTTTAATTTTTTTACATCAGTTCAAGATGATATGGGTGTTCATATCAGTGTTAATTTTTTTGATTATTTTTGCATTTGTTATCAATTCATATCAGTTTCAAAGTACAGAAGAAATATGAGCATGTAAGACCTTTTTTTGTCTCATAAACACCCAGCAAAAAATCAAAAAAAAAAACCAAATACTGACTAAATTTTGCTCACTTTCAATAAATCCCTTTAGAACAAATCAGTTTCAGTTCATATCACTTTCAGACAACATTAACAAATCATCCTAAAAATTTAACAAATCCCTTTAGAACTTTAAAAAAACCAAACACTAAGTTTCACTGAAGATTAACATTAACAAATCCCTTTAGAACAAATCACTTTCAACAAATCCCTTTAGAACAAATACCTTTCAGTTCATATCACTTTCAGCCAACTTATGTGTGTGTGTGTGTGTGTGTGGGGAGAATGGTGTTTTTTGTTTCAAAGAAACAAATTGGCAAACACATGTGGGGTGACACAAAAAAATGAAGAACCAAAAAAAAATTGAAGACCATAAAATGACATAAAAAAGAGGTTTAGAGTTAGAAGCTCTCACCGAGGGTTGAGGTTGAGGTTGCTCTGCTACAGAAATGGTTGCTCACGTGAATCAAATTGCAGACTGGAATCAAAGTTTTAAGCAATGACATGCTTCTGAAAATCACATGAAGCACCCCCTTAAGCAAACATAGAGTTTAGAGGTAGAGTTAAGCTTGCTCACTGTTGAGGTTGCTCAGATGAAGCTCTCACTGTCGAGAGGTTGCTCTCAAGCTCTCACCTACTGAATGGTTGATGTGGGGGGAAAAATCTGACTTTCAATGTTAATTGCTTAGAATTCAATATTAATTACAGAAACATAACTTATAAATTCATTATTAATTACTTAGAAAGCAACAAAAAATGGAATAATTACCTGACTTCCAAAGCAATGCCGTTGGCCTGACATACAACCCATGTAAGTTAGGCAAAGGCATAAATTAAACTTAAAAAGCAACACAAAAATTATAAAAGTAAAACCAAAACTGAAATTGGCCCATCTTTGGTCATCAAGTCCACAAAATTGGCATTTTTGCATGTAATAGGCCAAATATTAAAGAAACAATACAATGATAAGAACTAAAGGCAGTCTTATGATGTACGATATTTGCTTAACGAAAAATAAAGAAGTAAAGAAGGGAAAAGAAATGCAGATCAACTGCTGGGCCATCCCCAAAACAAAAGAAATGCAGATCACATGGAATTTGATCCCAAAAAATGCATATCAAAGTTTATTTTTTTTGTTTTGTTATTTTTTTAAAAAATATTTTTTACATGATATTTGTAGCATTCTGCTATGCCAAAGAGCAGTCTTCACAGCAAATTCTCCTTGCATATATGAAATACTGTTCTTCCAACATAAAATTGGGAACCATAAGGGTTCCTTTAAATTGACTCTAAAGAAGTAGCATGAGGTTACATCATTATTAAGTCAATAGCATTTTTTTCATGAGCAGTTCTATTTATTAAGCCAGACCTAAGTTCGGAGGATGCCAAACCTTGAAGTGAACATTGGTTGGTGGACTTTCCAAATGGATTACTCTTCAACTAATCTTCTTCCTGATTTCTACCGAATCCTGAAAATGACACAAAGTGGAGAAACATTTTTATAATGGGAAATTCTTTGCAAGATGTTTTATTTGGAAGACATCACAATATTAACATTTTGCAGATGTTTCATTTGTGCTCACTATTCTTGATAATCAAAAAGTGCCACCACATTTAAACAAAAGCCAAAAAACTGAAAACTCAATGTACCTGAGAGACGGAAAACAGCAATGTGGAGGTTTCTTCTCTAAAGTTTTTTCCCTCTCCATGTAATAGCTCAAAACTCAGAAGCTTTTTTTCTCGTAAGCTCAAAGCAACCCATGGTAAAACAACAGTCCTTGACCGGAGTGCAACGACCCCGACCCAAAATGCCTTATATCCATGGTAAAAGAACAATCCAAAAGGGTAGATATGATCTCTTCATCAATGTCTCTTCCCTTCCAGTATTGCAAGCTCTCTGTAAACAAACAGAATCTCACTAAAACACAAACCGATTGCAAGCTAGAGTTAAGGTGGTCAAATAGGAGCATTATTGATTCTACTTGCAACCCCAAATCTCACTAAATTACAAACCAAAGTTTTTATTCAACTCAGCAAATCGGATCTCCTTCTTGAAGACTTCCTACTTCAAGGGTATGTGCATTAGGACAATACTAAAATTGTGTCGTCTTAACAATCATAACATCAATTAAAACAATTATACACACCGGTCACTAAACAAACATGAACCGTAGTATCTGTTGATATTATGAAATATGAGTTACCTTCTATTATCTTTTTCCGTGGATTTTATTATGTGATTCACGGAAGTTGTAGCTTTGTCCGCGTCGGGTAGGGTTTCGTTTGGAAGTTCACGTATCACAGAGCAAGCATGAATTTTGGCATCGAGAATCTCATATGAAGTATCTTTAGATTCATGTACTTCAGATGCCAGGTTTACAGATCTCCTTCTTGAATACTTTCTGCTTCAGAATCCAAATGAATTAGACAATTATACACTGTTGGTGGTTCGATAACAATAAGATAAACAGACTGACATACCTAATGGCATCAGTTTCCCTTGTTTTCGCTTGATGGGTCATGGCAGCTACATCACCAAAGTTAATGATAAGATAACATCAAAATTGATTAGATGAGATTAAATTTTTGTTCAAACTTCAAAGTTTACCTCTAACTCGTTACAGAGCTTCTGTTTTTTATTGTTATCGTTTTTCTTTTTCTTCTTAGTCTTCAATGTCTTCTACTTGATTGAACTAAATAATTCAAAATGAAAGATCAAAGTTTAAGACAGGATAAGATCAAAATATCAAACAATAAACAAAAGAAATTATTAGTTCCTACCGGTAACCTAAATTTTAATTTAACAACCAACATTGTGTTTTGTAGCATAGTAGCAAGGGCGAGTGTGTTGATTTTAACATAATTCACAAAAAAATTCCCAAGCAATATAAACTAAACAAACAAACGTTAATATATAGATTAAATGCAGCTCAAATCTTAATATCATTCATGTATAAAATGTAGTTCCTTTGAGATCACTAAGTTATTTGGTTAAAAGGTGCGAAATGGAACATTTACCTAATTAATAGTTCTATAAACAAAACCAAAAACCAAAAAATGATAGTTTTAATAACAACAATAGCTACTACAGAAATTTGAAAATGCAAACTACAGATTAATTTGATAGAAGTAGAAAGCAATTCAAAATGTTAGAGTCCTAATAAAGAATTTCCGATTGTTATTATGTGACTACTTTTCAAGTGACTTTGTAGGTTCCTATATTTTCTTTGTCAATTTCTAATCTCAGGTAAATAATAGTTATCATATGTCGTATTGCCAAAGGCTTATCTGTCTAAAGCTATTCAGCACACATATACCATCTTTGTTACATTCCAGGCAAGTTCTTTGTTGGAGTCTAGTAATAGAATCCAATACACTGTGCATATTGAAAAAAATTTAGTTTATAGGAATAGAATTGTTGCACTTGTGTTAACATTTCTTCAAAATAAATGTATAGACATCTTTAGTTTATAGCAATTTGATGTCCAGAATTTGATGAAACCCAAAATTTGATGAATTTGAACATTTCAACTTGCAATTCAAAATAAACCACAGTGAAACTTAATTGTGTTGATATTTTGGAGGAAAACGTCAAGGTCTTAAACTCGAAAACCCCTGTACTTTATCAAAGAATAATTGAAAAGTACATGACACATGCTAGATCCTAAACAAAATTGGAAAGGAACAGAGTATCAAACTATTACATAACTAATTTGCAATTGAAGTCAAAAAAATTGTTTAGTTTTTATTTCCTTTTTGTCCAATGTTTAGCAATGTTTAGCAGGGTTTGACTGATTGTAAGTTTCAAATATAATGTAAAGGTAATTAGAATTATGTGATTCACAGTTAAAATTATATAATAAAAGCTGCAGCTTCACAGTTAAAATTTAGTTCCAATGTTTAATTCTAATTACACTGTGATCCAATCAAGTTAAAATTTAGTTCCAACCCGTGCCCAAGCAAGTTAAAAGTCACAGTGTAATTAGAATTACGTGAATCACATAATATAATGTAAAGCTGTAGCAATTCCTCAAAAGATTCACATAAATCGTCAAAACAAATCATAAACCCAAATTCGAGGATATTGAGGAAGGATCTCTCACCATGGAATCAACCTATCGAACTATGCATAGAAGATCTCCTGAGATGTTTTTTCTGAAAAAAATGAATGAAGATCCTGAGACACGAAAAAAAACAGAAAATCACCCAAAACTGAAATGTTTTAAGCCTAAATTTGATAGAAACATAAAACCTTCGAGGTTCATAGATGTTTTATGCCTAAAATATCATGCAATTTATGTTTATTATCAGTAACAAAATCAACCAACAGTGAGATGTAAGATTAATAAGTATTGGACCAACAGAAAAAATATTAAAGTATTTTTTGAGAAGAGTATAGCAAGTTTAGCAGTTTAAAAAGGTTTTATCAAGACTTTGGCAATGCACGTATTTTGCTAGTCTTAAACAGAGTTCCTTTTGCAGATGTCTATTTTCCTTTTTCCTTTTCCTTTTAAGCAGTTTGTTGCATACTTACTTTTAACCACAAAACTAAGTAAATATGATCAATAATTTCAAGTATTTAAACATGGTTGTATTTAATAATCATGTACGTAAGAAAGTATTATATCATGTAAAGGATTTTCATGTAATATGATAGGAAAACTATGATCAAATTAAAATTGGAAAACTTTGCAGTGAAGGAGGTACAGGTGAAAAATATTGGTAGCGTGTGAAAAAGACTGTGCATGTGAAAAAAATTTCCCCCAAATTCCATGATATTAGCGACATTAATCTTGTGCAATTTCCCAAATTTTTACTAAAATCTTGAAGAAGAAACATGTATAAATTTTTTTAAAAATTTTGGGATACCTTGACTACAATGGAACCAGCGAGAGCATCGAGATCATGGAATTGGTCCTGACCTAATTGGTCCTCCAATTGAGCACCCTCGGATCCTCAAGCATGCTGGCCTCCTCAGCGGTCTTGTGCTTGGTCGGAGTTTGCCGGAGAAGAGAGGGGTATGATGAGGAGGACAGGGATGAGGGGAGGAGGAAGCGGCGGTGGATGTGGCGAAGGGGAGGGCGATGAGCAGGTGGCGGAGGGAGAGGACTGGCAGACGACAAAGAGGTTGAGGGCGGTGGTGGGGAGCTCAGGGGAGAGGGGTGGCCGTGGGCTGAGCCGCTGCGTAGGGGGGCCGGGGGTGGGGGTCTAGGTCATGGCACGGGAGAGGGTTTGGCTGAGATTTTTTACGGTGGGGAGAGAGAGCGCGCCCACACTTCTTCCCCAAAAATTTTGTTTCCCCCCAAAAATTTTGTTTCCCCCCCAAAAATTCAAACTCAATTTCTCTTAACTTATCCAATTTCTCTTATCTTATCCAATTTCTCTTATCTTATCCAATTTCTCTTAACAACATCCCTCATATATACCCAATTTCTCATCTCTTATCAAAAACTCTTATCCAAAAACCCATGATAACATCCCTGTTTTATAATATAGATATCTCTTATCAAATTTCTCTTGTCCAATATCTCTTATCCAATTTCTCTTGATAACATCTCTCTTTTATAATATAGATATCTCTTATCCAATTTCTCTTGTCCAATTTCTCTTGATAACATCCCTCTTTTATAATATATATATATATATATATATATATATATATATATATATATATATATATATATATATATATATATATATATGAGGGAAATGTGCCTAAGAATGACCTCAGGTAGAGATACCTGAGCACACCCCCGCTGTTCGGGGTTTGTGAGTGTTTTTTTTGAAATTTTTTTTTGCAGTAGGTAGATATACTTGTTATGTAGCTCCCCACAAAATTTCAGCTCGATCCGACACCGTTTGAGCCTCCGTTCATCGATTTCAAAAACGTTGCGCAAAACTGTCCAGAATTTGGACAGTTTTGCGCAACGTTTTTGAAATCGATGAACGGAGGCTCAAACGGTGTCGGATCGAGCTGAAATTTTGTGGGGAGCTACATAACAAGTATATCTACCTACTGCAAAAAAAAATTTCAAAAAAAAATACTCACAAACCCCGAACAGCGGGGGTGTGCTCAGGTATCTCTACCCGAGGTCATTCTTAGGTACATTTTTTGCTATATATATATATATATATATATATATATATATATATATGCAAAAAATGTACCTAAGAACGTGCGCAGGTAGAATTACCTGCGCACGCCCCCTCTGTTCGGTGTTTGTAAGTTTTTTTTTGAATTTTTTTTTTGCAGTAGCTAGATATACTTGTTATGAAGCTCCCCACAAAATTTCAGGTCAATCCGACACCGTTTGAGCCTCCGTTCATCGATTTCAAAAACGTTGCGCAAAACTGTCCAAATTCTGGACAGTTTTGCGCAACGTTTTTGAAATCGATGAACGGAGGCTCAAACGGTGTCGGATTGACCTGAAATTTTGTGGGGAGCTTCATAACAAGTATATCTAGCTACTGAAAAAAAAATTTTCAAAAAAAAATATTTCAAAACCCCGAACAGAGGGGGCGTGCGCAGGTAATTCTACCTGCGCACGTTCTCAGGCACATTTGCCCCTATATATATATATATATAAATTTTCTACACATGCAACATCTTTCATCACTTAGATTTAAGAAAGCTTCTATATAATTTTTTTTCTAGCCACGATTTCGTTGTACCATATTTTATGGTCATCACAAATTTCTTATTCTATTTTTTATTTGTTAGTATGAAAAGATAACGAGAAGGGAAAGTGGGACGATAATGAAAGCCGATAATCTAATTATTAAAAATAAAATTTATTTTCAAATTTTTTTGGAGCAACTTCATGATCATTTGGGACAAAATTACACGTTGTGAAAAATAAAACTTGACATGATATCCATCATTTAAAAATCACTTCTTAGTTGAGCATCACAAAAAAACAACGAAATAGTTGAATCAACAATAAAGGAGGGATGTTTTTTGAATGTGTTTGTTGATTAGGACAAAGAGATGAATAGAAATACAGTTAAGATTTAAACTTAAGGAATCAACAGGCACGACGAGTGTTCATGATAATTTAGGAAAGAGAATTGCTATCTACACCTCAAAATAAGGTGCATAGATGTGACTATTAACTAAAATGAAAAAAACCGTAAAATATGTCACATCTGTTGTGAAGGGAAATATAGAGTAATAGGTGTAAGGGGTTAAGAGCCCCCCTACCCTCATATTTATAGCTTTCAATGATGGGCCGGATACCCAATGGGCCTCATGGGCCTATTCCTAACACTTCCCCTTATCCAACCAACATTGAATAAGAGGTGGATTCTTCAGGATATGAGTTAGGATAACTGCCTTGTTAAGTAAAGAACAGTTAATCCATAATTTCCCATGTTTTAGGGATGTTCTAGGGGTGGATACTTCAGGATCCAGAGTCAAGGAGGTTGCCTCGTCAAAACCTTGACTACGGAAAACTTTGTGGGAAAAAACCAGTAGCCAAGGAAAAAGAGTACAACTCTGCAGTTGACTCCCCATCATCTGACCAAGCTTCAGGCTTGCAGATTTCCTATGAATCTATACATCAGTCTCCTATGTATCTATGTGTTCATAGTCCTCTCATCCTGACCCAGTTTACATTTCTTCACTCTCCTCATCCCAATCCCATATACAAGTTTCTCAAAGATACTAGTAGGCAGGGATTTGGTAAGCAAATCCGCCAAGTTATTACATGATTGGATCTTTTATACCTCAATCTGCTTTTGCTTTTGAAGGTCGTGCGTCCAAAAGAACTGGGGGGAGATATGCTTCGTCTTGTCGCCTTTGGTGTAGCCGTCCTGTAGCTGTGCTATACATGCTGCATTGTCTTCATGGAGTGGAGTAGGCGCAAGGACGTCGGTTAACAGGCCGGTGGAGGTGAGAATGTGCTGGATCACAGAGCGTAGCCAGAAACTCTCCTTGCTTGCTTCATGGTCGCTAGAAGTTCTGAGTGAGTGGATGAGACGGTTGTCATGGTCTGCTTTATAGATCTCCAGGATATGGCAGTGCCGCCATAGGTAAACATGTATCCAGTCTAAGACTTCTCTGTATGAGGATCGGACCTGTAACATGCATCATCATAACCAACTAAACCAGTTGATGCCCCTTTCCTGTAGAATAGACCTAAGTCTATGGACCATTGGAGGTAGCGCAGAAGATGCTTAACTCCGGCCCAGTGCCGCTGTGTAGGTGCAGCAATATATCTGGCTAGTAAGTTGACTGCAAATGCTATATCAGGGCGAGTTCAGTTAGCCAGGTAAAGGAGTGCACTGATAGCACTTAGATAAGGCACTTCAGGGCCTAATACTTCATCCCCCTCTTCCAGTGGCTGGAAGGGGTCTTTATGCACATCCAATGATCTGACTGCTATTGGGGTGCTGAGGGGGTGTCACTTTTCCATTTGGAACTTTTTCAACAAGTTTAATGTGTAAGTTGACTGATGTAACAGGATCCCATCGTTAAGATGCTCTATTTGAAGACCTAAACAGAATTTTGACTTTCCGAGGTCTTTCATCTCGGAAGTTTCTGTCAAGCTTCTAGAAATCTCGGCGATGTCTTCAGGAGATCCGATGAGGTTCAAGTCGTCCACATAGACGGCTATAATGACAAATCCTGTTGCCTTTGCTCTTATAAAGATGCAAGGACAGACTGGGTCATTTGTAAATCCTTGTTTTGCAAGAAAGTCGCTCAGTCTGTTATACCACATCCTTCCAGATTGTTTTAGACCATACAATGATCTTTGCAGTTTCACTGAGTAGATGTCATGTTGTCTCTCTTTTAGTGCTGCAGGCAAGGAATAACTGTCAGGCAATCTCATATAGATGTCTCGGTCTAAGTTGATATATAGGTATGCAGTCACGACGTCCATAAGCTGCATATCTAAACCCTCTTGGGCTGTTAAGCCAACGAGGAATCGGAAGGTGATCGCGTCCATGACCGGGGAGTATGTGGCTTCAAAATCCACCCCTGGACGTTGGGTAAAACCCTGTGCTACAAGCCTTGCTTTGTAGCGAACGATCTCATTTTGTTCATTTCGTTTTCTAACAAATACCCATTTATAACCCACATGTTTTACACCTTTTGGTGTCTGGACTATAGGTCCGAAGACCTTGCGTTTTGTGAGTGAATCCAACTCCACTCCTATTGCCGCTTTCCACTTTGGCCAATCATCTCTGCTTTGACATTCTGTCAGAGAGCGTGGTTCAATATCATCGTCGCAGTATGCGACATTGATGGCAATATTACACGCAAATGTGTCATCTATGGTTGTGCTCGTTCTGTCCCAATACTCCCCAGTTCGTACATAGTGTATCGAAACTTCATTTTCTCCTGGTTTTTCCTCTGTTTGAGAGTTTGGGAGAGATGGGGTAGCAGGGTAGTATCCTGTGGTGGTATTGTTTTACCATGGCCAAGGGTCCTACTCTTTCGAGGGACTTGGTCCTTGTATACAGGTGGTTGTCCTCTCTTTTTAAGAGGTCCAACCATTTCTGCTGCAGGCGGATTGCATCCATGTTGCAGTATATCAATCCTAGCTGGAGTGTTAGCAGCAGGAACGTGTGATCTGACAATCTTCTGATTGTCAGTAAATTTGTCCGGTAAAAGATGGACAGTGTTTTGGATATGGAGAATCTTCAGGACCTCCTCCTCGCACTGGCTTGGGGTCGGATCAAAGTGACATAGTGTCTTTGTATCCCAAGTGATACAGTCTGAAGCTTCGGGCTTCTTTGTTTGTGAGCCTAGTCTTGGGAATGATGTTTCATCAAATTCACAGTCTTCTAGACGTGCCTTGAAAATGTCTCCCGTAAGGGGTTCTAGGAATCTTATTATGGATGGGGTGTCAAACCCAACTTAAATGCCCAGGCGACGTTGTGGACCCATCTTTGTCCTTTGTGGTAGTGCTATGGGGACGTATACTGCACAACCAAATATTCTCAAGTGTGAAACAATTGGTGGGGCTCCAAGTGCTAATTGCATTGGAGAAGATGACTGACCTCCAGAAGGTCTTAATTTTATTAAAGATGCAGCATGCAAAATTGCATGGCCCCATGCATTCACTGGCAGCTGGGATTGAAGTAATAATGGACGAGCTATCCATTGCAGTCTCTTAATTAAAGATTCTGCTAACCCGTTTTGGGTGTGAACATGCGCTACAGGATGTTCGACTTCAATTCCATGTGCTTGGCAATAGTCTAGGAAGACTTGTGATGTAAACTCCCCCGCATTGTCCAGACGAAGTTTCTTTATCTGGTAGTCAGGGAAGTGGGCCCGCAACCTGATTATCTGAGCTAAAAGCTTAGACAGTGCTAGGTTACGGGTGGACAGTAGACACACATGTGACCACTTAGTAGATGCGTCTATCAGAACCATAAAGTACCTGAACGGACCACTTGATGGGTGTATAGGCCCACAAATGTCTCCGTGGATTCTTTCCAGAAAGCTTGGAGACTCCAGGTCCACTTTCAGTGGAGAGGGTCTCGTAATTAGTTTACCCTTGTAACAGGGTGGACATGGGAATTTACCTTTTTGAAGAATCTTCAGGTTCTTCAAATCTATACCCCTTGAACTTTTTATGACGCGGTACATCATAACAGATCCAGGGTGTCCCAGTCTACTATGCCAGAGTTGGAATTCTGGTGTTTAGGGGCACTGCAGGTGCTCCGCCATTAATGTTTCTGGAGTTTGAATATTTGTTTGGTAGAGTCCCGAGGGGAGTCCCTTGAAACGTTCCACAATGGGTTTTGAACCATTTGTAAGAGACGTTACAAGCAAGTGTTCCCTTTCATTTTCCTCGACCGTCTCTAAGTGATACCCGTTTAAACGGATATCTTTAAAGCTTAGGAGGTTTCGGATAGATTTAGGGGAGTATAACGCATTTCTAAGTGTGATTGGTGTGTTACCGGGGAGCAATATGATTGCTTCCCTTGATCCTTCGATTATATTAGCTGGTCCTGAGATTGTTCTAGTGGACCTGAGTAGCTACCTATGCTCATAAAGTAGTCTATGTTTTGAAGGATCGAGTGCGTCGATGCACTGTCCACAAGGCAAATTGATTCCATATCTATATTAAGAAAGACATTTAAGTAGTAAATAATATGGAAAGAAGAAATCTACTTCCATTTATGATGCTGAAAAATGTTCTACATGGAATGAAAACTAGATACGATGCATAAAAAAGGAAGATACATTGCTAGCAGATAAAAATTGTTTATATGGTCCATAACTAAAGAGTGTCGTCTCCCATAAAATCTTCTGGAGTCCATGTGGTCTCTTGCAACGATGCGCTCTCTATCAGGTTTGTCTCAGCGCGAGGCTTGAGACTTGCCTGGTAGAGGTCCTGTAGGTGTTTCTAGGTGCGGCAGATTCTGGACCAGTGGCCCGTCATTCCGCATTTGGAGCACTTATCCTACCAGTCTTTCTTGGGAGTACCACCTTTGGACGTCCACTTCTGCTTCTTTTCCACAAACTTCTGGTTCTGAGGAGGAGCTTGAGGAGTGGCCTTCTTCCACTTATTTTGTTCTTTTCATTTCTGGAATTTAGCCTTCTTGTCCATCTTCTTCTTCTGGGAAGACTGGAAGTGTGCCTTTGCAGGAGGTGTCAGTGGGGCGGAGCCAGGAGGGCGCATGTTGTGAGTGGCAACCAACAAATCTCTATTCTGTTCAGCCATTAGTAGAAATGAAAGCAGATCAAAGTACTTCGTGAACTTCCTCTCATGGTACTGTTGCATGAGGATCATGTCCTTCTCGTGGAAAGACGTGAACGTCTTTTCAGCAACATTTTCTCAGTCACAATCGCACCACACAACTTCAGGCGTGAAGTGATACGCAAAAGTGCTGAGTTGTACTCCGCTACGGATTTGTAATCATGTATGCAGAGGTGAGTCCACTCGTACTGTGCATGGGGGAGTATGACATCCCTTTGATGCATGTACCTCTCCTCACTGTACGTCCCACAGTTCGTAAGGATCCTCTACAGTGAGATACTCGTCCTTCAGGGTCGAGTCTAAATGTTTCCTGATATAGATAATGGCTTTCGCCTTTAGTATATCGGAAACTTCTTCTGTCTGAGGTGCTTCTTTAGAAGCGTCCTTTTCAGCTGTGGTAGTACTTGTTGTTGCCTTCTCAGTGGGTGTCAGACTGAACCCATGAGATCGCAGATGGAACTTCAGGTCCAACTGCCAACTCAAGTAGTTCGACCCATCGGCCTTCAGGACCGAAAAATCGACATTCGCAAGTCTGGCCATTAAACGAGCTAGCAATATAAAAATAGCATGGATTATTAAACTGTGTAAAATAGACATCTACGCATGCGATTTTACAACGTTTTAAATGGCATGTGTTATTAGAAATAAACATCCACGCATGCTTTTTACATTTTCATAATGTGAATTATTTAAGAAAATAAACATCCACGCATGTATTTTTAACATTTTCGTAACGTGAATTATTTAAGAAAATAAACATCCACGCATGCACTTAACATTTTCATTTTAACATTAAAATAGCATGAAATAGTTGACATCCACGCATTTAATGTATAAGTAATGAAAATAAATTAGGAATATGTGGATCAGCTAGCCAATACCAACAGAAAAAGACAGTCCGAAATTACATCAAAAAGTGCATGAAAAAGTAAATACAACTCGGGAACTTCAAAGAGAAGCCACTATCTTCTTTGTGCAGACGCCTTCAGCTCCTTTTGGTGTCCTTCGGCTTCTTTTTACATGTATAACCTCACTTACAAATTTCTCTCAAAAAGAAAAAAATGCAGAAAAGTAAAGGTGTCGAAAACCTGGCTGACCCCTAAAAACATAGCCTAATAGCACATCCACGCAGATAATATATTACGAATATACAACCACGCAGATAATCATTTCACAGGCATGTAAAGATTAGTAAATAATCTAAATATTGTGTGACTTGCTAAAAATTATTTTGAAAAAACTTTTTACCTTGATCCATATCATTTATATTTTATTTTTCCGCTTTAACCCTTATTGTGAAATTAAAATTTCTTTAATTATTTTGGGCTTTTGGGGCCAAAAATAAAAAAAGAAAAATTATGTGTAAATTGGCTAATTTTCAGGCTTTTGGGCCATGAAAACAACCTATTAGGGTTAATTGGGCCTCCCCTAAAAAATAGGCTGTTGAGTATTGATTCCCCGGATTTGGTTTTGGATGATGAGAAAACATAAATATAGTGAACTAACTGTTTGTGAGCGCAGTTATGGAGATCGTCGCCAAAAGAATACGAACATCCAAAGCGACGTCTCAAGAATTCTCAATACGCGTGATCGTGTGCATAAAGCTTCGTTGAAGCTCAAGGAGTTTTATTGAAGTCAAAAATGAAGATTGAAGCTTCGAAGACGGTTCGTCATGTATTATTAATTGTCTTCTAGCTTCATAGAATAGAATGTTAAGCCTTGAGTATAACTTACCAAATTAGGGCAAGAAGGATTTTGAGGAGAGAATGTCACCAAACCGAAGCTCCACCAATAAGATCAGCGATCGAAGGCTATGATGGAGGATGGTGACTTTGGATCAAGCTCTTGGCTTGGAAGGCTCACAATGGAGAGAATCTCTCTTGAGAAAAATGGCTCAAAGAGTTGAGGGAGAGATTCTTGTGAGGAAGAGAAAGCTTTAGAATGGAGTTGAATAGCTTCTCTTTGATTTCTCTAAATCTCTAAAATGGCAGCCTTGAATACTAGGAAAGAACCCCTCCAAGTATATATAGGATAGAGGAAAGAGAGAGAGAAAAACGTTTCAATTAAAGCTCCAACGGCTCTATTCTGAACCAGACTAGTCGGTCTAAGAAGGATCACTGACCGACTAGTTCATGAACTAGTCGGTCGGTGATTCAACATGAACCGACTAACAGCTCGACAGCCAAAAGAGTGATTTCCAGGCAATATGAACTAGTCGGTCTAAGAAGACTTGCCAACCGACTAGTTTGCCAACTAGTCGGTCGGAGAGTGTTCTTTGACCGACTAAGAGATGAAATCAAGTAGCTGAATACAAGTTACACTAGTCGGTCTAAGAATAAATTCCAACCGACTAGTTTCACAACTATGACGAACAACGACTGCAACGTCTTCAAAGATCGTCAAGGATCTTCTTCAGTTATGGAAGGACAATCCTTAGTCAGGCCTCCTCACTTCAACGGTACCAACTATGGGTACTTGAAATGCCGGATGGAAACCTTCCTCCGGAGCGCTTCACTTTGGAGAGCCACGATGACGGAGTATGTCGAGCCCGCCGAAGAAAATTTCGCGAAGTGGACTACCGCGGAGGTCGCCGCGGAGGTAAGCAATGCCAAGGCCATGAATGCCTTGCAATGTGCGTTGGAGCCTGAAGACTTCAACAAGATATGCACATGTAAGAGTGCATATCAAGTATGGAACCAACTCCTCATCTTGCACGAAGGAACGAGTACGGTAAAAGATTCTAAACTCGTTGTCGCTAACAAAGAATTTGAGTTGTTTCACATGGAACAGGGTAAAACCATGAAGGACTAGTATGCTCGTTTCATGGACATATCCAACGAATTGGAAGCACTTGGGAAGATCTACACCCAAAAGGAGAAAGTCGCGAAGATAATCGACGGACTTCCTTCTTGTTGGGAAAAGCGTACCTTCGCCATCGAGGAAGGTAATGATATGAATAAATATACTGTCGTACAATTAATGGGTACCTTGTTGTCTTACGAGGTACGCAAGGAAAGCAAGATAAGGATGAAGGAAAAGATGAAGGCGTACTTGAAGCAAGACGAGCCAAAGAAAAAGGCGATTGCATACAAGGCAGCTCCATCTACCGATGATGAAGAATCGAAAGAAGAATCGGAAGAAGAGTTGGACAAGGAAGCTTTGGCCGATTTGGCAAAGAAGTTCGACCGATGCTTCCGGAAAGGTAAGTTTAAGAATTTATCTAAGTTTGGTTCTACTAATGCTTCTACTCCCGTGTGTTATAAATGCAACAAGCCAGGACACATCAAGCCGGATTGTCCTCTCAACAAACACAAGGAGAAGTGGAAGGCATCCAAATACGACAAGTCGAGAAAGCACAAGAAAGGAATTGTCGGCACTTTCACCGACTCCGATGAGGACTCCTCATGTGGAGAGTAGGATGATGAGAAGGTGGAGAAAGCACACATGTTCAAGAGACTTCCTCCGATGAAAGCGATGAAAGCGAGGATGAAGGCGAAGAGGTAACCATGGATGAACTTAAATTAGCCAACGAACAACTTTGGTATAAGTTCTCTAAATTGGCTAGTAGATTTATTAAGACTAAAAATGAGTTAGATAGTCTTAAAACCTCGCCTAAGCCTTTCATCGTCAACAACGACACCGTTGTTGAAGATTTGAGAAATGAGATTGTAAATCTCAAATCTCAACTTGAGCATGTTCATATCGAGGATTCGGATGAACATGTGATAGCGGATTTGACGTCTCAAAACTCAACTTTGAGTATTGAGAATAAAAATCTCAAATCACGTGTTTGTGCACTCACATCGCAAGTGTCCACCTTGGATGCTTCCATGCATTCTCTCACCGAGAAGTATGAGTGCACATTGGGCCGAATTCATGAATTCAATAAAGGTAAGGGCCATTTGGATAATATCCTAAATGACTTACTTCCGGCCAATCATCACATTGGCTTGGGGTATAAGATGGGAGTGTCATCCAAATCGTCCGCCACCTTTATTAGGCCAACGTCTGATGCTTCTACTAGTGGGAGTAAACACTTCATGGGTAGTTCTTCTACCAATGGTGCTTCTGCTAGGTACACACCCCCATTTGGAAAGAAACCCACTTTAGGTGGACCTCCAAAGAGGGGTCATGCTTTCATGTATACCATGCCACGTAGGAACACACATTCTACTCCACATGTTAGCACATATGATGATTTTTATGCTCCGCATCCACGAGCACGTGCACACCATGTGAGACACACTCATGCACGTGTTCCACCACATGCATATGTTCATCCACATTCTCATATGAATAATCATCATCATGCACCATTGCATCATATGCCTTATGCATATCCACGACATGCATCACATAGACATCAACAACGTATGCATGTTCCCAATAGGATTAGGACTCCCAAGACATACACCATTTGGGGTCCGAAGAACACAAGCATGTATAATAAGGATATGTATGTGCTATCATATATTAATGATATTATTTTGAATGATGATTATGTTGGGAAATCACGGTCCTCGTGGACTTGGTTTCCGAAGGGTTAGTTTCATTTGACCCTTCATTGCTTGGTACCATAAGCTTAATTTCATTTTATGGGTATCAAAGCAATTGTGGTAAGAATTGGTTTATTTTCTTTTTATTTTGCATATTGATGTTGGATGTGCATGTTTATTAGAAACCTAGATTCATATTGAATTTGAATTTAGTTGGGCTATGGGTTACAATTATTTGAATTTAATATGTTAAATTTGTTGCCTAACCCATATATAGGATCCAAAAGGATTTTTGGATACCAAAATGATGCTTTCTAGGTTCAATCCATCATGAGATACCAACCCAACCAACTCATTGATTTGCAAAGAAATCTCATTCAAATGGAGTTGATGGTGCTTAAGAGATGCACCAAGGTAGGGGGAGCTTAATGTTGTAAGTATCTTCTTACATTTGATATACATTTGGTATCCATGCGTGTTGATTGCATGCATTGCTAGAATATTCACATTGGTATCATTGCATGCATTGCCATAAGCTCTATGATGTTCTATCTATTTTTGGCATAACACTTTTGCATGTTACATTTGGTATCATTTTGCTACATTTGGTTTTCACATTGGATTTTTGTCTCTGATGTTGATTTCGTCGCTCGACGATTAACTTGTTTAAATAGAATTGGTTCTATGAAATCATAGAATTGTTTTCCATGCACTAAATTAACCAAGAATGTTGATATTGGAGAGTTTGTTCCATAACTCAATAAGTGAAATTAATTTGAGTTTTGGATATTTCGTTTTTCGATTTTCGCCTATGGTTTGATGATTTCGTATTTCGATTTTTACCTATGGCTTGATGATTTCGTCTTTCAATTTTCGCATATGGTTTGATGATTTCGTCTTTCGATTTTCGCCTATGGCTTGATGGTTTCGTTTTTCGATTTTCGACTATGGTCAAGTTGGCACGCTTTGATTTTCTTCGGTATTTTACATTTGATATTTTACTTTGGTGTCATTTGGACCGAGGTCGTATTCTAAGTCTCCCATGCTTTTATTTCTTAGCCATTGTAATCTTGTCGTTGATCTCCTCCCGCTCTTTTTGCTAATGCCAAAGGGGGAGAGAATTAATAATGACAATGTGCTAATTGATAATTCAAAGCAATTTACCATGAATCTAAGTTGATATGTTAGATTCAGGGGGAGTTAAGATATAAAAATGGATTTAGATCCTATATGTCAATAATTGGTTCATATTTCATATCTTTCTCGCCTGCTTGATGCGTATGAATATTATTGAATACGGAACTAACGTGTCATCAATGCAGGGGGAGTAAGTAAATATCTTTTGAATCATTATTATTGATTATTAATTATGTTGGTTTGTCATCACCAAAAGGGGGAGGATGTTGAGTATTGATTCCCCGGAATGGTTTTGGATGATGAGCAAACATAAATATAGTGAACTAACTGTTTGTGAGCGCAGTTATGGAGATCGTCGCCAAAAGAATACAAACATCCAAAGCGACATCTCAAGACTTCTCAATACGCGTGATCGTGTGCCTAAAGCTTCGTTGAAGCTCAAGGAGTTTTATTGAAGTCAAAAATGAAGATTGAAGCTTCGAAGACGGTTCATCATGTATTATTAATTGTCTTCTAGCTTCATAAAATAGAATGTTAAGCCTTGAGTAGGACTTACATTATAATCTTCATTTCGCTCATATCTTAGAGCTAGGATTATCATAGAAGCCATTAGAAACTTTCCCGAAGCCTATCGCTTCTTTCCTCAGCTTCTAGTGCATGTTAGTTGGTTCAAGTAGAAGAACCAACAGACTAGATGACGATCTAGTCGGTCGGCAATTCCTCTTGAACCGACTAGAATGCCTTGCTCATTTCAGCTCATTCCCTATTGATCAATTAGTCGGTCAAAGAAGAGTCACCGACCGACTAGATGACGATCTAGTCGGTTAGGAATCCTTCTTAGACCGACTAGTTATCATTGCCTCTGTACAGCCTAAGTTACTGTTTACAGTTAGTCGGTCCAAGAACATTCATCGACCGACTAGTTGTGAAACTAGTCGGTTGGAATTTGTTCTTAGACCGACTAGTGTAACTTGTATTCAGCTACTTGATTTCGTCTCTTAGTCGGTCAAAGAACACTCTCCGACCGGCTAGTTGGCAAACTAGTCGGTTGGCAAGTCTTCTTAGACCGACTAGTTCATATTGCCTGGAAATTACTCTTTTGGCTGTCGAGCTGTTAGTCGGTTCATGTTGAATCACCGACCGACTAGCTCATGAACTAGTTCATGAGCTTCGGTTTGGTGACATTCTCTTCTCAAAATCCTTTTTGCCCTAATTTGGTAAGTTATACTCAAGGCATAGGATTTTGTGGTAAGTAATTCATAGGATTTTGTGGTAAGCTCATGAACTAGTTCATGAGCTTCGGTTTGGTGACATTCTCTTCTCAAAATCCTTCTTGCCCTAATTTGGTAAGTTATACTCAAGGCATATGATTTTGTGGTAAGTAATTCATATTTCATTTCAATTGATATTGCAAATTGTGTCTCTCGGTTGTGAGAGAGAGTGTGATCCTGGTTTGTGGGAGTCACATGTCATTTGTATGATTTGGTCTTGTGAAGGGTTTTCACAAGAATTTCATAGTGCTAAATCTTGAGTTAGGGTTTCTAACTCAAGTATCCGGAGGGGATCCGGGTGGTTGGGACGTAGGATCACCGGGAACAAGTCGGGGAGACTTGGGTGGATCCGAACCCGTTACATGCTTTGTTTGCGTTTGTTAATTCTTGTTGATTGTTGTTTATTCCGCATTGTCGTTTGTTTCTTGCACAATAGTTAGGAATAACTATCTTGATTATTTTAAAGTACTATTCATCCCCCTCTAGTACATGTGCAGTAGCTTCACAGGGCACTACATAGGCCCGTTAGGGGTTAGGGTTTCGGAAAAACCCTAGGGGGCCCGCGGTGGGCTGTCGCGACGGCTGGCCGCGCAAAGGGGCGCGGCCCCCCAGGCCGTGGCGGGCAGCAGGGCCGCGGCCTGCATGCCGCGGCCACAGGCCGCGGTCGATGGCCGCGGCGTTAGTGCCGCCGGCGGCGCTGGTAAAGCGCCGCCGTTCCACCCTTTTGGGCTTGTGGTATATGGATCAGGGGGTTGAAAAAACAGATTTTTCAGACATTCAGATCTTTGAAAAATACGATTTTTATTGTTTTTAGACATGCAGATATAAATAAAAATGTGATTTTTACAGTGTTTTCAAACTTTTTGATCTTAAATCATGCAGATCTACGGGAAACACAAATTTAGATCTAAAAAGTTTTGAGATTTACCTCTAGATTCGACAAGAGAACCTAGACGACTGTTGGTGAAGGATGCCCTTTTCGCTCCCCGTTGAGAAGATTGCGATCTTCTTAAAACTGAGCGGTTGATGGATCTCCTTCCTCGAGCGTCGTCGCCTTTCCCAACGAGCGTGATCGTGCTGATAACGTGTTGTGAAGGGAAAAATAGAGTAATAGGTGTAAGGGGTTAAGAGCCCCGGTACCTTCATATTTATAGCTTTCAATTATATGCCGGATATCCAATAGGCCTCATGAGCCAATTCATAACATCTTCTATTCTCTCTTGCAAACTTTCGCTATTTTAGGTAAGTTGTGACGAATTTGCACATCAGTTTGAGGCGTGGACAGCAGTTCTCTTGGAAAAACCCACCGATTGTCAGTAACCCGCATTGAGATGACCCAAAAACGACGTCACACCCATCGCCCAACAGCAAACACACGCGCCCCGGCCTCGAAATCCCCAAATTCGACGCTTTCACGGTATCTCACCGGCGAAAACCATCGCGTAGTTTGAGATAGATCAACAACGATGCCGAAAAAGATGGGCATCAACTCCAAGGCGGAGGAGGCGAGGGCCCGCAAGTCAGCCACCGAATCGGAGCGCAAAGAAAAGTCCGCCCGAGAGAAGGAGGAGCAGTACTGGAAGGAGGCCGAGGGCTCCAAATCCCGCGCAGCCCAGAAGCGCGACGAGGAGGCCGCCAGGCGGGCCGAGGCCGAGGCCCGCCAGGCCGAGAAGAAGAAGCTGGCCGAGCTCGAGGCCATCGAGATGGAGAAAGCGGGCAAGAAACCCGACAAGAAGGCGAACCGGGTTTCGGCGCCCGTGCCCAAAGTGACGGGCGCCGAGCTCGAGCGGAGGAGGGAGGATGAGAGGCAGAGGCTGCTGAAGAACTCGGAGGAGGCCAAGAAGAAGGAGAAGAGGATGGCGGACGAGGAGGAGTATGAGAGGATGGTGCTTGTGAGCAACACGAATCGGGACGATTCGATCATCGAGGCCCATTCGGTCGATGAGGCCATCGCCAAGATTTCGATCGGCGAGGGGACGCTGCCGCCCGACCGGCATCCCGAAAGGAGGCTCAAGGCTTCTTTTAAGGTGGGTGGTCTGATTGTTGTGGAACTGTTGAAATTGTGGGTTTGATTGTGCGGTCGTTTCATTTTGATGTGCGCGCGCAGGCTTTTGAAGAGGCGGAGCTTGCGAAGCTGAAGGAGGAGAAGCCGGGGCTGACGCTGAATCAGTACAAGGATATGATATGGAAGATGTGGAAGAAATCCCCTGACAATCCCCTTAATCAGGTATCTCTTGAGAACTCACAATGCATGTGTGTACTTGTTTGGGTAAATGCACATCACAGGGTTTGTGTTCTAATATATTGAAGCTTGGAACTATTTGATGGCTATTAACAGTATTGAACTACACTTTTGCCTATGATCACAAAACCGTATCATCTAAAAACGGTGACATGGTAGATGCGGATGTTTCTTATTGTCCATTGCATTGCTTCGTTAGTAAGAACACCCGAAAGTATCATGATGTCAATGATACTGAATACCCGTGCTATTGATAATTTCAATGGAGCTCTCATTCCCTATGTAAGACTATGTTATAGAGAGATTGCCAAGGAGAAGGGAAATAAATTTCATAGTATGGGAACCTGCACGAGACGTAGTATGGGGTTACTCATCAGAAGTCCTTTGGAGCCAAAGCGGTACTTGGACTTCCAGTGAAATACTTTGAATTTTCTTCAATCCGATTTTTAGATACCAAAGCATATACAAAAATATGTTTTCATGTCTATATTGTGTGTTTGAGTTGAATAGTATTCTTTATGACTGGTCATATCATCAAATAGACACAAGCATACGCTGCATGACTAAGATAAGTGTTGTAGCAGTTGGAAGTGCTGAAGGGCTAGATGACAAGAAGTAAGGGCGGGGCTAGCGGAGAAGTAATTAGGATTTAAATCAAATAAATTTGTCGGAGATAGAAATGGGCAGGGGTTTAAGAAAAATAAGAAAAGATGTGAGAAATTAACTTAAAATTTTTATTTAAACTTTCTTACCTTACATTGCTTCCTACCTTGTTACATTGCTTCCATCCATCTCTATTTAGATATAAGAAATTAACTTAAACTTTTCATTTAGCTTTTTTTTACCTCCATACATATCACACATCCATCACTATTTATGCAGATTGTGTTAGGATCCAAGATAAAAAGACAATTTTTATAGAGAAAACAGTGGAAATAACACGATAATTGAGCGCAAAAGAGGTGCGCTCTCCTCCCAAGGCGCCTAAGAGGACGTCCGCACTCGTTTAATCTAAGAACTACTTCTAATGACGCTCAATAGAATAATCTCAATATCAAGCATAAAAAATACTAATGACGGCTAGCCTCTATAAATAGAAGAAACTAGGGTTGCTAGGGTAATGGGGCGCGCGCGTAAAATACCAAAGGGGGAGGTCGGCGGCTAGAATTGGGCCCGGCCCATACTTGGGCGGGTCCAGACCAATCATAAAAAATACTAATGACGGCTAGCCCCTATAAATAGAAGAAACTAGGGTTGCTAGGGTAATGGGGCGCGCGCGCAAAATACCAAAGGGGGAGGCCGGCAGCTAGAATTGGGCCCGGCCCATACTTGGGCGGGTCCAGACCTGCGGGTTTATCAAATTGTAAGTTGAATAACCTCATTAAACGACTTATTCTTAGCTCAATTGACATGTCTTCTTATTCTTTCTGTCCTTTGATTTGATTTTTATCAATTTTGGCTCCATCATCAAGCTTTTAAATAACTTAGACCAGACACGATCCCCTTGTTATTTTAATTACAAGATTATTATCTTAAGATGACATCAATGTTTGCTTCCTCATTTTAGTTGGATTACAAATTAATTCAACATTTTTTTCATCAAAATTTTCTTTTCTATTTTGTGTTGGTATGCGTATATGTGATGCAACCAACAACTTTGAAGAAGTTCACTTTTGGCTTTCTTTTGTACCACACATTATATAGTCTTAGAACTATTTTTGCTTGTGGCCTATGTGGGATGTAGATTACTGTATTTACTACTACATTAGCCTAGAATTTGTTTTGAAGATTTTTACTTTTCAACAAGCTTTTGACCATCTTCAAATGGAAATAGGAAGAAAATATCTAACACCAAATTCCATTGAAGAAAAGAGGGGTCTTACTCTAGCTCCGTAACCTCAATATCCACGATCTCCCGAAGCATCCCCTCTCCCTACCACAGAAGGTGTGCTTGTTATGATGCATTTATGAATATTATGATGTAGCATTTTTCTTTTGAATCTTAGAAAGAAGAAGCTGATATAGACGAAGGTTGGATAAAATCAATGGATGAAGAAATTTTCATGATCGCAAAGAACAAGACACGTGAGCAAGTTGATCTTCGTATATGAAAGAATGTAATGGGACACAAATGAGCCAAAAAGATAAAGTACAATAAAGATGGCTCAATCCAGAAATTTAAGATTCTGTTGGGGGTAAAAGATACTCCTATAGCTATTGGGCTTAGATTTTAATGAAACATTTGATTCAGTTGCCCGCATGGAGACAATTAACAATGTGCTTGCATATGTAGCACAAGTGAAAATAGATGCCAAGTTAGTATTTCTAATTGTGGAGCTTGGAGAAGAGGTATATGTGGAGCAACCTCAAAGGCTATATTGTTGAAGGAGAAGAAAATAATGTTTGTCACGTGTGCAAACTGTTTTATGGCTTGAAGCAAGCATTACGAGCTTTGAACAAGAAGATTGATTAATACATCCACCAACAAAGATTTCAAAGAAGTCTAAGTAAGCCATACCTATATGTTAGGAAGAAAGGTGCGGACTTCCTTGTTGTCTGCCTTTATGTTAATTTAATTTATTCCGACACTAGCTCTATACTTGTAAAACTAGTTAAGAAGCAGATGGTGTAAGAATTTAAGACGGTAGGTTTGGGCATAGTGAAATATTTTCATGGCATTCTAGGCAAACAGAAGGAGAAATAATTAAAAGCCAAAAAAAAGTATTGTGAAGATCTATGAAGAAATTTGTATGCCAAACTGCGAGCTAGTTTCCACCCCTGTAGTTTTGAATGAAAAGCTATATAGCTATATGAAAAGCTATATGCTCTATCACTTCCAAAAATCAATAGCATATTTTCAAAACTTGGTACCGACTTATGTTGATATGTTTTCCCTTCAGGATGTGCCTAACAAATAAGCGGAATCAAAACTTATTAGTAAAATTTCAGAAATTGTCGATATCATTGATTCAAAAAATTAATATTATAAAAATTGACTAACTTACATCTATATGATTTTTCCAAACTTTTGGCTTAGCATCCATCATTCTAGTGACTCTATTAAACGAAAAGCCACTACCATAAGTCTGGATATCTTGAAAATCAGCCAAATCCTTTTTAAAAGTTTTCAATCGATTTTTCAAATTTCCAACTGTGCCCCTTAGTCCACACTTGACAAATAATTCTGAACCTACTGCCTGATAAGCGATGTTTGTAAAACTCCGATCAATTTTGTTTCCTTTATGCATTTGTATAATTAATTCGTCAATTGCACGCTTATCCACCTCTGTTGTCCATTTTACGTTTTTTGTCGAACCTGAGCGAGTCTTCGACTGTGAATTCATATCAACTACCTATAATCCATATAAGAAAACAATAAGAAAATATGAGATACAATTGATTTATTGATATTGGGAAACAGAATATAAATAATCATCGTTTACTTCATTTTTAGGATATACTTCAGTTTCACATATGCAGCTCAATCAGAATATTGCATTAAATGTTTATTAAAAAATCCTATCTTTACCTCTGCAAGTGATGGAGGTGCTTTACCTTTGTCGGTATTTCGTTTACGATATATATGCATTTCTTTTCTGTCATTTCACCATTTCTTAGAAGAGATCATATATCTGGTAGCTTTTGAAGTACGGTAGTTCTTAGTTTACTCTGAGCAAAATCAACTTTGATAAATAATCTAAATCAGAGATGCTCAAATAAGAAAACACACATCTGTAAACACACATATGTATCCGAGTCAACAAAATTCAAAAAGAAAACACAACCCTCGTATCCAACAAAAGATTACACTCCATAATCCATCCACAAATGAAATATAAATGCACAGTCAAGAACAGAAACCTATAGACATGTCCTTCAATCTCAAGGAAACCAAAAAGCTCGGAAACAAACTAGTAGTATAAAGAGAAGTGCGGAATATAAAGAGAAGCCCAGAAACAAACTAGCAAACATTACATACCAGTAGTTGCACCACTTTAAAATGAATCTGACAAAGCATTTAAAGATGTATAATGTAAGTCTATCTGATAGAAAGATATAATTTAGGTCTAATAATCTCTCCACATTTCAGTAGCTATCGGTTGCCTTAGAATTTCTCCTCGTCTATACTCTTCATCATCGCTTATGATAGAAGCTTGTTCTTCATCATCTCTCACTAGGTTCAGAACTTCTTGATCAACTTGTGTAATACGTCATTCATCAGGATCAACACCTATAAGGTAATTGTGTAGTATACAACATGCATATATAATTTCTTTTGTGTTTTTACTGGATAGTGAAGTTTGGTTCCACAACCCAAGATTGGAAACCTCTTCTTTAATACTCCAAAAGCACGTTCTATTGCATTTCTTAAGGATGATTGTCGATGGTTGTACACCTCACGAGCATTTTCAGGTTGTCGCATTTAATACTCCTTAAGATGCTACCGTCTTCCAAGAAACGAGATGAGAAATCTCGATCTTAACATGAATCCTGCATCCGCTAGGTAATATTTATCTAAAATGAATAAATAGAAGAATTAGTACGTCTAAAGTCTAAAATTATTTTCGACGTGAATTGACTCGTAGCATGGTAGCATTTAGTTACCTCGATGAACAAATATTTTGTGTTGCCGTATCAATGTATTATTCAGTATTCTAGAATTTGAGGATGAGCCTTCCCAGCCAGTCAAGACATACATCAAGACATACATGAACGTTTGGTCAAAGGTGCAAGCTGCCATAACATTTTGAATAGGAAAGTCTTTTCGGCCTCGATATCTCTTCAAATCTTCTTTTACCACTTTCACACGGAAATGGGACCATCAATTGCACCAACACAGTTCTATAAATATTTACTACGATATTATCAATTTCAATTACGCATACATAATATTAAGTAAATATATTGTAATGCTACCTTAAAATAAGGCCAAAATCTTTGATTTGTTTGGATTTCCAATAGAATTTTGGAGCTATCCGGTTGTTTTAGAAACTGCTATTCAAGTGATATTAATGCTTTCAAAATTTTGTGAAAATGATGACTATCAGTCTCACCAAAATGCATGAAGTAAAATCTGACTACTCGATTCTTGCAATTATGGAAAAGAATTTGGAGAAACTTTGCAACTTGTTCCTCTGTTGAGCTATGCATGGTATCATGAAGACGACTCGTCTCTCGAAAAAACTGACATAACCTACCAAAAGCATCAACCACTATGGCGTAACTGTTCTCGACAATGTGTATCATTAAGCCGTGAGAGTCGTTCCATATGTAAACTTTTTTGGTCATCTTGTTGTGCTAAGATTGACCCATTTACATGCTCCACTTGATGTACTGTTGTTGCCTTAGCGACTCCATAAGTAGTATACACAATCATGATTCCTACTGCACATTTAATCTTCTTCAACTTTGTATCATACTCTTCTTCTTCACGTACCTAGAAAATAAGGAGAAAAACATTCCATTTACTTCCCACCATTTATAAAAATGTAAATATTTTCGCATTTCTCACCATTTAAAAAACCATCTAACTCAATTGTGAGAAGCAAAAATAAGACTATTAACAAATAAGTTTTAAGCATACTAGTTTAAACGATAGAAGTAATAATTTTTGGAGGAATTGAGCAATGGAAGTTATGCCTATATGCATGCTAAACATGTTCAGTTTCAAAAAACTCTTCTCTTACTTTACATTCAAATTATAATCATGACATATAACACACACATTGAATTTATAAATTGTGAGTTACAAATTATAATCCTACATGCAAAACACTCTAATCTTTAAATAATAACAATAACTAATAATTACTCTCTAAGACACAAAATTATTATGAAAAACTAATATTTACTTCAAAGAATAGTCTGTTCATATAAAAGTAATTATGCATAAACACTACCTAACGATCAATTCAAATGCTTGAGAACTAGTTATCTTAATATTTCAACCTACAAGAGTTATTTAGGTCATGATTTCACTGTGAAATACGACATTTTCATCATTAGACGATGTGTAATTTCAGTACCCAAAGATTGTTTAAATAAGAAAATATTACAACCTAAAATTGTTTTAAAAAAAGAGGAGATATGCATAGTATACTCCAACATTTTGCTGATTGTGATTTGACTTCTTAGGCAATGAATTGGTGACAAACGGTAATTTTGTGAGAAAAATATGATAAGCTTTAATTTCAAAGTTTAGAATATTCTACTAGGACCAAAGCATTTGAGGGTTTACATAAGTTTATCACCTCCATATCTTCAAAATTAGTTGAGGGATATAATAAAACAAAATATTTTGACAACTTGCAAAATGTAGAATTGGACCCTCCAAAAGGGAAGCATGTCCCGAATTGTGGACTTCTAGGATATCATTTTGATGCAATAATATTGAATCAAATAAGATATGTGGCATACAAATTCATGTGGTTGTTGCCTCCCTCCTATCGGCAACACAGTGTAGTTGTATTTATGACCAGGCTCATTGTCACTTTTTAAACCAACCTTCTTTCAGATGGCAAATCCTGAAAGAAATTCAATGATGAAAGTATAGCTTTTTATGGTTAACTGCAGATCCAATTATGGAGATCCAAGCTTCTACAAATCCAAGCTCCTGCAAATGAGCACACATGAAAAGGAAGATCAATGACGAGAAATCAGGAGGAGGGAGATCGACAAGGGATGAGAAGATCAAACTATCACCACCGATGATTAGGATGGAGATCGATGATCATGGAGGGAGATCGACGGAGCGGCAATCAATGGAGGAGGAAGATCAGAATCGATAGATCAATGAAGATAGAGAGATCAAGCATGAGCAAGCAAGTGAGAAAGAGATCTAGCCACCTCATAAAAGGGAGAGAATTTTTGCGGAGAGAAATCGTTTTCCTCTGGGTTGGGGATAGAAATTTTATTTATTTTTTCCTTCACTGCCCCCTCATTTTTCCTTTTTACTTTTCTTTCCAACCAAACCAATGAATGCAATTTCCCCCTCAACTTTCTCTTTCGTTCATTTTCCACCCAACCTAACTTGGCCTAATCATCCTTCATAAAAACCAAAAAAAGAAAGAAGACAAAGGGAAATAGAGATGGAACTTACCTGGCTTCCCCATCGTCGTTGTTGACGTTTGTGCATCTAGGGCTGGCTCGTTCATGCGTCTTAGGACTGGACATCCAGAGAGAACTTGTAAATGTCGACGGCGTTCGTTTAACGAGAGAGAGAGAGCTCCGCCTAAGCATCGTTTGGCGTTGATTTTTTAATGGCATACTTGTAATAAATGAAAGGCAAACTTGGAGTATTGGGGGCTGATTTTTTTGTAATGGCAAACTTGTAAATAAATGAAAGGGAATGGTAAAATTGGAGTATCTGCTACTGATTTTTTTGTTGCTATTCACCTACACATTTTGCTAACCACTTTCTTCCATTTATTTACAGGTTTGCCATTATCCTTTAGTAAGGAAATGGTAAACTTGTAAAAACGTGTGATATATTTAGCAAAATGTGTAACGTAAATAGCAACTCTCTAAATTCAAGAAAATGTGTATTTTAGTATTATACAAATTTATAAATACATATTAGTAATATAAATTTGATAATGTTGTAAACTTGGCGGCTACGGAACCTCGTAGCCCTGTATTTATAGAAGTATGTTTACATAATGGGTGGATACCCAATACACAGATGTGCCTCTAAAAGCCCGTTTATAGCACTTCCTCTTATCCATCCATTGTTGTAAGCCGTATATGAGCGCTTCAGGTTTCATAGAGCTTATCTGACTATGGGTGTATGGATACTCCTGTATCCTAAGTTAAGAGTTGTTGCCTCGTTAAAACCTTTGCCATGGAAAACCCAGTTGGGAAAAACCAGTGGCTAAGGGAAAAGAGTATAAGTCTCTGTAACTTCCCATGATCGATGGATATCATTAGAGGTGGATACTTTTGGGTCCTAAGTTAGGGATAACTGTCTCGTTAAAACCTTTAGCTATAGAAAACCCAATGGGAAAAACCAATAGCTAAGGAAAAAGAGTACAGCTTTCCATAACTTCCCCTGATTAGTGGGAGTATTTAAGGGTGTATACTTCTGGATCCAAAGTCAATGAGGTTGCCTCGTTAAAACCTTTAGCTATGGAAAACCCAGTGAGAAAAACCAATAGCCAAGGAAAAAGAGCACAACACTACATTTGACCCCATGATCTGTCCAAGCTGCAGGCTTGCAGATCTTCTAGGCAACTATACATCAATCTCTTACAGTGTTCCGCTAATAAGTACAAGGTACAAGTCATCGCTCATCTATACAAGACATCGCTCATCTATACAAGACATCACTCATCTATACAAGACATCGCTCATCTATGGCAGCTACTGAATCTGAGGGAGCTCTTCTGAAGAGGAGTGGTTTGCAGACTCGGTAGGTAGCACCACGTCTCTGACCCAGTTGTCATTATGTCTGCGAGGTACTGCAGGACCTGGCTGTGCGTACTTATGATTTGCTTCTTGGATCGATGAGCCTCTCGGGATGAGGATTGATGTTGCCTTGGAAGCATGCTTTGCTGGTCTCCAGGAGTTGGTCGCTTCTTTGTTGCAGTCATCGCGATGATTTGCGATGATCTGTAACCTCTATCTGCAAATACATTTAACATGTTGGATGATCCTTGACCCTTGGAGGTAGCGCATAAGCTACATATCTCTAGTCCAGTGGTGCGCTGCAGGCGCTGCACTGTATCTGGTTAAAGGGTTTACTTCCAGGTAAAGGAGTGTACAAAAGACACTTGAATAAGGCACTTCAGGACCTATGATATCCTTCCCCTCTTCCAGCGAACGGAAGGGGTCTTAATGTGCATCCATACAACCAGTTGGTGTATTGTTGGATTGCAATTATCCATGTTTCTTCATCAACTGGATGATTATTCATCTGCTGGATGATTATTCATCTGCTGGATCACTATTCTTCTTTTGGATGATGGTTTTATCTTCAGGATGATAATTCATCTTCAAAATGATGGTTTCATCTTCGGGATAATTCATCTTCAGGATGATTATTCCTCTCCAGGATGCTGGTTTCATCTTCAGGATGATAATTCATCTTCAGGATGATTATTCATAAGGGTATGTTGTCACATCATCCATAGCAACATATCCTAAAAGTATCTTTGCCAATCGCATTGTTTCGCAATCATGACCAGGGAGCCTGATGCATCAGTTTAAATAATTTTGTGAGTTAAGCTCATCTTACATGGTTACTTCCTGGCTTCTGCGAAATAAACCTCTAAGCTATAGCGTTTTGCTTATAGCATACGATTTTATTTATTTATACAATACTCGGTAACCCACAGGTTTGATATCTTTTGATATCCGGACTTCTGGTCCAAACACTTCACATTTCATAAGTGAGTCCAGCTCAACTTATTATTGCCTCGTTCCATATAATCTGGCCAAGTCTCTGCGTTTGCTTCAGGAAACGGAGATTGGGAACGATATTTATGGCAAAATGGAATGTGAGTAATTGTCGACAAGTGTGTTTTATCCAAATACCTCTTCATGTACGTACATTATTCAATTCATTCCAGATTCATCTCTTCTAGAGGTTCTGGAAAGGGAGAGGATATGGAGATGAGCTCACTTTCCTGTGGTGGTATTGTTTTAGGGTCTCCAGGAGTTATTTCTCTCTTTGGAGCCTCGTGGTATGTCCTCTCATCCATTGAGGACATCGACTTCTGCTACTGGTGGATTGCATTCATTATATTTGGTATGTCAATCCTAGCTGGATTTTTAGTAGCATGGATGTGTGAGTTTGACAATATTTATATTGTCAGTAGCTATGTCTGATAACTGTTTTATAGTTTCATGAGTGTGGATCTTCAGGATCTCATCACAATTCATGATAATCAGATCATATGTATTAATATTTTAAATGGTCAAATTGAGCTTCAGGCTCATGGATGATTATAGAATTTTTGTTAAACCTAATACTAGGAAATTAAGGTTATGAAGGATCTTCAGGATCACATCAAGTCTTTAAAAGAGGGCCCATAAATGCACGTCTTAGGAGAAGTAATTTTAAATGCTTCCCCTGATCAGAGTGCTCAGAATTAATTTATCTGGGGTAATTACTTCCGATAAATAGTTCTGTGTTCTGATGGTCCATAGTGGTGATAAGGGGATGTATACTCATCATGGCTCTATCGATAAGATGTGCTCTAAACCAAGGTTTTAGGTCTCGGTTTCGGTCTCGGTATCGCTCTTCCCAAAATTTAGGTTTCGGTATCGGTATCGCCCGTTTCGGTGGTTTCGGAAGCAAGTTTCGGTTTCGTCCGTATCGGGAGTTTCGGTAGTTTCGTTTCGGGTTTCGGTAGTTTCGTTTCGGGTTTCGGTTTCAAAGATACTTTAAATATTTATATATTATATACATTATATACATTAATTTTTCTGTAAGTTCCTGGATTTTATAAATAAATGTAAATAAATGTGCAAAACACTAGTGTAATGCAATTTTTTTTAGTTTTTAACAAAATGTGTAGTATGTGTAGCAAGGTGGAGTGCAATATTGTTTTGCAAAATGTGTAGTGTGCGCAGCAGGTATTAGTGGAGACTCCACTCCACTTAGTGATGCTACTCACACTCCAAATTTTGCTAAAAATATTGCATTTATTTACAAGTTTTCTATTAAAATGTTGAGAGAATGGCAAACTTGTAAAATCCAAAACTTTTTTTAGCAAAATTTGCAATGTGGATAGCAGATATTTACATCAGTATCTCTCGTGCTTCAACCACATCCTCTCATTTCAACCTAGAGATCATACAAAGGATGCGACGAGATGGGAGGCATTCGGAGGAGGAGGAGGTGAGTTCTGAGGTATTCGGAGGCAAAGATAGGACGTAGGTGAAGGCAAATGCGGCGAATCGAGGTAAGTTCAAGTAACTTCTCTCTCCCTCTTCTTATTCCTCTTCTTTTTCTTGTTATTCTTTTTTTTTTGATTTTTCTGCAGTTTTTTTGTTGATCTTCCTCTTTTTTCTGTTTTTTTTTCTTCTTTTTGACAGTTCTTCTTCTTTTTTTCTGTTTTTTCTTCTTCTTTTTGCCAGTTTCGGTCGGAAAATTGGCGTTCCGGCCGGTTTCGGCCGAAACCGGCCGGAACCGGCCGGAACGCCAACGTTCCGGCCGAAACCGGAACCTTCCCTCCGGTTTCGTCCCGTTCTCCTCCGAAACCGAGACGAAACGGCCGAAACCCTAGGGTTTCGGCCGATACCTCAAACCATGCTCTAAACGCTTCTCCCGTTAGGGGTTCTAGGAAAACTGTTTATATGAGGTGATCAGGCTCATATAAATAGGTTCTAAGGAGGCGTTTTGATGGTTTGCATGTTCCCACACGGTCACCTACAACTAGATTTCTAATGGACAAGAATCCGTTTAAATCATTTTAATGATTTACATATAACCTATTTCTGGGTGTGAACACAAAGCTTCAGGGTGTTCAATTTTCTTCCTGTTGTTAAATATAATTGATTTCACAGTGTTATTCAAAAATCCGCAATAAGCTCGACTTCAATGAAGTTGAGCATAGAACTGGGGATATGAACCCGTCAAGGCTCCATCTATAAGATGTGCAGTAATGCGTCCCCTGTTTGGGGATCTCGGAATATATTCATCTAGGATGGTTAATCCCGATGAATAAGTTTCACTGCGGCATTTTGAGGGTGGTATGAGGGTAAGTAAAAGCCCAACCAATATCCCAGTAAGGTAATATGTCCGTTATGATTAATAATAATCTGGACTGCGGTTGGATAACAAGGTTTTGATTATGACCATTTTAAGAGGATAAATAGATGAGTACTCTAAGGTACATCATCAGCCATATGTAGGGAGTGAAGAGAGTCAATGGCATCCTCATTTTAGGAGTATTCAGGATGACAAATCATTCACAGTAAAATGAAATGTGTAAAAAGTATGAAATCAATAATAAATATTGTGGTGATGCATTTAAACACATATACTGCAAGAGAATACTAGTGATAATTATGTTGCAGCAACAAGTTTCATAGTATGATGTGTGTTCTAGAAAATATACGTCCACAATTGTGCTCATTGTAGAATCATATTATGACAGCAGATCAAGTTTATTTTCAAAATTTATTTGTCCTCGGGGAGTAACGAAATATACATACAGTCAATTTGATTTTCGTCGTTTAGACTAGATATGTATATATTTTTATATGGCATAGGTTAATGCCCATTCATATTGCAAAAAGCATTATGGGTCTTGTCAGAACTTCTGGTCTGATATTGGGTTGCCATTGCATACACCCTGTCGAGGTATATCATATCTTCCCTTTCTCATTTAATACAAGACTTTCCCTGTTTTCAGTCTTCCTCATTGACATTCACAAGGAAGAATGAATATTGGTCTTACGAAGTAGACATATACAAGGGAAATGAGTTAGTTTCTATATTTCCACTTTTCTAATTTATGAGGGACTTTTAAAAGTCTATTTGAAAACTCAAGTATGGTCTTCAGGCCATTTTATTGAGTCATTCAAGTATTATGTGGATAAAGAATCATGCTCAAGGGAAAACAAATACGTGGCTACGAAATTTATAATTTCTCACCTATCTTTTAAGCCACGACTTCGGGCGTACGCTTAAGGTTAAGGCTAGATTCAAGAATTATACCTTGTAGAGTGAGATTATTCTAAAAGAGTTTAGCAGTGTTATGACAACTGCTGGTGTCAATATTGGTTTATACAAACCATAGATCTGAGAGATCTATTTACCGCAAAATGCGTATTTCTAAAAGAAATCACATAAATGTTTTTCGTATAATCCATCGTACTTGTTAATTTTTATTAGGGTGAAAGGGGTGTTGACTTTTGATTTGATTTTGAACTTCAGGTTCATTGATTTTGAACTCCAGGTTCATTTTGTCGAATAGGATATGATGTTAGACTTTTTGAAATCATTATTGGTTTGTTGTCATAAAATATCGTCATATCATGAGCACATCATACATATAATATAAAGATCGTAAACTAAAAAGTTATGCTCAATTAACCTGAATTGAAACAAGTATGATGTATACACATGCTATTTATATGCTGCATGCAGTTAAATAATCTCATCGCAGACATATAGTTTTGCTACAGGCGTTAAACTATGTCATAGTGATTTTAGCATGCTAAGTAAAAATGTACATAACAGAATCATTAAATATGCGGCAGGCATATAATTTTCTACACATGCATTTAATCATCACAGACATTTTATAATGGAAATGAAAATTTTTCGTTTAATAATTATTGGACCACTGGGCAACGTCATACACCGTTAGGTTAGTTAACTAACGGCAGAGCGGTCGCATGATCTTCCTAATTATTAAACGTGTAATAATCAAATAATCCAAGAAAAAAATTGCGATGATTTATAAAGCATTAATCAGATTTTAATGAAGAAAAACTTAATTAAATTCTGAAAAAGAACTTGTAAAAACGAAGTTTTTGGAGAAACCCCAGTTAGGATTTTTGGATGCGATCGTTCGTGCGGGCCCGTGCGGGCGGAAAGTATTTGCGCCGGAGGGACCGCCGCTTCGGGCGGTTAGAGTTTTTCCGTGCGCGTCTCCGCTTCGGGCGGCTAGGGTTTCGTCGCGCGCGTCGCCGCTTCGGGCAGCTAGGGTTTCGTCGAGCGCGCCGCTGCTACGGGCGGCTAGCGTTTGCGTCTCGCGCACGCGGAGAGGGGGGTTATACCGCTGCCGCGTCGGGCGAAAGCGGCGGCGTCTGCCGCGTCGAGCGGCAGCGGCGACTGCCGCCGGGTCGACAGCGCCTGCTGCCGCGCCAGGCGGCAGCGCTGGCTGACTGTCGCCGGGGCGGCAGCGGCACGATGCCGCTTTTGGCGGCGGGGAGATCGCAATGGAGGAGGGGGGTTTCGTGGCTTCTGGCCGCGTAGCGACAAAAAATCCCATTTAGGGTTTCAAGATTTGGGGAAGAAGATCATAAAAATAGGATTTTTATTTTAAAAAGAACTATTTTTAGTCTTCTAAATAACGTTTTTCATCGTAAAAATTTGATTTTTGTTGATAAAAACGTCGAGTTATCATTGAAAAAATTGATTTAGCGTGCAGATCTAAGTTAAAACTCCGATCTATACTAATCAAAAATAGATATAAGCATGTAGATCTAATCGTATGCGCATAAAAGTTTAGATCTAGGGAAAAAATTACCTCTAGATCCTATCCGCTGGATCTAGCGATGTTTGGTGAAGGAAGCCCGTTCGTTTCGCGTTCGTTCGTCGGCAGAGGTTCTACTCAGCTTCGAGCGTGCTGATAACGTGTTGTAAACTTGGCGGCTACGGAACCCCGTGTCCTGTATTTATAGAAGTATGGTTACATAATGTGTGGATACCCAATACACAGATGGGCCTCCAAAAGCCCGTTTATAACAGATAAGTATATGATGATATATGTTTAATACTTCAGTTTTTTAAGTATTTGATAGGGGTTTAAGTATTTGAAACTACCGATACAAACAAAACGAAACTAAAACTCCGAAAGCACTGAAACGAGTGAAACCCATCCAAAACCACCGAAACAAGTGAAACATGTCCGAAACTTAAAATTCCAGAAAGACCGAAACCGAAACCGAAACTTCTAGCCTTGGTTTTTATTAATACGTGCATTTATGTTTTTGTTGTCTGTTAGCAAAAAAAATCGATGGCATTGATTATCAAAGTTTTAGTCTAAGTAGCATAGATAATTTGTAAAAGGTACGGATATACACAGATATACACGGATATACAGGTACAGATAATTTGTAAAAGGTACGAGAACTTTTACAGGTACGGATATACACGGATAATTTGTAAAAGGTAGGTTATGGATATTACAATATAATAAGTTATATAATATTTATTTTCACATACATTAAACAAAATATAAAGGAGATACCAAACAATATGATTTTAAACACTTAATTTAGGTAAGTGCATCACTTCAAATTGTAGATACATTTTTAGTTGTCTTAAGTACACACAATCACAAGTATAACCCATGAAATTAATTGTATGTTCCACAACAAATACAAGTACCCCCACCACAATACAAGTATAAAAGTGTAATCGTTTTGGCATGTGTCTGGCAATATGTGAAAGTGTCCGAGAAGTGTCCGAGAAGTGACACTATCCGGTATGGGTGGCGCTGGGACCGGGAAGGTACGGCTTCATGATAGAAGTATACATGCTACATAAGTTTTAGTTAAAGTTCCATGGAATCTATTATTACTGCTTAAAGCTATAAATCTGGATTTGGTGCAAACATTTTTGACTGTTGCAATTGCGAGTTCAACGGTCCCAGGCTTTTCCAATTTCTATACTGAAAAAGGGAAACCGTTTTTTCACTTGATCTTTATTATCAGGCCGTGATTTTAATTTATTGACTCCAAACAAAAACTTCACATTACTGTTTAATGCATTATTTTCTTCAACCATGGCATTTGACAATACCATTTGTGTATGCAGGTTGCTGAGTGATGTGGGTCAATCTAAACCCGTGAAGGCAAGTTTGCTGACTTCTGATCCACTGATGTAACAATATTTATAAGGGTAAATTATAAGAAACCGTCGTCATGTTTACTCGATTCTCAGTTAACCCCCTTAAACTAAAAAAGTGAACAAATAACCTAATGGTCTATGCTTAAATCCTTTTTGCAGTGGACAAAAGTGATTGCCGTTAACATGATCATACATGTCTGTCAATAGGAAAAACGACTATTTCTCTATGCAGAGGCTGCTCATGCTGAAGACAATCACTTTCGTCAACCGCTAAAACAACTTGTGCATAGATCAGAGGGTTATTTGTTCATTTTTCAGACAAGGTAAACATGAACGAGGCTTCTTGTAATATACTCGGAACTTATAAATACCCTCATGTTCCTAGTTAAGGATGATTTTTCCCACTCTTCTGATTTTCCGATGCTACAATAGTTGTCAATGTTCATGTTTTTAGGACATTCAGTCGGTAAAGATATAGATATGGCGCTCTTCCGAAGATAGTAGGGCGAACAAAATGAAAGAGATCTGTTATTAGATGTATGTGCTGGGCGATAAGCAGTTCCTAGGGGGTGTATGTTAGGGACTTGTACACTGGAAGAGTTTACGGCGGTATATGTGAAATAATTGTAGGTAAAGCGCCGTAATGTCAGAATAAACTGATGGAAGAATGTTGGGTGATGCTGTTACTAGAAAATGGAAGTGGTGAAGCTTATCATAATGTTGGAATACAAGAAATGCTGGAATTCTTGGTTCCTTTTTGATGTGTATTGCTGTGTGTTTGTGGTTTAAATGCGTCACTTGTTGGGACTATTCAGTGATTATTGTTGGAAGGAAAATCTCAGGTTGTTTTTGCCCCCTCGGTTGCCTGAAATAGGGTGGACAATGGGTTGGGTTTGGATCAGGTCGAGTCCCTTGATCTGACCAGCATTACAGTTTACAGGGCAATAACTCAGTACATCCCTAACATTTCTTAAAAAATCATTAGTGACTCACATATACGTTATTGACTTGATGACTTGTTTGGGATGTTGAGTTATTACCCATATATTATTGGTTTATGATAATAATACTCAACAGGAAAATTAATAAAGTTAAGGATGTTTTTGAGTTATTATCCATATATTTATTGGTTTATGATAATGACACTCCACCGAACATCCTTAATCCCTAAACTCTAAAGCTCTTACGGTAACAATTTGCTATCTTGCACTAGGTATTGGAATTAAGTACAAAAAAAAAAATATAAATCAACATGGGTATGGCCATCAAATCCGAACCGAACCAAATTAGAAAACAACTTGGAATTTAACCCGACCGGAAGAGGGTCTCACCCATATTTAGAAATTCAGGCCGGGTTCGAGTTCAACCTGTCGGGTCAAAACCCATTTGTCATCCCTAGCTAGAAAGGCCCGTAGGCCAACAGTAGAAAGAAAATACCCAACTAAGGCAGGGAATGAAACTTACATAAAAGAATAATGAACTCTTTACATGTGAATCACAACAAACCTTTGCAAACTGACATAGCTTTTGTTTGGAGTGCTCAAGTTGTTGTATCTTGTATGGTGACTAGAAATAACCCGTGCACACAGTACACGTCGCAAAAAAAAACCACGAACAGGATGTGGTGCACTCGCGCAACGGAAAAGGAGTGAGAATTGTGGGTGGGTGGGTGTGTGTCGGTATCGTTGGGGTAAAAGGGTCCAAAGCAAAAAAAAGTATTAGGGAGGGGGAGCAGGAGGAGGAAAATTAGGGACCAAATCGAAAAAAACCACCAAAACCTAACCCCAAAACAAAGACCAAAATCCCAGCCCCCATTGAGACCCACCTAGATTTGTCCCAGTCAGCTTGTTCCAGTCAGCTTGTGACTGAGACAATCCTAGATGGACATCTCTCTTTCGTATAATAGGTAGGCTAGAATTTTTTGTTAGCAATCTTTTGGCAGATTGCTAAAAGAAAGATCCGAGAACATAACCTTCCATAAAACATGATATGACATGCCACTTAAAGCTAAATCCAATTCGCTTTACAAACTGCCCTTTTGCCTAGTGGTACTCTCTCCCCATCTCTGCACGTACACCCACACTTCTCACTTCTTTTCAATTGCGCGCATGCACCACGTCCTGTTCGCGGGGGGGGGGGGGGGGGGGGGGGGGGGGGGGGGGGGGGGCGTACACCCACACTTCTCACTTCTTTTCAATTGCGCGCATGCACCATATCCTGTTCGCGGGGGGGGGGGGGGGGGGGTGTGTGTGTGTGTGTGTGTGTGTGTGTGTGTGTGTGTGTGTGCAAGCACCCTGTGCACATGTTATTTCTGTTGGATAATTTGGTTCACGGTTGCACGCATGGAGTGCCCGAGTTTTGTCTCGTATTTTTTAGCCCATTTTGATTTAAAGAATTTAAAGAGCCTAATACGTTTTTGATTTGCTCAACAGTTATATTCTCATTAAATGGTTGTTTAATTTTGCAACAGCCATTTTTTCTTTTAATGACGAATTCCAATAGTCATATTCTTTTCTTAATGGCTGAATTCTAATAGTCCTTTTCCTTCATATATATAAACTCATTTATTCAAGAGAAAAGGACACTGCTCGAACAATTCATTCTTCCTCTGCCAAAATTTCGTTGTTACTGTTGGCGTTGCTTCTGCTGCTGTTTCAGTTTATCTATTCGCATCTGCCATCGCGGATAGCTGCTCCTGCTATGCCAATCCCCTGCTGTCCTCTTCCTCTTCCTGTGAGATCGAAGAACGGTCGTTGCTTGATGGATCCTTGTATTGTGAATGCACACTTACAAAGCCTTTGCCGTTGAATCCTGAAGGGTAGCCGCTTGATTTGCCTTACACAGAGTACTCACTCTGAGGGGGTGGAAATCTACTCTTAAAGACTGTGCCTAGCACGCCTCGGCTTTCTGATAAGTCATTTCTTCCTCTAATTTTAATTGCACCATCCTCTTATCCCTGAAATTTTACAACAATCTTAAGAGTAGATTATGGATGCTGCTATTGTCACTGCTAAACACTTGCATGATCTTTCAAAAATCGAACTGTTTTCTGGAACTTTCTTTAAGCGTTGGCAAGAAAAAGTTTTTAGCACTTTAGATGTCACTGGCTTTGCCTTCGCACTCACTGATCCTAAACCTACAGAAGAGAAAGAAATTCATGCCTAGGACCGTGCCAACAAAATTTGTCGCCATACAATTCTTCATACCCTCTCTAATAAACTGTTTGATGTCTACTGTCCTACTAAAATTGCTTCTGAAATTTGGACTAGCCTAACTAAAAAATATATTCTAGAAGATGCAGGTACCCAAAAATTTGCTATAGGCAATTTCCTTCACTTCGTCATGACCGAAGATAAATCTGTTTCCACCCAAATCCATGACTTTCATGTTCTCATTGATGATCTGAAAAATGAAAACATCACTCTCTCTGATCCTTTTGTTTCTGGCTCACTTAATTGAAAAACTTCCTGAATCTTGGAAAGACTATAAAAACAGCCTTAAGCACAAACGGAAACAAATGTCACTTGAGGATGTAATCATTCATATTAGGATTGAGAAAAAGAATAGGGAAAGAAAAAAACCAATTCTGCTAAAGAACTTGTCTCCAAAGCTAATCTAGTTGATAGCTACTCTTTCTTTTCTCCTTCACATCCTAAGAAACATTTCAAGAAATTTAGACCCAACCACAAATCAAATCAGAGATTTCAAAAGGGCCAAAACCACACTACTTTCAAGAAGAAGTGAGAATGCTTTATTTGCAAAATCCTGGACACTATGCAGCTCAATTTCGCTTCCGAAAAGATGCTCCTAAACCAAGTGCAAACTTGGTAGAGGGATATATTATTGCTGCGATGATCTCAGAGGTTAACATGGTGGCACATACTAAGGACTGGGTGATTGACTCCGGGGCAACTCGGCATAGATGCGCTGATAGAGGAGCTTTTACCTCCTATGTTCCTAGCAGTTCTAGTGAGGAGAATGTGTACATGGGGGATTCAAGACCCTCACCCGTAATTAGGAAAGGGAAGGTTCTTCTCAAATTAACCTCAGAAAAAACCCTTTCGCTTAGTGAAGTGCTCCATGTCCCAGATATCCGTTGGAATCTGGTTTCTGTCTCTCTTCTGGGAAAAGTAGGGGTTAAGGTTACTTTTGAGTCTGAAAAAATTGTCATGACCAAGAATAGTCAGTTTGTGGGAAAGGGATATTGTAACCAAGGCCTTTTCATTCTGAATGTACTTGAAATCATGAATAATAATGCATCTTCTTCTTCTTCTTCTGCTTGATTGACTCATTTGATACTTGGCACTATAGACTAGGTCATGTGAACTTTTCTTATATTAAGAAAATGAAAGAAGTTGGTTTGCTGAATGCTTCTTCTTCTTCCTCTAATGACAAATGTAAAATTTGTGTTGAATCAAAAGCTACTAAGAAAACATGTAGATCTGTATACAGAGAAAGTGAATTACTTTCTTTAATTCATAGTGATCTTGGGGATTTGAAAAGCAATATAACTAGAGGTGGTAATATATTCTATATTACTTTTATAGATGACTTCTCTAGATATACTGAAGTATATTTGCTTAGATTTAAAGGTGAAGCTTTTGATATGTTTTTGAAGTATAAAACTAAAGTAAAGAATCAACTTAATAAGAAAATAAAAAAGGATTAGATCAGATAGAGGATGCGACTTTATATCTTTTAATGAGTATTGTGAAGAACATGTGATTATTCATGAGACTACATCTCCTTATTCTCCTGAATCTAATGGCATAGCAGAAAGAAAAAATAGAACTTTAAAAGAGACGATGAATGCTCTGCTAATTAGTTCGGGTGCACCTCTTAACCTATGGGGAGAAGCTATTCTCTCTGCTTGCCATATTCAGAATAGAGTTCCCTATAAAAAAATCAGGTAAGGCTCCTTATGAACTTTGGGTAGGACACTCTCCAAACCTTAATTACCTCAAAGTGTGGGGGTGCCTAGCTAAAGTACTTTTACCAGAACCTAAGAAAATAAAATTAGGTCCTAAAACATTTGATTGCATGTTTATTGGATATGCTCATAATAGTGCTTCATATAGATTCCTAGTTATTAAAACTGAACAAAATATCATGAAACCTAACACTATTGTTGAAACTAAGAATGCTGATTTCTTTGAACACATATTTCCAATGAAAACAGACAATGTTAGGTTGACTTCTGCACCTCACTCTTAGGACCCTTCTGATGTACCATCACATGATAATGATGATGGGATAGAAGTAAGGAGTAAAAGAGTTAGGAAGGAGACTAATCTAGGTGATGGCTTTTTCACTTTTCTTATTGATAATGATCCTTACATACCATGAAGCCATCACATCTCATTTTGGAAAGAAGCAATCAACAGCGAATTAGAATCCATTATGTCAAACCACACTTGAAAACTTGTTACCGTACTCCAGGAGCTAAAACTATTGGTTGCAAATGGATATTTAAAAGGAAGCTAAAACCTGCTGGTTCTATTGACAAGTTCAAAGCTAGATTGGTTGCTAAAGGCTTCAACTAAAAGAAAGACGTTGATTATTTTGATACATTTGCCCCTGTCACTAGGATGGCTTCTATTCGTGTCTTGGTTGCTTTAGCATCTATTCATAGTCTTGTTATCCATCAAATGGATGTAAAGACTACCTTTCTGAATGGATATTTGGAAGAAGAGATTTATATGGAACATCCTGAAGTTTGTATCACTCCTGGAAATGAACATAAAGTATGCAAACTTGTTAAATCTCTTTATGGTTTAAAACAAGCTCCAAAACAATGGCATGATAAATTTGATTTTGTTTTGCTATCAAATGGTTATCATATTAATGATGCTGATAAATGTATTTACACTAAGTTTGATAATGATGTTGGTGTTATTATTTGCTTATATGTTGATGACATCCTCATTCTCGGCACCAACCTAGATGTAGTAAATTTTACGAAGTCATGCCTGTCTTCTAAGTTTGATATGAAAGACATGGCTGAAGCTGATGCGATCTTAGGTATTAAATTAACTAAGACACTTAATGGTATTATGCTTTCACAAGAACAGTATATTAGTAAAATGCTTGAAAAATTTGGATATCATGATCAAAAACCTGTAGCTACTCCATATGATGCTAGTTTACATTTAGCTAAAAAATTTAGTGAATCTGTTTCACAAATTAAATATGCTCAGTTTATTGGTAGCTTGATGTATTTGATGAATTGTACTCGCCCTGATATTGCATATGCTATTAGTAGATTGAGCCGTTACACTCAAAATCCTAATAGTGATCATTGGAATGCATTGTCAAGAGTTATGAGATATTGGAAATGAACTCTTGTATATGGATTGTTTTTAGTGGCGATCCATCAGTTTTAGAAGGTTTTACTGATGCAAACTGGATCTCTGATTCAGATGAGCTTAAATCCACAAGTGGTTATGTTTTTACACTTGGTGGAGGTGCAGTGTCTTGGAAATCATCCAAGCAAACTTGTATTGCTCGGTCTACTATGGAATCCGACTATATTGCCTTAGAGAAGGCATGTAGTGAAGCCGAATGGCTTTAGAACCTTCTTGGTAATCTTCCCATTTGTGAAAAACCGGGTACCGTCTAAATCTATCATTGTGATAGTCAAGTTGCAATTGCAAAAGCCAAAAATAAAGTTTTTAATGAGAAGAGTAGGCATATCTGCCTAAGGCACTCTATTGTGAGGCATCTGCTAGATCATGGGATAATATCCCTTGATTATGTGAGGTCAGAGATGAAGTTGGCAGGTCCTATAACAAAACCACTAAATAGGAAGTTAGTAGAAAGTACATCGAAGGGAACGAGATTTATACCTAAAAAATAGGTCAAGAGTTATGGTAACCCAACCTATGTGATTGATGATCTCATGAAGTAGGTTCATATGGGTAACAACAAGTTACTTGTGTTGATCGTGAGGAGCACTATCATTATGTTCATGTTCCTTTTTGTCACGCCCCGCTTCCCAAAATGACTGAAGTGAGACGTGACTAAGGTATCATGGGCCGGAGCTGTGAGGCTCAGACCCAATAAGTGTCTGTAGAGTTACCATTTAATATTACATGTTCTTGCATTTATAAAATTTTGAAACAATAGAAAGTACTGAAAGAAAGATGCATTCATTTTATTTCATATAAGATATCCAGAAGTACGAGAGTCTAAAAAGGAAAGTAAAGCCCAACATGGCTACAACAGCAGAAAGTAAACTAATGGTGCAAGCACCCAACCTAGGCAGAAAAGTAAACGGTGCTACGCATCCGAACTAGAAAGCGATAAAAACCTCTGAGGATCCGCAACAGGGTAGCAGCTCTAGGACTGGTCCTCTTCAGGAAGGTACTCTGGGTCAACGTCCTCAGGTAGTTCTGGCTCGTCCACGTACTCTGGCTCGGTGTCTGATGTACAACACCCAAGAGAAAAGGAGTTGTACGTCAGGTAAAGTCTACAAGGAAAGGTTAGACTCTACTACAAGTGTGAAACAATTTAAGAGCAACATTTTACTGGTTGATTACATGCAGTTGTGATGACATGACAATTATACTATTATACAAGGAAAGTAAAACGGAGCAGGAAAGTAAACATGACAGACAATAGCCTTAGCATGTGCCACTGGCTACAGGACTAGACTGGACCGGACAGGACAAGACAAGAAGTACCGTGTGTGTCACGAAGGGTTCACGCCTTACGGTTTGGGGGTGGCCAGACCCTCTCCCCATGCGACCGCTCAACCCTACCCCAAACCCATGTGCTCAAGACAAGACAACACAGATATCACTCTCGCTTGGAGAGCATCTGAAACGTCCGGAGGGTTTTTGTAACATGGAGATCACTCTCGCTTGGAGAGCATCTGAAACGCCCACAAGATTTTTGTAACACAGAGATCACTCTCGCATGGAGAGCATCTGAAATGCCTGCATGCCTTTTGTAACAGGGAGCAAGACACGACAAGTAGCAAGGAGTTGTTCATTCTAGGGGGTCCATACGCACGCACACACAGATAGAATCTAGGGTGTCAGTTGTTGTTGTTATTGTGCTTAGACTTCGTCGTCAAGTCTACGCTGACAGGGGGGTCCCGAACGCTATTATTTCACGTCCGGTTCTCTTTATTCGTACTTTTACAGTTTAAGGAAAGATGGCCTAAACCTGGCCGAAAGTGAGAAACACTTGCCTGCGGTGGCGAGTGCGTCGTCGGTCTGGATCGCCTCGTCGAAGCAGTGCGTCGGTGATGGTTCGTCTGAAACGAGCCAACGACAGTATCAGAACGCATTTTCATCAATCCTATTATGGTAAGTTTCTAAGTTCAGCGGGACTATCCTAACAGTCAAAAGTCACGATTTTTGATTCGTTCTGCCTAATAGACGACTATCCTATGTGCACAGATATCAAGTCCGTTCGTCAATGTCTAAGGTTGAACAACATTTTAAAGAGCGTAAAGTAAACTTTAGTTATCGTTGATGACTTTTACATTAGGTTTTAGATTCACTACTATGTGGGTTCTTACTACGCGTTAGAGGGCTTACCTTTTCGACGTTTGATCGTAGATCGGACGTCGGGTCTGAACGACGATAGATCTGCGGCGTCAGCAACATCTAGGCTGTGGGTAGCGCAGCTAGACACGTACATACAATGAGGTGGAGGCGAGAACAGTGAGTAGGCGTCGAGATCTATCCCGTTGTAGGTAGCGCAATGGATTTACACGGTGGCGGCAACGTCGGGGGGAAACATGCTAGAACGGCGACATGCGTGAACTCCTAGGAGAAAAGGGGACTGCCGGGTATTGAAGGAGGTCGATGGGGGGGTTGCTCGGCCTGGTGGGTGGTTGACGGCGGCGGTGTGTGGTGCGCGGTGGCGGGCAGCCGTGAGAAGGCGAAGATGACAGATTTGCACAACGGGTCGCTGTTTTGCATCGCATAAGAGATGTGACGGCCTGATGGGACAACAGACACTTGCAGTATGTAGAGGGTGGGGAGTCCGATGGTGGTGGAGATGGCCGTAGACGGTGGCCAGAGGAGGGTGGTTGTGGTTTTCTTCCGGCGAACGGTAGATCTGTCCAAAAATGGGTTATGATGGGTTTGAGAGGTGTTTTAAGGGGAGAGAAGGAAGAGGGAGGAAGGGAGGAAGGTTGCAGGTGATAGAGGGGATCGAGGAGGTCTGAGGGAGGCGGAGCTAGCCATCAGAGGTGTCCAAAGGGGCGGCACCGCCAGTTTGAAACTCCAGGCGCCTGCTGTGTAGAACTGGCGGCCAGGCTGTGCTTTTAGGGGGTTTTTGATGAGAGAGAGAGATGAGAGAGAGAAGAGGGAAGAGAGAAGGAGGTGGCCGGACCTAGGGGTGGCCGGTGGTTGCTGGCGGTGAGGGAGAGCGCAAGGAAGATGAAGAAATGGCGGCTGAGTTTGGGTTGTGCGGTTTTGCCTATGGTTGTTTTGATTTTAAGAACAGAATTTGCTATATAGGGTATGAATGGGGTACATTTAGGTGACTAAGAGAGAGGGTGAGAAAGAGGAGAGGGTGTATTTATGGGTACCAAATAGTAGAGGAAATAATCTCATGATACGTATGAGATTTCCCTAAGATTTGATTAAGTTTGAAATTCAAATTTGGGTTTGGCTAATGGGCTTCAAATTTGATTAATGGGTTTGGTTGGGCTAACGGTGTCCGAAAATTATGAAAAAATATCGGGACGACCGTGACGATGAGAGGCTCGGGGGTACGGTGGTCAATCACGCGTTAGGTCCACAGAAAACGAACTAAAAATAAAAAGATCCGGTGTCGAAGTCTAAAGTTACGACGTCTCTCCAATCAAAACTGATTTGTGGGAGAACGACCAGTGAAATGACGTTCATTAAAAATCCCACAAATAACTACTCTTCCATATGGTCACAAGGACATATCACATCACACAGTCCGGATCCAAGAAGAGGCCAAATAACATACGCACACGAAAAGAGTCGTACGCGTTGAAAATATCACGGTCGAAAAACGGCCGTTACATTCTACCCCACTAAAAGAATGATTCTGTCCTCGAAATCTACAATACTACTAAACAGAAAACAAAAATGGGAAACGCTCTCTCATCTCCTCTTTGTGCTCCCAAGTGGACTCTCCAGGTGATCCGTGACGACACATCACTCTCACCAGGTCGACTACATTGTTCCTCAAATGCTTCTGTTGACGGTTCAAAATCTGCACTGGCTGCTGATCATATGTCAGGTCCAGACGGACCGTGATCTCTGAGAAATCACCAGTGTGCGATGGATCACTGACGTATCGACGTAGCTGAGATACATGGAATACATCGTGAACTCCCTCCAAAGATGGTGGCAGAGCAAGGCGATAAGCCACTGCTCTTACACGCTCAAGCACATCAAAAGGTCAAATGTACCTTGGACTCAGCTTTCTCTTCTTTCCAAAATGAATGACTCAGCGGTTCAAAGAAATCTTCATGAAGACGTGATCACCAGGCTGAAACTCCAAAGGTCACCTCTTGGTGTCTGTCCAATGCTTGTAGCGGTCCTGCACAATCTGAAGCTTCTCCCTGATGTCTCTCACGACATCCACATCCCATACAATTTTCTCTGGACCCAACAGTTCTCGATCTCCGATGTCATCCCAGCTCAGTGGCGATCGACATTTTCTCCCATATAAGGCAGCAAATGGAGCCATACCAATGCTCGCCTGGTAGCTGTTGTTGTATGAAAATTCCAGCAAGTGGAGATGGTCCTCCCATAAACCCTTCAGATCGAGCGTACAAGCTCACAGCATATCATCCAGGATCTGAATAGTCCTCTCTGACTGGCCGTCGGTTTGCGGGTGGTACATCGTGCTGAAGCTCAGACTCGTACCCAAATTCTCCTATAGACTCCTCCAGAACTGAGATATGAACCTCGAGTCTCTGTCAGACACAATGCTCACCGGGACTCCATGTAAGCATACAATCTCATGCACGTACACGGTCGACATCACGAACTAACTCAAGGAGGAACTATAGAAGAGAAGTAAAATAAAATTTACCTCTAGAAATTTCCTCACCAAAACTTCCGTGGACTGTCCCACTCGAAAAGATATGAAGTGCGTAGACTTGGTCAATTGATCAATGATCACCCAGACTGCGTCGTTTCGTTTAAGGCTCCGAGGTAAACCTATCACGAAATACATCGTGATGTGCTACCACTTCCACTCCGGAATAGGAAGTGGTTGTAGCAATCTAGCTGTACGATGGTGCTCACCCTTCACCTGCTGGCATACCAAACATTTGGCAACGCTCCGTGCCACACTCCTCTTCATGCCAATCTACCAATAATTCAGACAAAGATCCTTATACATCTTGGTGCCTCCAGGATGAATAGAATATAGCGAGCTATGAGCCTCGCTCAACAGCTCCTCTTGAATATCACCTGCAGGCACGCAGAGTCTACTGTCGTACCTCAGCGATCCATCCTCATAAATAACGAACTCCGTCCAAATCCCAGCTTCAACCTGCCTTCTGATCCTCTGCAACTTCGGATCTCCTGCCTGTGCTGCCTTGATACTGTAATGCCCGTATGTGTTTCTCTTCCGTAGCACCCGTCTCTTCGGAAATACCTGATATGAATTCGTACTATCAGGTATCCCGGGGAACGGGGCGTTACAGATACGATCCACTATCTCGGACTGAATCTACATATTCATGAATGATAGAACCACTACAGGTAGGACGACCTCAATATCCATCTCTTTTAGCTCCTGTTGTATCCTCCAGTCGGCAGTTTGCATCATCACGGTGGGGAGTCTGTTCAAAGCATCTGGCACTACTCTGCCATCAGCTCCAGCCATCGCCTCTGATGCATGTTGAGCTCCTTCCGAGTAAAGGTGTACTTCAAGATTTTGTGATCGGTGAAAATCTTCACGCTCTCACTCAGCAAGAAGTGTCTCCAGATCTTCAGCGCAAATATCACCGCTGCCAATTCCAGATCATGTGTCAGGTTATTCTTCTCATGAGTCTTCAACTGACGACAAGCGTACGCGGCCACGTGACCATGCTGATGCAAAACGCATCCAAAGCCCTTCCCTGATGCATCACAATATACCTCAAAGCCTCCGCTCTGACCTGGTACAGCCAATACCGGTGCTGTGGTTAACCTCGCCTTCAAGATACTGAAGGCCTCCTCACAAGCTTCTAATCAATGGAACTCCTCGACCTTCCTCGTCAGCTTCGTCATCGGCTCTGAAATCCTCGAGAACTCGAACTTTGGATGGCCTGGAATCCTGAATACCACCTTCTTGCTGTGGCATTCGATCGAAGCATGGAAGTCTCCCAGCCAATCGATGCTAAGAACAACGTCGAAACGTGGTAGATCATGGACAATGAAATCTGCATAAAGCTCATGTCCACCGACCACCAACGAGATCGATCGACAACCCAGATTCACCGTCACCACTTCGTTCCCTATGGTGATGTCCCAACACTTTGAAAGTGTATGGGTGGGAATGGAATGCCTTGTTATGAATCTCCAGGATATAATGCACATAGATGCACCGGAGTCGAACAAGGCCAAGGCCGATTGGGACGACTCTAGTATGGTGCTTAAGGTATAAAAGAACTACGGTCAAACCACTACCCAATAACTAGCAAGGACAACACACATATGCAAACAAAACAATCTAAACTATAAAAGGAAAAACTAGATCTATAGATATACATGCAATAGCACCATCCAAGTCCTCAGCCTCAACGACTGTCATGGAGTAAGCCGGCCTCTGGGGTTGCGCTGCCTGCCGAAACATCTGCTTATGTGGTGCCAAGGGTGGTCCACAGACAGCAGCTCATCTCTGAACCCGGGCATGCGCTATACTCTGCAGTGGAACTAGCGCTCCGACTACAGCATGCCGCGATCTTGGGCAATCTTTAGTAGCGTGTGAGGCAGCTCCACATGCCAGACACAAACCCAGATTCTTCCTGCAATAACTCGAATGATATCCCGACTTGCCACAGTAATGACATCAATCCCTAGCTAGCTCCGTGCAGGTGCTCCTGGCATCTAGAATTGCACCGACCGAATAGGTCTCATAGCTGGCCTAGTAGGAGGCCTGAACTGCTCCACTGGTCGTTTTCCTCGCGGTGTCGGTGTTGGTGCAGTCGGAGCAGCCTGGGCAGCACGGGCAACCGGATGTTCCTGTTCAACCAACCGATACTGAACATCCAACATCTCTCTCATGACGTCCAGAAATTGGCAAAACTCGTCACCTAGGCCTTCCATGGTCCCGTTAGTTGAAGGTCCGGCTTGGGTTTTGCGTCCTCCTACCATCCTATTGACAGCAAAACCCAATTTTTAGACTTGTACTGGATATTAATGAATGCGGTACTCTTATTGTTTCGAACTTTTGCAGAACCAGCATGGGCCACCACTAAAACCTATCACGGCCCGCTTCCCTAAAACGACGGAAGTGAGACGTGACTAAGGTCCGCATGGGCCGGAGCTGTGAGGCTCAGACCCAATAAGCGTCTGTAGAGTTACCATTTAATATTACAGGTTCTTGCATTTATAAAATTTCGGAACAACAGAAAGTATTGAAAGAAAGATGCATTCATTTTATTCCATATAAGATATCTAGAAGTACGAGAGTCTAAAAAGGAAAGTAAAGCCCAGTATGGCTACAACAGCAGAAATTAAACAAATGTTGCAAGCACCCAACCTAGGCAGAAAATTAAACGGTGCTACGCACCCGAACTAGAAAGCGATAAAAACCTCTGAGGATCAGCAACAGGGTAGCAGCTCTAGGATTGGTCCTCTTCAAGAAGGTACTTCGGGTCAATGTCCTAAGGTAGCTCTGGCGCTTCCACATACTCTGGCTCAGTGCCTGACGTACAACACCCAAGAGAAAAGGAACTGTACGTCAGGTAAAGTCTACAAGAAAAAGTTAGACTCTACTACAAGTGTGAAACAATTTAAGAGTAACATTTTACTAGTTGATTACATGCAGTTGTGATGACATGACAGTTATACTATTTACAAGGAAAGTAAAAACGGAGCAGGAAAGTAAACGTGACAGACAATAGGCGTAGCGTATGCCACTGGCTACAGGACTAGACTGGACCGGACAGGAAGATAAGAAGTACAGTGTATGTCACGAAGGGTTCATGCCTTACGGTTTAAGGGCGGCCAGACCCTCTCCCCGTGCGACCGCTCAACCCAAACCCAAACCCATGTGCTCAAGACAAGACAACACAGAGATCACTCTCGCTTGGAGAGCATCTGAAACGCCCGGTGGCTTTTTGTAACACGGAGATCATTCTCGCTTGGAGAGCATCTGAAACGCCCGTAGGCTTTTTGTAACACAGAGATTACTCTCGCGTGGAGAGCATCTGAAACGTCCGCATGCTTTTTGTAACAGGGACCATGACACGACAAGTAGCAAGGAGTTGTTCATTCTAGGGGGTCCACACGCACGCACACATGGATAGAACCTAGGGTGTCAGTTGTTGTTGTTGTGCTTAGACTTCATCGTCAAGTCTAAGCTGTCAGGGGGTCCCGGACGCTATCATTTCACATCCGGTTCTTTTTAGTTGTACTTTTACAATTTAAGGAAAAATGGCCTAAACGTGGCCGAAAGTACGCAAGTGAGAAACACTTGCCTGCGGTGGCGAGTGCGTCGTCGGTCTGGATCGTCTCATCGAAGAAGTGCGTTGGCGATGGTTCGTCTGAAACGAGCCAACGACGGTATCCGAACGCGTTTTTCATCAATCCTATTATGGTAAGTTTCTAAGTTCAGCAGGACTATCCTAACAGTCAAAAGTCACGATTTTTGATTCGTTCCGCCTAATCGACGACTATCCTATGTGCACATATATCAAGTCCGTTCGTCGATGTCTAAGGTTGAACAACATTTTAAAGAGCGTAAAGTAAACTTTAGTTATCGTTGATGACTTTTAGAGTAGGTTTTAGATTCGCTACGATGTGGGTTCTTACTACGCATTAGAGGGCTAACCTTTTCAGCGTTTGATCGTAGATCAGACGTCGGGTCTGAACGGTGATAGATCTACGACGTCAGCAATGTCTCAGCTGCGGGTAGCGCAGTGAGACACGTACAGACAGCGAGGTGGAGGTGAGAACAGTGAGTAGGCGTCGAGATCTCTCCCGTTGCGTGTAGCGCAACGAATCTACACTGTGGCGGCAACGTCAGGGGAAAACACGCGAGAACGGTGACGTGCATGAACTCTTACGAGTAAAGAGGGCTGTCGGGAATTGAAGGAGGTCGATGGAGGGTTGCTCAGCCTGGTGGGTGGCTGACGGCGGTGGCGCACGGTGGCGGCCGGCTGTGAGAAGGTGAAGAGGACAGATTTGCACAATGGGACGCTGTTTTGCGTCGCAGTGGAGATGCGACGGCCTGAGGGGACAAATGACACTTGCAGTTGGTAAAGGGGGTCGTGGGGAGTCCAATGGTGGTGGAGATGGCCGCCGGCAGTGGCCGGAGGAGGGTGGCCGTGGCTTTCTTATGGCAAACGGAAGATCAGTCCAAAAATGGGTTTTGATGGGTTTGAGAGGTGTTTTAAGGGGATAGAAGGAAAAGGGAGGACGGTTGCAGGTGATAGAGGGGATCGAGGGGGGTCCGAGGGACGCAGAGCTGGCTGTCGAAGGTGGCCAGAGGGGCGGCGCCGCCGATTTGAATCTCCAGGCGCCTTCTCTGTAGAACTGAGGGCCAGGCTGTGCTTTTAGGGGGTTTTTGATGAGAGAGAGGAGAGAGAGAAGAGGGAAGAGAGGAGGTGGTGGTCGGACCTAGGGGTGGCCGGTGGTCGCCGGCAGCGAGGGAGAACGCAAGGAAGATGAAGAAATGGCGGCTGAGTTTGGGTTGTGCGGTTTTGCCTAGGGTTGTTTTGATTTTAAGAAGCGAATTTGATATATATGGTATGAATGGGGTACACTTTGGTGACTAGGAGAGAGGGTGTGAGAGAGGAGGGGGTGTAGTTATGGGTACCAAATAGTAGAGGAAATAATCTTATGAAATTTCCCTAAGATTTGATTAAGTTTGAAATTCAAATTTGGGTTTGGCTAATGGGCTTCGAATTTGATTAGTGGGTTTGGTTGGGCTAACGGTATCCGAAAATTATGAAAAAAAATATCGAAACGACCGTGACGACGAGAGGCTCGGGGGTACGGTGGTCAATCGCACGTTAGGTCCATAGAAAACGAATTAAAAATAAAAAGGTCCGGCGTCGAAGTCTAAAGTTACGACGTCTCTCCAATCAAAGCTGATTTGTGGGAGAACGACCCGTGAAATGACGTTCACTAAAAATCCAACAAATAACTACTCTTCCATACGGTCACAACGACATATCACATCGTATAGTTCGGATCCAAGAAGAGTCCAAATAAAATACGCACACGAAAAGAGTCGTACGCGTTGAAATATCACGGTCGAAAAATGGCCGTTACACTTTTCTATGGTGTAGATAGTGCTGTCGACGATGAGAGAGGATGAGCATATGGCTCTTAATGGAAACTATAACCCTTGTTGGGTGGTGTGCATAATCGTCGAGCACACTTGATGGGTCCACCTATATGGGTGTAGAAGTGGGGCCGCTTCCTATGCGAATATGGGTACATTCGCTAGAGCACTCATGAAAATCCAGGTATGGCGCATGGCCGAAACGTGCCAACATGTAAGAGTAAGCAACTATTCATTGATGATTCAATATGGGTTGTGAGTCAATGTTTTACAATAAAGGATATTGGTTCATAGAAACTATATGTTTCACCAACTTCTTGTAGAACACACTTTCATTCCCTAGTAATGGTTCATAGACCAAAAGTCACCAATGCTAATGTATTGAATTGTCGTATTCGATCTCACATCAATTTCTTCATCTTCTTGGATTCTTATATCCTTATCTTTGAATTTTGAAATAGTGGGGGATTGTTGGATAATTTGGTTTCTTTCTACAATTCAAAGCCAACTTTAGTCCCACATTGGATGGGAGAACTCACTTGTGTGGGTATATAAGAGACTTCTTTCGTATGGGCTATTGGACTTGTATATGGGCTAGGAATAAGGGGTATCTCGTGGGCGCATGAGCCCAAACCGGAACCACGGGTGCACGCGCGGAGTGCCCGAGTTTTGTCTCGTATTTTTTAGCCCATTTTGATTTAAAGAATTTAAAGAGCCCAATACGTTTTTGATTTGCTCAACAGCCATATTCTCATTAAATGGCTGTTTAATTTTGCAACGGCCATTTTTTCTTTTAATAACGAATTCCAATAGTCATATTCTTTTCTTAATGGCTGAATCCTAACAGTCCTTTTCCTTCATCTATATAAACTCATTTTGTCAAGAGAAAAGGACACTGCTCGAACAATTCATTCTTCCTCTGCCAAAATTTCGTTGCTACTGTTGTCGTTTCTGCTGCTGCTGTTTCAGTTTATCTGTTCGCATTTGCCATCGCGGATAGCTGCTCCTGCTCTGCCAATCCCATGCCGTCCTCTTCCTCTTCCTGTGAGATCGAAGAACGGTTGTTGCTTGCTGGATCCTTGTATTGTGAGTGCACACTTACAAGGCCTTTGCCGTTGAATCCTGGAGGGTAGCCACTGTACCTGCCTTGCACCGAATACTCACTCTAAGGGGCGGAAATCCACTCTTAAGGATAGTGCCTAGCACGCCTCGGCTTTCTGATAAGTCCTGTCTTCCTCTAATTTTAATAGCACCATCCTCTTATCCCTGAAATTTTACAACAATTTCAAGTAAGCTGATAATTTTATTTATTGCCCAAGGCAAGATGAACATGAGAGTAGAACTTAAGCTTATGGAAGCAGGGGCTAGGTCTTTGTTTTAATCCGTAGAGCACGTTGTTGAGCAGACAGAGATGAGACAGAGATGATTCTAGATAGGTAGGGTAGACAAACAATAGTTGGATCATATAGACTCTCTCTGTCGAGTCCCCATTCAAGAATGCATTGTGAACATCCAATTGCTTTATGCACCAATTACATCACAGAGCAACGTATAGTACCAATCGAATGGTAGAAATTTTGACAGCAGACTGAATGTCTCTGCGCAATCAGTGGCTTGTTCCTAGTTGAAGACCTTCTTGGCAAACAATCTGGCTTTGCATCACTCAAGAGAGCCATCCGCCTTTAGTTTGACCTTGTAAATAAACCCATCGGCATCCAATGTCCTTAGTATCTCCAGTGGCTAGTACAAGAGTCTAAGTGCTGTTACGAATTAGGGCATCACACTCCTCCTGTGTAGGTTCCTTCCATATAGGTTGTTGGATGGCCTCCTCAAAGATACTAGGTTCGATTGGAATCAAGAAAGATACAGAGAAAGTAGATTGAGATAATGGAAAAGGGTAATTTATGGTGTTTTGATGTAATACATGCAAAACAAACATTGAGAATCTTTTATTGAAATCGAAATCAAATAATAAGACTAGAAAATTTGATAAATAACCCAGTAATTGGCATGTCCAAGTCAAGCATGCCATAGATTTATATCAAGTGATTGGACAAAGAAGGAAATACGTAGGAAAAAATTCAATGGAGGAAAGGTATCATCACATAATTTTGAGATGCTAATAAGATTCTTGGCTATGGCTGGTATGTGTAAGATTTGGTTAAGGCAAAGAAAGAAGAAGAATTCGTAGTAAAAGGACATATACTCTGGCATTATTCGCGAGGCCGACCATAGGATTTGTGAATGGCCCCAAATGATCACCTTATATGACTTTAATCATAAGTGACAACACATGCTCTCGGTTGATTATAAAAGCACACAAGTGATTACAGACTCCCAAATCGTATATAATCATTGCAACCCAACTACAAATGATAATTACGGCAAGATAAGTGCACCATGTATCTTAATACAATATGAAAGTTATGTTGGTACATGTGGCTACACAACATACACTAGAGGGGGTGTAAATAGTTTACTGGCAAGCAATTATGCATATTAAAAAGTTACTAAAAATTAAACATAACGCACAACGGAAATAAAACAAGATGCTCAACAACAACAACAAAATGAGAATAACCTCAATGGAAATGCAAACTGTTTACAGGTGTTTTCTCACCACTGTTCGTTGACCGTCGGCTGCGTGGTCAACGTGGTCAAGGGGCCGACTTGGGGGTCCCTTGGGATCACCGAGCCCGCGTACTCTCAGCGTGGGTGGAAGCAGGGTCGGGTGCAGACGGGGGAGTCCCCGGGTCGCGTCGATCCTCTACCTTCTGGGAGCTGAGGAGAAGCCTCGGCTCGGTGGATCGCGCTCGTCCTCGGTTAGGTTGCACTCGGCCTCGATCGGATCCGCGTCGAGGGGTAGCCTCGATGCCTTGCTAGAGGGTCGGTTCTTGAGCAGCCATCCACCTGACGACTGCAAGGGGGATAGCCACCTGACGCTGAGGGGTAGCCTCGGCGCCTCGGACAGCTCCTTCCTGGACAGATGAGAAAACTCGTCAGGGAGGCCGGACCTAGGTTCCGGCCAAATCCCCTCCGATGCCTAAGTCAGATCAAGGTCTGAAGGGGTACTCGGCGGGGGAGATCCGGCTTGTAAGGAAGCCGAAACGTCAACCCAGGCGGCGCGAGTTTGGGGGAGGGAGGAATTGAGAAGGCGAATGCCTAGGTCGTTGATGGATGTCACGACCCGCTTCCCTAAAATGGAGGCGAGACGTGAAAAGGTCCGCACGAGAGTGGAGCTGTGAAGCCCCAAAACCCGATAAGCGTCAATAAAACATAAGCAGGTCCCTGTAACCACAACGGAACAACAATAATAACACAAGGAGAGACTGAAATAAAATCTCACATCTCATAAATTGTCCAACATGAAAATAAGTCCAACATCCAGAAAAGCCACCAGGCTAAAGGAAAGAGTCTAAGGCCCAGAACAAGGCCAACAAAAGCAACAACGTCACAAGTATAGGTGCTACGCACCGACAACAAACAACAGTCTAAAATAAAAGGGAAACACAGCGAAAACACTAGGACTGGTCCCCAGTGTCCACGTACTCCCCGTCAAACACAAGCTCGGGCTCGGCGTCAGCAAACACCTCGTCTTCAACAAGGTACTTAGGCTCAGGATCTAACATGTGTCACCCAAAAGAGTAAAGGGGCACATGTCAGCAAGTCTAAAAGACTTGGGCAAGGAAACTGAAAGTAAGGCAACTAGCAACCTAGCAGTTTTAGTATGCATGACATGACAGTTATAACATGAGTGCACAAGCAAGACATGGTGAACAATAAGTACAAGAGAACCATTAACGGGACAAGACAAGAGTAGCCAAGCTACTAACAATCTCAATCAATTCACTATTCACGTTTCACTGTTGTTTGTAGATGTTTACGCCTTACAGCTGAATGGTATAACATTCACGCTGATTGGCCGCTTAACACTACCCCAAAACCCAGAGTTTACGCCTTACCACTGCAGTTGCTGATCGGGCAGACCCCCAGTTGAATGGCCGCTTAACTCTTACCCCCAATACCGACAAGTAATCGAGCCAGGGTCCCCGCACACGAGCTCAGTAAATGAGCCGGGGTTGCCCCACACAGGAGCTCGCATTCTAGTTCACGATTCATAAACAAATGGGCGTAGGGGTGCACCTAGCCGGAAACAAGCATTTCGGGCATTGGCTATCAACCAACACATGGCCCGCTTCTGGAACACGAGCCAGGAACACAAACATTGTAGCGAAGCTACGCATTCACGGAAACACTTTAAGAATGCAATGACATGACAATTAATTTGCGTACCGTTAATAGAAATTAAACATGACATGGTAATTGTGCAACATGATATATGTCGGAACTAGCTTCGTTGTCAAGCTAGTTCCCCAATTTGCGCCTAGGCGAGTATCATTTCGTCGCCTAGCCTCTTTTACGCCTACAACAAGCAAGATGGTCTAAAACATGGCCTAAACCCTAAGTGGCAAGTTTCACTTGCCTAGCACCGGGGATGACGATCACGAAGGTTCGTCTCGCGGATGCTAAACTACGGGGAAATCGCTGTTAAGGGGAAACAATCATCAAAACAACATCCATTTCATTAGGGTTTCATAAAAATACAAATAGGTTATGAAAACATCAAGAGATCGATTTCTTACCGTGAGGAGGCGAAAGAAACACTCCGGAGAACCTAGGGACCAGATCTGGAAACGAATGGAGAAGTTTGGAGAACTAGGGTTTTTGGGGGATTTTGGGGATTTGATGGTGATTTGGGGAAGATGAGAGGTAGAATGTGTTGAGGGATGGTTTGGATGATGGATTTAGGGCTTGGAATGGAGGAATAAGGGTTTGGGGAAGAAGGGGGCTCAATGGGGGAGAAACTAGGGTTTTGGGTCGAGTGGAGGAAGAAGAAAACGTTTGGGAGGGGTTTAAATAGGATGGGCTGGCGGCTGCCCAGAAATTAGGGTTTTAACACAGATTAGTCGGTCAAAGAGCAACCACTGACCGACTAGTTTGGCAACTAGTCGGTCGGTCGACCAACGTAGACCGACTAAGTGTAAACAGTAACTTCTGAACGAAAATAGGATTTAGATTTAGTCGGTCGATGAACAACTACTGACCGACTAGTTTGGCATCTAGTCGGTCAGTGAACGTTCTTAGACCGACTAAGAGTGAACAGTACTGATACTAAAATTTAGATGATGTGTTAGTCGGTTAAAGAAGCATTGCCGACCGACTAGTTTACAACCTAATCGGTCAACCAACGTTCTTAGACCGACTAACGATAAACAGTAACTCCTGAGAAATTTAGAAAGCCAACTAGTCGGTCCAAGAAGGATTGCCGACCGACTGGATCGTCATCTAGTCGGTCGGTGTCCCTTCTTACACAGGCTAATAAGCACCAAAAGTTCCGATACGGAGCGCGGAGCTCCGGGATCGATTCCTAAGACTCCTAGGCTTGATCTAATAGTAAGATACGACTGTTATGAATCCCGTCACGAATGACTTACTCCAAAATCGACGATCCTAAGGAAGAAACGAGAAAACACGACGAAACGATCGAAAATGTGCCAGCTGACACCATCCTCCGAAATCGACCACCCTTTTATCATTCAATTCACGGATTCCTTGAAAGTCACCATGTGCCAGCTGACACCATCCTCTGTCGCGGTGCTGACCAGGTTCATTATGCTCTATATCGCTCATGGCCTGGAGCCGTCTCTCCCCTCCTCTTTCACTTCTACCGGACCCAGACTGTTGGCCTCGGATCTTGGCTGCACCTCCGGGCCCACGCGGGGCAGGTGTGCCTGCTCGGTCTGCCCCATTGGTCAGGGAACTGGGACTCCAGCTTCTTTTTCGTCGTCTTTCCCCGGGTCTCGGTGATCTTGACAGGTTGGGGAGTCTGCAACAAACTGACGGGGCGGTAACCTTATCCGAGGCCGAGCGGGCCGCGGTCCGCCTCCTGTCGTCACTTTCTCTTGAGGAGAGGTCGGTCTGGCCTTTGCTGGACGACCTGCTTCTTAAGTAAACTCTGTGGTCCCCCGGTAGGTTGTCTCCCCTCCTTCCGTTTAATCTCTGGCTCACCCTGATTTCGCTTCCTCTCGCAGGGATGGCTGGCCGCGAATTCACCCACGATGTTGATGAGCTTATTCGGCTGGGGTCTCGCATAGGCCGCGGGAGTTCTTCTGGACGGGCGCCTCACCGCACTGTAGATGAAGAGTTGCGCCAGTCCGAGCCTCCTTCGGGGAGGATTGAGGCCAAGTCTCCCCCACGGGTCGCATCGGGTCCCCCCGGAGGAGAGGTCACTGGGATCGACTCCCTCCCTGTTGAGGGTTCCGGATTGGCTCCTCGACCGTCTGCGGGTGGGAGTCGTAAGCGCTCCCTCCCAGTTACCGCTGGCCCCAACGGGAAGAAGTCGTGGAAGAATGGCGGGTGCGCCGCTTCTCCGGCTCCCTCCGTCGCGCCGACGGATCCCTGCCAGGCAATTGCGCTGACCGTTGCGGCCGACCCCGCTGCCCACACCGTCGTCACTCCCTCAGCTACCCCTTCGGTCTTGGGGGTTGGCTGCGTCCTGTCGAGCGCCTTAGCGGGCCCCGCTGATCCTCCCGGGGGCTCGGCGTCCCTTGATATGGCCTTGGCGAATCGACCGGCGGCGGATTCCGTCCTTCCGGGGGACCGTTCCCTCTTGGAAATGTCCCCCGTGGACATATTTTTGGACTCCTTGGTCTGTCATCTCCAACAGGTTCAAATTCCTATCCATTCCAGACAGTTGCCCTGCCCATCAACCTTCCTTAGTATAATCCACCTCTCTTTTGTTTGCAGGCCACCGCGATGGCTGTTGAGGCGCAATGCTGGGCGACCCGATTGAGAAACCTCGTGGATTCCTTAAATCGGGAGCACGCATGGGTTGGGGAGGCTGAGGTAGCCCTTCAGGGTGCCCGCATGGAAGCTCGGCAGCTACGCCGTCGTGCCGACGAGCTCGAGTCTCAGGTGCATGATCTCAAAAGAGATCTTGTCGATGCCCATGACTTGGGCCGAGAGGCGGAAGAAAAGTTCCGGCGGGAGAGGGAGGATCTCTGGGGCCAACTCGCCGAGCTGCGTCGGAGGCTCCGTTTCGCTGAGGAGGCTGAGAAGGGCGTCGACACAGCCATAAGGCCGAGAATCGCGTCGGTCCTGAAGGAGGTCTTTGGGACCTATGAGGACCTCCTCGCCCCTCACATAGTGGAGGTCGTCGGGGAGTCATTCCGGCAGTTCGCGGAGCTCGCCCGGGAGCCGATCCCCCCTCCACCGGGATACGCCGATCCCCCCTGCTCGGAGCAAGGCGAGGCCCCGGATGACGCTATCTCTCATGCTCCGGACCCCTGAAGAGCCCTTGTACCATATCCCCCTTTTTCTTTTCTTGGGTGACAAATTTTGTTGTCAACAACAGTGCTTGAGAGGATGTTGCTGAGTGATATGTAACCCATACCATAAATGAAAACGATTTCTTCTAGTTAGTTTTTCTTGCGCCACTGGTCTCTTCTTCGGGGGTTCTCCCCCTTGAAATAACCTTCCATGTTCCTAGACCGGATGGGCGTCGCCCATTTTTTCCGCCCGATCATCGTACGTCGCCCTCGTCTTGGGGTGTTGTCTCGGGCTCGCCTGGCTTGGGATGTCATTCTTCCCACCGATTTCATCCGTCGGGGTGATTATCCTTGGCCTGGCGAGCAGGTGGGTCACTCGGTCCGTGAGAGAGGTCATCCCTCGGCTTGTGGCCGGCCGCCATGCTCGTCGACTGGGGGAGTTGCCCCCAGCCTTACGAGCGGGCGCTTCGCTCGGTCCGCGGGGGAGAGTATCCCTCGGTTTATGACCGGCCGTCGTGCCCGTCTGCTGGGGGAGATGCCCCCAGCCTTACGAGCGGGCGGTTCGCTCGGTCCGCGGGGGTGAGTACCCCTCGGCTTAGGACCGGCCTTCGTGCCCGTCCGCTGGGGGAGTTGCCCCCAGCCTTACGAGCGAGCGGTTCGCTCGGTCCGCGGGGGTGAGTACCCCTTGGCTTACGACCGTCCATCGCACCCGTCTGCTAGGGGAGTTGCCCCCAGCCTTATGGGTGGGCGGTTCGCTCGGTCCGCGGGGGTGAGTACCCCTCGGCTTATGATCGTCCGTCGTGCCCGTCTGCTGGGGGAGTTGCCCCCATCCTTATGAGCAGGCAGTTCGCTCGGTCCGCGGGGGTGAGTACCCCTCGGCTTACGACCATTCGTCGTGCCCGTCTGCTGGGGGAGTTGCCCCCAGGCTTATGAGCGGGCGGTTCGCTCGGTCCGCGGGGTTGAGTACCCCTTGGCTTACGACCGTCCGTCGTGCCCATCTGTTGGGGGAGTTACCCCCAGCCTTATGAGCGGACAGTTCGCTCGGTCTGCGAGGGTGAGTACCCCTCGGCTTACGACCGTCCGTCGTGCCCGTCTGCTGGGGGAGTTGCCCCCAGCCTTATGAGCGGGCGGTTCGCTCGGTCCGCAGGGGTGAGTACCCCTTGGCTTACGACCGTCCGTCGTGCCCATCTGCTGGGGGAGTTGCCCCCAGCCTTACGAGCGGGCAGTTTGCTCGGTCCGCGGGGGTAAGTACCCCTCGGCTTCGCGGTCCACCGGTTCGCCTAGCCCATTCTCTGGGGAACGGCTTTTCTCCCCACTTAATGGTTAATCGTGGTTGCCTTGATTGAGTCCTCCTATGCATCCTGAATTGTCGGCTCATAACAAGTTGTTTGAATTCGATGATACGCGTAACCGTCTGGACCGCATTCACCATTTTCCCTTGTCCTGCTGTTTGGACGTTCCTTCTCCCGAGGCGGGGTCGTTGGCGAAGTTCTTCAGGTGCCCCCGGCTCACAAGCTTCTCGAAGTATTTCTTCAGATGCCAACAGTCATCGGTATCGTGGCCGTTGTCTTTATGGTACTTGCAGTACTTCTCTTCATCCCTCCCGCCTTTCTTCATCCTTGGGGGAGGTCGGTTCATATGTCCCTCCTTCTGGGCTTGCGCTAGGACCACGTCCGGGGCGGCGGTCACCGAGGCGTGCCGGGGCTCTTCCCTCCGTGGTCTTCCTCTGGCCCTCTTCTCTTGTCGATGCTCCTCCGCGCCGCGACGCTCGTTCTCATCGCGCTAGGTTCCGCACCTGGTCTTACCCTCATCGACGGCCAGGGCTTCTTCTGTCAGCATGAAGCGTTCCGCTCGGGCCATAATTCCGACGAGGTCCTTCGGTGGGTCGCTGTGTAGCGATTTCTTCAAGCCCCTATGTCACAGGCCTTTCTTCAGGGCCGCCTTCACAACCAGCTCGGGGCAGCTATCCACGCTCAATCGCTCCACATTGAAGCGACGCATGAAGTATCTCAGAGATTCGGCCGGTCCCTGTACCACATTGAACAAGTGTTCCGAATTAGGTCTTACCTGCCGTCCGACCATAAATTGCTTGCAGAACCACTGGGTGAGCTCCTCGAAGCTGTCTATCGACCGACCGGGCAGGCTGAGGTACCAGATCCGGGCGGCCCCCCGTAGGGTGGAGTAGAAACCCCTGCAGAGCAGGGTGTCATCGGCCCCCTGGAACGCCATGACCCCCTCGTAGTCCATCACATGATTCGCGGGGTCGCTGATGCCGTTGTATTTCTCCAGTGTCGGCACCTTAAAGTTTGAGGGTTTCTGTGCCTCGGTTATCCTCCGAGTCAGGGGGCATCGTTCTCCGCTGATGCACCCGGGTCGCTCCCCTTCGCCCGCCTCCTTCCCGTTCGGCTACAACGGGGGGCTGGTGGAGGCTTGACCTCCTCTTGCGCCTTCGCTATCTTGGATGCCGGACTCAATTGGCACGAATACTCCCTCCGGTTCTTCTGGTGGTGCGTCCTTGCACGTCGGCTGCTTCCGCTCTGGTAAGACCGGACGCTCACTGACCGTCGATCATCCCGCTTACATTTGGACGATCCTGGACGCGGGGACGAGGCCGTCCTTGAGACACGCCGTCAGTCCATTCCGAGTCCCTTCCCTTTACTTCTCTGAATGAGGTGGGAGTGGGAGACCGTACTGGGGAAAAACCGGGCATGGTGAACCTCCGCTCCATGTTGTGCACTCCTTTTCCATGGTCGGCAACCACGGCGGACCGAAGAGGTCGGGGATCTTCTTACTGGCGGTAGGTCTGTCCCTCTCCACCCTCGGGGGTGGGAGTGCTGCTGACGAGCTGTTGAATCGTAGCGACTAAAGTCCGGATGTTGGCGTTGGTCTCCTGCACGTAGGTGCGGAGTTGTCCCTGCGTGGCTAGCCGGGTATCGTCGGTTTCTCCGGCGGCGCGGCCGTGTAGGTTCTCGGCGGGGGCGTGGTACGCTCCTTCCTCCGGGATAGGTGGCATGCGCCCCTGGCCGTTACTGATGGGTTCCATCTTGGTGGTTTGACGTGGGTGTTAGTTCGTTCCCACAGACGGTGCCAGATGTTTACGGGTGTTTTCTCACCACTGTTCGTTGACCGTCGGCTGCGTGGTCAACGTGGTCAAGGGGCCGACTTGGGGGTCCCTTGGGATCACCGAGCCCGCGTACTCTCGGCGTGGGTGGAAGCGGGGTCGGGTGCAGACGGGGGAGTCCCCGGGTCGCGTCGATCCTCTGCCTTCTGGGAGCTGAGGAGAAGCCTCGGCTCGGTGGATCGCGCTCGTCCTCGGTTGGGTTGCACTCGGCCTTGTTCGGATCCGCGTCGAGGGGTAGCCTCGGTGCCTTACTAGAGGGTCGGTTCTCGAGCAGCTGTCCACCTGACGACTGCGAGGGGGATAGCCACCTGACGCTGAGGGGTAGCCTCGGCGCCTCGGACAGCTCCTTCCTGGACAGATGAGGAAACTCGTCAGAGAGGCCGGACCTAGGTTCTGGACAAATCCCCTCCGATGCCTAAGTCAGATCAAGGTCTGAAGGGGTACTCGGTGGGAGAGATCCGGTTTGTAAGAAAGACGGAACGTCAACCCAGGCGGCGCGAGTTTGGGGGAGGGTGGAATTGAGATGGCGAATGCCTAGGTCGTTGATGGAGTACCTCTCTGCTGATTACCTGAGTCTCGATCCCTTTCTCCGTCGCCTTGGCCTTCCCCTTATAGGGTTCCTCGTGATTGCCCCACGTCCCGCCTCCTTTCACGTCCCCACGATCCGCCTCCGCCTCCTCCCCCTCGCGCGTAGTGGAGGGGTGGCCCATTAATGGGTCCCGTAACGGCCATTATGGGATCGCAGATTCTGAGGGGCGGTTAATCTGGCAGAATGGGGGCTAGTCGGGTGTCCCCGAGGGTGAAGTGGCCGGGCCTTAAGCCCCGTCTCTGGGCCCTTCTGGGTGGGCCCGTCTTCCCTAATGGGCGTCCCCTTTGAGGCTGGGCCGTGGGCCGTTGTACTTCGAGCTGGTCCAAATTAGTCATAACACAAACAAAAGTGGCGTATTATTGGATCATTAATCCCAAGGCAATTCTGCTCCAATCCCACGTTGCATTCGCACTCCGTGGATTCCACTAACACACTATCCAGGCTCAAATAACCGACACCATACCATGGTGCCTCGGTTGCAATTCTCCCACTACATGAATACAATGAAGTAAACCCTCCAATTGGAGTAAACCCTCCAAAATGCTCCCACAACCCGAGAGCAAAGTTTCACAAAGAAAAATGAAATGACATACACACTTACCTATGCCTCGAATAGATATGACCTATGTGAAGATGAATGCATGTAAGTGTGGAAACCAAGTGCTTGATGATAAGCTTGAATGCACTTGAAAGCTTCTCCTTAAGCGATGGTTTCACACCTCTAGATCAATGCATAAGTGAAGGACAAGAATAAGAGAAGAGAATACTTTTCCAAGCTATTTGGCTCTTTAAAATGATTTCAATATGTGTGGAGAGATCCCCAAAACTCCCTCTCAAACTTGCTTAAATAGTCTCTCGAATATGCACAAAAACCAAGAAGAAAGACCAAGCAAAAACGCAATCTAACTGCTATAAATGGACAGAAAATCCGAGTCATCAGACATCTGAAGTTAAGTTCTCAGACGACTGATAAACTGTTCAGTCTTCTGGGAACTCAACATCATACGACTGACACAATGTTGTTATATAACAAATAAAGGAACCAACACCAAGTATCCAGACGACTGGAGTACAACATTCAGGTATATGAGACACTGTTAATATGTTTGAGAACCCTTTATCAGACGACTGACACAAGGGATGTGAAGAGAGAGAGAGAGAGAGAGAGAGAGAGAGAGAGAGAGAGAGAGAGAGAGAGAGAGAGAGAGAGAGAGAGTTCTCAGAATATTTGAGCTGACTGTAATCAGACATCTGGGGTTCACCAATTAGGCATCTGAGGAACTGTTCAGATGGCTGATTAATGAGCTTTAGACGGCTAAAAGAAGGATGTGTCTAACAAGATAAAAACAAACACACCAAACGTCTGATGACTCTTCTCCAGATATCTTGTCATGGTCCAATTAAACAAGTAAGAGTGTTTTGACTAAGGAACTTATAGGGATGGGTTCTAGGGATATCCTATGGTTCTCTAAGATGATGAATGAGAGAGAGAGTGTGTGTGTATGCACGCATCTATTCAAGGCTTACAAATGTACTATAACAGAAAGATCAAAATACATGAAGAAAGTACAAAAATACACTTGAAGTACTCATTCTTCATGCAATTCTTTTGCTTTAAATATTTGAATCCATCATATCATGCATCCCATTATCTCTATGAATATGCCAATACCATACTGCTAATAACGTACAAATTTTGCTCTTACACCGGAATCTTTAGGAAAGCATTTGGATGAATTTATGAATTAAACATGTACAATGATTAGCACACAACATAATGATTATCAACATCAAAACAACATTAGTCGTGAACTCAAGAACGAATAAGTTAGGCATCCAAACATGAGTTCTTACATAAGTTATTTATAAGTGCATACATATTGTATGTTCATATGTAGAAATTTCGATATTTCTCCTTACAAATAATATTGCTACTGCCAATAATAGGATACTCAGTTGATACAACATTATTATCCAGGCCCAAGAGCCCAATAAAGCCTACAGCTTCAGCTAATAGCACAGAGGCCGACCGTTTCTTCATTTAAGACGACAACTTAGTTTGCCATATAGCATTTAAAGCATCGACTCAGGATGTAGGCAATCGATGTCTGACCATTATGTTGGATACAACCGTGTTGGATACAACGATATATGATTTCTTGTTTGATGATAACAAACCTTCATGAATTTTTTGATGTGTTTGTTAAGTGATTTCAAGTCCAAATAAACATGGAGAACATAATGGCAAAAGTGTGAATCTGTTTATAGTGGCAATCTTGTAAATATGAGCAAGAGAAGGAGAGATTTCAATCTTATGATTAATGGCATTTGACTTGGTCAACCATAGTCCAAAAATTACATGGAGGGATAAGAAGATAATGTGTGCAAATTTGAAGATTCAAAGCCAATTCAAAAGAGTCCTACTTATCATCAAAAGAGTGATCAATTTAATTGGATCAAGGAGATAGTTTGATTGGCCATCAATTTCAAAGGGTCCTAGTAAATCTTGGAGAATCAATTTAAATTGGACTTGTATCTCTAAGATGAGAACAAAAGGAGTTTTTGTGGGATTAGTCCAATGCTTTATATATGACTCCTAGCTCTTATATGAGTTTTTCCCTTCCTCACTTATCTCGGTCTGTTTGCAGTCACTTTTATTAGGGGGAATATTAATTGAAGTGGCCAATTAAATTAAAGGAGGGTAGAGATTAGAACCAAGGGTGCGCACGCGAAATATAGAAAAAGAAAACGGCTGCATGCATTAAGTTGCTTAATTCCCATAACGTAGATGGGAAATTCGTGATCAAATAATTATGTATTAAGAGTTCTCAATGCCCATCCATTGAGAAATATTGAGGCCAATTTAAAAAGAAAAACTCTGTGGTACGATAAACGAGAAGGAGCCAACACCAGCAGAGCCTGACACACAAAATCAGCGAGCATATTTCGTTACTTTACGAACAGACCAAGTTCTGACGGTCTTGTGCAACGAACTTTGGGGAGCCAAATCTTTTGATCCAAGTATCAGATTGAGGCATCGTTTGTGCCAGCGCAAAACTAACGAAGAGCAAAATGATAGAGAGTATTCATTCATAACACATTAAGTACTCTAAACTCTGTTCAATATTTTTATTTGTGATATAAGTGTTTTAGATCCTTTGTATTAGATGCTTTCGTTTTTGGGATTCTTTTGGGGCTCTTGACTTATTGAGGCGAGTCAAGAGAAAGTATTTGCTAGAATAGTAGTGTTTGATACTTTGGAGAGTGAGATATAGACTTGGTGAGCTGCGTGTTGGGGCACAAAGTTTCGGGTGTTTGTATCCTGACATTATTATTCTAGTGATTACTTTGGGACTGGACATAGGTCGTTGGGGCACCCGAACCTACGTGCACTCTGTATTTTTTTCTGCTTTATTTTCTGCACCATATTTGATCTGTGACTGTCGATCTGTGACTGTTTGATTGAGTAGGCATAATATCTATATTCGTGAAAATCTTTTATAGCATGTTCACACCTCATAGGCTTAGATCATGATCCAACACATTAAGCTCCTCATCAAAGTAATAAATCGCCATAAAAGCTCGGACGTTACCTTATAACGTCTCAAATATAAGTAGTCTCTCAGACAATGATAGCGGGGGACAGAATTCTCGAATAATCTTTTGACATCAAGGCACTTCTACACCAGTATCTGCTCCACCTAAATTCTACATTTCATACAAAGCTCGACGCGATAACTATTTGTTGATATCCCAACAAATCAGTCATAGTTACTACGTGCCTACATGAGTCACCATCTGACTTAAGCATCGGACGTGGTTAGGTCGGACTTTAAATCTGACATTCTTTAACGAGCTCTTTGTGTTGCAGGAAGCGGAGGGTAGCCCAATAATAGCCAGACTTGGCAGGAGTAGCTCAGACTTTGCTCCAACAACTTGGATTGAGGTCTGTTCAGCTCACAGAAAGCTTGTACTACCTCCATCAGCTTGAAACAGGATCCATTCAACCTGAAGTTAGCTCATCCAGTGTCCAGTCATCTGCCGACAACGTCCTACTCCAGCTACTACAACCGTACCATCATCCAACAACATTAGGAGTGAGAAAACAACCATAAACAATTGGCACCGTCTGTGGAAAATGAGTCGACATCCACGTATTCACCCACACTGGCGATGACTCGACCCACCAATCAAGGGCTTGAAAGGCCAAATGTCGTAGGGATGGCATGTGCTATGCCGCACCTCGTGGATCCCAGCTCTTCCACTCATAGAATGTCTGAGCCGCAATTCGTGATTTTAGAGTAATTCAATGCTTTCTCACGAGAGATGAGCGTCAATATTCAAGCGCTGACTGCCGTGATAAAATGATTAACTGGTTTGCAGACCTAGTCAACAGTGAGCCCACTAGTCATCCCAACTCCCTCTCAGAAATAACAATGCCCCCATCTCTCCTCGTTTTGAAGGAGCTCAGAGCGGCGAGACTGGAAGCTGCATCTCAACTATGGCTGGATTCAGGGGCCTTGGCCCTCGCTCGGAGGAGCAGAGGTCCACCGCCCTAATCTAGTTGATGATCGACAAAGAGGGAGTCATCGTGGGCAAAGTCAAACCTTCCATCGTAGGTCTCACGCATGCCTCAAGAGGAAGGCTTGGAGAGACAACCTTTGCCATCCGAGCTCTTACAACAACTCGGATGAGAAGTAAACCTCCTTGAAGAAGAAAATCACATCGGCCTTGCTGTCGCCCAATTCATCAAGATGCCTAGCCTAGAAAAATATGATGGCTCGGGCGATCCGCTTGAACACATCAAAAACTATAGAGTGATGTAGATACAAGGAGCAGACGACCCCCTGATTTGTCGCGCTTTCCAAACAACTCTATGGAAGGCCACGAAGGAGTGATGTAATGTACTTCCCAATTATTCTATTAGGTCGTTCAAGTGCTTGGCCTAAGTCTTCTGTCGATAATTTACGACAGGGAGAAGGGCGAAGAGAAGCTCGGACCACCTATTCACCTTGGCACAAAAGAGGGGGATACATTAAAAATCTTCATGAAGCGCTTCAATTCAGAGTGGCTAAATGTCGATAGCTGCAATGACAAGGTCACCATTGCTGCATTCAAGAAGGGGGTTTGGTGTGAAGACTTATTGAAATCTCTGTATCGTAAACTGCCCTGCAGCTTGGATCAGCTTACCAGAGCAGAGCAATGTATGGCAACAAAGGAGGTGTTGAGTATTGACTCCCCGGATTTGGTTTTGGATGATGAGCAAACATAAATATCATGTACTAACTGTTTGTGAGCGTAGTTATGGAGATCGTCGCCAAAAGAACACGTACATCAAAAGCGACGTCTCAAGACTTCTCAAAACGTGTGATCGTGTGCCTGAAGCTTCGTTGAAGCTCAAGGAGCAATATTGAAGTCAAGAAGAATGAAGATTGAAGCTTTGAAGACGGTTCGTCATGTTTTATCTTTTGTCTTCTAGCTTCATAGAATAGAATGTTAAGCCTTGAGTCGGACTTACATTATAATCTTCATTTCGCTCATATCTTAGAGCTAGGATTATCATAGAAGCCATTAGAAACTTTCCCGAAGCTTATCGCTTCTTCCCTCGGCTTCTAGTGCATGTTAGTTGGTTCAAGAAGAAGAACCAACCGAAGAATTAATAATGACGATGTGCTAATTAATAATTCAAAGCAATTTACCATGAATCTAATTTGATATGTTAGATTCAGGGGGGAGTGAAGATATAAAAATGGATTTAGATCATATATGTCAATAATTGGTTCATATTTCATATCTTCCTCGTCTGCTTGATGCGTATGATTAATATTTAATACGAGACTAACGTGTTATCAATGCAGGGGAGTAAGTAAATTTCTCTTGAATCATTATTATTGATTATTATTTATGTTTAAATTTCTCTTGAATCATTATTATCGATTATTATTTATGTTTGCTCATCATCCAAAACCAAATCCGGGGAGTCAATACTCAACATTCTCCCCCTTTTGGTGATGACAAACCAACATAAATAATAATCAATAATAATGATTCAAGAGAAATTTACTTACTCCCCCTGCATTGATGACACGTTAGTCTCGTATTAAATATTAATCATACGCATCAAGCAGACGAGGAAGATATGAAATATGAACCAATTATTGACATATAGGATCTAAATCCATTTTTATATCTTCACTCCCCCTGAATCTAACATATCAAATTAGATTCATGGTAAATTGCTTTGAATTATTAATTAGCACATCGTCATTATTAATTCTCTCCCCCTTTGGCATTAGCAAAAAGATCGGGAGGAGATCAACGACAACGTCAATGGCTAATATAAAAGCACGAGAGTCGAAGAATACGTTAGCACTACGCTGGATCAGACATCGAACGCCGCAACACTTCATTGCATCCCCTCTTGCGCGTCCCTGCCAAGGACCGCTGAAGCAGCGGCCGTGTCGGGCGGCGTAGCGGCGGCCGCCGGAGCAACGGCCTCCACAGCCAGAACACAATGATTTTTTCATAACCGATTATATAATTTTTAGCAACTTTGCATGTAAATAATCTTGAGGTTTGCATAGCAATCTTGCAGAAGATTTAAGGGAACATGGCGAAAAAATCACTTCGCGCTTTATTAAAGAGGGTGGTAGTTTGTTGATTACTCCTACAAAAATAAATAAGAGAAACCATTTGAAGTGCACATGCAGTGACTCCTTTCTACCGACCATTGCACTTTCCCACCCCAACAGAAGAAGAACAGAAGAAGACAAGGCCACAATCAATCAAAAGGCAACCAAGAAGTGCTACATTTTGTCCACCAATAGAAACCGGGCAGGAAAGACCACCATCATAAACTGACTCTCAAGATGTAGAGTCAACCTCAAAACATAAAGAGTAAGCATAAAGAAGGAGATTTACAACGCTACAACCAATAAAGTAGTCAACCGACCACCACTATTAGCACCGTCTGACTACCAGTGGCACTAGCTACTACCATGCATCACGTTTTTCTTATTCTTTGTGTGCGCTGCATTTGTATAGTAGTTTTCATTTTTCTTTTATCCTTATTTCATTCATCCTTTTGCTAGAGATGAATTTTCTGTGATGACGACGACGTGGAATTAGCTTATCTCTATATGCATATCATTTTGTCATGCCATCGCTTTTATTTCAGATATCATATGTTATGCCTTGCTATGCATTCGAGATAGTAACCCTCACCTTCATGTATAAATGTGGATGCAAATCTTCTATTAGCTGAGTCTGGTGATTTATATTGTATACTCTTCATAGAAAACACACCAAGCTTCATGCATTGATTGCGTAAATTTGGAGTACTGCTTTGTTGTCTGGTATCACTTCTTATTGCATGAAAATTGTACGCTTCACTTTCAGGTTGATTGGATGTATGCTATGTTGATATAACTGGATTAGTTTACTTTCTGCGATCAAACTGAGTAGATTACATTACTCTGCTGAAAGTTGTCATGCACATTCTATAGAATAAACCGAGTGTTACATATTTTTCTTTCTCCACATATCTTGAGCATCATTTCTATACTTAGAATCATTGGTGAATCTCCCTTTAGCGAAACTTATATTGGCATATTCCCCTTTCTATAAAAATCCGTGCTCCAACACCCCAAAATCCAAAAGAAAAAATATTCATGTATATCTCTCTATCTTTTGATTTGGGATCACAGTTGTATATATTGATTGAAAAAAAAAGAGAAAAAACAGAGCAAGAGAAAAGAAAAAGAAAAGAAAAAAGAGAGAAAAGAAGTTCATACAGGATCCCACTTCGTATTCTTTGTCTCTTTTTTTCCTTATTTATTTTTATTTCTTGGAGCTTCAAAAATAGGGAAGAGTCTTATTGTTGAATTTGATGCCACCACGCTTATAGATAAGCTTGGGAGAGAGTATCCAATGATGTGTGAGAGAGTGACTACTTGACTGTGCATGACAACCTAGGCTAGATAATTTTCTATACTCAGGGAGATTTCTAAAAGTATTACGAAGTCCAGGAATTGAAACTTAGCATGCATTTCACGAAAACCACTCCTTTCTATTCTTATTGCTTCATATTGTGTGATACCTCTTATACACCAAATAGAAAGCGATCAATTGAAAAGTGTGCGGTCTATGACTATGTATAATGTTTTAGATGCTTCAGACGATGCTAATCCTAGAATGATTCCATATTTCATATTGTTTTATTATTCTTGGGTTTCTATACTGAATGCATCCATATATGATCATGATATCGAGATAAAAACCTTTGGCATGTTTTATTCGCCGTATGTTACTTGAGTAAGCAAGTCCACGTCCTAAGAAAATGATCTAGCACCTCCCTCTTTCTTTTCTTTTCTATCTTCTATTTCTTTTTCCTTATCTTTATCCGACGGGTTCGCCTTTTACTCATCTTCCTTGAGGACGAGAAAGAGGTAAGCTTGGGGGATTTTGATCGCTCCTTATTTAACACCTTTTTTCTGCATTTTTTCATGTCGTTTTGATCGCCCATATTGTGTTTTCCACGATTATTCGACGATATCACGTTGATTTTCACTATTTCTTGTTTTTGTCGTATTTCAGGAGATATGGAGCGATTTGGAACGAAAATGAGATCAAAGGATTTTCACGCACATCGGAGTGTTGCCCACAGCTTATTTGAGGAGTTATCAGCGCTAGAGGATGATCGGAAGAGGAAGGAATTCGATAGAATTGGCGAGGAGGCGAGGAGGAGAAGAAAAGACCCCAGATACAGCTCACTTGGGCGAGTAGATGTTTCACTCGGCCGAGCTCGGCCGAGTGAAACGGATACGCACTACTGAATTTCAGATGTTCACTCGGCCGAGCAAGGAAGTCCACTCGGCCGAGCAAGGAAGCTCACTCGCCCGAGTGCTACAGGGATTTTCTCCCGAGAAGCGACCAAGTTACTGGAAATTCTGAGAAGACCCACTCGGCCGAGCAAGATTGCTCACTCAGCCGAGTGAAGAAGCCCACTCGGCCGAGTCAGTCAGAGCGACAGACCCCCAAAACTTTCAGATTCTCTGTCTTTTATTGGGTCTGTCACTCGGCCGAGTGACATGGGTCACTCGGCCGAGTGACGCATTCCGACTGCTACGCAAATTGGGATTTCTGGGCTGCACAGGGGCAAATCTATCAGGATTTTTTGGACGAATTTGGCTTGTATTTAAACCTAGTTTTATCCCTAGTTTTAGGAGAGACTTCTATTATTTTTTGACGGATATTCCTTTTGTAAATCTCAGCTGGAGATCATAGATGCAAAATTTGGTTTGATCTTTCTCTTCAAAACTCTTATTTTTATGAATTGTTTCTTCTCTACAATGAATTGTGCTATGAATCTATTTGTTATTTCTGAGATTTCCATGATGATTTGTGAGTAGTTTCGTCGTTCTAGGGCATGGGGATGAACCCTATGAACTCGATCTTTGAATTGTGATGAATGAATAGAATTGTTGCTAAATTGATAACGGTTAGGTTGTGATTGATTTATTACGAGTAGCTAGGAATTTCTATCGATTGGGATTTGCAAGAGATTGGATCCCAATTGATAGGAAGGCCTAGATATTCGATTTAGGTTTATAATTGAGATTCTCTAGATTTGGTTTGCAAGAGTTTGGACTAAAGCTATGATTTTTATTATAAATCTATACTAATATTCGTTTGCAAGAGATTAGACGAATACGAACTATCATAACCTAGATCGTAGCTCGAGTTTGTACGAGATTGGGCTCGAGTTGCGATTGGACGATGATGTCGATCTTCAGCTAGTGGCTTAGGTTCGGGTTTGCACGAGAGTGGGCCCTAATCTAGGTTGCTATAGACCTGCAATAGCGCGAGAGCATGAGCTTGGTTCTACATTAAGTTGTGACTAGTTCACCTACATTCAAGCTTTGCAACATTGAAATTCATGATTCATAAGAGACGGTCCGTACTGAGGATTTCCTATCCCTAGACGTTTTATTATATTGATATATATTTGCTATTTGAACGATTGTGACACTACCATCAAAACCATTCTTATTCCTTCAATAGCTATGTGATAAAAGTAGGATACTGTCAATTGTTCTCCCTGTGTTCGATACCCGCTCGCCACTACGCCGTGCGCTTGTTGTAAAACTACAGTCGTTTTCCGGGTGTATATCCGGGCGCGATCCGTATACACTAACTTGTGAATGGTGTCACATTTTGTTTTAAGTGACATATAGTTGTATTTTGTTCTTTGATGAGCGATGAACTTATATTTTGTACTGATTGCCATCATCATATATATATGAAATTTAATCTCTTATTGAAAATGTGCCATTCTATTGCTATTCTATTTGTGCACGTCCAATATGAATGTTGAATACTCTTCTCCTTAGGTGGTTTAATGCTTCAAGCTTAGACAATTAGTTAAATGAGAACACCTTCACTTATGTGGTTTGGTATCATTTTGTCCATCACATTTTTGTACTCTATATGAGCATTAATTGTTGTTCTATTCCTCTCATCCTTTTGGAGTATTTTTGAGATTTTGAGATTTTGAATTTCATATCTCAAACAGATCATAGAAGGGAGAACGTAGGACTATCCATGAAACTCCATGAATCATAATATGTCTAAACTAGTTTTGAAACTGTTGTATCATTCAGGGAAGTTTTGAAATTCATACTTCACTATATTCTTAACGTTGATTTCGATATTGTTGATTGACTTGATCTCTTTTTTTCATGCGTCAACTATCTCTATGTGTATCACCATAGGCTTCATGCTTTGTGTATTCATATATGTTGATGGATTTAATGAATAATACACACACTCATGTGATACACATATCATTAACTAGCATTAATGACCCATTGTTCATATGATTACTTGGACTAAAATGTTTGGCATCAATACAATGGGAGTAAGTATTTTTATATTCGAGCACAATTATTGATTATGATTATGATTGTTTGTCATCATAAAAAGGGGAAGAATGTTGAATATTGGTTTTTCCAATATGATTTTGATGATAAACAAACATAATCAATTGGGACTAATCCACATGTTTTGTAGTTAATGAACGCATCGTCAATATTGACAAAGTCATATCTAACGAAGATGATTACTCGGATCATTGTTGCAAAGACATCAATCAATGAAGCATGGAAATCAAGGAGTGAATGCAAGAAAATCAAAGCGTTGGACTAAACAAACTCAAATGGAAGGCTTCAAGGAATTAAATAGGAAGTAGAGAGGATAAAACATGTATATCTTTCTGTCTTTACTTCTTAGTTGAATTAGCATGTTAAGCCTTGAATAGACTTGATAGAATATCACTCATAACACTCGCAACACTCTAGATCATATATCATTGAGTGTCATATGGTTAGAACTTGCATAAACTCAATATAGAGTTTTTCTGCCTACCCAGACGTCTGGTAGTTGATCTACAAACGCCTGGTGCTTATGTATATTCAGTTCTTCAAAACCTTACCCAGTACAGACGCCTGAGGTTCTCATTCCAGACGTCTACACATTATGTCATTCGCCTGGATAAAGAACTCCAGACGTTTGATTTATTCTAGCCGAATTTCCAGTATCTAGGCATCTCCTGACTGGCAGAAATCAGACGTCTGATGTTATGCTTCCAGACGTCGACACTTTATACCAGACAACTGGATGATATTCATCAGACGTCTAGTAAATTACGAACCAAATTCTAATATCTTATACTTTGCAGTTAAGTCTTGATTAAGACGTCTGAAGTTATATTTACAGACGTCTATATAGTTGACCAGACGTCTGCACTACTACAAAAAAACGCTTGCATAGCGCTTTTTTTACACTTGGATAGCGCTTTTAAGCGCTATCCAAGCTACCGCTATGGTAGCTTGGATAGCGCTTTTATAAGCGCTATCCAAGTGGTTTACTAAGATAGCGCTTATAAAGGCGCTATCCAAGCTACCGCTATGGTAGCTTGGATAGCGCTTTTTTAAGCGCTATCTAAGTGGACTGTCCGTGGCTAATACACAGTAGCCACAGACTGGCCGTGGCCAATACGCATTAGCCACGGCCAGTCTGTGGCTACTGTGTATTAGCCACGGACTGGCCGTGGCGAATGTGTATTAGCCACGGAACGTCCGTGGCTAATGTTTAATTTTTTTGAAAAAAAAGAAAACCAAACAAATTTCATTGTTTCGTCGTGCAAAATTAAAATTCCCAAACATCGATTCAGAACGGTGCAAAATCCTGGTTTTATCTTTTAATGGAAAAAGACTTTCGAGTAGAGATTTTTTTAACATGGCAAATAACAGGAATACATGCCAAAATGTAACAAAACTAACTCTTATCCATGTTCTTAAGAGAAAAGAAAAGGGAGAGCAAATCCTACACCAAGGGAGTTGACTGTTTGGTACCAAAAAGGCGAAACCTAGTGAAAAATAACAATTTCCAACACAAAATCTACTTGTTCTATCTATCTACCGGTTCTATATATCTACTTGTTATTAATCCCAGCCTGTGGCGTGAGGCGGAGCACCTTCCCAGCCAGCGGGAGCAACAGATTCCACCGGAGGCGCAGCTGCTGGATCCCATCCACCAATGTTGTCTTGAAACCCACTTAAATCTCCATGTAGTCTTGAAACCTACATACAAATGAAGGAGTGGCTAACTGTTGAAGTATGAGAGGGTAAACCAAAACAAAAATGAAGTTAAAAATCAAATATTCAGAAATGGCAGCAGAGGCCGTAAGTGTACCATCCATTGACCTCCGCCCTCATCTGTGGGTCCTCCAACACCACGCTTAGCTCCTCGATCCCCAAAAGACTGCAATTCTATAGCAAATAATGCCACAAACAAATAGTGACAATGTTTAATCCATCGAATTCAAAGCCTCAATCGATGTTCAACATTAAGTACTCTCCACCAATTTCCATATCAATCTCAAATATCAAATGTTACTTGGAGACAACCAAACAACAACTCTACAAAAATAATGCACATTAATATTTTTTTAAAATCAATCAAGCACGTAGAAATCCTAATCGGCCCCACCTGAAAGCTATATGAAAAGAAGATAAGCAGAGTTCTGATGGCTCACCACGAGCTTCTGGATGGCGACGGCCTCAGATGCACTGGTGATGCTGACGAAGGTTTGTGACTGGTTACAGAATATTAAAATCAAGATTAATGACAAAGACGAGAAAACTAAAACTCCGCTAACATGTTTAGATAACTTCTATGTATGTTTAAAGCAAAATATACCTACATGGCCTTTGTAGTCGTTAGATTTATCTGTCAAGAGGTCCAAGTTGAGTCAGTTTACATACCACCAAGAGGTTCATGTGATCATTATGTATATAGAAACAAAGTTACATATGCAGTTAATAAGTAATTATCAAGATGTATTTGATGGAAAGACAATCAGGAATCAATCAAGTGTAGAGCTGTAAAATGATATCTTAGATTTGCACAAAAGTATGTACTTATAAATTATTATAAATTAAAAACATATAGGCAAAAGGCATGTCCAGAAACACTGCAAAGTTTGAGAGTTAATTGGAATAATCCCATTAGTAATTTTGAGTTTACATAAGAGAAAAGTAAATCGATGAAATATGTAACCTTAGGTGCTGCTTAAGAAGACTTCCACAATATTGCTACAAAGGCTTCCAACTGCTTGGGCATTCAGCGTCAATATTTTTCGGCAGCTGTGTGTTTTTGAAGCCGTTGGGTTCCCCAGACTGGAATGCACAAAAAATAATTATAAAAACTTTAAAATGGAGGCAAAGACTTGGCCCTTGCACTCAACAAGGTGCCCTAAGATCTTCTTGAAAAAAAAATCATTCTGGGGCATTAGACAAGGCCTTTGCATCTAACAAGATGACCAACGACCTCCCCAACTAAAACCCACAGACTAAAACCTCTGAGTATAAAGCATGAGCAAGAATCAAAAGTTCAAAAACATGCAAAAGGTCTTCCGAGATCCTAGCAATGAGCCTTTACAGATGTTAAAACTTACACAAGAAACAGGTCCTAGAAAATCATGAAAAGATTATTGAACTCATTTTAAAAACCATCCAGTTGTATTACAATAGCCATTCAACATCATCTTTGAGCCTTCATTTGAGGTAGGGAGTCAGAGAGATTTCTCTTCAATGAACATAGATCATGAACCTTCTATGTTTTTGGGATGAAGCCTAGAAGAAGTTTCATACTATAAAATGGCAGCCATGCCCTCTTCATTGGTAATATGTACATGTCAAACAAATATTCAGAAATGCTTCTTTAATATTTAAGAGAACAAATTAATAGATCCATGTGGTAAGTTCATAATTGTCTCCTGAAACAGTGCACAATTAGTGCAAAAGAGTTTAATGGTGCCAGCACTTGAAACTCCCATCGTGGAAACAATATGAATGAACTTTTCAGGCTTTTATCTTCCATACGTGGAAACAATATACAAGATAAAACAGCAAGTGCATAGAATTAAAAAAAGGCTGAAAACTCTAGCATTCTCATGATATCTAAAAGGAATAGCACATAGACAAAACTTTCTGGTTAAAAAATTGCAACAATTTGATCATCTAAAATTCTTAAGCTATATATTCCAAACATCAAGAGGACTTATCATAGACTACATGCCTTTTAGATTGGATGAGAGAAGTTCTCAAAGCTCTCTCAAGACTTGAACATAAAATATTCCCAAAACACCCAAAGAAAAACTGATTTTCTCACTCCCCTTGCCCTTCATATACTTCATATTCATCTTTCCTTATGCAATATTAACACGGTTACAAAAGATTACATATTAAACAAAAGATTACATATTAAATAAACTTCATTTAGATAAGTTTCACAAGAAATGAAAAGGACAAATTGAAAGTATGATGAAGAAGCTAAACATTTCATGCCGGTGGCCAATTCATTGTAAAATTATGATCGCAAAATATAAGTAGAAAATAAACCTATTAACTTATACTAAAGCATCCGACATTGATTCTACACAATTTTGCTCACAGTACATTTAGGATTAAAGAGCATTAAAAGTAACGGTTGTCAATTTAGAAGACATACAAAAAAATAAACAGTAAAGAAGGTGGACAAACAAAATTGTTGTTGCAAAGAGCTTGCAAATCAATCAATTCTTCTAAACCCAATACGTTAACCAAATTCCACTAAGAGATGAAATTTAGACAGCAGACTAACTCTTCATTTCATAGTATGCACAAAACAATCAAACTTGGGAGGCATTAATAATATAGAATTGTGGATTAGCATATAAACAAAGAATTAATAATGCAAAAACACTAGTAGGCTAAAACTGTTAGAAGGTAATCGGACTCAAGAGGAAATTAGTAATAGGAATTCTTAGAGATAGAATGAGTAACCATGGCCATAGGCCATGGTTCTCTATATATTAATTTAGTAAGGAAAGATGAAGAGCCTCAAGGAGACCAAGAGTCCCCATTACCCATAGTAATGGGACCAATGAGTGGGTAATGAAGGAGGGGAGGCCAAGAGCCTCTCTCATTCATAACACTCCCCCTTACCCATTCATCACTTTGGTCTCAGTATCTGAGGCAAAGAGGGGTGGATGCTTCTGGATCCAGAGTAAGTGTGTTTGCCTCGTTAAAACCTTAGCTGTGGAAAACCCAGTGGGAAAAACCCAACAGCTTAAGGGAAAAGAGTGCAACCCACAGGTTACTCCCCCTGATCCGTACAAGCTTCAGGCTTGTAGGTCTTTCAATTGTCGCATACCAATGTTCTTTACAAGCTTTACAAAAATACATTTGGGCAAAGACTTAGTAAAAAGATCAGCTAAGTTGTTGCAGGACTGTATCTGCTGAACTTCGATCTGCTTGTCCTCCTTTAGCTCATGTGTCCAGAAAAACTTGGGAGATATGTGCTTCATCCTGTCGCCCTTGATGTAGCCCTTTTGAAGTTGAGCAATGCATGCAGCGTTATCTTCAAACAGGACGGTAGGCTCCAAATCACCGGTCTTCAGGCCAGTAGATTGAAGAATGTGTTGGACGACGGATCGTAGCCAATAGCACTCTCTGCTTGCTTCATGGATCGCAATGAGCTCCAAATGGTTGGATGATGTAGCTGTTGTGGTTTGCTTTACTGATCTCCAGGAGATAGCAGTACCTCCGTAGGTAAAAACAAAACCTGTTTGGGATTTTGCCGTGTGCGGATCTGAGAGATAACCTGCATCAGCATAACCAAATAATTTGGTGGAGGCACCTCTCTGGTAGTAAAGTCCAAGATCAATGGAACCCTAGAGTTATCGCAGAAGATGTTTTACTCCATTCCAGTGGCGCTTTATGGGCGATGCACTGTGTCTGGCTAGAAGATTAACTGTAAACGCTATATCGGGACGCGTACAGTTATCCAGATATAGAAGTGCTCCAATGGCACAGAGGTAGGGTACTTCAGGACCCAGTATCTCCTCCCCCTCTTCCAGTGGCCGGAAGAGGTCCTTATGTACGTCTAGTGATCTTACGATCATAGGAGTACCTAAAGGATGACATTTATCCATATGAAACTTGCGTAGAAGTTTCTTTGTATAATTAGATTGGTGTAATAGGATTCCACCTCTTAGGTGTTCTATCTGTAAGCCAAGACAATACTTTGTTTTGCCTAGGTCTTTCATTTCAAAAGTATGTTTAAGGCTTTCAGATATCTCTTTGATCTCTGCAGGAGATCTTATGAGATTTAAGTCATCAACATATACAGCTATGATGACGAATCCTGTTCCCGTTCTTTTGATAAAGATACACGGGCAGACTTCATTATTCGTGAATCCTTGCTGTGCAAGGAAATCACTAAGTCTGTTATACCACATCTTTCCCGATTGTTTTAGACCATATAATGATCTATGTAGCCTTACAGAGAATACGTCCCGAGGTATCTCTTTCATCTCTGGGGGGTAGATTAAACCCATCAGGAAGTCTCATGTAGATATTTTTATCTATATCGCCATATAGATATGCAGTCACAATGTCCATGAGCTGCATTTCTAGGCTTTCCAGAGAAGTTAGGCTTATTAAAAATCGGAATGTGATCGAATCCATGACCGGAGAATACGTATCTTCGTAATCAATCCCCGGTCTTTGGGAAAATCCCTGGGCTACTAGGCGTGCCTTATAGCGAACGATCACATTATTTTCATCTCTTTTTCTTATGAAAACCCACTTATATCCCACAGGCTTTACACCTACTGGTGTTTGGACTACTGGTCCAAAGACTTTGCGTTTCAAGAGTGAGTCCAGCTCTACTCTTATTGCCTCGTCCCACTTTGGCCAATCATCTCGGTGTTTACATTCCGCCAGAGATCGTGGTTCGACGTCATCGTCATATTCAGTGACGTGAACGACAATATCGAACGCAAAATCGTCGACGACGACTATGCTATTTCTGTCCAGTATTTCTCCAGTACGTACAAAATTTAATGATGTTTCTCCTATTGGTTCCTCTGCTGGGGAAATCAGGAGAGGAGAAGTAGCTGGTCTGAGCTCAGCATCCTGTGGGGGGATAATCTTAGTATCTCCAGGAGTCTTCCTCTTTCGAGGAACTTTATCTTTTGAACCTGGTGGGCGTCCTCTTTTCATTTGAGGTACAGCCAATTCTGCTGCCGGTGGATTGCATCCATCTATGGGGATGTCAATCCTAGCTGGCGTATTGGCAGCAGGGACGTGTGATCGGACAATCTTCTGGTTGTCCGTGAATTTATCCGGCAAAAGATGTACTGTATTCTGGATGTGAAGGATCTTCAGGATCTCATCTTCACACAGATTAGTACGCGGATCATATAGGGACAAAGACTTCTGGTCCCAACTAATGGTCTCAGAAGCTTCTGGCTTCTTAGACTGTGTGCCCAGTTTAGGAAAAATTTTCTCATTAAATTCACAGTCAGCAAAACGTGCCTTGAATGCGTCACCCGTCAGGGGTTCAAGGTATCTTATAATAGAGGGCGAATCAAACCCAATATATATACCTAGACGACGCTGAGAACCCATTTTGGTCCTCTGAGGTGGTGCTATTGGGACATATACCGCACAACCAAACACTCTCAAATGAGAGATATCCGGAGGTGCGCCATATGCTAGTTGCATCGGGGATAAAGTATGACCTCCAGAGGGTCTTATCCTAATAAGTGATGCGGCATGTAAAATAGCATGCCCCCAAGCATCCACAGGCAACTGGGATTGCATAAGCAATGGACGTGCAATCCATTGGAGTCTCTTTATAAGGGACTCAGCTAATCCGTTTTGGGTGTGAACATGTGCTACAGGATGTTCAACTTCAATACCCGTTGCCTGGCAATAGTCTTCGAAGACTTGTGAAGTAAATTCTCCCGCATTATCAAGACGTAGTTTCTTGATTTGGTTATCGGGGAAATGAGCACGCAACCTTATTATTTGTGCCAATAGCTTTGGAAAAGCTAGGTTGCGGGTGGACAAGAGGCACACATAAGACCATTTGGTCGATGCATCAATCAGTACCATGAAGTACCGAAATGGGCCACTTGCGGGGTGAATAGGCCCGCAAATGTCACCATGAATTCTCTCAAGGAAGACAGGAGACTCTAATCCCACTTTCAGGAGGGATGGTCTCGTTATAAGTTTTCCCTTGAAACAAGGGAGACATGGAAATTCACACTTTTGAAGAATCTTCAGGTTCTTCAATTTGTGTCCACGGGATTCAGAGATGATGCGTCGCATCATTGCTGTTCCAGGGTGACCAAGTCTATTGTGCCAGAGTTCGAACTCTGGCAGTGATTGGCACGTCTGGTGCTCAGTCATATTGGCTTCTATTGGTTGAATGTATGTTTGGTAGAGATCCGACGGGAGTCCCTTGAATCGTTCGCAGATGATCTTCCGGTCATCTTTTTGACGAGTTACATACAGATATTCAACCGTATTTTCATCTCTGGTTTCTAAGTGATATCCGTTTAAACGAAAATCCTTGAAACTTACGAGATTCCTATTTGATTTAGGAGAGAATAATGCATTTTTTATTTGAAGTCTTGTGTTATTTGGGAGCAATATAATTGCTTCACCAGATCCTTCGATTATTTGGGATAGTCCTGAAATTGTGATAACATGACCGTCATATTTATTTACGCTATTAAAATAGTAATGATCACGAAGGATTGTGTGCGTTGAGGCACTGTCCACTAGGCACTCAGACATCATCTATATAAGCAAAAACGAAATTTTATTTGAGCGAAAATGTAAACATTCATTCGAAAATAAAAGTTCGTACTTAAGCAAATAAAGATGAAGATACATTGAATTCTAAAAAGCATAGATAAATGATGGTGCTCAATCGAGAAGGTCGTCGTTCTCGAAGTCTTTTGCAGTAAACTTTGTTGGTGGCTGAACAGCCGCCAAGTTTGTTTCAGGTAGAGACTTCTGGCTCGCCTGGTATAGATCCTGGAGGTGGCGAGGAGTGCGGCAGTTTCTGGACCAATGGCCAGTCATGCCGCATCTATGGCATTTATCCTCCCAGTTCTTCTTTGGAAGTGACACTTGCTCGGTGTTCTTTTGTTTCCAAGTGAAGTTTCTTTTTCCCTTGTTGTTTTTGTTTGTCTGTGGAGCTGCACCTCTTGGTTGCTTCATTATAGCTTTCCCTTTAGTGTTTTTAGCCTTCCTCTTGTTTTTCCACTTCTGGGGAGAAAAGTGGTGGGCTTCAGGGATAGGGGCAGTGCCAGCTGGACGTAAGTTATGAGTTGCAAGCAGTAAGTCTCGATTCTGCTCTGCCCTAAGTAGGCATGAGATCAGATCGGAAAATTTCGTGAAATTGCGTTCACGATACTGCTGCATGAGGATTGCATCTTTCTCGTGAAACGAGGTAAATGTCTTTTTCAACATGCGCTGTTCTGACACTTCTTCACCGCACAACTTCAGGCGTGAGGTGATGTTATGAAGTGCAGAATTGTACTCAGCGACGGACTCATAGTCTTGAAGTCTGAGGTTTTCCCACTCATAACTGGCACGCGGTAATATAGCATCAATTTGATGTTTATACCGAGCTTCCAGCGCTATCCACAGGTCCTTTGGATCCTCAACCGTTAAGTATTCGACCTTTAAGATCCGATCGATATGTTTCCTAATGTAGATTATGGCTTTCGCCTTATCTACATCGGATACAGTGGTTGTAGGGCTGCTGCTAGTTGTAGCAGAAGCTTCGGCCGCTGCGGGGGCCGAGGAAGGAGCCAAAATAGACCCAAGGAGGGCCATCGAACGCAAGTGGAACTTCAGGTCCACTCGCCAACTCAGGTAATTTGTCCCTGCAGAGTCAAGGACTTCGAAATCGACGCTTGCCAATTTTGCCATTTATCTACGCAATTTAAAATGAGCATGAATTAATTTAAATTCAAAATTCATGCATAAAGAAATAAACAAGTAAAAATGCGGGGATCGGCCAGATACCCAAAATAATAAACAGTCCAAAGTTCATTTACAGTCCATAAAAGAAAAATACAACTTTGTAAACCCAAACTGGGTCCCTATATCTCCGTCTTCATATGCTGTTGCACCGAGCTCTGGATTTTTATACAAATTTCCTCACTTACAAATTCTCTCAAAAGAAAATAAAAGTGCAAGGAATGTAAATAGGTATACAATGGCCGATCCCGAAAAACACATTTTTACTTATTTAAACATCCACGCAGTTATAAATATGCTACATGCATAATAGTAAACAACCACGCATATATCTCAAGCATAACATATGGTAAAAGAAACTAGAAAATATAATTATCTCGTAGACCACGTGGAAACGTCATACATCGTTAGGTTAGTTGACTAACGGCAGAGCGGTCTCAGGATCTTTGAGATAGTTATATTTTGAAAAATAGAGTCATAGTAAACCATAAATTATAATATGCAAGAGGGATGTTTAAAACAAAAGGAATATAGAAATTATTTTTGATTTTCACATAGAGGAGAGTCCCGTTAAGGAATTGGCATCAGGCCATTATTTAGTAGGCTACATAAAATTTTTACCGTTAGGTAATAGGGGCTGCATGCCCAATTAAAATATTTTGTTATTGATAGTCACAAATGGGCTGCAGGCCCAACAACAAAAATAATCAATTTTAATTAAATTGAGCCGAATCAGCCATTAAGCCCAACGTGTTGTAAACTCAGCGGCTACGGAACCTCGTAGCCATGTATTTATAGATGTATGGTTACAAATGGGTGGATACCCAATACACAGATGGGCCTCCAAAAGCCCGTTTATAACATGACTAAAATTTTCTAATTATTAAAGACTCCTTAGATGACTACATGACTGTAATTTTTGTTCATAAGAAAGTCAAGAAAAAATTAGCCAAAATTGGTGCTAAATAAAACACCATTTTAGATTTGGATTAAATGGTAGTGATAATTCCCAGATTTGTATTTATGCAAACATCAGTTTCTCACAACTTATCAAAAATCCAGTTTGATTTGATCTTTTCAAACTCCACCTTCACAAGGTTTTGTTAGCTTCCCAATGATACTTTTTAGAAAATCCGTTTTGGTTTCCAAACGAGGCTTAATTTCAAAATACTCAGGTTGTTTCCAAAACGGCAGCAAACCCAGTTTCTGAAACAAAACGCAACAGAAAATTTGTGATGACAACTTTGAATCAGTGAGTGAAGGGTAAAGTATTTTGCATGTTTGCATCTGATCATCAACAGCGTGGCCATCATCCATATTATCACCATTATTTGCTAACAGCGATAGTTTCATACTTTGTTTGAGATATATCGGTGAAGTGACTGTAGGATTCTCACTTGTGCGCTAAAACTATGGCCTCAAGCCATTTGATATCAGAGTTTCGGTTTGATGTCAGGCAGTATGCTGTGTACCATACGCAGCAACGTGCTTATTAGCATCAATAATTTTCTGAGGATAATCGTATTAGCATCAATTTTTGTTAATCATATGCCATTGTAGTTTTGTTATCGTCATATGTCATCTTCTATTCTTACTGTTTATTATTATTATTATTATTATTATTATTATTATTATTTATGTATTGTATCCAGACAAGAAATTGTATTTTAGCCGATTTTAAACAAGCCAAATTTCGAGTTTGTTAACAAAAATCATGGCTAAAAATATAAATTGTTTATCTACGGGATTAAGGAGTATACCTCTAGATCGATGATCTAGGGACGATCGTAGAAGATAACCGTAGAAATAAAAATCCGAGCTCCCGAAAACGTCGAGAATGCCGCAACGCTCCAACGAATTGCCGCAGCAACCTAAGATTCCTTGCGCGTAGGTGAGCAATTTGGTGGGGATTTTAGGCTTGAATTTTTCCTCAAGGGAGAACACGTGCTGATGACGTGTTAGAAGGTAATCGGACTCAAGAGGAAATTAGTAATAGGAATTCTTAGAGATAGAATGAGTAACCATGGCCATAGGCCATGGTTCTCTATATATTAATTTAGTAAGGAAAGATGAAGAGCCTCAAGGAGACCAAGAGTCCCCATTACCCATAGTAATGGGACCAATGAGTGGGTAATGAAGGAGGGGAGGCCAAGAGCCTCTCTCATTCATAACAAAAACTAAATTTTGAAGTTAATTTTTTCAGAACGCATCACAAACATTGCACCTGTCTTAGATTCTCACCTGTTAGTTGCTGAGAATGTTTTTAAGTTATGCCAACCCACCATCTGAAATCTCTAACACAAATTTGCATCAAAAATTAATAGAAGCCAATAAGCCTGGTGTCGGTTGTACAGATAAAGAGACCCAATTTTTTATGCTAACATAATTTGCACAAGTACTACCATATATAAGATACAACAACCTCAAGACATGAGTATTTGACACAGTTCATATTATCCTATTATGCTATTAATAATACCTTAGTTTGATGCATTTTTCATCTTATCATACCCAATTTTAGTAAAAGTAACAAATGTAACCCAAGTTTGTTGTGCTAATGGAGGACACTAGTTCATCTAGCAAAGGGTATACCTCGATTTCCAGCTCTGTGACCTATCAAATCTAAGGTAATTATCCATCATCATTGCATATAGCGAATGCCAGAGAAAGCTGGATACGCAAACCTGAGCGTCTAGCGAAGTGGAAGACAACTCCAGAGTAAGCTCTAGTGCCTTGAATTCGAAAGGGAGGTCATCTGAAATCGACATGAATACTAAAATTAAACCTGTCAGAAAGCATTCAGGTATTCGACAAGCAAATACTAGCAACAAACATACCATTCTGATTCTGTGTCATCAGAACTCTTTTACTTAACTCCGACTCATACCTAAACACACAACCATCCAAAGAATTCATGAGGAGGACTTCATCGGCCATGATTATACACCTGATCTGCTCAAGGCTGACAACAATGGCCTTCTCTCTACCGAGGATCGTGGAAGGATCAACGAATACTAGGTCCAAAAGCCAAAGATCTCTAGCCGGCAAGCCAGACCGTCTCATTATCGCTGCCTTATCAAAACCCACAAGAAAAAAATGGTTTTATGTGGCACAACAAACAAGAAAGGGTTGTTTATCCAGTGAGCATGTTATTAGCCATTGATTTACATATGACGCATGTAAAGACTCCAAGGATTGGAAGACAGTGATGTACGAATCAAGGATTAATTGTAAACCATAATTTTTGAACTTAATAAAATTAATAAAAATCAACTAGCCAAGTTCTGGAAGCTTAGAGACCAATAGATTATACATGACAACAATCAGCCATTAAGAATTTCAGCAGTTACCAATGTTGTGGTCCATCTGACTGATGCCAGTTCCTTCCTATCAAATATTGATCTAATAAATTATGGAAATTAAAGCCATGCCAATCAATTTATATGAAAAAATATTTGATAAGAATACAATTCACATCTCTGTGACATTCCATCAGTGCTTGAATATTTTCAGCAACAAGCAAATCTAAGCCAGCGTATCTACTACTTCCAATCATTTTGTCATCCAAATGTAAGTCGTTTTACGAGAAGAACAATAATTGGAGTTCTAGATTAAATTAAATGTAATCGGTATTTGCCAACATCTTTCAAAAGGCATGCAATAACATCAAACAAAGGGAAAGATGATGTGGAGTCATACCTAAATAACCAACAGTTGGATGGAAGGATTTCACCGAAACCCTAAAGCCCCAAATTAGTCGGGAAGGAGGTGCTGTGAGAGAGGAAGGCGAGGCGAAGGAGAAAAACACGATTCAAAACCCCAAAGCCCCAAATCAGTCGGGATGGTGGGAGCTGCGAGAGAGGAATCAGGAATCGCCGGCGAGCTCGAGATCTCGTGCGACAGAGAGAGAGAGAGATAGAGGGAGGGGGTCACGGGTTCTCGCTGGGATAGAGGGAGGGGCGGGGACCGTAGGAATCGCCAGGGAGCTCTAGATCTCGTGCGAGAGAGAGATGGAGGGAGGGGATCACCGGCGAGCCCTACATATCGTGCGAGAGAGAGAGAGAGAGAGAGAGAGAGAGAGAGAGAGAGAGAGAGAGAGAGAGAGAGAGAGAGAGAGAGAGAGAGAGAGAGAGAGAGAGAGACAAAGGGAGGGGATCACGGGCTGTCGCTGGGGGAGAGAGGGAGCGGTGGGGACGGTAGGTTTTGATCGGACGGAGGAGAAGAGACCCGCGTTTTGAGTTGGGTTGCTCTCATTCGCAGCCGAATACTGCCCTTATCTAATTTTTTTAATAGAAGTGCTTAGGTAACGATTACTATCATAGTGCTAATAAAAAGCGCTATGTAAGGTATTATTTGGATAGCGCTTTAACAAAAAGCGCTATCTAAGTGATTTTTACCATAATTTTGATTTATTTTTATTTTCAATAAGTGCAGAAGCGCTATACAAGAGCTCACTTAGATAGCACTTTTAAAAAGCGCTATCTAAGTGGTACCCAAGCCCAAATCTGTAGTAGTGCTGGGTATTCAGACCAATATATTCCAAGTGACTATGTCTCTCTCTATCTGAATGATCCGACAGTTGTCGCCATATAGCCAGTACAGTAGACCGGACGTCTGGTAAGTCTTATTCAGACGACTGCCAAGTGTCTGTTAGACTGCATTTATGACCTAGTGAGAACAGTACATCAGCCGCCTGGTCGGTCTACTTCAGTCAACTGGTGACTAGGATTTCTGCCCGTTAATAGCCGTTTCTAGCATTTAATGCTTGAGATTTTTAACAGATTTTGGACAAAATCTGGTGAGCTATTTAAAGGTCTTTGATGTCTTGACTTGGGAAGTTAGCCAAACTATTAAGACTTCATTCAATACACTCTCAAGTGATTTCAAGTCATCAATTCTTCACTAGAGCATTAAAGAGCATTCAAAGATATTCAAACGCAAGCTCTAAGTGTTAACTTGTCTCCAAAGCTTTCAAGATCAAGCTTCTAGCATTCATTGCTAATCTTCTAGAGACAAAGTAGTAAGTGCTCATACTCTCATCATTTACAGCACATCACACACACCTCATTGCCTCATTCTAAAGAGTATTATTCAAGGCATAGGTTGTGGAAATTGTTTCATATTTCGGTTATAATTTTCTTTTAATACTTGAGAAGTTCCACTCGATTGTGAGAGTAGTCCATTCCCGGGTTGTGGAAAGGGGAAGAAAGTGTATTGGTTTCTCACTTGTCAGGTTTTGCCAAGTGAGTATTAGTGGATCACTAATCACTAGCGGGTTTGCTAGTGGGTTGCTGGAGTAGGCCTGATCAAATGAGTCGGGGAGAATTAAAATCTGGGAGACTCTGTGAATCCGAACCATGGTATATCATTTGTTTGCGCTTGCTTTCCTGTGATTGTTGCCCTCCGTTTCTATTTCCGCACTAAGGTTGCATAAGTGATATTTAATTTGGCGTAATTTCTTTATTATTGTTATAAAGCACTATTCACCCCCTCTATTTTTTTCTCATTATATATAGTTTCGGATCCTACAGTTGGTATCAGAGCTAGGTTTTTCAAACTACGGCAACCACAAGCAACAACAACAATCACGATGGTGCTTCGTCTATCGTCGAAGGCCAATCCACGGTCCATCCACACTTGGACGGGTAGCGAAAATGCTATAGTATTTTTGTAGTCATGTAAGCAATCTTGCTGCACTTTCAAGTGATGAAATCACTGAAGGAGTGGCATTCGCATTTCGCTTAATGTGCCCGGATCATGAACGCCATTTATTATACTAGTAATACATACCAAGCTATAGCGGGTGCTAGTAGCACTAGTTAGGGGCATCAATCAGTTGCTTGAAATTGATGGGGTTGGCATATTCTGTCGACCCGCCATAAAAGGCCGATGCTGCTACCTCAGACGCTGCCTGAGTCGGATGCACCGCGTCCCAAAAAAGATACCGGCTGCGGTCTTCACAATATGTCGAATTCGGGATGCATGCTTGCTCGGCGCCGAGCTTACCGTACCCACAGCATGCAGACCCGACCTCTTCAAATCCTGGAACAGTAAACAGCGAAGCAATATTCAGGTTGGTTTCAATTTGAAACTGCAGCTTTAGGAATCGAAACGTGCACGACGAGCTCGCTCGCTCGCTCGCTCACCGGATGGCCGCGGGTCATCAATTATGTTGCGCACCACAGCGTAGGCGCTCCCAATGGAGTAATTCATTCCTGCCATCGTTGCGCTGAGTCTCTGCAGCCTCGCCCGAGTGGCACCGTTGAGAAACAAGGCCAACGCATTCATGGCGTCGTTGCATGAGCCCGACGGCTGAAAGCGTCTGAAGAGCGGGCAACATCCGACGGGCGGGACGTCGATTATCCCAAACTTCCTTGCTCCAAGATGGTACAATGCCTGCCACGTACGCCGAATGACATGAAACATGCTAATTATTTTCAGAATGAACATTTTTTTTTTGTACCTCGATATGGGAATTGTAACTGGATGCCATAGAATCAATGAACTGTACTATCTGGGTTATGTTTGGAGATGGGGTCTGCCTGAAGAAGTCGAACATGTCATTGCTGCCGGAGCAGACGATGAAGATGGATTTTGAGAGCAGCTCATCCGTCTTCTTTCCGCCTATTGTTCCTACAATTAGCGATCGAAGAGTCTTGAAATCTTCCACCTGCTGTGTCATGGTGATTGCGTCTCCCTTCAACAACAACCAAATTCACAGGGGTATTTGTTTAGAAATGCGTTCAAGTGAAGGAGAATGGCAGAGGAAATCGATGGCATGAGCTTACCGTTGAGTCCAAGATTCCAGTCCCTGCAGAAGCAAAGCTAGCTCCTATGTGACCGCTGTAGATTTGGGGGTGAGGGGACTTGGGATCGAGAGATCGGAATGGCGGAGGGCTCCTTCTGAACCCCATCTTTATGGCTGTTTAGAATGACACAGATGCGAATTATTATGATATTTTTCATGATGCCCATGAACGAGAGTGCAAGTAAAAATGCAGGTCAAATTAAGTACAAATATTATACGAAAACATTTAGTAAAATTCGTTGATTGAAAGCTCTTCAACCTCAACATTTCCAAAAAGATGGGACGATTCTTAGGTACGTACCCAAGAAGTCGATGCCGTTGTAGCCGTTGCTAAACCTCCCAGTCGGCGTCGAGTGCGGGAAGTCGATGCCATTGTGGGGAAAGTTGGCCTTCGCCGGGGTGTTTGGGTTGTCATTGTTGTTGCCGACGTCCACCGTGGAGTCTCCAAACACGTAGATCGCCGGAACTTGAGGGCGAGCGGTTACGCAGGCAATCGTTGCACAGAATAGAGAGAGAAGAGCAATAGATTTTGCACTGGATGCCATTGCTAATTGCTCTTGGCCGAGGGCAGGCCAGTCCCTTTTATAGACTCCTTGTACGCCCTTGGAGCGTCGCTATCTCGCGTTTCCCTCGTTTTTTTTTGCGTTGCTCACCCCATGCATCGCATGCACCTCTCAGCACAGCGACAACTCCTTGTTCCCACTCTGCGTCGCTCTTGGTGATCGCTCTTGGAGCCATCTTGTGTCGCTATCTCGCGTTTCCCTCGTTTTTTTCCGATCGCACTTGTAGCCATCGCGTGTCGCCATCTTCAATTTAATCGTGTTTCCTAAATCCATTAACCTGAAGCAATCTCGAATCTGTACACTAGCACTGTTTCATGGAAACCAAGTTCGAGCCCTCACCGGCCACCAACCTATCCTGCCCCAAATTCTTTTACTTGTGAATTTCATTGAGACATATCAACATGTCAACATCTTCATGAGCACACATCCTCCCCGAGCTTGTCCAAAGTCCAAACTTATTGCATTCACTGCAAGATCTCCACGTTCATGTAATGCGCATATATTGCAAATTCACGTCGTCACCATAGCGAGCAAGGGTCATTACGATATGCCGTCCCACCTTGCTAGTACTCGAGTCATTCACAATAGCTTTACTATCTCCACCTCAACTACAACTTGCATTGCCTCATTTACCATCGTTGCCCCTAATATTAGCCACATGTGGACCCTTTCCATGCACAGCTTGATCGAATCAATATCATATGAACTCTTAACTGAAATATGGGTCTCACTGATAATATATGGGTCTCACTGATAAAGCATGTTGCTTCTTTAGTACTTGATCACGATCTTCGTCCAGAAGAAAATAGGCCTTAGTCATTTGTATCTCATCTGATTAAATAAACTTCTACCATCCGATCATGCAACTCCTCATTGTATACATTCATGTTCTTAAGACTTGGAGTGTCTTGACGGTAAACAATGGTGTTATAGCGAACGTCATATATTGCTTTGGTAATGATTTGTGTAGTATCATCTACTCATGCTCTGCCTCTATAGTCAATATATTTGCCAGCATCCTCATTGTTTCAGAGTTTTTTCTCACTACAGAGCGTTGACCGTAGACAACCCGGTCAACGTGGTCAAGGGGCCCGCTAGGGTCCCTCGGGGGCTTCGAATCGGTGCAGATGGGACGAGGGGAAGCCTCGGCCCAGGTTGAGACGCTCGGCCTCGGTCGAGCGAGCACGACCTCGGAGGAAGGAAGACGAAGGGTAGCCTCGGTCGTCCAGCTAGAGGCACGGTCGGCGAAGGGCGAGGGGAAGCCTCGGACCCAGTTAAGACGCTCGGCCTCGGTAGGATGTGCTCGGCTTCGGCGGGCGGACGGTGAGGGTAAGCCTCACTCGTCCAGTTGACTATGAGGTTGGAGAGAGGCGAGGGGAAGCCTCGGCCTGTTGATCAGCTGTCCACCTGCGTAGACGAGAACGCTCGTCAGGGGGCCGGACCTAGGTTCCGGCCAAATCCCCTCCGATGCCTAAGTCAGATAGAGATCTGAAAGAGGAGGCCCGGCGGAGACGGTTCGACTCGTGAGGAGATCGGAACGGCGTCTCACGGCGCGAGCGGGGGAGGAAGGAAATAGGATGGGGGAGCTAGGTCGTTGATGGAGTACCTTAGGTTTTAGATACCTAAGATGCGGTCCTTTTCTTCGTCGTCTTCCTAGCCCGTTTATAGAGCTCCCAGCGTGATTGCCTCTGGCCCACGTCCCAAGCCCGCCCTCGATCGTGCCCCATCAATCCGCCCCCTCGCCGCCGCTCTCTTCGCCATGCCAGCACCTCCCCATTACCGCCATTTAGTGGTCGCGCGTCCGGGGGAGCGGTTATCGCAGGAGTGGGCGAGTGACCAGCGGGTTATCGGGGCCGGGTCGGATCGACATTCGAGAAGATCTCTTATAGGGCCTTTGTAGAATGGGCTTGAGGATGCAGATGGGCTCTCGACCAGTAGTCGGGCTCCTGGGCTCGTGTCTTTTGTCTCTCGGTCAAATAGGCGTAACAATTGCCCACATCGGTCGGGTTGATCGGCCCCGGCCGGTTCGGCTCGGCCGATGTGACTTCTGCCGATTTTGACAAGCTCGCTAGTCGATGCCGACTCATTTATTAGTCGTCATCATGAGTTGGCCCGTTCGATAATTTTAAGGCGCGGGTTCCGAAGCGCCGTCGGCCTTCAGATGTTGCCACGTGTAGCTGCAAGCTTATCCCCACCGCTCGCGGGGTCGTCTTAAGTTGAGAAGCCGTGGGGTTCGTGAGCCGCCATCCCGTCGTTTTCTTCTTTGCGCTGATCCATATTCTGTCTGAGCTCTGCCCCATGTCGTCTTCCTCTGCTACGGGTTCGGTTCGGTCGGAGCGCGACGCGGCTCCAGGTCTGGCAGGTGGCACTCCTTCGGCGATTAGTCAGCACTGGGATGATCTTTCAGGGGTGCCCTCAGAGGTCTTGGCGTGGCCTTCGTCGATCTGCGCCACCGCCATCGGGAGCATGCGCTCCGCCTACCTGCTTCCGCCTTACTCGGCTCGTGCCCCTGGGGCTGACGAGCGGATCTGCTTTCCTGGCCCCAATGAGGTCGGAATATATGAGAAGTGCTTCCGCTTCGGGCTTCGTTTCCCGCTCCATCCTTTTATCTTTGAGTTCCTTCAGGCCCACAATGTGTGCCTGTGTCAATTCTGTCCCAACGCCGTCGGGCTCCTCATCGGGTTCGTTGTTGTCTGCATGCTGAAGGGTGTGGCGCCCTCTCTTCGCCTCTTTGCCCAGTTCTACCGCCTGAGCCACCACCAATCGGGGGCATGGATTTACATCAGCGCCCACCCGAAGATGTCCCTGGTGCTGGGGTTGCCGAGCTCCCTGAAACGCTGGAAGGGGGAATACGTGTTTGTCACATTCCCTTCGAGTGTACCCTTCCCGGTTCGGTGGGAGGCGGCCGGTGCAGTCATCCTTGATCTGGGTGAGCCGACGGTCGCTGAGCAGCAGACGGCGAAGGACATGCTGGCAATTCCTGCGAGGGAGCGTTCGATCGATGTCCTCTTTAGCGACCATAACTTGCGCAAGACGGTGTGGCCCCTAGGTAAGTTTCCCCGAGTGTTCGCCATTCGAGGTCGCCTGGGCTCTGCTCGGTCTCTCATCTCTCCATTGAGTGCAGGTGGGTTCCCTCTCGGTCCTTCTCCAGCCAGCGCTCTCGTGCAGGTCCCAAACCCGGATCCGCGCAGGAGGGATCATGTGTTGGAGGTCCGGAAGAAGCAGCGGGTTGTGACCGCGACCGGAGGCTCAAAACGGAAGAAGGTGTCGTCTCCCTCTCTCCCCTTGCTGGGGTCTTCCAAGAGGGTCCGCGAGGGGGTCGAGGGGGTCGATGCCTAGCCGACTGCTGATCGACCTCAACCCGCCCCCGTTGAGGTTGCCTGGCCGTGGGCTGGCCCTTCACCTCTCCCAGACGGCTCTCTCCCTGATGCCTACAGTCGGTATCTTGGCGCGTTCCGTTCTGCTCCTGGTGAGTTCCCTTCGTCAGGGGAGGGTCTTCTTCGTCCACGCTTCCCAGTGAGGGAGAAGGAATCGGTGTTCTCGAGCCGCGGAGCCGCCGCTCGAGTGGCCGAGAACTGCTGTCTCCCTCCCGATCAGGTGGTGTTGGACGGAGTCAGAGGCGACTGTTTGGCCACCTTCGTGATTCAGGCTGGTCAACAGGTAGCGTGTTTTCGCTTATCCTCCTGTTGCTCTTGCTGTCTTACCTTCGTTGTCTTGGTGCAGTTGTCCTCGGTGGGCCTCTCGATGAGGCGCCAATTTGCGGTTCTTCCCAAAGCCAAATCCGATGCCGGGCAGGGCCCTGAGGCCCCCGGAGAGGAGGAGGAGGCCGGTCAGTTGGAGGAAGCGCGGGTCCAGTCCCTGGACTCCCGCGTAACTGAGCTGTCCTCTGCCCTGGAGGTGGCGGACCGGGAGAGAGCCTTGGCTCTGGTTGCGAAGTCAGAGGCCGAGGCGCGGCTCGCTTCTCTTTTGAAAGGTGCCGACGCGTCTGGAGGAGCCGAGCAAATCCCCAGTCCAGCTGCTGCCTCTGAAGCCTTGGAGCTCTCCGATTGTTTGGAAGCGACGGAGGAGCAGGCGAGGGCCCTTGCAGCCCAACTTGGCGAGAAATCCCGGGAGATTGAGAAGGAGAGGGCGGAGCACCAACGCCAGGTCGAGACCTTAGAGGCCCGGATGCGTGGGCTCGAGGAGGTGGATCCGGCCCGGATCGCTCAGGATGCCGTGGCGGAGTATGCCACCTCCTTTGTGGAGACCGCCTTATCGGAGGCGTACGAGAAGGGCTTCGCCCGGTGCCAGTCCGAGATCCAAAAGAAGTTCCCACTCTCGGGGGTCAACTTCGAGGATCTTCGGGTGTACCCTGCCGTCGAACGGAGTGGGGGGGGAGACCCTAGCGTGCTGCCAGCCTGTGGCCCCGCTGGTGTCCCTGGAGAAAAATGAGGGAGGGGAATGCCCCTCGGCCTCTTTGTGCGCCTCTCTGTATATCTTTTTGCTTTATCTGGAAAGGAATGAATTCAAAATAAATTTATTTCATAGGAAATGATACATTTATTGAAAGTACTTGCGCAAATGTTCCGCATTCCAAGTGTGAGTGAGAATCCTCCCCTCCATGTCGGCTAGTCGGTAGGCTGCGGGTCCGAGAACCTCGACGACTTTATAGGGTCCCTCCCATCTAGCCGCGAGCTTCCCTTTACGAGCGGTATCAGTGTTGAAGCCCGCTTTCCGGAGGACCAGGTCCCCAAGGTGGAAGCTTCTCCCCCGCACCCGAGCGTTGTAGTATCGGGCCACCTTCTGCTTCTGGCGGACGATGGTGGCCAGTGCCTGCTCCCGTCGCTCGTCGAGGAGCTCCAAATTGAGCCCCAGGCCCTGCGAGTTCCGGTCTTCGTCAAAGTATTTGAGGCGGAGAGATTCTTCACCCAATTCGACCGGTACCACCGCCTCGGCCCCGTAGGTGAGCATGAACGGGGTCTCGCCAGTAGCCTCCTTGTGGGTCGTCCGGTATGACCAGAGTATCCCGGGGAGCTCTTCTGGCCAGTTCCCTTCGGCGTCTTTCACTTTCTTCCGGAGGGGCTCTATGATGCACTTGTTGGCCGCTTCTGCCATCCTGTTGGTCTGGGGGTGCGCTACTGAGGCGAAGAGGAGCTTGATTCCCTATTCCTCGCAAAAATCTTTAAACCCTGCGGAGTCGAACTGCTTCCCATTGTCTGTGACGATGGCCCGTGGCACTCCGAATCGGGAGATGATGGAATTCCATACGAAGCTTTTCGCTTTCTTCCACGTGATGGTGGCCAACGGTTCGGCCTCGATCCACTTGGTGAAGTAGTCCACTGCCACGATCAGATGCTTCCGCTGCCCTCGTCCTGGTTTAAACGGTCCGAGGATGTCGAGCCCCCATTTCGCAAAGGGGATGGGGCTCACGATAGGGATGAGCTCTGACTGAGGAGTCGAGATGTGGTGGGCATACCTCTGGCATTCTTGGCATTTCTGGACGTAGCTTGTTGCATCTTGGGCCAGGGTCGGCCAGTAGTATCCCTGCCTCAAGATCTTCTGCGCGACTATCTTGCCCCCGTGGTGATTCCCGCAGATCCCGTCGTGAACCTCCTGTAGGACGTAGTCAGCTTCCTTCGGTCCGATGCACTTCAGATATGGGAGGACGTCCGTCTTGGTCCAGCGTCTCCGGTAGAGCGTCCCTTCATGGATCACGTATCGGAGCGCTTTTCTCTCCAGGGTTCGGCATTCGTCCCCATCGGTCGGCACCTCTCCGTGAGTGAGGTATCGGATGATCGGGTCCATCCAGGTGGGTTCTTGGTCGATCGGCATCACCTCGTGCTCCTCCGTACTGGGGGACGGCAGGTTCTCCACGTAGATGGTGCGGCCCAGTTCCTTTGGCGAGGACGAGGCCAGCTTCGACAATGCATCTGCCCGCGCATTCTCTGATCCCGGGAGGTGCAAGACTTCCACGTCCTTGAACTTGGACATCGCCGCTCTGGCGACAGGGAGATATATCTGCATCGCCTCCTCCCGTGCCTCGTAACTCCCCAAGAGTTGGTTGACGATGAGCTTCGAGTCGCTGAGGAGGCGGACGGACTCGGCCCCGAGCTCCAGGGCCAGCCTCAGGCCGTTGATCACTGCTTCATATTCCGCCACGTTGTTCATGGCTGGGAACTCGAAACGCAACGCGTATTCCACAATGTTCCCTTCCGGAGATCGGATTGCAATCCCGGCCCCGCCTCCTGACTGTGTGGCCGACCCGTCCACATGGACTATCCACGCTCCTGGATCCCCTGGCTGAAAGTGGTCAGCCGAAAGAAAGGACAGGGGTTGAGCAATTACCGTCGCCGGGCCTTCTTCCTCCGGGGGGCCATTTCCTTCCGTTGTGCACTCGGCGATGAAGTCGGCTAGGGCCTGCCCTTTGATGGCCGTGCGCGGTTTGAATCGGAGGTCAAACTCGCTCAGTTCTACTCCCCAGTTTAGCATCCTTCCCATTCGATCGAATCTCTTGAGGTTCTGCTCCAGTTGCGAGTCGGTCAGGATCAGTATGGTGTGGGCTTGGAAATAGGGCCGGAGCCTTCGTGCTGAGAGGACGAGGGCGTACGCCAGTTTCTCCATGGGTGAGTATCGCATCTCCGCCCCCTTCAAGATCCGGCTCGTGTAATATACCGGCCATTGCACCCCACCGTCCTCCCGGATCAGCACCGAACTCACAGCTTCCTCCGCGCACACCAGGTAAAGGCTCAGCGACTCCCCTTCCCGCGGTTTGGACAGGAGAGGTGGGCTGCGGAGATACTCTTTGAGGTCTCCGAACGCCCTGGAGCAGTCTTCGTCCCAAAGTATCGTCTTCCTATTGTCTGGAGGTTCCGCGATCGCTTTCCTTAGGACCTTGAAGAAGGGGAGCGATCTTTCCGCTGATTTGGAAAGGAATCGCCCCAAGGCTGCGATGCGCCCGTTCAGTCTCTGTAGCTCTTTGATCGTCGTCGGCTCGCGCATGTTGATCAGCGCCTCGATCTTGTCGGGATTAGCTTCAATGCCACGGTTAGTTATCATAAATCCCAAGAATTTGCCAGATCTTACCCCGAACGTGCACTTCACGGGGTTGAGCCGAATGTGGTGTCGCCGCAACCGCTCGAAGGTCTCCCGTAAGTCGGCGATGTGGTCTTCCGGTCGCCTTGACTTGACAAGCATGTCGTCGACGTAGACTTCCAGGTTCCTCCCGATCTGGGAGCTGAAAACCTTGTTGACCATTCTCTGGTAGGTGGCCCCCGCGTTCTTCAAGCCAAAGGGCATCTTCTTGTAGCAGTAAGTTCCCCGGTCCGTCGTGAAGGCTGTCATCTCTTCGTCCCGGGGGTCCATCTGGACTTGATTGTATCCGGAGTAAGCGTCCATGAAGCTTAGTATCTCGTACCCTGAGGCGTTGTCCACCAGGTGGTCGATGCGCGGCAGGGGGTAGCTGTCCTTGGGGCAGGCCTTGTTGAGGTCACTGAAGTCCACGCACATTCGCCACTTCCCGTTGGGTTTCTTGACCATCACCACGTTCGACAGCCACTCCGGGTACCAGACCTCTCGTATGAAGCCGGCATCAAGGAGACGCTCCACTTCCTCGGAGGCTGCCTTCATCTTCTCGCCGCCCAGGTTGCGCTTCTTCTGCCTAACCGGCTTGAAGTTGGGGTCGGCGTTGATCTGGTGGACGATCACCTGGGGGTCTACGCCGGGCATGTCTTCCGGTGACCAAGCAAAGATGTCCAAGTTCGCCTCCAGGCATTCGATCAGCTGATCCCTCAGGTCCTGGCTCAGCCCTCTCCCAATCGAGACGAACCGGCCCTCGATGTCCGTGACCGGGATTTGCTCCTGCTCCTCCGCAGGAGCGGGCCTAGGCCCACTCCTCAAGTCGAGCGCGGCCATCCGGTCGGCTAGACGATCCTCGGGACCTTCCTCCGCCAGTTGATAGCAGGTACTCGGTCTCCCCGCGTCACCTTCGACTTGCCCCATCCCCCCGGCGTTCGGAACTTGATAGTCTGATGCAGGGTCGAGACTACCGCGCCGACGGTGTTGAGTAGGGGTCGGCCGATGATCCCATTGTATTCCGACCCGATCCCCAATACGATGAATTCCACCGCCAGGGTCACCGAGTCCGGTGCGTCTCCGAGCGTTACCGGGAGATGGATCGTGCCGATGATGGGGGTGGAGTGACCCGTAAATCCAACCATGGGACCCGAGCGAGGTCGTAAGTCTTCTTTCCGCCGCCCCATCTTTTCCAGGGTTGACATAAAGAGGACGTCACAGGAGCTGCCGGTGTCGACAAGCAGCCGTCGTACCATGGTAGTGTCTATGACCACTGACACCACCAAAGCCACGTCCGAGCTGCGCGCCGTTACGGACGCACTCGGTCTCCCGACCGGTGGGGAAGGGGAGGGCTTCCCGCCCTTTCCTCACGATCCTCCTCGCGTCGGGCCCGTGCCCATTCTTGCCAACGATGGCGAGCCCTGTCGCCCCGCGTCAGGGTCCCGCTTTCCTTTCGCCGAGATGAGGGAGGTCGCGTCATCGCAGATGTGGTTTGTTTCTTCGTGGGACAGTTCGTTCCCACAGACGGCGCCAGATGTTTCAGAGTGTTTTCTCACTACAGAGCGTTGACCGTAGACAACCCGGTCAACGTGGTCAAGGGGCCCGCTAGGGTCCCTCGGGGGCTTCGAATCGGTGCAGATGGGACGAGGGGAAGCCTCGGCCCAGGTTGAGACGCTCGGCCTCGGTCGAGTGAGCACGACCTCGGAGGAAGGAAGACGAAGGGTAGCCTCGGTCGTCCAGCTAGAGGCACGGTCGACGAAGGGCGAGGGGAAGCCTCGGACCCAGTTAAGACGCTCGGCCTCGGTAGGATGTGCTCGGCTTCGGCGGGCGGACGGTGAGGGTAAGCCTCACACGTCCAGTTGACTATGAGGTTGGAGAGAGGCGAGGGGAAGCCTCGGCCTGTTGATCAGCTATCCACCTGTGTAGACGAGAACGCTCGTCAGGGGGCCGGACCTAGGTTCCAGCCAAATCCCCTCCGATGCCTAAGTCAGATAGAGATCTGAAAGAGGAGGCCCGGCGGAGACGGTTCGACTCGTGAGGAGATCGGAACGGCGTCTCACGGCGCGAGCGGGGGAGGAAGGAAATAGGATGGGGGAGCTAGGTCGTTGATGGAGTACCTTAGGTTTTAGATACCTGAGATGCGGTCCTTTTCTTCGTCGTCTTCCTAGCCCGTTTATAGAGCTCCCAGCGTGATTGCCTCTGGCCTACGTCCCAAGCCCGCCCTCGATCGTGCCCCATCAATCCGCCCCCTCGCGCCGCTCTCTTCGCCATGCCAGCACCTCCCCATTACCGCCATTTAGTGGTCGCGCGTCCGGGGGAGCGGTTATCGCAGGAGTGGGCGAGTGACCAGCGGGTTATCGGGGCCGGGTCGGATCGACATTCGAGAAGATCTCTTATAGGGCCTTTGTAGAATGGGCTTGAGGATGTAGATGGGCTCTCGACCAGTAGTCGGGCTCCTGGGCTCGTGTCTTTTGTGTCTCGGTCAAATAGGCGTAACACTCATCATTACGCCATGACGATATCCATGTGACCTTTTAATGATATACCATTTCGCATCTTTAAAATGATGAAAATCTTCAGCAAGATTAGCCTACTGGTAAGTAACATTTTCAGATACAGCTTCTCCAGATTCTTGCTGATTTATGCTTCAAACTTGGAATCTAGGAGGTGACACGGCCGTGCTAGTTTTGGCATGGTCATGCATGTCAGAAGATGTATCAGCTGACTTATGCAGATTTGGACACGGCTGTGTTGGTCCAACCATGCTGACAGGCAACTCTCTGCTTTATTACGACACAGCCGTGTTGGTCCAACCGTGTTGACATGCAACTCTCTTTTTTATTCGACACGTCCGTGTTGATTGTTCTGGAGCTACAAGCAGATTATGCAGTTCTGCGCGCGGACATGCCACATATCGGAATGGCCGTGCTGACTCCCAGAAACCCTCATACGCCTAGTTTTCGGCTTCTAATCTGTATCATTGATTTCTATTTGGGTTAACTCAGATAGACATGATCTAAATGCCCCTAGGAAGGATTCCTATGATATAAATACCAAGGGATAAACTTTGACGGATGTAACCCGAACGTCAAGAACGCGACAGAATTGAGAAGAGTTCCTTGTGTCTTCAAGAGAGAAGCGGATCGTTTACCTACAAAAAGGAGACGAGCGAGCTTCGAGGTGACTACGAGCTCTAGGAGAGGAGGGATTCCTTGTTCTAGAGTCTCTGGGACGATCTCTCCATTGGTCGTATGCATAAGACACTGTAATTGCAAGAGTGCTAGAGTTATTTTGTCGAGAGGGCATACATCGGTTTGGAGGAGATTTGTAGTCGGTGTATTTTCTGTATTATCATCTCTAATCTAGTGGAAACCATGACAACGGAAGACTGGAGGTACACCATAGGTTGGGCCAAACTAGTATAAATCATCGCATCTCTGTGTGATTACTTGGCTTGATTATGTTGTGCTTTATTGTGCTTCTTATGATTCATCCAAAATCCTAACTTTGCATTGATTTAGTAGGAGACACAATATTTTCATATATTTCGCTGTGCACACTTAGGTGGTGTTTAATATTATGTCAGATTTTTCCAACAAGTGGTATCAGAGCTATTGGTGAGGAAGAAGTAAGGAGTCCAGATGTCGTTGTCAACCACATCGTTCAAGATGGACAAGTTCACTAGGTGAATCGACTTCAATCTTTGGAGATTAAAGATGAAGGCTTTTATTATGAGAGATGGATCCTCATAAATTGTATTTGAGAAAGACATGTTTGACAAGGATGTCACGGAGGCATAGAAGGCCGAGATGGAGCGAAAGGAATTGACACTTTCAGATGAAGTGCTCAGTAATGTGTCTAAGGAGGCTACTGTGGATAAGCTTTGGAAGAAGTTTGAGGCGCTCTATGCAAAGTAGAATCTGACGAGCATGTTAAATTTGTTGCAACAGTTATATGTGCCGAAAATGTGAGAGATAGAGAGAGAGTCCATGTCAAGGATCACATTGACGCTTTCACGAAGATTGTGACTGATTTGCAGAGTATGGGGATGAACATCGAGGATGAACAATTGGCGATTATATTGTTATGTTCTATGATGGATGATTTCAACTCGTTAGTCAGGTCCATGGTATATGTGCGTGAAACACTATCTCTGGAGGAGGTAGAGTCTACGATACACTCTGAGGTTCTTCGAGTCAAAGTCTCTAGACGAGAAAGTGGTGTTCAAGGGGATGCACTCTTCATCAGGGGATGTCATGATTCTAGAGGCAGCCATGGTTCTAGGAAGGATAAGTGTCGCTCAAGATCTAAATCACGAGGGCACAGGGACAGGTGTCACTTGTGCCAGGAGACAGTACATTGGAAACGAGGCTGTCCCAAACTAAAGAAGAATAGAAAAGGTAAGGATGAAACTTTTGGTTCTGCCTTAGTTGGGATCGGTAGCAAGAGCAGTGATGATGGTGAGATTCTGATGGTGGCTGCATCAGGAGATCTTGGGATCTCATTTTTGAATCTGAATCCTAGCCTAGAGGGGGTGAATATGCTTAAAAAATAATTCGTGCAACCTACAAACAAACTCACGCAGTTATAGCAGCAGCAGAGTAAATAAAATGCAGACACAGAGTACACAGCAGATTTACCCTGGTTTGGTCAACCCTTCGACCTACGTCTAGCCCCCCAAGCAGATACTAGTATTGAATAGCGCAATAGGTACAAAACCACAAGTTAGAGCACGCTCAGAGCCCCTCTACGTCTCTACACTCGCCAGGCTCTCAGTACCCCATACACAATGTTTTCTCTCATTATCAATCCTAGTAACGCTTTCTACCAGCTAGTCCCAAACTAGCTGGGTCCCACTTGTCTAGCCCCAACCAGACAAGTCCCAAAATAGTCACAAAATATAGGTAAAGTTTCCCTACAGGGAACGTTACACTAAGACATGAAAATAAAGAGTAAAGGGTTTAGAAATGCTCAGTTCGTGTCCATGTAGGCGTCTCTGTCAGTCAGCACGTCGTCAGCTCCAATTTGACGCAAATGGTGTCTTAATCCGACTCCTGGATCTCAATCTGGCTCAAAAAGCACACTGGTCTGTGCGTATAGCAATCCCAGTTCAAAACTTAGTTTAAGCAATCGGTGCACAGAGAAATCCCCTAATATACTTATCCATGTCAGCCTCCGTTTAATCTCTTCGTTTCCTTTTAACGTGTCTTCGTTTTGCTTCGGGTTTTCCACGTCAGTACCCCATCTCTCCCATCGCTTCCATGCACTCACGCTGGCGCTGTTAGGGTTTCGATTTTCACGGCCACTTCGCTTCTTCTCTCTGTCAACGACGACTTGGGAGCAACACCACGGTGACTCGATGATGTACGGATATCCAGCGACGGACTTCGTGGATGAGGCTCCGATGGGTCTTCTCTCCGGCGGGCGGCGTTCTCTTCTCCGACAACAAGCAGCGGTTTCTTCTTCATGCGGCAGCGACAGGTTCCTCCTTCGACGGCATAAGAACAGACAACAGCGGTGATCTCATCGTGGCTTCGATAGCAGCAGCACTTCACGGCGATGTCGACTTCATCTTCGACGGCAAGGGCTTCAAGATGCAGCGACATGGCGTTCGCTCCCTTGGCACGACGACGAGCTTCTTCTACCACGTGCAGTGATCTCTTCAACTTCGACGGAGACTGCTTCTCTCGAGATCTCGATGGCAAGGTGTTTCTTAGTTAGCGACTCCACTCGTCGGCAAGTTTCGAACGACGATCACCGAAGTACTCCATGGCAGCGTGCTTCTCTGGATGGCGACGATTCGAATGCGTTCTCCGACGATGGCTCCGCAACGAACGAATCGGTCATGAATCCGTCTTGATGGCTTCATCGTTTCTTCACGGTAGCGACGCGATCAGCTAATTCCCTCGACGACGGCGGCTTCCTCTCGGCTGCAAGGCGACGGGGCGGTGACCTCTTACAGCAGCAAGACGATTGACGACGGGATCCTTCTCTCGGTGATCTTCGCAGCTTCTTCGTCCCTCCTCTGGCGATGGCGGTACGAAATTCGACTTGCAGCTCTCCGACGGCGAGATAGGGTGTTATGGCTGAGGCTTGTGAGAAGCTTGCATGATGTCCTCTTTGTGTTTTTGGCTTGAAGACGAAGGGTGTGGGGGGTACTTTTGAAGAAGCTGGCGGCTCAAAAAACGAGCTTGGGTTTTTGTTTAGGATGCTTGAAAAAAATTGACCTAGGCCCTTCTTGATTTTTTGTATACCGCAAGTATTATTGTTTCCCTTCTTTTTATTTGCCGCACATTTAAATTTTGTGATTGTTGCAACATCAGCACATAGGGACAATTTCCTTAAATAGAGGATTGGCTAGGGTTTTCCAATGTGATTAGGAGTTTGAATAGGGATTAAAATTGGATATGAAGATTTGCAAGGATATGCAATGGGATTTGATAGCAATTCAAAGTAGATATGGAAAAAATGATCATTGCAAATCTTGCTACTTGATTTGACCACATCCATCTCATCCCATATAGGACCAAGTCCTCTCTCTCTCTCTCTCTCTCTCTCTCTCTCTCTCCCAAATAGCTATATGAATAACAACTCCTCCAAATAGTGAAAGATGTATCGTTTCGCCAATCCTGAAACACACTAAGCACACACGTCAGATATAACGACACGTTTGTCATCATCAAACCAAGATCCTAGATCGTTGCTTCCAACAATCTCCCCCTTTTGGTGATGACAAACCCATAAAAGATTTGAGCAGTAAGTATGGGTGTGTGAAGTGTATTAAAGGGTGTAATACAATATGAATCATGGAATGAGATATTCAAGTATTACAACATAGCTTGCATAGTGTTATAACAAATATAAAAGCATACTCCCCCTTCTCTCAAACTCCCCCTCTTTATGTATGTTTCAAGCTCCCCCTTCAACATATAATACCGACACACCAAATCTTTCTTTTTCTTTCTCCCCCTTTGTTATCATCAAAAGTGGGCCAATGAAGTCCCAAACATATCTGACGCAAAAATAAACCATTATAAGTTATAACTAGCATTTACATGAGTTTCTAATTAGCAAACAATTCAAGCTTATAGAATTCATAACAAGACTTCTCCACCTTTGTGTAAGTGTAGTGATATAGACAATAAAGTCCTGATGGAGATTCAATTTCAGAAAATCAACCAAATCAATCCACATTTTCCAATTTTAATGAATATCGCTAGGATTGAATTTTCCCACCTCATCAAAGATGAGTTCAAGTTACCAAACCCCAAAACATGGCCTAAAAGGACTTTTAAATGTGGGATGGCATTGCTTGACGAATTATATACACCAACACTAATGATTACCCATTTAGCATAAGTTGGATACTCATGGGTTGTGTATTAGCCATGAAGTGTATCCATTTTTCATACGGAGCAAATATTTTTTATTTCTTTTGTGCTCAATTTTAATTCATGACTAAACACATCATTGATCGGCCCCGGATATACACCCGGAGAACGATTGTAGTTTTACCGCAAGTGCACGGTGTAGCAGCGAGCGGGTTATCGAACACAGGGAGGACGAATGACCGTGCTTGTTCCGATCAACCTGGCTATTTAAGAAGAGAGAAATTTGCCTTTGGCGATCCTGTCACAATCGTCAGACAAAGTGCGGAAATTTCAAATCAAATAAAGAACGTCCAGGGAATGGGGAATTCCCGCTACTCACCATATTTCGTCAATGTGGTTCATTGATATCAAAATTGCTAGAATAAGATTTTGGATGAACTAGTTGCAACTGAATGTAGAACCAAGCTCACGCTCTCGCGCTGTTGCCGGTCTATAGCTATCCTAGGCTCGGGTCCAATCTCTTGCAAACCCTAGCCTAGGGAAGCTAGCATTAGGATCAACATCATCGTTTAATCGTGCACCGAGCCCAATCTCTTGCAAACTCGGTCCACGACCTAGTTTGAGATAGTTCCTACCCGTCCAATCTCTTGCAAACGGGTATTGGTGCGGAATTGGAACCGGAAACCCTAGTATCGGTCCAATCTCTTACAAACCGATACTACGGAAATTCGATTCCAACCCAATTCGGATTTCTAGGGTTTCCTATCGAATTGGGATCCAATCTCTTGCAAATCCCAATCGATGTGAATTCCTAGCCATCCGTAGTAAATTGATCCCAATCTAATCCCTAGTAGCAATTCTAGCAAAATTCCTACCAATTCATCACAATTATGAAATAGGGCTTGTAGGGTTCATCCCCACGCCCCAAGACGTGGCGACTACTCACAATTCATAGCAAGATCACAAAAATAATCAATGAAATAAGCAATAGAATTCATCACAATATTGAGATATGCAATAAAAATAGAATTTTTAGAGAAGAGAAAAGCAAACCAATGGAGTTCTTCAATTAATCCAACAAAAATCCAATTTTGTCTCCTCTCCAATCACAAGAATAAAACTAAAAAGCTAATCTAAAAAGCTGCAAAAAATCTAAGAGAAAAGCTCTCAAACTAGGGTAAAAATAGGGGTTAAATAGCCCCCAAAATCGTCTAAAAACTGTGACCAAAATACCCCTGCACAGCCTGTTTTTCGCAATTTTTGCTACAGGCAGCGCGTCGCACTCGGCCGAGTGACAAAAGTCGCTCGGCCGAGTGAAAACCCTGTAATTTTCCAGTAAGTATCGATCTTCAGGGGTCTTCACTTCGGGGGCGGCTCGGCCGAGTGAGTTGTCGTCACTCGGCCGATGGCTTCATGGTACTCGGGCGGTCGGGATCATCCACTCGGCCGAGTGGGTCTTCTGAAGCTCAGGCAGCCGAAAAACAGTAACATGGCGATTTTTGAAGGGCTTCGTCTGGGCGCCACTCGGGCGGACGGGGTCTCGTCACTCGGCCGATGTGGTCTCCGTCGCTCGGCCGAGTGCACGTATGAATCGTGTCTGATCTGGTCGGCCGAGCGGTGTCTCGCTGGTCGGCCGAGTGACTCCTTCACTCGGCCGAGTGGGACACAAAACATGCCCAAACTGCTTGTTTTGGCCTCCTCGTCGCTCCTGCGACGTCCGTTCTTCTTCCGCTCCTCTCCAACAGCAAAATACCCCTCGGGGAGGTCGTCGGTGACCGTCTGGAGTAAGCGCATCTCGAGATCACTCCAAATCGCGCCAAATCACCTGAAATGCGACAAAAACAACAAATCGGGAAAAGCATCGCAATATCGTCGATATATCGTGAAAAACATGATTTGGGCGATCTAAATGGCATGCAAACATGCGGTAAAAAAGTGTAAAATAAGGAGTGATCAATCATATCCCTTAGAAAATTCAGAATTTAATCATTCCTTCATTCACTTTCCATTATTCTTCAAAAGAATCTCCCAAAGCACTAAAAATCTATTTTCGTGAAAGTGCAAATGTAGGTGTAGAAGTCAAATTTGAAATTTATGAGACATGTCATGGCTACTAAAGAGATAACAACATGTTCATGTAGCTACAACAATACTGAATTAACTTCTACAAGGGATACGAATGACCATTCAATAATACCACTTATAAAGATTCATAAGGAGGTATTCAATAAGCACAAATTTTTTTTTGATTTTTGGGTTTTTTCATTTTTTTGTTTTTCTTTTATAAATAACTTAAACAAGCCTAAACAAGCAAACAAACAAGCACACAAATAAGAATTAAATCAAGCACACACACACAAACTATGAAGGTATGCAATGAATGCAAAGAGGGAAAAGAAATATACCTTCGCGTCGCTATTTTGCTAAGGAGCAAAAAGTATGAGACTTTCAATTCATCGCTCCTCACCAAATCTCCACCTCACCTACATGAAAGGTGTTAAGTGTGACCTTGGAATCCAACAAGGTCCACGAGTGTTAGCCATTAAAGATTTAAGAATCCACACTTGTTTGAACTTTATGTTTGCGTTCCTAAACTTACAATAATAGGATGTATGACCAACACTATCACAAGTAAAGCACTTTGCATGTAAGTTTTTCACAATAGAAGGCACATTGTGGAATTTTTTTAAATTTGGGCTTTTCAACGTTTTTCAAACCAAATCCAAGTCCTCTTCTATTATTGTCATATAATTGATTCTCTAAAATGGTATCCAATGATTGTTTTCTCATAAAGAATTTCTTAATGGCCAATTAAGATTAGAAACTTTAGATTTTAACAATTTATTTTCATCCACAAGCAGAGTGCACTTACTTATAAAAGCTCTCTTATTTCCCTTCTTTTCAAATTCATCCATTTTCTTTTTAAGTTCGTTATTTAACATGCACAACTTATCATTAAGCTCTTCAACCACATAGTCTTTTTCAATTTTGAGCTTAGTCAAATCAAGCTTAAGCATGCTAATATCATTCAACAATGAAGCGCAAGAGAGACAAGGTGCTTCATCATTAAAGCTTGATTTTTCCTTTTTCATTATATCAAATAGTAGAGTTACAAGCAACAATTTCAATTTTTCAGTTTTTCAATCTCCTTAGATATATCATATTCAGATTGTTGCATTTCAAAGTTCTCATTTTGATAATCATCTATAGTGGATTCAAGCTCTACTATTTTATCTTGCATTTCTTTACAAAGAGTAAGGAGTTCAGCTTTATTACCAGAAATTACCTCATTGTGTATTCCCATCAATGCCATGCATGAGTGGGCTTCATGATCATCCTCCTCACTCTTAGCTTCGCTATCCATATCCCAAGTTAGCACCTTGGATTTTCCTTTTTCTTTAGCGACCTGAGCTGTCTCATGTGGGCAATCCCTTATTCGATGTCCTCTTTTCTCGCATTTAAAATAAGTCATTCTATTAGTAGCATTCTGATCATAAGTTTGATTAGAAGACTGAAACAAGTTAGAGCGATTAAACCTGGGTGCCATTTCTATTCTTCCTTGCTTGGTCTGGACATACTTTCTGAAATTTCTGACCATTAGTGCTATGTCCTCATCATCATCTTCACTTTCGCTAGTTTTCAGAGCAAGTGGCTTTGTAGTTTTTTCGTTCTCCTCGGGTTTCTCTCTTTCATCAATATTCTGCAATTCAAGCTCGTGTGACATTAAGTTACCTATCAAGTCCTCCACCCTCATATGTGACAGATCTTTCGCTTCTTGGATGGCAGTGACTTTAGGCCTGAAAGAACTTGGCAGTGCTCTTAATATCTTTCTCACCTGTTCAAGGCTAGAATATAGCTTACCGAGCGAGCTAGACTTGTAGACAATATTGGTGAATCTCGCAAACATCTCTGATATGGTCTCTGATGGTAGCATGCGAAATCCCTCGTACTTTGTGCTCAGAAGTGCAAGTCTAGACTCTTTCACTTGTGACGTTCCCTCGTGTGTCACATCCAAAGTATGCCATATTTTCTGTGCAGTTAGACAATGTGAGATACGATTGAATTCAGATTTATCTAATGAACAAATGAGAGCATTCATAGCTTTAGCATTAAGAGAATAAAGCTTCCAATCATTATCATCTCATTTATCATCAGGTTTAAGCATCTCAGTATTTTCAATTTTAATCACAGGTGGTTTATAGCCTTTTCAACAATTTGCCAAGCTTTATAATCAATAGAAATCAAGTAGATTCTCATACTATTTTTCCAATAAGCATAATCTACTCCATTAAATCTAGGTGGACGTGAAATAGACTGGCCCTCAGCAAATGCACTATCAATGTGATCCATGGTCAATCCTAGGATAGATCCTAAAACCTGCTCTGATACCACTTGTTGGATCTGGATCCTAGCCTAGAGCGGGGTGAATAGGCTTAAAAAATAATGTGTGCAACCCACGAACAAACTCACGCAGTTATAGCAGCAGCAGAGTAAATAAAATGCAGACACAGAGTACACAGCAGATTTACCCTGGTTCGATCGACCCTTCGACCTACGTCCAGCCCCCAAAGCAGATACTAATATTGAATAGCGCAATAGAGCAATCTCTACGTCTCTACACTCGCCAGGCTCTCAGTACCCACTCACACACAGTGTTTTCTCTCACTATCAATTCTAGTAACGCTTTCTACCAGCTAGTCACAAACTAGATGGGTCCCACTTGTCTAGCCCCAACCAGACAAGTCCCAAAATAGTCACAAAATATAGGTAAAGTTTTTCCTACAGATAACGTTACACTAAGACACAAAAATAAAGAGTGAAGGGTTTAGAAATGCTCAGTTCATGTCCGTGTAGGCGTCTCTGTCAGTTAGCACATCGTCATCTCCAATCTGACGCAAACGGTGTCTTGATCCGACTCCTGGATCTCAATCTGGCTCAAAAAGCACACTGGTCTGTGCGTATAGCAATCCCAGTTCAAAACTCAGTTTAATCAGTCGGTACACATAGAAATCCCCTAATATACTTATCCACGTCAGCCTCCATTTAATTCTCTTTGTTTCCTTTTAACGTGTCTTCGTTTTGCTCCGGGTTTTCCACGTCAGCATCCCATCTTGCCCATCGCTTCGATGCACTCACGCTGGCGTTGTTAGGGTTTCAATTCTCGCAGCCACTTCGCTTCTTCTCTCTGTCAACGACGACTTAGAAGCAGCACCACGACGACTCGATGATGTACGGATCTCCAGCGGCGGACTTCGTGGATGAGGCTCCGACGGGTCTTCTCTCCGGCGGGCGGCGTTCTCTTCTCCGACAACAAGCAGCGGTTTCTTCTTCGTGCGATGATGACAAGTTCCTCCTTCGACGGTATAAGAACAGGCAGCAGCGGTGATCTCATCGTGGCTTCGACAGCAGCAGCGCTTCACGGCGATGGCGACTTCGTCTTCGACAGCGACGGCTTCAAGATGCAGCGACGAGGCATTCGCTCCCTTGGCACGATGGCGAGCTTCTTCTACCACGTGCGGTGATCTCTTTCAACTCCGACGGAGACTACTTCTCTCGAGATCTCGGCAGCGAGGTGTTTCTTAGTCAGTGACTCCACTCGTTGGCAAGTTTCGAACGGTGACCACAGTAGTACTCCACGGCAGCATGCTTCTCTAGGTGGCGACGACTCGAACGCGTTCTCTGGTGATGGCTCCGCAACGAACGACTCAGTCACGACTCCGTCTTGATGGCTTCAGCGGTTTCTTCACGGTAGCAATGTGATCAGCTAATTCCCTCGACGACGGCAGCTTCCTCTCAGCTGCAAGGCAATGGGGCGGTGACCTCTTACAGCAGCAAGACGATTGACGGCGGGATCCTTCTCTCGGTGATCTTCACAGCTTCTTCGTCCCTCCTCTGACGATGGTGGTACGGAATTCGACTTGCAGCTCTCCGGCGGCGAGATAGGGTGTTAGGGCTGAGGCTTGTGAGAAGCTTGCATGATGTCCTCTTTGTGTTTTTGGCTTGAGACGAAGGGTGTGAGGGGTACTTTTGAAGAAGCTGGTGGCTAAAAAACGGGCTTGGGTTTTTATTTAGGATGCTTGAAAAAAATTGCCCTAGGCCCTTCTTGATTCTTTGTACACCGCAAGTATTATTGTTTCCCTTCTTTTTATTTGCCGCACATTTAAATTTTGTGATCGCCGCAACATCAGCACATAGGGACAATTTCCTTAAATAGAGGATTGGCTAGGGTTTTCCAATGTGATTAGGAGTTTGAATAGGAATTAAAATTGGATATGAAGATTTGCAAAGATATGCAATGGGATTTTATAGCAATTCAAATTAAATATGGAAAAAAAGATCATTGCAAATCTTGCTACTTGATTTGACCACATCCATCTCATCCCATATAGGACCAAGTCCAACTTGCTTTAGCCACAGCTCTCTCTCACCCAAATAGCTATATGAATAGCAACTCCTCCAAATAGTGAAAGATGTATCGTTTCGCCAATCCTAAAACACACTAAGCACACAGGTTAGATATAATGACACGCTTGTTATCATCAAACCAAGATCCTAGATCGTTGCTTCCAACACTCATGGCTTTTGGATTCAGGATTTTCTTTCCACATGACACCACACAGTAGTTGGTTTAGTTCATATAGTTCCAGAGAAGGCGGCAATGTTCTGATAGGAAACAATATGGCAAGCAAGACAGTGAGTGTAGAAGAGGTGCGAATCAAAATGTATGATGTGTGTCACGTTCCAAACTTGAAAAAGAGTCTGATTTCCTTTAGAGCTTTAGCAGGACTTGGGTGTAGGACGATAATAGAAGGTGATCTATTGAAAGTGTCCAAGGGTTCTCTAATCGTGATGAAGGGGAAGAGAGTACAGAATTTATATGTGTTACAGGGGCACACTGTGGAGGGTGAGGCTAGCATCTCTCAGGGCACAGATGGAGAAGGATCAGGAATATGGCATCTTCGTCTGGGACATCCAAGTGAGAAGTCATTGGATGTGCTTCACAAAAGGTAGCTGATACAGGCCAAAGAGGAGAGATTGGAGTTCTGTGAGAAGTGTGTAAAAGGAAAGCTGACAAAGACACGCTTTGGTATCGTAGAGCATAGCAGCAAAGGGCCACTTGACTTTATACATTCAGATGTATGGGGCCAACTTCTGTACCTACCATTGGATTAGTGAAGTATTTCGTGTCCATCATTGATGATTTCTTGAGGAATGTGTGGATCTATCTGATGAAATCAAAAGATCAAATCTTCGGGAAGTTCAAGGCATGGAGAGCCTTTGTTAAAAAAAACAGACAGGAAGAGCCATCAAGGTATTAAGATCAGACAACGGTGGTGAGTATGTTGGGGGATATGCCCTCAGATCATTTGTATTTGATGCAAATGAAAATTTAAGCTTAGATAGGGACTAATTTGCATAAGATGCAAAAGGAGATTAAATGTGTCTTAAATTTTTTAAGACTATATTTAATTAATAAACGCAAGAAAAAGGTTACCTGGATGACGGGATAGTCCCGCACTAAACGCAGGTTCAAACCGCGTCAAAAACGGAGTTCAAACAATCCCAATAAGTCTATTTAAAGTGTTTCAATAGAAGCCCAAAAATAGGCCCAAGTTCTTTAATGAGGAAACAAAAATTAAAGGGGAAAAGGGCCTGGGGCCCGCTGTCGCGCGCGTCAGCAGGCCTACCCGCTGGTGCGGGCGAACCAAATAGGCGGGCCCGCATTTGATGCGGGCCCGCCCGCATTTCTGTGTACATGGGACGAGTGCACAGCACGCGCCCAGCGCATGCACTGCGTGTGCTAGCAACAGTGGGACCCACTGGGTGGGTCCCACTGCGGGTTTGGAACCCTAGGCATGTGCTGAATTTTGACAGATGCTGTTTTGCAAAAATTGGCTCTTGGGCTGAACTTTGGGCGATCAATTGGAGGGTCAAACGGACTCCGATTGACTCGCCTTTTTTTCATATGCGTTCACCGTTGAACACCCTTCGAATTGATAGGTTGTATCAATCATGAAGCTCAAGGTGATGGAGTTAAAATTCATAGAAGTTTAGCCTTTGTGAAAGACAAACTAAATTGAATTGATTAACTCCAAATTTAGTCCCACATCGGATTTTGAGTAAAGGAGAGCAGTCAGCCGCCTATATAAATAGGGGTCTGCTCCCCTCTTCAAAAGTCGTCCCAAGCTCAAGATTTGAGCGGTTCCCGTAAATGTTGGAGCACGTTCGGATCAAAGATAAAATAATATTCTCTATCTCCCTATATTTCTGCCTTACTCCAGAGGGCTCTAGCAAAGCCGTGAAGGAGTTCGGATTCGGATCCGAAATCTTCTCGAAGGCTTTCACTCACGTGAAACTTTCTTCAGGGATGTGGAGCAGTTCGAGGAGCGGTTCGAGAAGCAGCCCGACGTGGGACGGGGAGCGGCTCGGAAGACGGTGCGGAACATCTCGCCTACCCAAGGGTTGAGATTCCGGGTATGTGTTTTAAGCATTATTTTAATTTAATCGCAGTAGGTTAGATCCTTCTTGGGATGGTCAGATCCATCCCGAGTTGGCATAGATCTTGGCTAAGGGTCTTGTACCTTAGGGCTAAGTTAAATTGTTTAAATGCATGTTAATTAGATTAACTTGTTTATTCTTCCGCTGTTCATTTTATGTCTTTGTTCCGTCCGACTTAGGACGGGAATAGAGTTTTTGTGCCCTAAGGGTTCCCCAAAACCCTTCAGTGGTATCAGAGTTTAGGTTTGCGTAACGATCTAGCACTGTGATTTTATTAAACATTGAAATGCTTATTAAAATACTTTTAAAATTTTTTAAAGTTATGAGATAATTTTAAAATATTTTTAGATGCCTTATAAAATGTTTTTGTTGTGAAGGGAAATATAGGGAGAATAGGTGTAGAGGGTTAAGAGCCCCCCTACCCGTGTATTTATAACTTTCAATAGTGGGTTGGATACCCAATTGGCCCAATGGGCCTATTCATAACACTTCCCCTTATCCAATCAACATTGAAATAAGAGGTGGATTCTTCAGGATCCGAGTTAGGGTAACTGTCTTGTTAAAGAAAGAACAGTTAACCCATAACTTCCCCTGTTTTGGGGATGTGTCTAGGGGTGGATACTTCAGGATCCAGAGTCAACGAGGTTGCCTCGTCAAAACCTTGACTACGGAAAACCCAGTGGGAAAAAAACATGTAGCCAAGGGAAAAGAGTACAACTCTGCAGTTGACTCCCCCTTATCTGACCAAGCTTCAGGCTTGCAGATTTCCTATGAATCTATACATTAGTCTCCTATGTATCTATGAGTTCATAGTTCTCTCATCCTGACCCAGTTTACATTTACTCACTCTCCTCATCCCAATCCCATATACAAGTTTCTTAAAAATACTAGTAGGCAGGGATTTGGTAAGCAAATCCGCCAAGTTATTACATGATTGGATCTTCTGTACCTCAATCTGCTTTTGCTTCTGAAGGTCGTGCGTCCAGAAGAACTTGGGGGAGATATGCTTCGTCTTGTCACCTTTGATGTAGCCGTCCTGTAGCTGGGCTATACATGCTGCATTGTCTTCATGGAGTGTAGTGGGTGCAAGAACGCCGGTCGTCAGGCCGGTGGAGGTGAGTATGTGCTGGATCACCGAGTGTAGCCAGAAGCATTCCTTGCTTGCTTCGAAGATCGCTAGTAGCTCTGAGTGGGTGGATGAGACGGTCGTCATGGTCTGCTTCACAGATCTCCAGGATATGGCAGTGCCGCCATATGTGAACATGTATCCGGTCTGAGACTTCTCTGTATGAGGATCGGACCTGTAACCTGCGTCAGCATAACCAACTAAACCAGTTGATGCCCCTTTCCTGTAGAATAGACCTAAGTCTATGGACCCTTGGAGGTAGCGCAGAAGATGCTTAACTCCGGCCCAGTGCCGCTGTGTAGGTGCAGCACTATATCTGGCTAGTAAGTTTACTGCAAACGCTATGTCAGGGCGAGTGCAGTTAGCCAGGTAAAGGAGTGCACCGATAGCACTTAAATAAGGCACTTCGGGGCCTAGTACTTCCTCCCCCTCTTCCAGCGGCCGGAAGGGGTCTTTGTGTACATCCAATGATCTGACGACCATCGGAGTGCTGAGGGGGTGGCACTTATCCATCTGAAACTTTTTCAATAAGTTCGATGTGTAAGTTGACTGGTGTAACAGGATCCCATCTTTAAGATTCTCTATCTGAAGCCCTAAACAGAATTTTGATTTTCCGAGGTCTTTCATCTCGAAAGTTTCTGTCAGGCTTCTAGAAATCTTTGCGATCTCTTCAGGAGATCCGATGAGGTTTAAGTCGTCTACATAGACGGCTATAATCACAAATCCTGTTGCCTTTGCTCTTATAAAGATGCAAGGACAGACTGGGTCGTTTTTAAATCCTTGCTGTGCAAGGAAGTCGCTCAGTCTGTTATACCACATCCTTCCAGATTGTTTTAGACCATATAATGATCTTTGCAGTTTCACTGAGTAGATGTCACGTTCTCTCTCTTTTAGTGCTGCAGGCAAAGAATAACCGTCAGGCAATCTCATATAGATGTCTCGGTCTAGGTTGCCATATAGGTATGCAGTAACCACGTCCATGAGTTGCATATCTAAACCCTCTTGTGCTGTTATGCCAATGAGGAATCGGAAGGTGATCGCGTCCATGACCGGGGAGTATGTGGCTTCAAAATCCACCCCAGGACGTTGGGTAAAACCCTGCGCTACAAGCCTTGCTTTGTAGCGTACGATCTCATTCTGTTCATTTCGTTTTCTAACAAATACCCATTTATAACCCACAGGTTTTACACCTTTTGGTGTCTGGACTATTGGTCCGAAGACCTTGCGTTTGGTGAGTGAATCCAACTCCACTCCTATTGCCGCTTTCCACTTTGGCCAATCATCTCTGCTTTGACATTCTGTCAGAGAGCGTGGTTCAATATCATCGTCGCAGTACACGACGTTGATGGCAATATTACACGCAAATGTGTCATCTATTGTTGTGCTTTTTCTGTCCCAATACTCCCCAGTTCGTACATAGTGTATCGATACTTCATTTTCTCTCGGTTTTTCCTCTTCATGAGAGTTTGGGAGAGATGGGGTAGCAGGGCTTAAATTAGCATCCTGTGGTGGTATTTGTTTACCATTGCCAAGGGTCCTGCTCTTTCGAGGGACTTGGTCCTTGGATCCCGGTGGTCGTCCTCTCTTTTTGAGAGGTCCAACCATTTCTGCTGCAGGCGGATTGCATCCATTTTGCGGTATGTCAATCCTAGCTGGAGTGTTAGCAGCAGGGACGTGTGATTTGACAATCTTCTGGTTGTCAGTAAATTTGTCCGGCAAGAGATGGACAGTGTTTTGGATGTGGAGAATCTTCAGGACCTCCTCCTCACACTGGCTTGTTGGCGGATCAAAGTGACATAAAGTTTTTGTATCCCAAGTGATACTTTCTGAAGCTTCGGGCTTCTTTGTCTGTGAGCCTAGTCTTGGAAACGATGTTTCATCGAATTCACAGTCTTCTAGACGTGCCTTAAAGACGTCCCCCGTAAGGGGTTCTAGGAATCTAATTATGGAGGGGGTGTCAAACCCAACATAAATGCCTAGGCGACGTTGTGGACCCATCTTTGTCCTTTGTGGTGGTGCTATGGGGACGTATACTGCACAACCAAATATTCTCAAATGTGAGACAATTGGTGGGGCTCCAAGTGCTAGTTGCATTGGAGAAGATGACTGACCTCCAGAGGGTCTTAATTTTATTAAAGATGCAGCATGCAAAATTGCATGACCCCACGCATTCACTGGCATCTGGGATTGAAGTAATAATGGACGAGCGATCCATTGCAGTCTCTTAATTAGAGATTCTGCTAACCCATTTTGGGTGTGAACATGCGCTACAGGATGTTCGACTTCAATTCCCTGAGCTTGGCAATAGTCTAGAAAGACTTGTGACGTAAACTCCCCCGCATTGTCCAGACGAAGTTTCTTTATCTGGTGGTCGGGGAAGTGGGCCCGTAACTTTATTATCTGAGCTAAAAGCTTAGATAGTGCTAGGTTACAGGTGGACAGTAGGCACACATGTGACCACTTAGTAGATGCGTCTATCAGGACCATAAAGTACCTGAACGGACCACTTGATGGGTGAATCGGCCCACAAATGTCTCCGTGGATTCTCTCCAGAAAACTGGGAGACTCCACATCCACTTTCAGTGGAGAGGGTCTCGTGATCAGTTTACCCTTGTAACAGGGTGGACATGGGAATTTGCCTTTTTGAAGAATCTTCAGGTTCTTCAGGTCAATGCCCCTGGAGTTCTTTATGATGCGGTACATCATAACCGAACCAGGGTGTCCCAGTCGACTGTGCCAGAGTTGGAATTCTGGTGTTTGGGGGCACTGCAGGTGCTCCACCATGGATGTTTCTGGAGTTTGTATACTTGTTTGGTAGAGTCCCGAGGGGAGTCCCTTGAAACGTTCCACAATGGTTTTTGAACCATTTGTAAGAGCCGTTACAAGCAAGTATTCCCTTTTATCTTCCTTGACCGTCTCTAAGTGATATCCGTTTAAACGGATGTCTTTAAAACTTAGGAGGTTTCGGATGGATTTAGGGGAGTATAACGCATTTTTAAGTGTTATTTGTGTGTTGCCGGGGAGCAATATAATTGCTTCCCCTGATCCTTCGATTATGTTTGCTGGTCCTGAGATTGTTCTCAGTGGGCCAGAATAACTACTTATGCTCGTGAAGTAGTCTAAGTGTTGAAGGATCGAGTGCGTCGATGCACTGTCCACTAGGCAGATAAGTTCCATATCTAAAGAAAAGGGGAAAGACATTCAAGCAATAAATATAGATAAAAGATTCACTTTCATAAATAAATGCTCAAAAGATATTGTTTGACATGGAAAAAATAGAACTAGATACGATGCATAAAATTGAAGATACATTGCTAATTGCATAAAAGTGGTCCAGATCTAGAGAGTGTCATCTCCCATGAAATCTTCAGGAGTCCATGAGGTCTCTGCCAACGCTGCGCTCTCAATCAGGTTTGTCTCAGCTCGAGGCTTGAGGCTTGCCTGGTAGAGGTCCTGGAGGTGTTTTGCTGTGCGGCAGATTCTGGACCAGTGGCCCGTCATCCCGCATTTGGAGCATTTGTCCTCCCAGTCTTTCTTGGGAGTGCCTCCTTTGTTGGAAATCCTCTTCTGCTTCTTGTCCACGAACTTCTGGTTCTGGGGAGGAGCTGGGGGAGTGGCCTTCTTCCGCTGCTTCTGTTCTTTCCATTTCTGGAATTTTGCCTTTTTGTCCGTCTTCTTCTTCAGGGAAGACTGGAAGTGAGCCTCTGCAGGAGGTGGCAATGGAGCGGAGCCAGGAGGGCGCAGGTTGTGGGTGGCAACCAACAGGTCTCTGTTCTGTTCAGCCATAAGCAGGCATGAAAGCAGGTCAGAGTACTTTGTGAACTTCCTCTCTCTATATTGTTGCATAAGGATCATGTCCTTTTCGTGGAAAGACGTGAACGTCTTTTCCAGCAACATCTTCTCCGTCACTGGTTCACCGCACAACTTCAGGCGTGAGGTGATGCGGAAGAGAGCTGAGTTGTACTCCGCTACGGATTTGAAATCCTGTATGCGGAGGTGAGTCCACTCGTACTGTGCACGGGGGAGTATGACATCCCTCTGGTGTCTGTACCTCTCCTCGAGTGCATCCCACAGCTCGTAAGGGTCCTCTACAGTGAGGTACTCGTCCTTTAAGGTCGAGTCTAAGTGTTTCCTGATATATATAATGGCTTTCGCCTTTAATATATCGGAAACTTCCTCTGTATGAGGTGCTTCCACTGAAGCCTCCTTGTTTGCTGGGGCAGTACTTGTTGTTGCCTTTTCAGTCTGTGTGAGACTGAAACCATGAGAGCGCAGATGGAACTTCAGGTCCAACTGCCAACTCAGGTAGTTTGACCCATCGGCCTTCAGGACCGAGAAGTCGACATTTGCGAGTCTGGCCATTTTATGATCTAGCAATGTAAAGAAAAACAGCATGTATCATTTAACTGAGTAAGATAGACATCCACGCATGTAAACATTTTCATAGCATGAATTTAATGTGATTTTAACATACATGCTCTTTTTTCAGATAATGTGAATAATTAATTACTAAAGATTAACAATCACGCATGCTGTTAAGAGGTTTCATTGTGACATTAAACATGGTATTTAAACTAAGTAACAACCACGCAGTTAATGTATAAGCAATGAAACAGAAAAATAATTTAGGACTATGGGGATCAGCCAGCCGACACCGAAAAATAAAAAGAAAGTCCAGTCCGAAGTTACATCAAAAATAAAAAGCATGAAAATTAAAGTACAACTCGGGAACTTCAGAGAGAAGCCCCTATCTTCATTGAGCGAACGCCTTCAGCTTCTTTTTTTTGGTGTCCTTCGGTCTTCTTTTTACATTTTCATCCTCACATACAAAATTTCTCTCAAAGAAAAGAAAAATTGCAGGAATTTTAAAACGGTGTCGGAAACCTGGCTGATCCCTAAAAACATAGCCTAAAATTTGCACATCCACGCAGATAATATATTCGAGACATACAACCACGCAGATAATCAAAAACACAGGCATTTAAAATAATTCAAATTTGTGTGCGACGTGCAAAAACTTTTTTTTTTGAAAACTTTTTGCCTTTTGATCCATATTTTAATGTTTTATTTTACCGCTTTAAACCCTTTCAAAATTTCTTTTAACTATTTTGGGCTTTTTAGGGCCAAAAATAAATAAAAGAAAAGAAAAAAAATAATTTATGTGAATGGGCTAATTTTCTGGCCTTTTGGGCCATGAAAACAACCCATTAGGGTTAATATTGGGCCTCCCCCGAAAAATAGCCCGTTAGGGTTAGGGTTTCAGGAAACCCTAGGGGGGGCCCGCGGCGTGTCGCCGCGACGGCTGGCCGCGTAGGGCGCGGCCGCCGTGGCGGCGACGGGCCGCGGCTGCGGGCCGCGGCCTGCCGCGGCGGCGGGCCGCGGCCTGCAGGCCGCGGCAACTGGCCGCTGCCTGAGGCCGCGTCACAGGGCCGCGGCCTGCAGGCCGTGGCGACTGGCCGCGGCCTGTGGCCACGGCGCAGTGCCGCGGCTTCAGGCCGCGGCTGCCGCGGCCTGAGGCCACGGCGGCAGTCCGCGGCCTGAGGCCGCGGCGTTCGTTTTCCGCCGGCGGCGCAATGGGCGCGCCGCCGTTCCGCCCTACGGGCGTGCGGATTTTTGGATCAAAGGCGGGGGGTAAAAATCGGATTTTTCAACAATTTTGATCGCTAAAAAACAAGTTTTTATTGTTTTAAACATGCAGATCTATTTAAAAAGGTTGAATTTCACCGAGTTTATAAACTTTTTGATCCTAAAACATGCAGATCTAATGAGAAAAGCAAGTTTAGATCTAAAAAGTTTGGATTTTTACCTCTAGATTCGACGAGGAATCTAGGCGACGGTTGGTGAAGGATGCCCTTTTCGCTCCCCGTTGAGAAGATTACGATCTTCTTGAATCTGAGCGATTTGTGGATCTCCTTTCCCGCGAGCCGCCGTCTCCTCCAACGAGCGTGATCGTGCTGATAACGTGTTGTGAAGGGAAATATAGGGAGAATAGGTGTAGAGGGTTAAGAGCCCCCCTACCCGTGTATTTATAACTTTCAATAGTGGGTTGGATACCCAATTGGCCCAATGGGCCTATTCATAACAGTTTTAAAGTTATATGATAATTTTTAAAATGTTATTAGATGTTTAAAATTTTATATGATAAATTTTAGGCATGGAAATTTTCTTAAAAGGGTGTTTAAATATTTTATATGATAAAAATTTAAGCATGCAATTTTTAAAATGATGTTTTAAATTTATATGATAATTTTAAAACTAATTTTAAGAATTTATAACTTTATGCGATAAGTTTAAAATAATTTTAGATGTTTAAAAATTTTATATGATAAATTTTTTAAGCATGAAATTCTTTAAAACGATGCTTTAAATTTATGTGATACTTTTAAAACTGATTTTAAAAGTTTAAATTTTTTATGCGATAAATATTTTTAGTAGCATGCAAATTTGGTGATCTTTTAAAACAAGTTTTTATGAGATAAAATAAAATGTTTTAAAATCAAAATTTTAAATTTAAATGTTAAATTTAAGTATGCATGCTAAACTTGTTTATTTGATAAACATTAGTCTATATAATTGTTAAATAGTTGTACATTATCTTTATGCGTTAAAATTAGTGTAACATTAAATTTATGGATATGTCATCTTGTCCCTTATTTGATAACACAAGACTACCCTTTAGGTTAGCCATTAAGAAATCATTAAAATTCATGAGATTTATTTTAATGACATGCTATGTTTTAATAAAACTTTTAATAACCCTTTAAGACATAATTCCTGATTAGGGTAGTCCCTTTAGTGAAAATTTTATTTCTAATTGTTATTAATTCTCATTAAAGGACTTCGCTTTTAGCGTTGGTTAATAAATTTATTAAAATCCTAATAACGATTAGGATAGCACGTAAACCTTATAGTTGATAAGGATTTAATAAAAGTTATTAAACAAATCCTAAAATTTTGAATTTAAGTATACAACTAGTTGATAAGATTAATTAGTTGTTAATAAAAGCCTTTTAGTCTATAGCACGCATATAAAAATGACAAGCTTCATTCAATGGACCATGATCCAGTCAATGTGCTTGGCTAAGTTTGCTGGATCACCCTCTAAGGGATAGTGATCCTGGCTTAGTCAATTCCCTGGCTGTGTTCCGCTGGATCGCAATGACGCGAATCATGACTATATGACACCCTGGACTATATCTAAGTCAACACGTTAATAATCTTTTTCAAGATTAGCCGTAGCCCTCCTTGTTTTATGGGTTGACAACTATAGGACCAGTGTTATAGTTTTTGAGCTACACTCAAGCTGTGACATAGCAACCTTGTAGAAACCAACTCCTTAAATACATAAGATGAAATCTTGACTAGACCCATCATGACGTGAATACACCGAACGTCGGCGTAAGTTAAGTCAATGATGTAGTCTGGCTAGATGTAGTCTAAGACCTGACCTTACCCGATGTGTCGTGAATACACCGAGCACCGGGGCAAGTCAGGCTAGACACGAAAGTAAGGGTCCGACTAGACTAGACATTATGATTTGGATGAGCACGCTCATGATCACAAATGGCTAGGGGTAAAAACTGATTAAGAGGGTCACATCTGATATGATCGATGAAGAGTCATCTTCCGATTACAGAGTCTAGCAACTTGTTGAGCTACACTCAATGTTGTTAGGCTCAGTGTGATTAGACCTCTTACCCATTAATTTGATTCGATTAAATCGTTCATTGTTTAGACTTTAAATGATCGTAAAAATAGTGGGAGGGTATAGATAGATAAAAGCCAATCTACCTATATTTAATATTGAACATATGCTAAACTAGGGCAAGACTATGTTTATCGAAGGAATCAAAATATAATATTTTAATGGAATAAGTTAACTGGTCGAATAGGTTGATTAATTGAATATTAAGTTAAATTCTAATTGATAGAATTAAACTATATTCTCGTTGACATTAAAATGACCTTCTAAAGAACAGACTTAAGAAATTTGATTTCATTAAGTTCTGGGTCCAACAAATAAATTCACGCTACATGTCACTCGTCTCTATATGGGGCAGCTTGAACATATATGATATTCGAAGTATGTTTCTCTCTACAACTAAGTGAGCTACGCTCAAGGTTGTATGGAAAAACAATTTTGATCCGCAAAGTTCAAGAATTCGATCAAATTGTTTGAGTCGAATACGAGTGCATGAGCGGTGCAAGGCTATGTATCCCAACCGGATCTTGAGACAAGCAACTTGTTGTGCTACACTCTAGGTTGCAAAGCTCAAGCGTTTGGATACATAAGATGCTTGCATAGCTATTTATTTATGTTGGGTTATTTAATATCTAAATGTGATTTAGAAAAGGAGAAGGCACTCCGGAAAGTCAATCGAGCTAAATTATTTAATTTATCATTAGTAAAGGCATAAGTAGGAGGAAATGAGAATGTGACATATTTTGATGTCATGATTTCAGAGTAATTGTTATACAAAAGACGTCTAACACATTTTGACGAATGTCGTCACCTTGCTTCTGAAGCAATGCTCTGTGTTAGTAATTTGTAATAACTATAATATATTAAATGTTAATATATAAATACACAAGATAATAGCAAACTTATATGGCAAAATAGACTAGGCCGTATCGAGAGACTGAGCTTCACAAGTCACATAAAGAGGGATCTGACCTCTCGTATTATGAAGTCTGCGGACACTTGTGAGTCTTATCCTCTTAGATATAATGGCCGAAACCCATCTGTAAGACAATGGGAGAATGAGTTGTCGAACTCAGTCTGGTACATACTGATGTACCCGAGTCTAGATTAACCAATATAAGTTATTCATATATTTTATTAAGACACGTGTTCTTGATGAAACACAAGTCTGAAAAATAAAGAACGAAATGATTAAAGTATTGATTAGATCGAATGATCAAATACTTGGCCATATGAAATCTTGTGTAATTAAAAGAAAATATGATTTTCTCTCAGTTCGAGTCTGTTAACACATTCGTTTGTTTAAAGGTATGAATCACACTTAGTTAGACATGGTGTGATCCATAGCAAGTGACTCTGAGTTAAGTCATCCCTCTGGGTTAAGTCCCAGATAGTAATGCCTAGGTTTTGATAATGTTCTATGAGGACATTATCAATAAGATATTCATTAAATCAATCGTAAGGAAGTTGTATAATTACTCGAATCTCGTGAGACGAAATATCGAGTTAGACAGCATAACTGATGATGACTTAGTCAACTTTCGGGATGAAATTCGGAGTAGTAACTCCGATTGATAACTTGATGCAATCAGAATTGGTCCGTGTGCATAAATAAATTTTGGAATTTAGTTTACGTGCCCAAGAAAAATGTTTCCTTGCTTTCTGCAAGTAAATCTTTAAGTTGAAAGATTAGGAGCAGAAAGAAAACAGTGAAGTACAATCATGTTGGTCGAGAACGATTTTCATCTTAATTCCTATAAAACGAATTATGATGTAACCATTTTTTGCCAGCAGATGTGTACAGATCTACTCGGACCGAACTCGATGTAAATGCTCAAGTTGACCATGAAAATTGGAACATTCACTTATAAGTTCGTTTTCTAAATATGATTTAGACGAACCAACTTATATGAATTAGCCAGAAAGTTTTCAAGGTCAGTGGGAGCGTGTAAATTACATGCGAGGCATCAAATGGATGGAACATATATTTTGACAAAGTAATCAAAGAGTTTGATACTTTATCAGAAATATATATGAGCCATTTGAAATGACCATTAACAAATTTAAATGATTATCGTAAGGTACGATGAACTGTATAAGATCAAAGGAAATAAAATATTATAGATTCCGATAGACCAAGTGAATTATTTGAATGAGATTCAAATGGTTGGTCAAACATGAACATAGAAACCCTTTAAGTCTATAGAGTAGACGGTTTAGCAGATCCACTCACGAAGGCTCTACCACATGAAGTCTAGAAAGACTTATGTGTAAATACGGTATTATGTACCGAGATAAATGGGCCTGAGTGCAAGTGGGAGATGTTGAGAGAAGATACCCTTGAGGCAATCTATCTCTGTGTGTGAATAGCACAAACATTTTGTTCGAAATAACAGTAAGCTGTTTGGTAATAATTTATCTAAGTTATATTATAATGTAGTTAACATTAGATATTAACTTAAGTAAAGTCCTGAGACTTTATGCAAGGTCAAACATGTATCGAGATGAGTATCTTGATCATGGAGAAATGTTTGACCGTCTGTAGCATAAGTCTAAAAGGGTTCATAGTCGTAGATTTTTCGAGACAAGGATATCGAAACATCGGATAGACCATTGTGTCTTAGTCTTCACCGTTTAGCAGTGGCGATGATCTCATGATCGCTTGACTTGGCGAAGTCGAAGACGAGACACAGGTGCTCATTAGAGAATGAGTTCACTGAACGGTCCACAAGAGTTATCATATGGTTATATTGACCAGTCTGTCAATGATAACACTTAGTGATGATAGGCAAGTTGGTCGTTTGACTTGAGGTCATTTTTACGAACCTGTACGTGAACGGTGCCCCTTAAATCAACTGACCTAGCTCCAAGGCAAGGCTTGTCGAAAGATCTTTGATTGGGTGTCACTTGAAGTGTACGAGGAGAGTAGTGGCCAAGAGAAGATTCGTCTCTCCCAGTCAATGGGAGTTAGTGTCGTAGAGTTAGTTCGGTCTTTAGTAAAATCTCTTATCAGAGTATGTTGGAAGAAGTCCAACATTAGTTAACTAAAGATCGATAGAAATTACCGGAGTCAAGTTATTTGGGTTGACATTTTGACCGCACCTTAAACTTGATCTACACGACGTAGTTGAGACGAAGAGACTATAACTGCGGAACTCATCACGGAAACAGTCAGGGTGGTCCCGAAAATACTCATGTTAATGAGTCAACCAAATAATGATGATTCCTGAAGCAGTGACGACAACCACTGCTCGTAGTCACTACCGTATAGGGCTTCGAGCCCAACCTGTTGTAAGGGTCAGGCTGTAGGGTCTCACACAGAGTGCGACCTTTGTCTAGTAATAGATAGAAATTAGTTAGGGAGAATAATTTGCATTTGATGCAAGGGATAAAATATTGCAAAAGATGTTTGCAATTATCTCCTGCATTCTGGATAAATTATTCTGAGTGCAAGTGGGAGATGTTGGGGGATATGCCCTCAGATCATTTGTATTTGATGCAAATGAAAATTTACGCTTAGATAGGGACTAATTTGCATATGATGCAAAAGGAGATTAAATGTGTCTTAAATTGTTTAAGAATATATTTAATTAATAAATGCAAGAAAAAGGTTACCTGGATGACGGGATCATCCCACTCTAAATGCAGGTCCAAACCGCGTCAAAAACGGAGTTCAAACAAGCCCAATAAGTCTATTTAAAGTGTTTAAATAGAAGCCCAAATATAGGCCCAAGTTCTTTAATGAGGAAACAAAAAATTAAAGGGGAAAAGGTCCTGGGGCCCGCTGACGTGCGCATCAGCCTGCACGCGCGTCAGCCTGCTGACGCAGGCTGACGCCCGCGTCAGCAGGCCCACCTGCTGGCGCGGGTGACCCAAATAGGCGGGCCCGCATTTGATGCGGGCCCGCCCGCATTTCTGTGCACGTGGGACGCGTGCACAGCACGCACCCACGTGGTGCGTGCTGTGCACGCACCCGCTGAGCGCGTGCAAGGCACGCGTCGCGTGCCTTGCGCGCGTTGGAAACAGTGGGTCCCACTGGGTGGGTCCCACTACTGGTTTGGAACCCTATGCGTGTGCAGAATTTTGACAAATGCTGTTTTGCAAAAATTGGCTCTTGGGCTGAACTTTGGGCGATCAATTGGAGGGTCAAACGGACTCCGATTGACTCGCCGTTTTTTCCTATGCGTTCACCGTTGAACACCCTTCGAATTGATAGGTTGTATCAATCATGAAGCTAAACAGTGAGGGAGTTAAAATTCACGGAAGTTTAGCCTTTGTGAAAGGCAAACTAAATTGAATTGATTAACTCCAAATTTAGTCCCACATCGGATTTTGAGTAAAAGAGAGCAGTCAGCCGCCTATATAAATAGGGGTCTGCTCCCCTCCTCAAAAGTCATCCCAAGCTCAAGATCTGAGCGGTTCCCGTAAATGTTGTAGCATGCTCGGATCAAGGCTTAAATAATATTCTCTGTCTCCCTATATTTCTGCCTTACTCCAGAGGGCTCTAGCAAAGCCGTGAAGGAGTTCAGATTCGAATCTGAACTCTTGGCGAATGCTTTCACTCGCTTGAAAATTTCTTCAGCGAGTGGTTGGCTCGGTGACACGAGGATTGCTCGCCTCGGGATGTGGAGCAGTTCGAGGAGCGGTTCGAGGAGCGGCTCGGCGTGGGACGTGGAGCGGCTCAAAAGACGGTGCAGAACATCTCGCCTGCCCTAGGGTTGATATTCCGGGTATGTGTTTTAAGCATTATTTTAATTTAATCGCAGTAGGTTAGATCCTTCTTGGGTTGGTCAGATCCATCCTGAGTCGACATAGATCTTGGCTAAGGGTCTTGTACCTTAGGGCTAAGTTAAATCGTTTAACTGCATGTTAATTAGATTAACTTGTTTATTCTTCCGTTGTTCATTTTATATCTTTGTTCCGTCCGACTTAGTACGGGAATAGAGTTTTTGTGCCCTAAGGGTTCCCCAAAAACCTTCAGAGTACACCTCGAGGGTGTTCAAAGAATTCTTAAAATCTCAGGGTATTTTATGGCACTGCAATACACCTAATATCCACATTCAAATGGTGTTGCAGAAAGGTTGAATCATACACTGATGGAGAAGTGCATATTCTTGAGGCTTACTACCAGACTTCCTTATGAATATTGAGGTGAAGCTGTGACTACCGACGTGCATCTCGTGAAAAGACTACCATTATCGACGATCAGTTTCAAACAACGGTGGTGAGTAAACCTCAAGGGTGTTCAAAGAATTCTGCAAATCTCAGGGTATTTTATGTCACTACACTACACCTAGTATCCACAGTCAAATAGTGTTGCAAAAAGGTTGAAGAAGTGCCTATTCTTGAGGCTTACTATCAGACTTCTTAATGAATATTGAGGTGAAGCGGAGACAGGCCATGACCTGACTATTGAGAGAGAGCAGATACAGACAAATCGGGTTCAGGCTCATGGTGAGGTATCTGCCCAGAGTCATCCAGAGGTGCAGATGTCATTGAGGACTATGAGAGCACCAGAGAGATTGGGTGAGAGGAACTATTCTGCTTTAACTTTTGCATTTGATGATATGTAGGCATATGCCCTTAACATAGAGCACGAGGATCCCTTGACGTTTCATGAAGCCCAAACTTCAAGCGCAGTTGCAGAATGACGGCTGGCGATGGAAGAGTAGATGGAATCTCTCTACAAGAATGGCACTAGGGAATTGATAGAATTTTCCAAGGACAGAAAGACCATTCATTGCAAGTGGGTATACAAAGTCAAGGAAGGAAATAGCAGCGAAGTGAGCTATAAATCTTAATTGGTGGTCAAGGGATTTGCACAGAAGAATGGAGAAGATTACAATGAGATCTTCTTTCCTTTGGTGAGACACACATCCATCTGTGTATTGTTGGCATTGGTAGCAGCTCAGGACTTAGAGTTGGAGTAGATGGATGTTAAGACTGTGTTCTTACATGGAAAGCTTGACGAAGAAATCTATATGTGCTAGCCCGAAGGCTTCGTGATGGAGGGGCAAGAGCCGAAGGTATGCAAGATGAAGAAATCCTTATACAATTTAAAACTAAGTCTAAGGCAATGGTATAAGAAATTTGACTCCTTTATGATGAGCATTGGTTTCGAGCAGGGTATAAAGGACCAGTGTGTTTATGTTCACACACTTGATGGTGGGTCAAGTATATACTTGCTTCTGTATGTTGACGATATGCTGATTGTGTCACAGGATATGAAGGAAATCAATAGGCTGAAGGAAAATCTTGCTGAAGAGTTTGACATGAAGGATCAGGGGCCTGCAAAGAAGATCATTGGCATGGAAATCAGCAGAGACAGGAAGATTGGGAAGTTGAGGTTGAGCCAGGAGGGTTATATAAATAAATTCCTAGCACGCTATGGAATGGAGAAGGTAACGCATGTTACCACCCCGCTAGAAGCTCACTTCCAGCTTTCTATGAAACTGTCACCTAGCACCGACGAGGAGGCACGCTACATGTCTACAGTCTCCTATGCTAGCACCATGGGAAGTCTGATATACGCCATGGTCATACACCTCCAGACTTAGCTCAGGCAGTTGGAGTCATCAGTAAATACATGGCAAATCCAGGAAAGGAACACTAGCATGCTATGAAATGGATACTGAGATATCTAAAGAAAACGTCCAGTGTTGGTTTGTGTTACGGTAATGGAGACGGGTTGGTGATATCTAGATTCTGCGGTTCAGACTATGCAGGTGACAGAGATAGGAGGAGATCTACGACTGGGTATGTGTTCACATTGGGCACTGTCATGATATCGTGGAGATCGGTTCTTCAGTGCATTGTAGCATTGTCAACCACGGAGGCAGAACTGATAGCTGCGGTTGAGGCGGCCAAGGAAGGCAAGTACCTAAGATGTCTACTGAGAGACTTTGGTATACTACAAGAACTGACTAAGGTCTATTGCGACAGTCAGAGCGCAATTCACTTAGCGGAGCATCAGGCCTACAGTTCGAGGACCAAGCATACAGAAGTGTCTTTTAAGGATAGAAGAAGGTGATAGCATTGGAGAAGGTCTCGACGGATCATAATCATGTAGATATGCTCACGAAGACTGTTCCCGTAGTCAGGCTCAGGAAATTCTTGAGCTTGATCTATACATGGTGAGTGGTTGATGATTTCACGTTGTCATGAGAGTTTTGTAAATTCTATATCTGGGTAGAGATGTTTGGTATTTTGGTAGAGTTGGTGTGGAGAACTTGAGTATGCCGTGGTTGTTGAAGAAGTTTGAAGCAGGGTAGAGTTTGTTTATTTATGCTTCAAACTTGGAATCTGGGAGGTGACACGGTCGTGCTAGTTTTGGCATGGCCATGAGTGTCAGAAGATGTATCAGCTGACTTATGCAGATTTAGACACGGCCGTGCGTACCCAACATGGCCATGTTGGTCCAACTGTGCTGACAGGTAACTCTCTGTTTTATTGCGACACGGCCATGATGGTCCAACTATGTTGACATGCAACTCTTTGTTTTATTTCGACACAGCCATGCTGCACGGTCATGCTGATTGTTTAGGAGCTACATGCAGATTACACAATTTTACACATGACCGTGCCGCATATCAGCGCGGTCGTGTCGACGCCCAAAAATCCTAATATGCCCAGTTTTTAGCTTCTAATCTGGATCATTAATTTCTATTAAAGTTAAATCAGATGGACATGATCTAAAACACCCCTAGGAAGGATTCATATGATATAAATACCAAGAGATACACTTTGACGGATGTAACCCGAACACCATGAACACGATAGAGAATTGAGAAGATTTCCTTATGTCTTCAAGGGAGAAGTAGCTCTTTTGCTGGCAAAAGGCGACAAGAGATCTTCTAGGTGACTACAAGATTTAGGAGGGGAGGTATTCCTTGTTCTATATTCTCTTGAAAGATCTCTCCATTGGTTGTGTGCATGAGACATTGTAATTGCTAAAGTGCTAGAGTTATTTTGTCGAGAGGGCATACATTGGTTTGGAGGAGATTTGTAGTTGGTGTATTCTCTGTATTATCATCTCTGATCTAGTAGAAACCGTGACAACAGAAGACTGGACGTAAGCCATAGGTTGGGCCGAACCAGAATAAATCCTTGCCTCTCTGTGTGATTTCTTGGCTTGATTGTGTGGTGCTTTCTTGTGCTTCTTATGATTCATCCAAGATCCTAGCTCTACATTGATTTAGTTGGAGATACAATATTTTCATATATTCTGCTTTGCACACTTAGGTGTTGTTTGATAGTGTGTCAAATTTTTCCAACACTTTCCTATAGTTACTTGACCATAGTCTCATTGGACACCTTATAAATCGTGTCATCTAATATGCTCAACTAGATAGTCGTTATAACCTAATCCTTCTGCTCCATCTTCTCCCTCTCTGAGATATCCTCTGACAATGTATCCGTGTTATAAATTACATTGTGCACACGATCATTTCTCAAGATTGTCTTTATCTTGTATTACCATGTCATCAAATTTTTCTTGCCATTAAACGTCTCAATCTTGTGGTACATGCCACCAACCATCTCATAGGAACCACTTGCATACGAACTCGAATGTATTGCTCTTCTGATTGCACTCTATTGGAGAATTCTTTGTCATTACCTTGCTCTTGATTCACACACCTTATTCTGGTACCACTTGTTGAGGATTGGGTTAATCCTTGTCAAGTGGACAATCACCTTGCGAAAAACTAAGAATCGTGAATAAACAAGTAAAGCTAACGGTAATCTCTACACAAAACATGTAGTCATAAGCTATATAAGAACTAAACATAAATCAAAAGGAAATCATGCATCTGACACCCGAATTTATAATGGTTTTACCTAACTCTTAGTGTATGTCTACTTGGAGAGTTTGCTAATGCTTCAATCAACTTAGATTGTAATGCATGGTACTTAGTTTCAATGAAAGAACCAAACCTATTAATGAATATTAAAATAAACCTATGGAGAAACGTCACCTTTGTTATCAAATTACCAATCTATTTGTTCCTCTATAAATGTTGCATGAACCATAAAAAAGGCTTTAGGAATTGGCTCTTAAACATGTGAAAATCCTAGCTAAAACAAACGTAAATAGCCTTTAAAACATACCCAAAATATGTTGTTAGTGCGCGGGTACGAATCCAGGTGCGATATCTGTATACCCGATCCGAATCATGCCAATAACCCGATACCCGTCGCTCAGAGTAAGGTACTACCAAGTCAAGCGAACGGCCCACTCGACCATTAGGCTCCTGCTGATATTCAATGGGGAGGTTAATGGGGCCGAGTAAATGGACAGTCGTTATCTCGAATTCCGGAGGAGATCGTGCCCAAATCAATGAGGTACGGTTACATACAATCAAAACAGAACAACCTATAAATAGACGAAAGGACAATGGTAAAGGGGTTCCAATTCCATGGTACGAGATCTAAGACTTAGAACTCTACTTTCTCAGCTGATATTTCTTACATTACAGAGCTAGCGCCGTCAGATCTGTGGCGAACCTCCGTGGGTCGATCTCAGCTACTCCTAGCTCCATCTCATCCTTAAGTTCCTAAACTAACTTAATCGTCGGAGGGGATTTGGGTCGAAACCCAGATCCGACCCCCTAACGTGTCTTTGTGGTGTAGATCGACGAACCGCCATCTTCCCCGAGGGTCGTTTCCAAGCTTCCCAGCCTCAAGCGATCGACGCATTAGCTATCCAAGGTTTGATCGAGCACCACACCATCATCAGCATCCATCACTCGACCCTGGTTCTTCCAACCTAGGGTCCCACTTCACTCGCCGACGAGGCTCCAGCTCAGCCCAAAGGGCACATGTCAGCTTGACAACTGTCTTGGTCATTTTTGGCCTCAATAGTTTGGCGCCGTCAATGGGAAGCCACGAGTTAACATCCCGATCGACGATCCTCTCGACCATGTCGAATCACCCATCAACATCCTCCGGGGATTCCTCGACACCTCCCAGCATCGACCTCATCAACATGATAATGGGAGGTCCCCCGCACCCGGAGCTGTCAACCTCTCTCCAAAGCTCCTACGTCAGAAGGTTGATGACAGTATATGTGGGGTGAAAGCATTCCAGAGATTCTACACCTCATATCTCCTTCTCATATGAAGATCTGGAGGGTGTGAAACTATCGCACGATGATGTCGTCGTCATCACGGTCACCGTCAACGAGATTCCTGTAAAGAGGTTACTTGTCGATACCGAAAGCTTGTGTGATATACTCTTCTTCACTACGTTGGAGAGGATGAGGTTGTCCTCTGTGGCATTGACACCCTGTTCGGGGCCCCTGGTGGGATTCAATGGACACTCTGCCCCTGTAGCAAGCATCATCACCCTACCGGTGACCCTCGACACGTATCCTCGACAAATCACTTACCTGACTAGTTTCATGGTGGTAAAGATCAACTCGGCGTACAACGAGATCATCAGGAGACCACTACTGAACGCTATAAAAGCGGTGGTCTCAACTTTCCATCAGATGATCAAATTCCAAACCCCGAGGGAGTCGGGAAGGCAAGCGGGAATCAGAAGCAGGCATGCTCGTGTTATACATTATCCACCGCCCTGAGGAGGATTGGGCAGGCAGACCTAGTTGATCCCAAAGGCGAAGATTGACGGCCCGCGACAGTCGAAGAGACGGAGAACATCCAGATCTCCGAAGAGGAAGGGAAAAATGTCTTTATTGGATCAATACACCCTCTGACCTAAGGAAACAATTGATCGGTCTTTTGAAAGAGCACGCAGACATTTTCTCCTGGTCCCCGAAGGATATGCCCGGTATCGACCCCGAGGTGGCATGCCACAAACTGGAAGTCGACCCGACTTCTAGGCCCATGAAGCAAAAGAAGAGAAATATGGGAGGAGAAAAGATGAAGGCTGTAATCGAGGAAGTGGATCGACTTCTAGAGGCAGGCTTCATTCGAGAAGTCATCCTGACTGGCTCTCAAACATCGTGATGGTGAAGAAGGCGAACGGTAAATGGAAGATGTGTGTCTACTTCACCGATCTCAACAAAGCATGCCCGAAGGATAGTTACCCCTTGCCACGAATCGACCATCTGGTCGACAGTGCTTCGGGCTACGAACTCCTCATCTTCATTGCTGTATTCTCAGGATATAACCAGATCCAGATGGCACCGAAGGACGAATAGAAGACTTCTTTCAACACTGATCGAGTTATTTTCTGTTACACCAAAATGCCATTTGGTTTGAAGAATGCAAGGGCCACGTGCCAATGCATAATGAATGGATTCTTCGATGCTCAAATCAGACGGAACCTAGAAGTGTACGTCGACGACATGTTGATCAAGTCGAAGGAGCCAACAGATCACATCGTAGATCTCCGGGAGATATTCTCATAGATCCGGCAATATAACCTTCGGCTAAACCCTGCCAAATGTACGTTTCGGGTTCGGTCGGGGAAGTTCCTTGGTTTCATGCTAATGAATCGAGGGATAGAGGCCAACCCTGATAAGATCGATGTGATCGTTACGATGAAGGATCCTTCGACCATCAGAGAACTCCAAAGGATGAACAGAAGAATAGCTGCTCTAGGCCAATTCTTATCCAAGTCAGCTGAGAGGTCGTTGCCTTTCTTCAAAGTGTTGAGAAAGGCGATAGCCTCCACATCGAGTGGCAAGAGAGTCATCGAATGGGACACAGACTAAAAGAAAGCCTTCTCTGAGTTAAAGGAGTACCTTTGCAACCCACCGCTCTTGACCAAGCCAGATAAAGATGACCAACTCATCATCTACCTGGCTGCTACCACGGAGGTCGTAAGCTCGGCACTCATCAAAGAAGACTCGGGAGTACAATGGCACATCTACTACGTCAGTCAGGTTCTCCGAGGTGAGGATATCGACTATTCAGGGATAGAGAAGATGGCTTTCACGCTGATCCAATCTGCGAGGAGGTTGCGACCGTACTTCCAAGCGTCCACCATCCTGGTCCTCACCCACACTCCCTTAGAACAGACCCTGAGGAGGCTGGATTGTTCAGGGAGAATGACGAAGTGGGGAGTCGAGCTAAGCGAATTCGACATCCAGTTCAAGCCGAGGACCGCCATCAAAGGGCAAGCTCTCGTCGACTTCATTGTCGAACTCACTTACGAGGAGGGCCCAGAAGAAGATGTATGTGCTACTAACATGCTACTCGAGGCTACCCTTCACCCATGACAGGTATCACCAACTGATACAATTAAAGACGAGGGAACCTGGATCGTACAAGTTGACGGTTCGGTCGCTCAAACCAGGAGCGGGGCCGGAATAATTGTCCAAACGTCAGCAGGAAACATATTTGAGTATGCTCTCTGCTTCGATTTTTAAACCACAAATAATGGTGCCGAGTACGAAGCAGCCATCAACGGACTCCGACTGGCTCGAGTCCTAGGAGCAAAGGTTGTCCAACTACTCAGTGATTCCAGCCTCGTAGTCCACCAACTAAATGGAACCTTCGAGGCCCGTGAAGACTCAATGCAGAGCTACATGCAAATTGCTAAAGCGGAGCTCGCTAGATTCAGACGCGTGGAAATACATCATGTACCACGGTCGAAGAATCACCGAGCCGACTCCTTGTCGAAGCTCGCGTCATCCTCCCTCATGGGGCTCGGTCATACAGTGTACGTACAACGTCTACCACACCCCAGTAGGCTGGAGTAGGAGTTACTAAGCCTCGACCGAGGAATCACTTGGATGGATCCCATAATCCATTACCAAAACACGGGGGAGAAGCCAACCGACCCAGTGGACGCACAAAATCTAAAATGGAAGGTATACCAATTCGTTCTGCTAGATGGTTCATTGTACAAAAGACGATGGACCAGGTATACCGTTTTCCCCTACCTCAAATGTTTGGCTCCGTTGGAACCGCATTATATGATCCAAGAAATCAACGAGGGCAATTGCAGGAACCATTGTGGGGGAAAAGCCATAGCTCTGAAGGCCGTGAGACAAGGCTATTTTTGGCCAACGATGTTCAAAGATGCCGTCGAGTACATACGAAGATGCTCAATTTGCCAAAAATTCTCAAGAATTAGCTCGGTCCCACCAACTGATCTGATCTACATCGTCAGTCCAGTGCCTTCATCCAAATGGGGTTTGGACCTCCTCGGTCCGTTCAAACAAGCAAGCGGGCAACGAAAATTCCTAATAGTGGCGACCGACTACTTCACGAAGTGGATCGAGACAGAGCCCTGTCCTAAATCACCTGGAAGGATGCTCGAAGCTTCATCTGGAAATCCATTGTCTGTCATTTTGGCATCCCACAATCCATTGTGACGGACAATGGGACGCAATTTGACAGTTTCGGCTTCAGAGACCTCTGCTCCGAGCTGAAGATCAAGCTGCATTTCACCTCTGTCGCCCATCCGCAGTCTAATGGGTTGGCCAAGGCTGCTAACAAATGCATTCTTGGACCTCTTCTAAAGAGATTAACAGGGCTAAAGGGAATATGGCCAGAAGAAATCCCCGGCATACTATGGTCGTACAAAACGACACACAAAACCTCGGCGGGAGAAACACCATTCATGCTGGCTTACGGATGTGAAGTTGTTGTCCCAGTGGAAGTTAATGAATGACCACTTCGTCTCCAATACTACGACGAAAAAAGAAACTCGGAAGGACTCGAACTCAACCTACAACTAGTTGACGAGGTCCGCGAACAGGCTTTGGTGACCCTCATTGAACAGAAAGGACGCATGGCTCGATATTTCAACTCAAAGGTTCGCGGATGTAGCTTCTGTGTGGGTGACGTGGTTCTACGTAAAGCTTCTTTCACTCCTGAGATTCTCAAGCAAGGAAACCTCGCTGCAAAGTGGGAAGGACCTTACACAGTGATCGAGGCACTCAGTCCTGCCATCTACCGGCTCGCTACATTGGATGAGAGAGAACTACCTCATCCTTGGAACGCTGAGCACTTGCAGAAGTATTATCAATGATTGTACCTGCGAGGGTAAATGATTGAAATCTATCTCTCTTTTATCTTATGTCGATTCATGACAAATGCAAAGTTAATTGTTTCGTTGGTATCCAACCCTATTCGTCAGCTGTAAGCCGAGGGATCGTCCCTCGCCACTGAGTGACCCACGACACTCGTTGGCCATAAGTCGAAGGGGCCTCACCCCAAGCCACAGAACGACCATAGTCGTCAGCCGTAAGCCGAGGGATCGCCCCTCGCAACTGAACGATCCACGATGGACATCGGCCGTAAGTCGAAGGGGCCTCGCCCCTCGCCATCGAATGACCTGAGTCGTCAGCAGTAAGCCGAGAGATCGCCCCTTGCCACTGAACGATCCACGACGGTCGTCGGCCATAAGTTGAAGGGGCCTCGCCCTTCTCCACCAAACGACCTGAGTCGTCAGCCGTAAGCCAAGGGATCGACTCTCGCCACTAAACTACCCATGACGGTCGTCGGCCGTAAGTCAATGGGGCCTTGTCCCTCGCCACCGAACGACTCTAGTCGTCAGCCGTAAGCTGAGGGATCGCCCCTCGCCACTGAACGACCATTGTCACGTGCCGCTTCCCAAAAAGACGGAAGTGAGACGTGACTAAGGTCCGCATGGGCCGGAGCTGTGAGGCTCAGACCCAATAAGCGTTTTACCCTTCAATATTACAGGTTCTTGTATTTATAAAATTTCGGAACTACAGAAAGTACTGAAAGAAAGGTGCATTCATTTTACTCCACATAACATATCCAGAAGTATGAGAGTCTAAAAAGGAAAGTAAAACCCAGCATGTCTACAACAGCAGAAAGTAACTAATGGTGCAAGCACCCAACTTAGGCAGAAAAGTAAACGGTGCGACGCACCCAGACTTGAAAGCGATAAGAACCTCTGAGGATCAGCAACAGGGTAGTAGCTCTAGGACTGGTCCTCGTCAGGAAAGTACTCTGGGTCAACGTCCTCTGGCTCCACGGCCTCAGGTAGCTCTGGCTTGTCCACATACTCTGGCTCGGTACCTGACGTACAACACCCAAGAGAAGAGGAGTTGTACATCAGGTAAAGTCTACAAGAAAAGGTTAAACTATACTGCAAGTGTGAAACAATTTTTAACAACATTTTACTGGTTGATTACATGCAGTTGTGATGACATGACAGTTATACTATTATACAAGGAAAGTAAAAACGGAGCAAGAAAGTAAACGTGACAGACAATAGCCGTAGTGTGTGCCACTAGCTACAGGACTAGACTGGACCGGACAGGACAAGACAAGAAGTACCGTGTGTGTCACGAAGGGTTCACGCCTTACGGTTTGAGGGCGACCAGACCCTCTCCCCGTGCGACCGCTCAACCCTACCCCAAACCCGAGTGCTCAAGACAAGACAATATAGGACCACTCACTCTGCTAGGTGAGTGCCTCTATTCCCAAGGTCTGCAGGGACACTCACTCTGCTAGGTGAGTGCCGAGCTTCCCGTAGGTGAATCTATACCACTGTATAGGACCACTCACTCTGCTAGGTGAGTGCATCTATCCCCACGGTCTGCAGGGACACTCACTTTTCTAGGTGAGTTCCGAGCTTCCAGTAGGTGTTCTGTAACACAGGTCACCCACTCTGCTAGGTGAGCGTCTTATTGCCCATAGGCTGTGTAAGACATGACGCCAAGATGTTCATGACATGGCAAGAGCAAAGTTCTTCTAGGGTGTCCACACGCACGCACACACAGATAGAACCTAGGGTGTCAGTTGTTGTTGTTTTTTGTGCTTAGACTTCGTCGTCAAGTCTAAGCTATCAAGGGGGTCCCGGACGCTATCATTTCACGTCCGGTTCTCTTTAGTCATACTTTTACAATTTAAGGAAAGATGGCCTAAACATGGCCAAAAGTACGCAAGTGAAAGCACTTGCCTGCGGTGGCGGGTGCGTCATCGGTCCGGATCGTCTCATCGAAGCGGTGCGTCAGCGAGGGTCCTTCTGAAACGAGCCAACGACGGTGTCAGATCGTGTTTTTCATCACTCCTATTATAGTAAGTTTCTAAGTTCAGCGGGACTACCCTAACAATCAAAAGTCACATCTTTTTGGTTCTTTTCACCTAATCGACGACTATCCTATGTGCACATATAATCAAGTCCGTTCGTCGATGTCTAAGGTTGAATAACGTTTTAAAAGAGCAGAAATGTAAATTTAGTTATCATTGATGACTTTTACATTAGGTTTTAGATTCGCTACGATGTGTGTTCTTACTACACGTTAGGCGGCTAACCTTTTCGGTATTTGATCGTAGATCGGACGTCGGGTCTGAACGGCAATAGATCTGCATCGTCAGCAACGTCTCGGCCATGGGTAGTGCAGCGAGACACATCCAGACAGTGAGCGGAAGGCAAGAACAGCGAGCAAGCATCGAGATCTCTCCGGTTGCGGGTAGCGCAACGGATCTACACGGCGGCGACAACATCGGGGGAAAACACGCGAGATCGGCGACGTGCATGAACTCCTAGGAGCAAGGGGGCTGCCAGGGATTGAAGGAGGTCGATGGGGGGTTGCTCGGCCTAGGGGTGGCCGGAGAAACTGCCGGCGTCGATGAACCGGGCTGTTTTGCAGAGAAGAGGACAGATTTGCATAGACCGGTTGTTTTGTGTTCATAGCGGGATTTCCATGACCCGAGGAAGTAGCAAAGGATTTCAGTAGCTAGAGGGGGCCGTTGGGAGTCAACGGAAGCGAGGGGGGTCGCCGATGGCGGCCGAAAGTCGGTGGGCACGCGTTTGAAGGCGAAAAGGACAGATTTACACAACGGGTCGCTGTTTTGCGTCGCAACGGAGAAGCGACATGCTGAGGGAACAACGGACACTTACAGTATGAAGAGGGGGTCGAGGGGAGTTCGATGGTGGTATGGTGGTCTCCGACGGTGGCCGAACAGCGGTGGCCAGACGGCGGCGAGCGTGGTGTTTTTCCAGCGATGGACAGATCTGTCCAAAACCGGGTTTAGATGGGTTTGAGAGGTGTTTTAGGAGGAGAGAGGGAAGAGGGATGAAGAGAGGAGGGTTGCAGGTGATAGAGGGGATCGAGGGGTGTTGAATGGAGGCAGAAGTGGCCGCCGGAGGTGGCCGAAGGGGCGGCGGCATGGATATTTTCCGGCGATGGGCAGTCTGTCCAAAAACTGTGTTTGTGAGGGTTTGTGAGATGTTTTGAGGAAGAGAGAGTGTAGGGAGAGGGGAAATTTGTTGTCGAGGAAGAGGGGATGCCAAGGGGAGGCCATGGCTCACCGGCGACAGCCGGAAAGGAGGCGGGCGTGGGCTTGAAGGCTGGCCAAACTGTCACACAAAACCAGTGACCTGGGGTATTTTGTGGGGTTTTGAGTAGGGGGAGAAGAGAGGGAAGAGGGAGGAGAGATGGCCGGTGGTGGCCAGAGGTCACCGGCGACGAGAGGAGAAGGAGAAAACGCAGGTGTCGGCTGGGTTGCGTGACCTAGTTTGTGTTTCGGTTTGCATTGTTTTAAAGAGATGAGAATGTACTATATAGAGGTATATTTAAGGGATGTGGGAGAGGGAGTGTGAGAGAGGGGGTGTGCAAAGAGGGGAAAGCCTACTTGAGGGTAGACCCAGAAATCTCCTCATGATACGTATGAGATCTCTTAAAGATTTGATTAAGTTTTGAAATTTGAATTTGGGTTAAGGCTAAGCGGGCTTCGAATTTGATTAATGGGTTAGGCTAAGCAAACGGTGTCCTAAAATTATGAAAAAAAATATCGGGACGACCGTGACGACGAGAGGCTCGAGGGTACGGTAGTCGATCGTGCGTTGGGTTCACAGAAAACAAACTAAAAATAAAAAGATCCGGCGTCGAAGTCTAAAGTTGTGACATCTCTCCAATAAAAGCTGATTTGTGGGAGAACAACCCGTGAAATGACGTTCACTAAAAATCCCACAAATAACTACTCTTCCAAACGGTCACAACGACATATCACAACGCATATTCCGGATAGATGAAAGATCAAAGAAAAATACACGTACAAAAGAGGAAAGTATGCGTAAAAATATGAACGGTTGGAAAGCGGCTGTTACATTCTACCCACCTTAGAATTGATTCCGCCCTCTGAATCACTTATAATAATAATAATAATATCTTTATACACTTATGCCTACAACTCCCATATTCCACATAATGATCTCTAATCCTATAACTTTTAATCAGTGTTCCTCAACAATTCATCATAACTCGTCTCTCCACTGAATAAGCTACAACTAGAATAACATCCTAGCACCTGAATATGGATCCACATTACCATGTACAAATTAACAATCATCTCGTCCCCAATATATCATCCATCATATTGACTCATAAATATATTCTCCATAATCAATGAACCATCAAGCCGCATCTTATCCTTACCCTTAACATCTAATCTCCTAACCATACTAAATCCGTCTACCTAACCATCCATTCATCTCAACATGTCGTGTTATTTCCAATGTCTTCTGACGTCAACTTAATAATCAAGTCTTGATGCTTTAAATGCTCTACTCATTTCATGATCACTCTAAATCATACTATTTCCCCATAGCTACTCCTATCTACCACTCGTCCAAGTTTCAATCTGATAAGTACTCATCTCCCTGTGTATAATTTCATTCAACCCGAATTCTCCATTGAGTCTGTTACACATTGGTATTATAAAAAAGTCTTGGACACATCATTCTTTTCATCCAAAGAAATCTAATCTAATATCCTTGTGTTCAAAAATCAACTAATCACCGGTACAACATATCTCACCTCACTCTATGCCTACCCGCAAACATAATCCTATAACAATAATAACTAGTACTAGCAATATCATAACAATAAAAAATAACACTCCCGAAGAGGGAAAGAGAAGAAAAGAATGTATAAAAACATGTGGGAAAAAAGTGTGGAGTTGTGGTAATGTATGAGGGAAGATAAGGGGTTCTGATCTTTGTGGGCTAGTTTCAAAACTTTAAAGATTTGGTTTAAAAGAAAACAAAAGTTTTGATACAATCATATGCAGCCAAAAATCAGCTATACTATAATATGAAAGACTAAGTCTAAGGAAATACCTGCAATGACGCTATCCACACATATATAAATACCATCATTCATACAACTTCATGCATATATCACGAGTAACACTGAGTATACCTACATGACACAAGAGACAATCATTAATATCCTAAAGGTAGCACACTCATACAGGTCCGCACACTCTACCTATAAACATACACCACGACGACATCACAAAAACCAAAGGGCCCACAACTAAACTAGAGTTGACGCAGGTAACTACAAGCACTAATGTCTACACAAAAGAAAGGAAACCGAAACCAAAAGTGTAACGAAATAAGATCTGAAGGAACGAGTTCAAATAAGGCGAGATAAGGAGATAGCTGGTTGGGTGGGACAAAAATATTGCTCAAAATAATTAAATAGATGAAAGAAGGGTCACGTGTAAAATATGGTATCATATATATATATACACACACATACATACATACAGACACTTATAAAAATATGTAGAAATAGCGAGCAGATGGTAGAACATTACAACTCGGAAAAAGAGTTAGACGAATGAATAAAGAGTAGGGTAAGGTAGCGATTGTTTCGCAAATGAAAATAGATTTATACAAAGATTTTTGAAGTATGAGCACGATGAATATAGAACTAACATATAAAAAAATAAAATAAAAAATTGAAGTTCTATTTAGCTTAGAAAAATATTCTAAAAGTACGTACGGTAAGTGGTTAAAATAAATTTTGTAGTTTAGAAAAAGATGGTATATTGGATTATCAAAAATGGTAACAAGGTTTTTTTAAAAATGAAATACGAAAAATGCCGGCTAGAAAATGATTACGAGGTAGTAACTAAAAATTATGACCAAAAAGGTTCTAAAATCCAAGAAAGAACTTTAACTCAACCGAAAAGGAAGAAATTTAAATATATAATAAGGGGTTTTCAAAGAAGTTAAACTGAGCGAAGAATTTAATAAGGAGTTTCAAAAATACTTTTAGAGGAATCAGAAGTTGCAATGGGGAAGATTCAAAGAATTAATGATAATCGTCATGAAGCGATCACGGGAAACGTGGGCAAAGAATATGATCGTATGATGAATACACCTTGGATTTGATTCATGAAGAGCTATGATGGAGTTCTACGGTCAATAACACAGAAGGATAACGATTAGGAAGATGCTAGAAATCAGGGGTTCTAATCATCGGGCCGTCTAAAGATCAGGAGAACTCAGCACTAAGACTCCCTAATGGGCTAGACTGTAATAGAGATCTCAGGGAAGGGTCCTAAGGGAATCAAGATTACGTTCTGCTGGACCCGAAATTGACAGACTAGAGCGAACGACTAAAATAAGGACTCTAGAAATCTAACATGGTCAGAGCCGGGTGAGAGGCTAATATGGTATCCTAAGACGAGTATGACTAAATCTCAACCAAGGCACCTGACTATCAAACCTGGATGTCTATCTAAGTCTTCCTACCATCTAGGACAAGAAAAACCTAATTTAGACGTGTACTGGATATTAAATGAATGCAGTACTCTTATTGTTCTGAACCTTTTTGCAAGACCTATATGGGCCACCACCAAACCTGTCACGTGCCACTTCCCAAAACAACAGAAGTGAGACGTGACTAAGGTCCGTATGGGACGGAGCTATGAGGCTCAGACCCAATAAGTGTCTGTAGAGTTACCCTTAAATATTACAGGTTCTTGCATTTATAAAATTTCGGAACAACAGAAAGTACTGAAAGAAAGGTGCATTCATTTTACTCCACATAAGATATCCAGAAGTACAAGAGTCTAAAAAGAAAAGTAAAGCCCAGCATGGCTACAACAGCAGAAAGTAACTAATGGTGCAAGCACCCAACCTAGGCAGAAAAGTAAACGGTGCTACGCACCCGGACTTGAAAGCGATAAGAACCTCTGAGGATCAGCAACAGGGTAGTAGCTCTAGGACTGATCCTCGTCAGAAAAGTACTCCGGGTCAACGTCCTCTGGCTCCACGTCCTCAGGTAGCTCTGGCTCGTCCACATACTCTGGCTCGGTACCTGACGTACAACACCCAAGAGAAGAGGAGATGTATATCAGGTAAAGTCTACAAGTAAAGGTTAGACTCTACTGCAAGTGTGAAACAATATTTAACAACATTTTACTGGTTGATTACATGCAGTTGTGATGACATGACAGTTATACTATTATACAAGGAAAGTAAAAACGGAGCAGGAAAGTAAACATGATAGACAATAGCCGTAGCGTGTCCCACTGGCTACAGGACTAGACTGGACCGGACCAGACAGGACAAGAAGTACCGTGTGTGTCACGAAGGGTTCACACCTTACGGTTTGAGGGCGGCCAGACCCTCTCCCCGTGGGACTGCTCAACCCTACCCCAAACCCGAGTGCTCAAGACAAGACAATATAGGACCACTCACTCTTCTAGGTGAGTTCCTCTATCCCCACGGTCTGCAGGGACACTCACTCTGCTAGGTGAGTGCAGAGCTTCCCGTAGGTGAATCTGTACCACTGTATAGGACCACTCACTCTACTATGTGAGTGCCTCTATCCCCACGGTCTGCAGGGACACTCACTCAGCTAGGTGAGTACCGAGCTTCCCGTAGGTGTTCTGTAACAAAGATCACACACTCTGCTAGGTGAGCATCTTATTGCCCGCAGGCAGTATAAGACATGATGTGCAAGATGTTTATGACATGGCAAGAGCAAAGTTGTTCTAGGGTGTCCACATGTACGCACACACAGATAGAACCTAGGGTGTCAGTTGTTGTTGTTGTTGTTGTTTGTGCTTAGACTTCGTATTCAAGTCTAAGCTGTCAAGGGGGGTCCCGGAAGCTATCATTTCACATCCGGTTCTCTTTACTCATACTTTTACAGTTTAAGGAAAGATGGCCTAAACGTGGCCGAAAATACGCAAGTGAGAAATACTTGCCTGCGGTGGTGGGTGCGTCGTCGGTCCAGATCGTCTTATCAAAGCGGTGCGTCAGCGAGGATCTGTCTGAAACGAGCCAACGGCGGTGTCAGATCATGTTTTTCATTAATCCTATTATGGTAAGTTTCTAAGTTCAGTGGGACTACCTTAATAGTCAAAAGTCACATCTTTTTGGTTCGTTTCGCCTAATCGATGACTATCCTATGTGCACATATATTCAAATACATTCGTCGATGTCTAAGGTTGAAAAACGTTTTAAAGGAGCAGAAATATAAACTTAGTTATCGTTGATGACTTTTAGATTAGGTTTTAGATTCGCTACGATGTGGGTTTTTACTACGCGTTAGGGGGCTAACCTTTTCGGCGTTTGATCGTAGATCGGACGTTAGGTCTGAACGGCAATAGATCTGCGTCGTCAGCAATGTCTCGATCGCGGTTAGCACTACGAGACACGTCCAAACAGCGAGTGAAAGGAGAGAATAGCGAGCAAGCGTCGAGATCTCTCCGGTTTCAGGTAGCGCAACGGATCTACACGGCGGCGACAACGTCGGGAGAAAACACGTGATATCGGCAACGTGCATGAACTCCGAGGAGCAAGGGGGCTGCCGAAGATTGAAGGAGGTCGATGGGTGGTTTCTCGGCCTGGGGAGGTGGCCGGAGAAACTGCCGGCGGCGATGAACCGGGCTGTTTTACGGAGAAGAGGACAGATTTGCGTAGACCGGTTGTTTTGTGTTTGCAGCGGGATTGTCACGACCTGAGGAGGTAGCAAAGGGGTGCAGTAGCTAGAGGGGGCCTGTCGGGAGTAAACGGCGGCGAGGGGTGTCGCCGGCGGTGGCCAGAAGTCGGTGGGCACGTGTTTGAAGGTGAAAAGGACAGATTTGCACAACGGGTCGCTGTTTTGCGTCGCAGCGGAGATGCGACGTGCTGAGTGGACAACGGACACTTGCAGTATATAGAGGGGGTCGAGTGGAGTTCGATGGTTGTAGGGTGGTCGTCGGCGGTGGCTGGACGGCGGCGGGCGTGGTGTTTTTTTGGTGATGGACATATCTGTCCAAAACCGGGTTTGGATGGGTTTGAGAGGTGTTTTGGTAGGAGAGAGGGAAGAAGGATGAAGAGAGGAGGGTTGCAGGTGATAGAGGGGATCGAGGGGTGTCGGATGGAGGCGGAAGTGGCCACCGGAGGTGGCCGGAGGGGCGGCGGAGTGGATATTTTCTGACGATGGACAGTCTGTCCAAAAACTGTGTTTGTGAGGGTTTAAGAGGTGTTTTGAGGGAGAGAGAGTGTAGGGGAGAGGGGAAAGTTGTTGTTGGGGAAGAGGGTATGCCAAGGGGAGGCCGTGACTCGTCGGCGACGGGCGGGAATGAGGCGGGCGTGGGCTTGAAGGCTGGCCGAACTGTCACACAAAACCGGCGGACTGGGGTATTTTGTGGGGTTTTTGAGGAGGGGGAGAAGAGAGGGAAGAGGGAGGAGAGATGGCTGGAGGTGGCCGGAGTTTTGGTGGTGGCCGGAGGTTGCCGTCAACGAGAGGAGATGGAGAAAACGTAGGTGGTGGCTGGGTTGCGTGACCTAGTTTGTGTTTCGGTTTGCATTGTTTTAAAGAGATGAGAATGTGCTATATAGAGGTATATTTAAGGGATGTGGGAGAGGGAGTGTGAGAGAGAGGGTGTGCAAAGAAGGGAAAGTCTAGGTGAGGGTAGACCCAGAAATCTCCTCATGATACGTATGAGATCTCTTAGAGATTTGATTAAGTTTTGAAATTTGAATTTGGGTTAAGGCTAAGCGGGCTTCGAATTTGATTAGTGGGTTAGGCCAAGCAAACCGTGTCCGAAAATTATGAAAAAAATATTGGGACGACCACGGTGGTCGATAGCACGTTGGATTCACAGAAAACAAACTAAAATAAAAAGATCCGGCGTCGAAGTCTAAATTTGTGACGTCTCTCCAATCAAAGTTGATTTGTGGGAGAACAATCTGTGAAATGACGCTCACTAAAAATCCCACAAATAACTACTCTTCCATACGGTCACAACGACATATCACAATGCATATTCTGGATAGAAGAAAGGTCAAAGAAAAATACGTGTACGAAAGAGTAAAGTACGGGCAAAAATACGAACGGTTGGAAAGCGGCCGTTACAACCCTCGACGATCGTCGGTCATAAGTCAAAGGGGCCTCGCCCCTCACCACCAAACGACCCCCGACTTTTGATTGACTCTAAAGGACATTGCCCCTTGCTACTAAACGAAGCGTGATTTATGGTTTAAAAGGTTGTATTCAATCTATTGAATTCGCCTAACTTGTCATCGACCTAACTTGTCATCGATCTCTACAAAACTTGAAGTTGAGTCGTTGAGGGGCCATACACATGCATATATTCAAGTAAAGGAAAATGCAAGAGTACGCCATAGTTGAAAAAAAATTTCATTTATTTTCATTTCAAAATGGAAAAGTAGTGAAAATAGGAAAATTGCAAGGAGCCCAAACTAGGCCCGTCGGCCTAAGAGGGAGGAGTAGCGCCTCCGGGTGCAAAGAATTTGGTGAAAGTTTCCATTATCTTTGTAAACCTTGCCGTGAGCTCCGCCTCCTCCCTCGCAACGGCCTCCTCGAGCTCGACGAATTTGGCCTGAAACTCAGCGGCATCCGCCTTGCAAGCATCCGCCCACCTCTCAGAGTCAGAAGCTTTGGCACGAAGCTCGATGGCTTCCTCCTTAAAAGCATCGAGCTCCACCTTGAGCTGAGCCTTCTCCATCCACCACTGAAGCTCAGTAAACTTGCGGAGATCTGACATGGACGTGAGACTGTTCTTAGCCTCCACAACCGCCCACTCAGCCGCGCCTTAGCTGCAAGGGCTTTCTCCAGGTCCTCCTCCGCCTCCTTCATCCAAGCCTCGATCTCGAATGCCTTGCACTCTGCATCTGCCACCCGCCAACCTCCTTCGATCAAGTTGACGGCTTGAAGACGCTACACGGCACCGAGAACAGACATCTGCAGAAAAGATTAGTCAGGGACGGCTAACTCGGGCATCAATAAACAGAAGGCAGACTATGTACTTGGTATCCACTCGCCACAAAGAAGTTGGCCCCCCGTACGAGGTCCAACCTCTGAAGAAGCTCTAAGTCCCTTGGGAGAATCGAGTTCTCCACCAATCAAGCAGTCGTCCCGAAGTCCAACAGGGCCGACTCCTCCCTTCCAACGACAAAGGGAGATTTGGTAAAGGTCACCACGTACCGGCCCTGAGGAGCGAGACGAAAGTTGATTGAGCAATAATGCTCGATCAAACTCTGCATGGATCGGGCCGACCAGTGGGACAGGTGACACGATACCGCCCCAGGTCCATCGATCCAGGAGGGGCGTCACAGGAGCCTGAGACGCCGAAGAAGTCTCGATCGCCCACTGAGACTCGAGATGGGCGACCCCCATACCCTTCTCCATATGCAAAGGAAGAGGATCATCATCCTCCACTCGCCTCCCTTTTCCTGTCTCCTCCTCCCTTTGGGAGGGCATCTTCCGCTTCTGGCCGACAGTTTTGGTCGGCTCAGCGACGTCGGCAGCATCGACGTCGACTACCACTAGCGGTTCCGAGACCACAACGGTGGCAAGGGGCACATCAGTCTGAACGGGGACCTGACTCGAGGCATCTCTTAAGGGGGGCATGGGAAGAAGCCCTCGAGGTCTGCCCAACCTCACCCCCCTCCCGCGAAAGAAGAGCTTTGGTTGATTGGGATGGGAGATCGAGAGTTCAACCCCCCAACACGAGCGCTCGACCTTTCAGCACGAATGCTCGACCTTTCGGTGCTCCTCTTTTTCTTCTTCTGCTCCCTCCAGACCTGATCCACTCCAGAGTCACCGCTCCAGCAATTTTCGTTTGTCATATCTGCAAACAAGGGACATAATTATCGTGAGTGGCTGTAATGAAGACACAAAGTCGAAATACATTACCCGGGCTCTACAAAAGGGTCTTCAACTTATGACCATCCAACATATACCGAGTCGACCTCTCTCGCCTCGGTCGACCCTGAAGAAGCTTTGCCGCCTCAACCTCACCCGGCGACAACCTGGCTTTGACCTCATCCAATGATAACCGGGACTCTTTAGCAAGCTCAGGATTCGAATAACTCCAACTATTGAGCATCGGTCCCAGGTCGGGAAGGACGATAAACACAAAGGTGTCTTTCCACCCAGGGTCGAAAATAGAAAGTTCGTGTATAAGACTCACTACCGGGCGAGCAACGATATGGTACCACACTTGGCGAGGGTCAGGTATTATCCGAAGGAAATACTTGAATAGTCCAAGGGATGGTCAAACTCCACAAAGATCACAAAGCACGATGAAGCCAACTAGGGGGAAAGCTTGGGGAGCTAGTCTACAAATGGAAAGCTCTGAAGAGCATAGAACCTCTACGATGAAGGGATGAAGAGAAAACCGAAGTCCTAGGCGAAAAGATTTAAGATACACCCCAACCTCATTATTCCATGGAAAACACTCTCTCTCATTCGAATTAGGCACCCTAACCCTAAAAGGATGGCACAGACAACCTCACCAGACCTCAGTAGTCAGATCGAGGGAAAGCCTAGGGGCCATCTCTAAGATAACTCCATGAAGCTTCAAGCTCAGATCCCTCCGAAGAATGGGAAGGTCTGGTTCAATCCAACCCCCTTTTTCCTTTCTAGAAACTTCCTCGCATCGAGGGGGGCGAAGGCGCGCCATGGGCTCCTCGTAGGTCGGCTCCTTCATTATGACTGGAGCTAACATACCTGACGGATCTAAAGAGAGTCAAGGTCTGTCAGGAGAGAATACCTTAGGAAGAGCAAGCGATCTCCGGGAAGGCGACACTAGAAGAAAGCTTTCGAAACAAGGAAGAAGGCGAAACAGAAAGATCTCTTTTTCTTTCTTTCTTTTCTTTTTATACAAAGGAATTCAACCGACTGACGGTCTATGGATGACACGTGTCCGAAGCCAGCCACAAGAAGCGGGGAAGATCAATTCAAAGACGAAAGGGTTTTGGCGGCACAAATCAAATTAAATGTTTCAAAAACCATGCACATTAAAGGAGATTACACATCATTCGGTCTCAATCAGCGCAGTTTCTGAGGCACGAATGATGGGGGCTATTGTTAGTGTGCGGGTATGAATCCGGGTGCGATATCCGCATACCCGACCTGAATCATGCCAACAACCCGATACCCGTCGCTCAGAGTAAGGTATTATCGAGTCAAGCGAACAGCCCACTTGACAGTTAGGCTCCCGCTGATATTCAGGGGGAGGTTAATGGGACCAAGTAAATGGACTACCGTTATCTCAAATCCCGAAGGAGATCGTGCCCAAATCAATGAGGGACGAATACATATGATCAAAGGGGAACAACCTATAAATAGACGAAAGGACAAAGGTAAATGGGTTCCAATTCCACGGTACGAGATCTAAGACTTAGAACTCTATTTTCTCAGCTGATATTTCTTACATTACAGAGCTAGCGACGTCAGATCTGAGGCGAATCTCTGTGGGTCGATCTCAGCTGCTCCTAGCTCTCTCTCATCATTAAGTTCCCAAACTAACTTAAGTATCGAAGGGGATTTGGGTCGAAACCCAGATCTGACCCCCCCTAACGTGTCTATGTGGTGTAGATTGACAAACCACCATCTTCCGCAAGGGTCGTTTTCGAGCTTCCCAGCCTCAAGCGATCGATGCATCGTCTGTCAAAGGGTCGATCAAGCAACACACCATCATCTATAGCCATCACTTGACCCAGGTTCTTCAAACCCAGGGTCCCCCTTCACTTGCTGACGAGGCTCCAGCTCAGCGCAAAGGGCACACGTCAGCTAGACAACTGTCTGGGTCATTTTTTGCCTTTACAGACGCAACACAATAGTGGATCCTAGCTGGTTCTGATTCCCATGCATGTTGCCTCGTGCCAGCTCTTCTTCACATATTATCTTGATTGTCCTCTTAGGGCCTGTTCGTTTTGTTGAGAATGGATTTTTGAGAAAGTTGTGAATAGTATTTAAGGGTTGGAATCTTGTGTTGAGAAAAGTAGGGTTTGTGTTTTTTTGGGGTATTCACAAAAAAATACCTAGCACATGGCCGGACCTCGTATCCTTAAATGCATCTATGATGGCGTGAATGACATGTCGTGTAACGGTCACTTTTCGACCGTACGTATTTCAGTACGTATTTTACTATGAATGTGAAATTTCGTACTTTATTTTTATGATTGTCTTCGGTAGGCCTAGCACGTGGCCGGACCTCGTATTCACGATCCTCTCGGAGGCGCGATTGCCCTGGTACTTCCTTTTAATTTTTTTGATGACTAGGGGTAATGTCATAATAATCCCATTATTATAAAATCTTATTAAGCATGTTTAAAAATTCAAACTATAACTTAATGTATTTATTTAAACTGCTTTATCTCCTAGTCTAATTACTATGCCTATTACTGTTAGTTTTAATAATAAAAAATATCGAATCAAAATTTTTTTAAACAAATCTTAAACCACCAACGTTCCAAATGCAACTAGGTTATGTAACAAACGAATACCTTTTAATTATATGTTACACCTCATTACAAGACATCATATGTTGTTAGTTAAGAAAATCAAACTTTGAAATCTTAAATCAAAGGCAAACTGTTGAATCAATCTCAGTTATCAAATCCTTAACTAAATCCCCTAACCAATCCCTCCACAACCCGTACCCTCTCTCCCCACTTTCCCCTCTCTCTCCACCCACGTGATAACCCCCATTAATAGAAACCCTACTATATCCTTTTATATAAGAAACCCTAGGGCTATAGGCAGCCGCCCTACCTACCCTTCTTCTCTTCTCCACGCACTGCTGTTACTCATTGTTCTCCATGCAACACGCGAGCCAGGCGGCCTCTTCCCCTCGCCATCATAAAGCCCACAACCACCCAGGTCGCTGCACAGCGACTCCTTCCATCGCGCTGCCTCCTTTTCGAACTCCAGACATTGTTCATCCCTCACCCTAACACCGCAGGCCAGCTCCTCTTCCACCATCACACACGCAATGGCCTCCCCCCACCCAGATCCAACGCCAAGCCATCTTCTCCATGCAACTAGCCTTAGATCTAACGTCGACAGCCCCGGGGACTCACTGCAACCCTCGCAACCACCTGTACAGCCTCCAGACGCTGCTGTCTGCCGTTTCCCTCGATGTTGTGACGAGTTTCAAACCGTAGACATCGTGCGTGTCACCGTCGCTGCCCCATTTGCTACAAAACGATTAGTACCTCTGCCTATAACCTATAACCCACACCGTAATTTAGAAGACCTAATAAAATCAAAATACTGGACGTCGTAAGTTATTTCAATGTTTTAAGATGTCGAAAAAGACCTAACAATGCTGTATGTTGAACCAAAACAGCGAACCGGACTTACCGTAACGTAGTGCTCATCGAGGCGAACCCGACGACACCAAGAACGTGAAAACCAGGCAAGTGTATAAATAATGGTGAATTTCTGAAGTTTAATATTTAAAATGTCATCTTTGTTCAAACCTGTATAACTTGATAATGGCACGTGAAATGACGCATGAAGTTATCATTATAATGTTCTAGACTAAAAATGTGACGCGTGGACATATAATTTGCTATGCTTTAACTTCAGACATCTATAAAGAAAATTACTTTCTGTGATACGACATTCTTTTTAAATAGTGTAAATGGTATGGACTGAGTTATATGGACAACTTATAGTTATGCACATCTTGTTTGGACAATAAAGAGAGTGACATCGTGAATCGTGCGCCTCAAAGGCGAAATCATGACTTTCGTGATGTCGTGTGAGTCGACTAGGCTGGCTCGTGTTCTGGCAAACTTTTGGGTGGGGTTAGGGTTGGACGGTCACTAAGCATATGTAGGGGTCATGTCTTTAAGAACACCACCTATACGGTGGGTTAGTATCAATCGCGATTATACCCCCATGAGAAGAATGACTTACTCTTCACGTCTTAAATATGGGAACCCTAGGAGTGAATAGAAGACACGGACATGAAATTACAAATTGTCATGCCAATAAAATAAATGTCATTACTTTACTTCAACTTTCTTAGAACTGCCATGCTAGGTACGCTTAATTTTACTTCTCTTTTAAATTGTCTTCATTTAAAATGTTGTTGTGAACACCTTGTATACAAATAAATGTCATTTCTTAATTCATTATTACATGTACACTTTGCCTTGGGTTCTGACCTCTACTTGCAGACCTTGCTGACATACATTCATGTCTTTTTGAATGTATGTCAGATCTCGAGCCGGAGTCTGAGGAGGATCCTTTTGAGACACCTGACTTAGCGAGCCAGGAGTTCACTGTTGATGCCGAGCCCTTCCCTATGGAGGACTAGACCTACCCGTTGTTGTTTTCTTTAGTTTACTTTCAGTACTTTTGCTTGTGTACGTTCCTTTTGTTGTACCTTAGCCTAGCTGTGGCTTTTCGTTTTATTTCTTGTTGGACACTTTTCTGGATGTGGCTCGACTTTTGAATGCTTCTTATTATTCTGAAATGCAATGCAAGGACCTGCCTTATTATTGTTATCACTTATGCTTATTGGACTCGAGCTTCATCGCTCCATTTCATGCGGACCTCGTGACACTTCTGCTTCCATTGTCTTTTGGGAAGCGGGGCATTACATGTCGATTAGGGGTAAAATCGTAGCAAGCCCAGAAGCTCTTAGCAGCCGAAGCAGGAGAAGCCCAATTTAGGGGGGTCGTTGTTCTTATTCTTCTTGTTCTTCTATTTGTCCATTTATTTCTTATTGGATCAGCAGCAGCCTAAGAGATAAGCAAGCACTTCCTGCTCCTCGGCAAAGATGGCCGAGGCCAGGGCCATGAGAGCGGTCGGGCGAGCCAAGAGATGGGAGGAGGGATATGGGGGAGAGGGGTGGGGAGAGGGGTGGACCCTCTTGGCCCCTTTGGGGGAGCAGAGCTTCTTCATTTGAGAGAGACGATGCCCTTGACCATCCCCCATCGTCCATCCCCGGTGTCCACATCAACAACATATTTTTCTATCGTATGGAGCTCTGTGTCATTGGTCTTCAAGGGCATGTCCAGGCTGGAATTGATTTTGTGACCCTTGGCCAGAGCCTCAACGGTGAGCCCATCACCACAAGCATCATCATTTCTGGGGAAGGAGAAAGAGAAGGCGAGTCGAGCAACCACAGCACAGCAGAAACAGCAACATGGCTCCATGGTGATTGTGGCTGATGGTTATGAAACTTGGAGCGGTGGTGTGGTGTTTGATAATGTCACAGATCAGTCAGGCAACGGTGAAAGTAGCAATCCATTGTCGTCGTCGTCCGATGATGTATTTGCTCTCAAAGAACTACTACCCAGCATTGATGCCTTGCCTAGCTTACTGCTGCTAGTACTACCACCACCATCAGATGTCGAGGCGTGGCCATCTTCTTCGGTTCCTTTGATGACTGAAGCTCATCATGTCCAACATTGGCCTGATTTTGATCAAAATTGGTCATTTGACCCGATCCTGGAGATAGAATTAGACAGCCTTTCGCTTAAGGACCTCCTCTAGCAAGATGTTCACGCCATGGTGCCATCTGGTGGGTGCTATCGATTTTGAGTAGCCTTTCTCCAAGGGATATGTGGATTTCGGTGTATTAATTTTGTTTCATTACCATACAGATCCTCTTGTTTTCAATAGGATTCATCGGAATTCTTTTCCATAAAGCAAAGGAGAGTATGATTAACCGCTATGTTGATGGTCATAAAAGTCAATTTTTCTACCGTTTTGGGTATTAAATTGAAATATAACGTAAACGTTAGGGTATTCTTTTGTGATTTCCCCTATGAGGAACGAGGGGAGGGATAAAATCGTCCAGATTTCAGTCTTTTGGACGGAAAATAGAAAAAATGTATCAAGTTAAACCCGACATATAACGTTAGGGTTTAAATATGTACAACTTAAAGTTCAGGGTATTAACTTGAAAGATAGCCCAAACGTTAGGGTATTTTTTTGTGAATACCCCTTTTTTGTTGAAAAGTTGTTGGAAAGTGGGGTTGAGAAAGTTTTGTGGGACCCACACAACTTTCTTGTGTTTTGTTGTTGAGGATGTAGTTTGAAGATAGTTTGATGTGGGGTCCACAGGTTTTAAAAATTATTAAACTAAAATAATTAATTATAATTCTTAAATATAAAAAAACAAAACTAAGTGCTCCCCTCCAATTTTTAAAGGAGGTGAGAATAGCGAATGAGGACAAAAAATTTGTCTGATCACTGTGCTTTTCTAGCACAGTGCTCCGTTGGAATTAAAATTTTAAAAAATGTTTAAGCGTGCTGCGTTTCGCCAACGGAACGAAGAGAGAGACGGAAGTAGGGCCCGGTCATCATTGCAGCTCTATTCTGAAGTGAATTCCGCGTGAAATGCGGAGAAAACACAGCAGAAAAGGCAGCTGCCACGGCAGAGCCACATAGAATTTTTCCATCTGATTTTTTCTCTACGAAACGAACAAACCAAAAGAAAATGGGGTGAGAAAGAAATAAATAGTAGATGAATAATGGGATGAACAGTGCGCTTTCCCCACTTTCTTACTCATTCTCAACAAAAGAACTTGCCATTAGGTGCACAAGTGCCTCTGGAGTCGCCGCGTGTCACGATATCACACCTCCCGCATTACGCTATGTCGCTTGCCTGCACAGCGGATGCCCATGCGTAGTTCGTGTCGTGTGCTGCAAGCCACGGTTCACAGGCCACGCGTGAGCCGCTCAAAATGGTTCAGATAGCCAGCGCCTTTGGCATATTGGTAAGACCTCGGCCCCGACTACGTGGGTTCGAGGCCCGCTGCCAATGAATTGAGGGGCATTTGGTGTGTAATCTGTAAATTCCTCTGTAAGCGCTCGAAGAGCCCGGAGGTTTTCCCTGGCCTGTGGTAGGGACCTCTGCCTAAACCATCCGAACTTTTACATACCAAAAAATGGTTCAGATGTGCCAAGTAATATGCAACTATTTGGGCTTTAAAAACAATGTTTTGAACTTCAATAAATCTTTTAAACAGTCTGATAATATCTAAATTGGTCCTAAATTAGTTTATGTCTTTTGTATCATATCCTCCATGGGGTTTTCCAAAAAACAATGGGGAATAAACCATGACGATTGCAAGCGTGAGTAATAGACATGCCCCCATGATTAAATGGTGAATGTTTTTGGGCTGGACTATATACACCTCATTTTGAGGGAGGTGTAGCGAAGTGACTTTTGGTCAAAAAACACATCATTGGTCACATCTACTCTTTTCCCGTCTGATTTTTTTGCTATTTTAAGCAAAAAGTCACTTCTTTATCCCTCAATTAAGGTGTATGTAGCAATTCTCTTATCTTTTTTGGCGGGATCATCACTCGTGTATATTTACCACGAAAGTACCATCTGTAGAGGATAACGCCTGCTGATGATGTCGAACATTCCACGTACTCCTTGGAAAATGTGTTTTTTAATTTTTCTTAATTAAAAATTGAACATTCCCTATTTAAAAAACCTTCGAATTAATTATGCTTTATTTTATTCTTTTGTTTATTCTTTATATGCATGTTGATGAACTTACAATATACATTGATTATTTTTTTAGGGGATTGATTTGCGGACCCACCGTTTTACCACAGTGCACATACCACTTATTTTCAAGTTTGTCGTTCAATTACATTATGTGCAGTTACTACTTATTCCTTTTTTACCCTTGTCCACCCCCGAACGGCGAGGACTCCGACGACGATTTACTAGGGTTTTGAAAAGGGCGATGGAAAAGAAGGGGGGCTGGGAAGGTCAAATGACGGAACGACCTCGCTACCCGCCGCCATTCGCCCTTCGAGTGTAAGATGGAGAGGGGGCTGGGGAGGTTAGAAGTGGGAGAGGGGGCTGGGGAGGTCAGAAGATGGGGTTGGAAAAGAGGGAGAGGCGGAGATGGCAGAGAAGAGGGAAAGGGGTAATGGGGAGGTCGGGGGAGGGGTGGCATCGCCGCCCGCCACCGTCCGCCCTTTGAGTGGGGGCTGGGGAGGTCAGAAGAGAGGGTTAGGAAAGAGGGTGAGGCAGAGATGGCAGAGAAGAGAGAGGGGTGCTTGGGAGGTCGGGGGAGGGGAAGCATCGCCGCCCGCCGCCGTCCGCCCTTCGAGCGGACATTTTTACTCACCACGCATCGTAGGAGAATTTTTGGAAATTTGGTCATGTGAGTGCGCGGTGAGTAATTTCAATGACAAATTTGTGAATAAGTGGTATATGCGCGGGACTAATGGCAAACTTGTAAATAAGTTGTATGCGTGCAGAGCAAAACGTTCGGTGCGCAAATCAATTCCCTATTTTTTTAGGGTTTTTCTCATATCAGTCCCTTAAATTATGCGTATTTTGATATTAGTCCCTTAAATCTTTGTACTTTGAATTTAGTCCCTTAAAGGGACTATTTAGGTTAAACGTTAAACATTTAAGGGACTATTTAGGTGATCCAAAAGGGACTATTTAGGTTAACGTTAAACATTTAAGGGACTAAATTCAAATTACAAAGATTTAAGGGACTAATATCAAAATACACATAATTTAAGAGACTAATATGAGAAAACCCATTTTTTTTATTCTGGCTCTCATGCATGTGGCAGCGTACAATGAATCACCATGGCATCGTTTTTTTGTTTAGTTTTTTAAAATAAAATTAGCTTTAAGTTGAGTTTAGGTGGGACATAAAAACATAAGGAGCAATTAGATTATTAGGATTGTGGTTTAAAACTCTGGTTTTTCCTTCATGTTGCATGTAATTATTATCATTACTTAACTCTGATTTTTACCTTGTTATATACATCAAGTGTGTTAGAAAGCAAGTTTACTTTTGTCAGGCCCGATCTTCAACAAAAGCCTCAAGCTCAGGAAATCAAGAAGAATTTTATTACTGGAAGGAAAACACTGCACAAAAATGAAAATGAGAGAATTTCTCCTTTGAATCATCTATTCTTCCTTCTTACATCACCCATGTATTTATACAACTCTGATCAGCTAACAACCCAACTTCACCAAACGGTAACCGTTGCAACGGCCTAACTAATTCCGGTACAGCTGTTGGCGTCAAGGTAGTTGCAACGGCCTAACAAACTCCGGCGCATTGGTGACGATACTAGTGGCAGCTGGAAGAAGACAATCTGAAGCTGGGTAATTTCGTCGAACACTATGGATGCTTCAACAATATCCTTCAGACCGTTGTGAAAGCCTCAACTACTGGACCCACCACATTAAGTGACAATCGACGGCTCCGTTTAAACCACCACTTAGATGAACAGTTCACATTGAATCTTCAACAAACGGCTCGATCTTCATCTCTAACCCATCGGATGGCTCTAGTACTAGGGCAACGAAACTCGACCGTTATCTCCCTCTTCTTCGTTGTCTTCCTCCTCTTCATCCACTACAATGTCGCCCAGCTTCTCTTCCGATGGCTTCATCTAAACTTCAACAAAATGGGCTCTAACAATCCATCCCCCCATTTCAAGACCTTGCCTCAAGGTCAAATGTTAGGAATCATCGCACCAGATCCCAGTAAGGCTCCCAAGTAGCTTCGTCGAGGGATCTCTGCTTCCATTTGATAAGCACCTGAGACACTAGAGCCCTACGCTCCTTGACCACTCTCCAGTCGACAATGGCCTCTGGTTCATCAATGATTTCTTCTGTATACCTCAGCTGTGAATCATGTATAATAGTGCAAGCCCCCACCTTCTTCTTTAGTTGAGAAACGTGAAACACCGGATGAATTTGGGCAGTAATTGGCAACTCCAACTTATACGCAACCTCCCCAATTTTCTCTAATATTGTATACGGCCCATAATACTTTGGAGATAACTTGTGAGCTTTCCTCATAGCAATACTGATCTGCCTATAAGTTTGTATCTTCAGATAAACCAAATCTCTAACATGAAAGCTATTCTCAGTCCGATGTTTGTTTACATAACGTCTCATTCTTTCCCTTGCCTTCTCCAAATTATCCCTCAACAACTTCAGAGTCACCTCTCTAGTAAAGAGAGCATCTTCCACGATTGCCAGTTTGGACGTATGGGGTAAGTATGATCACCTCTCTAGTAAAGAGATCATCTTCTACGATTGCCAGTTTGGAAGTATGGGGTAAGTATGATATTAGAGTTGGAGCAAATCTTCCATACACTGCTTCAAAAGGAGTCATTTGTGTCGAGCTTCTCCAAGTAGTATTGAACCAAACCTGCACCAGAGGCAACCACTTGACCCACTCCTTGGGCTTATGGAAATAAAAACATCGTAAATAACACTCCATGCTTCTATTGGTTACTTCTGTTTGTCCATCAATTTCGGGGTGGTAAGCTAAACTATGGGCCAATGGTGTACCTTGTAGCCGAAAAATCTCTGTCTAAAATTAACTGGTGAAGACCGCGTTTGTATCGCTCACTGTGGTAGCTGGAACACCATGATGCTTGAAAACCCCTCCAAAAAAACTTCAGCCACTCCCTTTGCCGTAAATGGATGCTTGAGTGGAAAGAAGTGAGAATATTTTGTCAATTGATCCACCACCCCGTAGATCACATTGTAGCCACTGCACAACGGTAAACCCAGTATAAAATCCATGGAAATAGTCTCCCAAATTTGCGCTGGAACAGGTAACGGTCATAAGAGTCCTGGGTATGCTACATTTACTGCTTTGTTCCTTTGGCACACTTCGCATTCTCTGACATAGCTGCATACATCTGCCTTCATACCACTCCAATAAAAAGATCTCTTTATTCTATGAATTGTTCTTGCTGCATCAGCATGTCCCCCAACTGGAGAGCTACGGAACTTCTTAAGGAGTGTTTGTTAAATTGCACTGGAGTTGGGACTAATCAAAAAATTTCCTTGTAGTAATACACATCCTCCAACTTTGTATATTTCTATAATTATGGACCCCCTTGCTGCAGCTTCTCCTAAATCAAATGGAAATAAGGATCATTCTTAGCCATATCTCATGTATCCAACACACATAGGTGCTGAGACATGGTATATTGAGCAATAATCTTCCTCCGTCCCATAGCTATTATCTATTTCTCTAGAAAGGCTGCCAGCGGCTCAGTTGGTTTTCCCAGGTTTGTACTCCACTCGATAATTATAGGATTGCAATTTCATTAACCATTTACTTTGCATCCCTTGTTGTAACTTTTGATTCAACAAGTATCTTAGACTTTTATGATCAGTCCGTATAATGAAATTTCTACCCAAGAGATATTGCCCCTACTTTGTAACTGCTAAGATTATTGTGAGGAGTTCCTTCTCATATGTTGACAACAACAAATTTCTCCATGTTAGCTTTGTACTCAAGTAGGCAATTAGTTGGCCTCGTTGCATTAACACATCTCCAATTCCTCTCCTGGAGGCATCACACTCCAAAATAAACTCCTCGTTGAAATTTGGCATGGCCAACACAGGTGTTGTGGTCAAGGCATACTTCAACGCATCAAAGGATTCATAAGCTGATTCAGTCCAACTGAATCCTTCCTTCTTCAACAAGTCAGTGAGAGGAACTGCAATTCCCCCAAATCCTTTTATAAATTTTCTGTAATTCCCAGCTAGACCCAAGAATCCCCTTACAACCTTTGAGTTCATGGGTACGGGCCAACTCTTACTTGCTTCAATCTTCTTAGGTTCCATAGACACCCCGTGAACAGAAATAATATGGCCCAACTATTCTACTGATTTCGGCCCAAAAGAGCATTTTGATAGCTTGACAAAGAGATGTTGTGCCTTCAAAATTTGCAGCACCTTGTGTAAATGCTCAAGATGAGTCTGCCAATCTTTGTTATAGATCAAAATATCGTCAAAGAAAACAAGAACAAATTTTCTTAGAGACCCACCGAAAATTGTATTCATTAAGGACTGAAATGTCAAGGGGGCATTTTTAAAAAAAAATGGCATTACGTGTAATATCCCGTTTTCGTATATACGACTATAACATACGTATTTTTGGATGTATTTGTACATATGAATTTTTTTGGGTATTTCATGAATTTTCCATAATTTTCTAATAACTAAATTATATTTTTAGTAATTTTAAAGAGCACATAGATTTAAATAAATAAGGTATTTGGGTGAAATACATTGTATATGTGGTTGTATATGGTATTAATTAATGTATTTCCTATTTTTCAAATTTTAAAATTTTGTAAAATTTACATGGTGACACCTAAACACCTTATGTGTCATTACCCCTGTAATTCTCACCTAACACATGCCACATCACCCCATTTATGTTTCACCATATTAGACCCCTTCATTTACAACATGCCACCTATTAGGCACTTGTCATTTGGAGAGGAGATTATGGGATGAGTGGGATGGATAAGGAATTAAAAAAGAAAAATAAAAAAGGAAAGAAAGAAAAAGGTAAAAAGAAAATTTTTGCATGTTGTCATCTCCTCTTTCATCCCTTAGCTCCACCTCTCCCACCACCCACACCACCACCTACTCCTCCCATTCCACCACCAATCCAACCTCCATTAGAAACTCCCCCCCATAACAATCTTAACATATACTACAACTCCTCATCACCAAGGCCAAATAATTCACCATAATCATACTTTGAAGGAGTTAGAGAAGGAGGGAGAGAACTTGAAGAAGGAGAAATCTATGGAGAGCTTAAGTTCTTCAAGGACTAAGAAGGGCCAAAGAAAATTTGGAGGACTTTGGAGGTAGAAACTCCTTTCACCTAGGTAGAATTTAGTTTTAGGACAAGTAGAATTGAATTAACTTTCATGAAACACTTTTGTTCTTGATGCTGAAATTTGATCCAGAAAACCCGAAATTTTGACTAAGTGCTAGGGTTAATTGGCTAATGGAAATGCTTTAGAAATTTTATATATTTGGTATCTTATTGTTATGAACAACTTTTATTTAGATCATTTCCCCAAATTCTAACTGTATGATTTTATAAAAATTCGGATATGCATACTGGTTTTCAATCAAAACTGTTCTGAAAATCCAGTATTTTTATTCTCTGTTAAACTGAGAATAAGAGTAAAATCTGGAAAAAAAATATTCATGTAGATCTCGAAGTCCTACCCCAAAATAATATAACATATGATATATGTTCAATTCAAAATGTAGGAGAACTAGGACTTTTTCTGCAACTTGTCCAATTTCTGGCTGTTTTGACACTTTGTATTAAAACCAATATTTCAGCCACAATTCTTATTGAAATTAGATGTTCTAGGACATTTTGGACAACTACTCTTCAAGATGCACAATACCCAATTTTTTATTTCACCCAGATCTGCTTGTAAATGGGAGAAAACCACTGATGGAGTTGATGCAATGTTTCTATTTTTTTAGTATTGTCATCTGTTACTAAACTGATCACAATAAATCGTCCATATCATATTATTTTCTGAAATTTGGTATGGCAATGCAAAACTACCATATCTAAAACTTTGAAGAAGGGCCTATAAGCTAATTCTGACTGTAGATAGGGTAACCAAGCCGTTCTTTCTGCACTGACAGTTTAGATAGATTCATATGCTAATTTTGCTTAGTACTCATCATGGTGTAGTTTTGTTTCAAGTTAAGTTTGTTAGTGCTAATCATGTTCTCAATGACATGCTCATGATACATGTAATTATGCGGATGTTTCATGAAATATTCGTTATGTTAATAATGTTTAAGTTCAATTTGTTTATGCTTTTGTGCTCACATTAGTATATTCATAACGATGAGTTTGTGATGATATTCCATTCAATTCTTTAATTGATGATGATGATGATGATGATGATGATGATATTTTTGTTAAAAGTTGGTTAAAAGCGGTATTCAAGACCGCTAGATGATTCGTTGACAAACGAAGTAACACCTTAAAAATTGAGAGTGAGAATGAGAAATGTATCAGTCCTCCTAAAGGAGGGTGACACGGGTTTGGGGAAAACTGGTAAACTATAGGTGTTAAGGAGCGGACCGTAGTACGATTTCTCACTCGCTCCGAAAGGTGGAGTTTGACTAGAGTTGGAGAGGCCGGTGGTGTGCTCGTGTCACATCATGTCGGTAATTGATGGTTTTCTCCATTTTCCACAGAAAAACCGAGCTGGTCTCGCTCCAGTACCTTGCCCCGTTCGGGTACGGAGTTGCGAGAGTCCCCCTCCGGTGCTCGTGTTGCTGGTTGGGGTACCACTTTTTCACCCACCCTGGGTGAAGCATGTGAATTAACAACCTATGATAATTGTCTTTAAATTATAAACGTTATTATCTCATTTCTATTTACTTTTGTTTACTATTAATGCTGATATCCCATGATAATATATTCTTATGCTTCCTTTTAATATCTGCTTTTCAGGATATGGTTTCATATGCATGTTTTATAAGTTCTCATAATTAATATGTCGCATGTTAGAATGTGATTACTTTTATGCACCGTGAACCTTATTTGTTAGACCACCCTCTTCTGCATAATCTGTAATGATGTGACACTTGTAGTTAGTTGGTCAATTAAGAAAACCATTTCTAAAACTGGGTTCTACTAGAGTGTTAGGAGTTTCTATTGGGTCACGCGTTGACGTGTCCCCGTTGACTTTCAGGTCATGTGAGTTGGAGATTGGAGATAGCGGCTGGAGCTTTGGAGTTGGTGATCAGTTGTAGTATTGGGTGGTGAGGGGTATGATGAGAGACTTGTACTTTTGGTGTTTCTTTTTTGAGTGGACCTTTGTACTTGGAGTCGTGAATATGAAGATCTTGGTGTATGTATAAGATGTATCAATGTATCAATAAAATGGAATATTGTAATTTTGTTATTTTCTCAGTGTTTTTATCTGTGATGGAGTTTTACTTGTACTTTCCAGCATGTGCGTAGTACCTACAGTGTTCTTCCTACTCTCTTCTTTTCCTTCTTTCTACGTTACACTCGTCTCTTTGGAAATACCTGATAGGGATTCGTACTTATCGGGTATCCTGGAAAGCGAGGTGTTACATTTGGTGGCCCATGCAGGTCTCCGCACTGCGGTGTGCGTAAGGATTGTGCGGGTAATGCTCCATAAAGGTAGTTGTGTCCTAAGGTGGGTAGATGATCAGTCTTAAAATAAGGCCCTGGTATTAAGGAAACCCAATGTGTTGAGCTTCCCGAGGGTAAGCATGGGTAGTTGTCTGTATATATACATATATGTATGGGTGGGTTTGTGTTTGCATGGATATAAAGATATTGTAGGTGTATTCGCATGTATTCCTATAGATATGTGTCTATAGCTATATCTGTAAATAGGATACGCTATAATTACGTATATGACTACTTATGTGTATTCTTATAATACATAGAATAGATGTGTGTATAATAATATTGTTTGTATGAATTAAGGTGAATGTAGTATTTGATGAGTGAAATTATGTGTAAGACATATTAGCTGTGCAATGGAGTATTATGTATTATCTATGTGATAATCTATACTTTGATTATATTTGGGGCGTATATGTATGACTATATGAATGTATATAGAGCTGTAAGTATGGATACAAAAGTATGATGCATTAAAGTGATGTTAGAAGATATATTTGTATATGTGTATCTAATGGATGAGTGTATATATATGAAGTATCTGGGTGAATATGTATTGGTGTGCAAATAAATTTATGATATAAGTGTTGGTATGTGTATGTATGCTGGTAAGTATAAGTGGAAGTATATTTGAATGTATTATAGTGTATGATGGTATACATAAGTATAATTATATGTGTATGCATACTATAAATGTGGTTGAGTGAATTGATATAGGGAGATATGTATAAATGAGTATAGCTACAATTGGATGTGTATCATAAGTAGTGTGTGAAATATACTAGCTTACTAAATGGTGTGTATAGATATACATAAGTAGGTATGCCAAGTTATACAATATTGATATACTTATATATTATGTGATAATATGTGAGTGTAACATTTGAATAAGATTTACATATGGATATGTCTTGTTTATACAAGTGTGTGTGTGTGTGTGTGTGTTGTGTATACATATATTGTATTGATATAATTCTTGTGCTATAGTATATATATATAGTGTTGTATGTATGTATATGTGTGTGTGTGTGTGTGTGTGTGTGTGTGTATATATATATATATATATATATATATATATTTTGGAGAATATGCTTTGCATCTTTATTGAATCAAGAAAAGAATACAAGACTCTAGGGAGGAAGAGGGAAACTTGAGAGCCGGGGTAAGAGCACAGGCGCCATCACCCCCAACCCAGACAAGCACCCAACCGCTATCCCAAGGGCCACAATATAAAATTATTACAAAACCTAAGAAATCAGACCCCAATTTGAGGGGGGGAAACAACACCGCTGTCAATGTCCCACTCCACGTCTCTCATGGCAATTCCAATGTCCTCAGCAATATCATCAAACAAGGCAGTCTGCCTCTGACTGCTACCTTCAAATATTCTCCTATTCCTCTCTCTCCAAATGTGCCAGGTAATCGCAGCAAGAACAGTCTTGGCAAGTCTCCCAATGTTATCTTCCTTATGGAAGCGTGAGAGAATCAAATCCCCCATACCAGCAAGAGAGGATGGCATGTCAGATGTAACCCCCATTTTAAGGAGACTCCTGCAAAGGATATAGTTAGAATAACTACACTCAAAAAATATGTGATCCAAGCTTTCATGAATGTTATTAGTGCACAGCACACAAAAAGGCGAAGAAGGCACTCCCCATTGTACGAGCTTATCCCGGGTAAGGAGTTTCCCGTGGAAAGCTCGCAATAACGTGATAGCCATCTTAGGGATGTGCCCCTGATACCAGACCACCTTGTAGAAGGGAAATAATGGCTTAATAGCTCTAGTTCCAGACCAGGCATTTTGCAAAGAAGGAGACTTAGAGACCCAAGACCAAGAATCATCACCAGAAGTTAAAGAAACCAGATCAATCAAGTGCCGCACAGAATTAATGGAGCTTGAATTCACCCATCCCTCACCAGTCCAATAATCTCTAACCATATACATCTCTTCCCCAGAAGGCACCTCAAAAGAATCATTCAGGGGGCCACACGGAAGCCAATTATCATACCAGAAGAAGGTAGAAGACCCATCTCTGACAAGACGTTGGGTGAGTTTCTTTGTAAATTCACGACAATGCAGGATGAATTTCCAGGTACCAGATTGCATAGGATGTGCCTTAGCCCGGAAGAGGCCCGTGTTGCTCATATAATGTTTCCTCATATAGGAAGCCCAGATACCCTTATGAGTAAGCATACGCCAAGCCAACTTAACGCCATATGCGTTATTCAAATCAGTGAAACTTCTAAGCCCCACTCCACCTTCTTGCTTAGGAACACAAATATCATCCCAAGACCAAAGGTGGTTCTTCCCCCAAATGAAACCTCTGCAAATAGATGTGAGAGTGCGTAAAACAGACTTGGGAATGCGAAAGGCTTGCATCCAGAACACAACCATGCCATAGATAACAGTTTTGACAAGCTCAATACGGCCAGCAATAGATAACAAAGATGAAGTCCACCCCTGTAACCTGCTCTTGCATCTATCAATCAGGCGGCTATACATAGCAGCGTTAGGATACTTAGAGGAGAGCGGTAAGCCCAAGTATATAGCAAGAGATTGCACCTTTTTAATTCCCAAAATATCAGCCAGAGCACCGGCCCCCCTAACCCCCTTACTGAAAATCCCAGCACTTTTACTCCAATTAACTTCAAGCCCCATATAGGATTTGAAAACAGAAAGCAGATCTCTCAAACCCATAAACGAGTCCTCCCTAGCACGACAGAAAACCAGTAGGTCATCAGCAAACAACAGGTGAGTAACAGCTCCCACTCTCTTCATAGGCTTAATACTGTTGGTAGCAGTGGCTCTAGCCATAAGTAAGGAGAAATCTTCCATAACAATCACAAAGAGATAGGGGGAGAGGGGATCTCCCTGCCTCAGCCCTCTATTAGATTGAAACATGCCATAAGGGGACCCATTAATCATGACAGAGAAGGAGGGGGTTGAAATACATTCACATATCCAACTAATAAACTTGTGCTTGAAACCCATCCGATGGAGCATGAAATATACGAATTCCCTGTTAACACAGTCAAATGCTTTCTTCAAATCTAATTTGAGACAGGCCCGCCCGCCCATGGGGTTATTGAAATCCCTAATATGCTCATGTGCAAGCAGAGCACAATCAGCAAGTAAGCGGTCTTGCAAAAAAGCGGCTTGGTTAGGAGATATGAGCTCAATAACCGCTTTTTTCAAACGGTTGCACAGAATTTTGCTGATGACTTTGTACAAAACATTACAACATGCAATGGGCCTGTAATCACCCAGCTCAGAGGCATTAGCGTTCTTAGGCACAAGCGTTAAGAATGTATGATTGATTTGGCGAAAAATTTTCCCAGACGTGAAGAAATTTGTAATAGCAGCAATAACATCGTTACCAATAGTATCCCAAGAGTTCTGAAAGAAAAAACCATTGAACCCATCGGGGCCAGGGGCCTTGTCCACTCCAATTTGAAAAACGGCATTTTTGACTTCTTCAGCCGAAACCGGCCTTTCAACCCAGTCAGCAGCCGTAGTAGTAAGGACTCTTTTAGTAGTGAGGCAAGGGAAAACAGTCCAATAGTCATTTTGATTATACAGATTAGAATAAAACGCAGGGGCTTCAACTTTAAGGCCGTCAGTGGAGCTGTTTCGAGAACCGTCAAAAATAATGAGGTGACCAAGGTTATTACGACTTTGTCTAGACCTCATGGCAGTATAAAAAAACCGGGAGTTTCTATCCCCTAACCCCAGCCAATCTTGTCTACTTTTTTTTCTAAGAGAGGATTCCTCAATATCAATGGCCTCAGCAAGAAGATTGATAAGAGAACGTTCTTTTCTCTACAACTCAGCACAAGAACCCAGATCAGGGTTGTTCTGAATGCAAGCAAGCTCAGCCCGATATTTGGAGACATTATTAGCCTCTCTGAAGGCAGCCCCAAACTTCTTAAGGCCCATCTTCAGGTTCTTAAGCTTAGCGACCAAGCGAATCATAGGGCATCCATTGACTCTAATAAACCAATGATCCCTCAGAGTACTAGGGTAATCAGGGCTACGGAGCCAGGCGTTAAAGAATTTGAAAGGCTTAGGATCCGTGCCGCCAGACAGATGAGTGCGAATAATAAGAGAAGAGTGGTCACTAGTACCACCATCAATGTATTCACAATAGGAGGAAGAGAGAGTGTTCATCCAGATACTGTTGCAAAAAGCCCTATCCAGCGTAGCAGTGATACGGCGCTGCCCGATATTACGATTATTCCAACTTAGAGTATTACCCACAGTCTTAAGCTCCATGAGCGCGCTATCATTAATGCAATCATTAAACTCATCAACCATGGAGCCCTTAACCATTCTGCCTCCAATCTTATCCGTGGAATATCTAACACAATTGAAATCTCCCCCGATGATCCAGGGGGAATTTTTGAATTTGCTAGCACAGGAGACAATATTATCCCAAAGAGTCCTACGATCTTTGTAGAAATTTGAAGCATAGACAATGGTGACGACCATTACAAATCCCGCCACGTTGCTGCAAATCAAGGAGATGTGTTGATCGGTCATACCATCAACCACACATTTCCAAATATCGGGATCAAATAACACGATAATGCGGCCATTGCGATGAAATACCCAATTGTTGATAGAAACCCACCTCTCCGGAAAGCATTTGGTAATTCTACTGCCATTAATCTCAGAAACCTTAGTCTCAATAAGCCCAACCAGAGAAGGCGCATATTTCTGGAGCCGAACCTTAAGCTCACGACGTCTAACAACGCTATTGAGACCCCGGGTGTTCCAAATGAACAAAGTCATTGATCGGATTTTGCGGGAGGGGGTCGCTCACCCTCCCTATTGATTCTCGAACTCTTACGGGTGCCTTTAAAGGAGATGTCTTCCCCACCCTTATTTTGATTATGTTTTTTCCGCCCCTTGCTATTGTTTTTTAAAAGATCCTGTTCAACAAGCCAAGCATTGTTAACCATGGACATCTCACTAGGCTCGCTATCCGGATCCATACCCTCCCCCTTATCGAGCAACGAACCCCCTAAGCGATTACGAAGGAAGGGATTAGCAGCGGTAATGTTTACTGGCTGCCCTCCTAGCATTCCCCCAGCGGTAGGCGAGAGGGGGGACGGCATAGAGTCCGCCGTCCCCAAGCAGTCCCCAATCCCATCCCCCCCAATTTTATTAGGAGACTGATCGTACAGTTCACTGTCGCTACACAGGCCTACAAAAGCCCCACACACGCTAGGCGCAGCTAGCTCTTCCTTCTTCTCATACATCTGGGAGGCCTTTTTGTTTACCGTCCCCACACCCTCACCTACTGACGCAGCAGCGGCTTTACAATGTTGGGAATTCCCAGCCACCCCTTCATCCCATTTTTCCTCAGCGCTGGCCCATAGCTGGAAGCTCGCAGCTGCAGCTTTATCCTGCCCATTACAAGCCCCCATCCCGCTACTTATATTACAATCATTCTCCAAGAAACCCCCCTCATCTTCATGGTCCCCAACACTAGAGGCCATGTTACAATCGATCCCCTTCTCTAGATTACAAAGCCCATTTTCCCGCCCCCCCCATACAGCTTTCACCAATGTCCCTAGCTCCTCCTCCGGCAACCCAAGTAACATTACAATTTTCGGTTCCCCCTTCCCTTTACAACCCCCCTCATCCCCCAACATGGGGCTATTACAACCATCAACAACAAGGCCTTCCGCCTTCTTACAGTACGCCCTTCCATCATTCACCATCCCAACAACAGGCGAAGAAGAGAACGTGGTTAAGGGGGCCAGTCTAGAGGTACCTATAGGAGCAACTGCTGCCTCCTTCTGCTTGTCGCCTCCCAACCGCTTGACGACATTTGGAGCCTCCTCCCTCAGGGCGATAGTCCGCTCCTCTCCATCTCTGGCAACATCAGCCTTAGTCGAACATTGCTTGGCCAGGTGGCCGAAACATCTGCAAATTGAGCACCTAGGCGGCTTCCCTTCATACCTGACTTCAAGCTCGAAGCATTCACCACCTTCAACCTAAGCTGTAACAGATAGCGGAAGCTCCTTCTCAGCAGAAACCTCAACCAAACACCGAGCAAACGTCAACCTCTCCATTGAGGCGGTGGCTCTATCTAAGCAAATAGGATTCCCCAAGATGCTTGTTATCGCATTCAATATCTTAATCGACCAGAATTTTAGAGGAAGATTAGGAAGTTGAATCCAAATAGGGGCAGAGGATAACATATCTCGATCATAGACCAAGTCCGGAGCCCACCGCTGGATCACCACGAGCCTGCCGTCGAACATCCACGGCCCCCCGAATAAAACTCCATCACAGTCAGCTTTCTCCTTGAAGCGGAAGAAGAAGAACTCGTTGTCCCTGGAGAAAACAGACATACCTTGCTTCTTCCAAGATCGGATCGCCCACGCCTTCATTTGACTATAGAAGGGGACATCTCCAAGAACGTAAGCTACCAACGTGTTCTCCCAGGAGCAGGCAGCTTCATCAATGGCTTCCTGAGACAACACAGCAACAGGATCTCCCATTTCATCAACACCCGGAGGAATATAAGCCATCTCCAAGGAGTCCGAAATCTTCCTCTTGTTTGTGCAGACTTCAAGGCAAGAATGCTTCACAGCGAGAGGGTTGATTTTGATCTCAAACGAGGGCCTCATCATCCTCCTCTCCTGTATTTTCATAGTACCTGAGGAACCTGACCCAGCCTTTGAGCCCGCTCCCTCATTCGCTTGAGCACGCGGTCGAAACTCCCTTCTGAATCCTTTCCCCTTATTTGCATCAACATATTGCCTCCTTCTGTTCACCGTATGCCAGCCACTGGCTAGATCCGCAGCCGCTCCATCAGGACGAGATTGAGATTCAGCCATGACAAACAAGCAGAGGTGAGGCCAAGCCCAGAGTATGAAAGCAGATCCAATGCACGTGAAAGCAACACTCACCACCGAATCGAGAGCTCCGCCTGAGCTCCCGATCCGACCAGCAGAGATCGCCTTCAGGACGCGACACCAGAATAGGAACCGATCGAAGCAAAGAGCGCCGATCGTCGCCACAGAGGCGTCAATAGAGATCGGATCAACCAAACCTCCGCAAAGATCCGATTCAAAAGAGATCCAAACAAATAGATCTAGTTAAACAGCAGAAAGATCAAGTAGAACTGAAAACAAAGGCTCAAGCACTCACCACCGATCGGGATCCACGGCGAGATCCCGATCCGAACAGAGAGATGATGTCACCAGCCTACAGATCTGACTCCACCATATCGAATCACCCTGAGGATGCTTCAGGTCTACTCCAGAACTCGCCTCAGATCAACCCGATAACGCGACACGAAGGAGGCCACGAATCGGAACAAAGAAGCCTCGAAGCTCCTCAGGCTAGCAAGATCAAGTCACAGCTAGAGCTCCGCAGCAAAACAATCGGAGGAGCCACGGAGGCGTCAAAAAAGATTGGATCAACCAAAATCACCTCCGCCAAAATCCGATTCAAAAGAGATCCAAACAAATAGATCTAGGTTAAACAGCAGCAAGATCAAGTAGAACTGAAAACAAAGGCTCCAAAGCACTCACCGCCGATCGGGATCCACGGTGAGATCCCGATCCGATCAGAGAGATGAAGTCTCCAGCCTACAGATCTGACTCCACCAGATCGGATCACCCTGAGGATGCTTCAGATCTACTCCAAAACTATACGAAGACGCCTCAGATCAACTCGATAACGCGACTCGAAAGAGGCCACGAATCGGAACAAAGAAGCCTCGGAGCTCCTCAGGCTAGCAAGATCAAGTCACAGCTAGAGCGCCGCAGCAAAACAATCGGAGGAGCCACGGCCAGCCGCGGAAGCGGCCGGCGGCGAACCCCGAGCTACCTCAACCCCCGGAGCTTCTCTCTCTAAACGAAACGAGGAGAGAGGAACGAAAAACCCAAAAAAAAATTCATAGAATTACACACCCAAAAAAAAAGTATTGATGTACATATATATATATATATATATATATATATATATATATATATATATATATATATATATATATATATATACTGCATTGAATATATGTTATATTGACGGTTTGTATGTAAGTATATTTGTACCGTGTATATGTGGATAAATATAGAACTACGTGAGTGAATATTGGATGTGATACATATGTATGTATCCTTGCATATATAAAGTGAATGTGTACTAGAATGTTAATATACTATACATGTATACTGTCAGGACTATTTACTATAGTGATATATATTGTGTACATATGTGCATGCGAACGATCATATATAATTGTCTGTATAGTTATAACTGTTTATACTTATGTTCATAAGTGATATATTGTGTATGGTTAACCACTGGATATGTGGTGCATCATATCAGTGTGTATAAGTATTGATGTATGACTATCTGCTATAAGTGTATCAATATTTGGATATACATATTTACATATGTATGTTAGCAAGGCTGTATCAATATTGGATGTGATGTATATAGTAGTACTAGTCATTACCCGTGCCCATAGGGCACGGTTTATTTAATGGCTGAGTTTTTCTCCCCCACAAATTTCAAGTTCCCCCAAATTTCAAGTTTTCCCACAAAATTTCAAGTTTTCCCACAAAATTTCAAGTTTCCCCCCAAATTTAAGTTTTCCCCCAAAATTTAAGTCCCCCCAAAATTGTCATTACCACCAAGGACAAACTTGCCACGTAGGACAAAGCTTTGTCCTAGTAGGATAAGATTCAAAATCTTCATAGAACTGGAAAAAAAAATGGCCGGAAGGGGTGAGAATAAAAAGTGTGGGTGTGTGTGTGGAGGGTCCATAGGCAAAAATACAAAAACCGGGGTTGTATGTGCAAAATTCCCCACCTCCTCTTTTATCCCTCAAAATCTCATCTCTTATATTTTCTCTTATTCAATTTCCCTGTTTTATATAATAGATATCCAAATTCTCTTATCCAATTTCTCATGCCCAAATTCTCTTATCAATTTCTCTTGATAACATCCGTCTTTTATATAATAGATATCCCTTATCCAATTTCTCTTGTCCAATATCTCTTATCCAATTTCTCTTGATAACATCTCTCGTTTGTAATATAGATATCTCTTATCCAATTTCTCTTGATAACATCACTCTTATCCAATTTCTATTGTCCAATATCTCTTATTCAATTTCTCTTGATAACATCCCTCTTTTATAATATAGATATCTCTTATCCAATTTATCTTGTCCAATATCTCTAATCCAATTTCTCTTGATAACATCCCTCTTTTATAATATAGATATCTCTTATCCAATTTTTCATGTCCAATATCTCTTATCCAATTTCTCTTGATAACATCCTTCTTTTATAATATAGATATCTCTTATCCAATTTCTCTTGTCCAATATCTCTTATCCAATTTCTCTTGATAACATCCCTCTTTTATAATATAGATGTGTATCTATAAATGGATGTATACTTGGTCTATACTTGGATGTATCTAGATGTGTGTGTGTGTGTGTGTGTGTGTGTGTGTGTGTGTGTGTACTAGCCCTATGACTTATGATTGCTGTGTGTTTAAATATCATGTGAGCATGTAATATATAATTATAAGGAGTATGTGAGATTACATATGTTGATGTATGTATCTAGGTATACCTATATGTATGACCATGTAGTAACATATATCCTTGAGCATATACTTGTGTGTATCTATATGTAAGTGTATACATATTGGGTAAACTGAGTGTAAATATTGGTGTGTGTATTGATGCCTTGAGTGTTTCTACATATTTCTACTTATTGCTATGTACAACATTGATACATGTGTGGTTGACTCGGAAAACGCGCAAGTGAACACGTCTTCCACTCCCAAGCGTAGGAGTGTCAATGCAATAAAAATAACCGGTGAGTACCGGGTCGGATCACAGGGACAATTCGTTCTATTTTCATAAAATTGATTGATAAGGAAAAATAATAGCGTGCTACAACTAACTCAACTAACGGTGGATGAGTGTGTGAAAGAAAAAGTGGTGAAAACTAAACTCTAACCTAAGTGGCTATGGGTGGAGAGCCGAATCGGCAAGTAACAAGGAGGACTCGTATGTTGTGTGTGTGAATGAGGCCGTGGGCGTGGGAATTCATCTCAAATATAACTCAATTGTTTTCCCGGCTAAGGGACGAACAATCGGTGGGTGTGGCATTTTATCGAACATGTGGGGTGCAATAAAAGTAGTGTATGAAACAACGAGAAATACTTTAAGCAAATAAGAGAGGGTCGGCTACGATAGTTCCCCTCTATGGATTACCCACTAGGATTCCATCAACAACCAACATCTCAAAGTTTCATCCACCAATTTTGAAAATAGAAACATGCTAAAGATGAAATTCACAACCCAAACAACAACAATCACACAACACAACAACACAAGCAAGATCTAGCAATTCATGATGAAAAGAAGACATCTATATCTCTAGAGATAATCATCCAATACAATACAAGTTGCTAAACCAAAATTACACAAGAGTTAAGAAAGAGTTCACCAATGTGTCACTCAAAGATGAAATCCTCATACTCAAGTGGTCCTCCAAGCTCCAAGCTTCATCAACCTCCCCCCATGGCTTCCAAGCTCATCTTCCTCCTCCAAATTTCAGCAAAAAATAAGAACTAGGGTTGAAAAACCCCCAAATTCGTAATATAAACTCATTCACAGCTTAACGGGTCTGAAATTAAGTCAAACGGGTCGGATTCTGGCACAAACCCGCAAGCAATGACCAAAGCTGCAGAAATTTTCAGCACCGTCACCCTGTCTTGCAAAAATTCTAGAAAAATCATCTGACCTCAGAATGATGTGTTCCAGGCGGCGATGGAATCGGGACTTCACAAACTTCGACTGAAAAATATCATTAGGCCAGAATATATACTGGAATGATAGCAGAATTCTTCACAAGAGGGGCAAAGCTGCAGAAATTTTCAGTACTGTCACCATGTCTTGCGAAAATTCTAGAAAAATCATCCGACCTCAGAATGATGTGTTCCAGACGGCGATGGAATCGGGACTTTACAAACTTCGACTGAAAAATATCATTAGGCCGGAATATATACTGGAATGATAGCAGAATTCTTCACAAGAGGGGCAAAGCTGCAGAAATTTTCAGCACCGTCACCCTGTCTTGCGAAAATTCTAGAAAAATCATCCGACCTCGAAATGACGTGTTCCAGGCAGCGTTGGAATCGGGACTTCACAAAATTTGACTGAAAAATATCATGAGGCCGGAATATGCATTGGAATAACAGCAGATTTCTGCACAAGAGAAGGCATTGCAGAATTCTTCTTCTCTTCTTCTTGCTTCCGATAAATCTCCATAAATTCCAGAAAAATCCTGAAAAATAGGAAATGCAATAATTAGTGACAAGAAGTGGGTTTTAAGTATAACAAGTGATAAGATCTAATATACAGACTATGCACAATTACGAGCTAGATAGAGCCTATATGTGAAATATATACGCTAAAACCCAAGGAAATACGGGGTGAAAATGACACTTTTCATTCGGAATCACACCCCCAACTAGCTTTTTGCTAGTCCCTAGCAAAATAAGCGAAAAATTCGGATTAAATTGAAAAACATGCACCAAACCAAGATACTCTCATGGCATACTCCAAAATGATATTTCCCAAAGAATTCAAAGCCAATATACCCAATGTATGAAAATAAATAACAAATGACATTTCCCTCAATCCAATTCAAAGAAAAGCGAAGTAATAAGCACCGTATCACACGTATCGGAAATATCACGATGTCAAAATTTCAAATTTTCATGGAAATGGCCAAAACAAAAGAAAATCCTTCTAAGTAGTGGGAGTTGAGATTGCATCATTTATGTTGGTTGTTCACTCATTTATTTCATTCATTTTTCTTTTCTTTTCTTTTTTTCTTCTTTTTGTATTCTTTTTTTTATGTTTATGTTTTGCATTCACGCGATAACGCCATAAATGCAAACACGAGAACATTTACATACATGCGATGACGCTATATATGCAAATGGATGGAATGATTCCCTAAATCTCATCTTTGGCGTCCTCCCCAATGTTTCGTGGGGCACCGGCTACTCGATTTGATTAGAAAAACCATTCGATTATACTACTCTCTTTTTCATTCTCCAACATGAATTATCAACTCCTCCACCCACTTCTAAGAAGAAAACAAAGCATGCACAATTGGCCAAATCCAATCCAACCAAAAACTACACCATTCATCTCAATTCATGCGACCACTTACACCAAACTTTTCCCAAATTATTTCAAAGAGATATCACGACGTATAAAATAGATTCATACATGGCATATTTGCATTTGACTCCAAATTGAAAAAGAAATGAAAACGTGCTAATCAAACATCGAGAAATCGATACCAAAGTGATAATCCGAAAAAATAGCATAACATGAAAGCATGTAGGGACTAAACAAAGCAAGCGGCATAGGAACGAGAAGGCCAAATATGATATGCAATGAAAATCAATGGGTGATGGAGAAACATGGAGGGATCTCAAAAAAAAATTAGCTCAAAATCCTAACAATCCTAGAGATTCTAACACTCTCCCCCCAACTTAAAATAAGCATTGTCCTCAATGTTGGGAGAGTACTAGATCTCGGCAAAAGATTCTAGAAAAGAAAAAAAATACGAAAGCAAACTAACTAACTTTTTATTTATTTACACTACATGGAAAGAATACACCTTAGCAAAAGGCGGATCTCGTATGTATAACGGCGGTGGCAACTGCTCGATCATATCCTTACGCTCCTCCGCGAGCATCGCCACGTCCGATGCCCTACCTCCATTGCGGGCATCAATGGCAAGCGACACAACCCCAAGCATCTCCTTGTGATAGGTTCCTGCAAAATGGGGGAGATAGGTCGTGTCAAAAATAATTGGGCGAGAGCGCCCATCCAAGTGAAAAGCTTGCCAAAATGGGTCGTCGAAATGAATAAAAGAATTTACAATCAAATGAAGACAATCCGAATCATTTTGATATGGAATTAAATAATTTGATTCGGAGGTGGAGGGAAAAGAAATGTGGAAACTTCCCTGAAATGTGATGCTAGGCTCGGTATGATGCACGGCCTCAGGAGGTGGTGGAAGTGGCTGCAGAGAGAAAACTGGAGTAGGAGGAAGCTCGGGCTCAATATATACCATGTCACAATCCCCGTCGCTATCCTCTTCCTCGACATCAATATCAACTATCTCTGCGGCACTCCCCACAAATGGTAACTGCTCCTGACATATCTCCTCGATGACTGGCAAGTGCGCATCCTGAGGCGAGGGAAGTGACATCAGTGACGTGACTGGAGGTAGACTCGTCTCGGGTAAATCCAAGCACGCATCATCCTCGCCATCCCAGAAATAGTTTATCTCAGTCGTCCTCCCAAAGTACTCAACCGCCTCGACCTGTGAAGCTAACTCTGAAGTGGAATGTGGCTCAGGCCCCATTGTGTCCTCAATCTGCTCTCGGCCATCATGCACATACACTTCATCCTCAACCTCAAAGTGAAAATGCATCGTGTCACCGTCGTGGTCGACACGCACTCCATCATCTGTCTCCTCCGACTCCTCAAAATGTATATGCTCAATGTCCTCTACCTGGCTCTCATGCAACCCATCCTCCTGCTCTGCTCTGTATCCCATGGGGTAGCAAGGAAAAGAGCCCAAAAGTGGCTCCTCAAGCTGACACTGGGCCTGCAGCTCTGCATCCTGAAATGGAAACTGGGACTGGCCATCATCCTCATATCCAAGTGACTGCTCTCCAGATGGCACAGTCTGCTCCCACTCTGCAAGGTCCCTCAGGTAACACCAGGAATCCTCGGTCGAATAATCAAAGAATTCTCCCCCGCAACTCATCTGCACAAAATCCCGCCCAGATGGCGATAATCCAGTATAAAATATCTGCAGGAGGTGATCCTCGTGGAAACTCTGGTGTGGGCACGCAAGCAACAAATCAGTGAACCTCTGTCAAGCCTGATGGTAGGCCTCACCATCGGCCTGGGCGAAGCTCGCTATGTACTGATCCATGGCCTGCCGCCCCTGTACCTGCTCCAAAAAGATAGGCAAAAACACTCGGAGAAATTCAGCCTGAAATGACAACCAAGTAAAATGTGAGTCGAGAGACAATGAATCAAACCAAAGTCTAGCATCATCTTGCAAAGTAGAGGGAAAGAATCTAAAATATATGCAATCATCATCAATATTCCCACCAAGACATGAAAACATCCACTCTTCAAAATTTTTAATATGTAAATGAGGGTTCTCCCATTCCGTGCCATGAAAGTATGGCGGAAGTGGGATATCCTCCAAATCAATGTCCGAAAAATCTGAAGAAGATGCCACGTTGTTGTTTTAAAAAAAATCAAGAAAAATGAAAGTAAACAACCAAACGACTCAATAAGTGAAAAATAAATAAACGGAAAGACACACACTAAGAGATAGGAGTATCACACTAAAACTTTCAAAATCAATCAAAAATTGCTACTAATAAAAACCGTTATCCCCGCAACGGCGCCAATTGGTTGACTCGGAAAACGCGCAAGTGAGCACACCTTCCACTCCCAAGCGTAGGAGTGTCAATGCAATAAAAATAACCGGTGAGTACCGGGTCGGATCACAGGAACAATTCGTTCTATTTTCACAAAATAGATTGATAAGGAAAAATAATAGCGTGCTACAACTAACTCAACTAACGGTGGATGAGTGTGTGAAAGAAAAAGTGGTGAAAACTAAACTCTAACCTAAGTGGCTAGGGGTGGAGAGCCGAATCGGCAAGTAACAAGGAGGACTCGTATGTTGTGTGTGTGAATGAGGCCGTGGGCGTGGGAATTCATCTCAAATATAACTCAATTGTTTTTCCGGCTAAGGGGCGAACAATCGGTGGGTGTGGCATTTTATCGAACATGTGGGGTGCAATAAAAGTAGTGTATGAAACAACGAGAAATACTTTAAGCAAATAAGAGAGGGTCGGCTACGATAGTTCCCCTCTATGGATTACCCACTAGGGTTCCATCAACAACCAACATCTCAAAGTTTCATCCACCAATTTTGAAAATAGAAACATGCTAAAGATGAAATTCACAACCCAAACAACAACAATCACACAACACAACAACACAAGCAAGATCTAGCAATTCATGATGAAAAGAAGACATCTATATCTCTAGAGATAATCATCCAATACAATACAAGTTGCTAAACCAAAATTACACAAGAGTTAAGAAAGAGTTCACCAATGTGTCACTCAAAGATGAAATCCTCATACTCAAGTGGTCCTCCAAGCTCCAAGCTTCATCAACCTCCCCCCATGGCCTCCAAGCTCATCTTCCTCCTCCAAATTTCAGCAAAAAATAAGAACTAGGGCTGAAAAACCCCCAAATTCGTAATATAAACTCATTCACAGCTTAACGGGTCTGAAATTAAGTCAAACGGGTCGGATTCTGGCACAAACCCGCAAGCAATGCCCAAAGCTGCAGAAATTTTCAGCACCATCACCCTGTCTTGCAAAAATTCTAGAAACTTCATCCGACCTCGGAATGACATGTTCCAGGCGGTGATGGAATCGGGACTTCACAAACTTCGACTGAAAAATATCATTAGGCCGGAATATATACTGGAATGATAGCATAATTCTTCACAAGAGGGGCAAAGCTGCAGAAATTTTCAGCACTGTCACCCTGTCTTGCGAAAATTCTAGAAAAATCATCCGACCTCAGAATGACGTGTTCCAGGCAGCGATGGAATCGGGACTTTACAAAATTCGACTGAAAAAATATCATTAGGCCGGAATATATACTGGAATGATAGCAGAATTCTTCACAAGAGGGGCAAAGCTGCAGAAATTTTCAGCACCGTCACCCTGTCTTGCGAAAATTCTAGAAAAATCATCCGACCTCAGAATGACGTGTTCCAGGTGGCGATGGAATCGGGACTTTACAAACTTCGACTAAAAAATATCATTAGGCCGGAATATATACTGGAATGATAGCAGAATTCTTCACAAGAGGGGCAAAGCTGCAGAAATTTTCAGCACCGTCACCCTGTCTTGCAAAAATTCTAGAAAAATCATCCGACCTCGGAATGACGTGTTCCAGGCGGCTTTGGAATCAAGACTTCACGAAATTTGACTAAAAAATATCATGAGGCCGGAATATGCATTGAAATAACAGCAGATTTCTGCACAAGAGAAGGCATTGCAGAATTCTTCTTCTCTTCTTCTTGCTTCCGATAAATCTCCATAAATTCCAGAAAAATCCTGAAAAATAGGAAATGCAATAATTAGTGACAAGAAGTGGGTTTTAAGTATAACAAGTGATAAGATCTAATATACAGACTATGCACAATTACGAGCTAGATAGAGCCTATATGTGAAATATATACGCTAAAACCCAAGGAAATACGGGGTGAAAATGACACTTTTCATTCGGAATCAATGTGTCCATGTGTATAGGTGTACTAGCATGTGTGTACATATTAGTCTATATATGTGTGTGTGTGTGTGTGTGTGTGTGTGTTCTCACGCAATATAGATATATTTGTGAGTACATGGATGAATATGGAATTTATAGTACTATGTATGTGTGTGATGATTTGTCTGTGTGTATACATATATTCTTGGATAAGAATGTCCATATATGTGTGTATAATCTACGGTATAGTGTATGTATACATGAGTGTATAGTATATACATATAGTTTTGTTTGTATTTCTATGGTAGGGAAACCCTTAGACTATTCAATCTGCGGTCAGACCTTTAGCATAGAAAGTCCGAGGGCGGACTTTGTTTTAAGGTGGGTAGAATGTAATATCCCGTTTCCGTATATACGAGTATAATATATATATATTTGGATGTATTTGTACTTATGAATTTTTTTTGGGTATTTCATGAATTTTCCATAATTTTCTAATAACTAAATTATATTTTTAGCAATTTTAAAGAGCACATGGATTTAAATAAATAAGGTATTTGGGTGAAATACATTGTATATGGGGTTGTATATGGTATTAATTAATGTATTTCCTATTTTCAAATTTTAAAATTTTGTAAAATTTACATGGTGACACCTAAACACCTTATGTGTCATTACCCCTTTAATTCTCACCTAACACATGCCACATCACCCCATTTATGTTTCAACATATTAGACCCCTTCATTTACAACATGCCACCAATTAGGCACTTGTCATTTGGAGAGGAGATTATGGGATGAGTGGGATGGATGAGGAATTAAAAAGGAAAAATAAAAAAGGAAAGAAAGAAAAAGGTAAAAAGAAAATTTTTGCATGTTGTCATCTCCTCTTTCATCCCTTAGCTCCACCTCTCCCACCAGCCACACCACCACCTACTCCTCCCATTCCACCACCAATCCAACCTCCATTAGAAACTCTCCCATAACAATCTTAACATATACTACAACTTCTCATCACCAAGGCCAAATAATTCACCATAATCATACTTTGAAGGAGTTAGAGAAGGAGGGAGAGAACTTGACGAAGGAGAAATCTATGGAGAGCTTAAGTTCTTCAAGGACTAAGAAGGGCCAAAGAAATTTTGGAGGACTTTGGAGGTAGAAACTCCTTTCACCTAGGTAGAATTTAGTTTTAGGACAAGTAGAATTGAATAAACTTTCATGAAACACTTTTGTTATTGATGCTGAAATTTGATCCAGAAAAATCGAAATTTTGACTAAGTGCTGGGGTTAATTGGCTAATGGAAATGCTTTGGAAATTTTATATGTTGGGTATCTCATTGTTATGAACAACTTTTATTTAGATCATTTTCCCAAATTCTAACTGTATTATTTTATAAAAATTCGGATATGCATACTGGTTTTCAATCAAAACTGTTCTAAAATTCCAGTACTTTTATTCTCTGTTAAACTGAGAATATCTCCCAACATAGATAAGAGTAAAATCTGAAGAAAAATATTCATGTAGATCTCAAAGTCCTACCCCAAAATAATATAACATGTGATATATGTTCAATTCAAAATGTAGGAGAAATAGGACTTTTTCTTCAACTTGTCCAATTTCTGGCAGTTTTGACACTATGTATTAAACCCAAGATTTCAGCCACAATTCTTATTGAAATTAGATGTTCTAGGACATTTTGGACAACTGCTCTTCAAGATGCACAATACCCAATTTTTTTATTTCACCCAGATCTGCTTGTAAATGGGAGAAAAGCACTGATGAAGTTGATGCAATGTTTCTGTTTTTTTAGTATTGTCATCTGTTACTAAACTGATCACAATAAATCCATATCATATTATTTTCTGAAATTTGGTATGGCAATGCAAAACTGCCATATCTACAACTTTGAAGGGGGCCTAAAAGCTAATTCTGACTGTAGATAGGGTAACCGAGCCGTTCTTTCTGCACTGACAGTTTAGACAGATTCATATGCTAATTTTGCTTAGTACTCATCATGGTGTAGTTTTGTTTCAAGTTAAGTTTGTTTGTGCTAATCATGTTCTCAATGACATGCTCCTGATACATGTAATTATGCGGATGTTTCATGAAATATTCGTTATGTTAATAATGTTTAAGTTCAATTTGTTTATGCTTTTGTGCTCACATTAGTATATTCATAACGATGAGTTTGTGATGATATTCCATGCAATTCTTTAATTGATGATGATGATGATGATGATGATGATATTTGTTAAAAGTTGGTTAAAAGCGGTATTCAAGACCGCTAGATGATTCGTTGACAAACGAAGTAACATCTTAAAAACTGAGAGTGAGAATGAGAAATGTATCAGTCCTCTTAAAGGAGGGTGACACGGGTTTGGGGGAAAACGGGTAAACTATAGGTGTTAAGGAGCGGACCGTAGTAAAATTTCTCACTCGCTACGTCACTCCCGAAAGGTGGAGTTTGACTAGAGTTAGAGAGGCCGGTGGTGTGCTCGTGTCACATCATGTCGGTAATTGATGGTTTTCTCCGTTTTTCACAGGAAAACCAAGCTGGTCTCGCTCCAGTACCTTGCCCCATTCGGGTACGGAGTTGCGAGAGTCCCCTCCGGTGATCGTGCTGCTGGTTGGGGTACCACTTTTTCACCCACCCTGGATGAAGTCCGCCTCCCTAACAGTCTATAGTTTACCAGGGTTCCAAGCATGTGAATTAACAACTTATGGTAGTTGTCTTTAAATTATAAATGTTATTATCTCATGTCTCTTTACTTTTGTTTACTATTAATGCTACTATCTCATGATAACATGTTCTTATGCTTCCTTTTAATATCCGCTTTTCATGATATGGTTTCATATACATGTTTTATAAGTTCTCATAACTAATTTGTCGCATGTTAGAATGTGATTACTTTTATGCACCGTGAACCTTATTTGTTAGACCACCCTCTTCTGCATAATCTGTAATGATGTGACACTTGTAGTTAGTTGGTTAATTAAGAAAACCAGTTCTAAAACTAGGTTCTACTAGAGTGTTAGGAGTTTCTACTGGGTTACGCGTTGACGTGTCCCCATTGACTTTCAGGTCATGTGAGTTGGAGGTTAGAAATAGCGGCTGGAGCTTTGGAGTTGGTGATCAGTTGTAGTATTGGGTGGTGAGGGGTATGATGAGAGACTTATACTTTTGGTGTTTCTTTTTCGAGTGGACCTTTGTACTTGGAGTTGTGAATATGAAGATGTTGGTGTATGTATAAGATGTATCAATGTATCAATAAAATGGAATATTGTACTTTTGTTATTTTCTCAATGTTTTTATCTGTGATGGAGTTTTACTTGTACTTCCCAGCACGTGCGTAGTACCTGCAGTGTTCTTCCTACTCTCTTCTTTTCTTTCTTTCTACGTAACACTCGTCTCTTTGGAAATACCTGATACGGATTCGCACTTATCGGGTATCCTGGAAAGCGAGGCGTTACATTACGAGAAATTCGTAATGTCCATCATGAGTTCGAAACGCAGTCTTATAGATATCATCGTCACTCATGCGAATTTGATGATGCCCTGATCTCAAGTCCAATTTGGAAAAGTATTGTGCCCCATATAATTCATCCAGCAGCTCTTCTATAATGGGAATTGGACATTTGTCTTTGGTAGTTTGTTGGTTGAGGGATCGGTAATCAACACACATTCACCAACTAGAATCTGCCTTTCTCACCATCACCACTGGCAAGGCATATGGGCTGCGACTAGGTCTGATAACACATGTTTTCAGAATTTCTGCAACTTGTTTTTCTATTTCTGTTTTGAGTGACTAGGCATGTTTGTATGGCCTAATGCACACAGGTTTAGCATCCGGGATGGTTGGAATTCTGTGGTCACAAGCTCTTCTTGGTGGCAATCCCTCTGGTTCCTTAAACCCTTCAGGATATTGGTCAAGGATACCATTCAAATCCTTGGGAAGATTTTGTGCTTCAAGTGCTATTAATTGTCTATGGTCCTGGGATTCTTCTAACTCCAACAGGTTGAGTTGTATCCATTACCCCTCCCCTTGCTGCCTAAGAGCCTTGTCAATTCCCTTCTCATCTACTAACTGGGAACTCATAGGTACTATCCCCTGTCATAGCCATTCCTTTCCTCCCATATTGAATCTCATTTGCATTTTTTTTGAAATAGAAAATGATATCATCCAGTTGCCGTAGCCACTTGGTACCCAAGACTATTTGTTGCCCTCCTAATGGCAAAATCAACAAGTTGGTCGAAACCACTACCCCTTGACAATGTATATGTACTTCCTTACAGATCCCAGAGCCCTGGAGCTTTTCCCCACTTGCCACCACCACATCAAAAGCATTTGATTGTTCCACCTCCAATCCTGGAGATTTCGCAAGTTTGGGGTGAATAAAGTTATGTGTGGAACCAGTATCAACTAGGATATTAACTGGTTGCCTCTTGATACTACCCTGGAGTCGGAGAGTCTGAGCAGCAGGTATACCTATCAAGGCATGAACAAATATAGATGGAGATACATCAATCGTAATTTCTAGCAATTCTTGGATCTCAACTTCATCCCATCTCCAAAATCTTCCCCTGTTTCTTCAGATTCCTCTTCAACATCCAGGATATATAACTATTTCTTACACCAATGACCTCTCTCCCAATCTTCATTACAAGTGAAGCACAAATTATTCTTTCTTCTAGCTTGTATTTCTTCCTACGTCAGTAACCTTCCCTTAGGGACAAAAGGGATCACCACTTTGGTTCCTTTTTGGTTCCCACTTTGGTTGTTCGGGGTCCCTGGGGTTGGTGATATCTATGGAAATAATTTGACAACAAGGGAGACTTATTCTTCCTATCTAAGACAATTTTCTCTTCAAAAGTCCTAGCTAAAGCTAATTGTACTGCTCTCTGATATGTTCCAAGATTTGCAGCCGTTACATCAAGGCGAATATCATCCTTTAACCCAACAATGAATTTATCCAACACATATTCCTCTGGCATCTTCCACAACAGACCAACAATCTGCTCATATTTCCCAAGGTACTCCTTCACAGTTCCAGTTTGTTTGAGATTAGAAAGAACTGCAAAGGGTTTGTCCAATTCCGTAGGACCAAACCGCACTACAATTTCCTCTTTAAAATTTTCCCAATTAAGGAAATTCTCTGCATTGACTTTTCCCCATTCAAACCAATGTAACGCATTGCCCCACAGATAGAATGAGCATGTAGTAACCCAATTAGCATATGGAGTAGAATAATAGGCAAAAATTTGTTGTACCTGGCTTAACCAAGGCAGGACATCTTCATCCCCCTTGAAAATGGGGAACTCGGGTTTGAGCACTCTAGGTTGCATGTAGGACAGGGATTCACCATGTGCGCCTCTCCCCTCCGAACTCTTATCTCCATTTAAATTAGGGTCGCTACTACTTTCATCCTCTGATTTCGAGATCCATATTCTTGATTGCTTGCACGTGAATCCATTTTGCTGATTGTTTTGCATTGATCACTCCGTATTTTACACCCTTTTCCTGCATGTTTGCATGCCACTATGATCGCTCATATCGGGTTTTTTCACTATTATTCGACAATATTGCGATGCTTTTCACGATTTCTTGTTTTTGTCGTATTTCAGGAGATATGGAGCGATTCGGAGTGATTTTGAGATCAAGAGGATTTGCACCCACTCCGGAGGGTCACCCAAAGCTCTTTTGAGGGCTATTCGGCGATGGAAGACGAGTGGAAGAAGAAGGAACATCATAGGAGCGACGAGGAAGCGAAACGATGAAGTTTGGGCATCTGCAGCATCTCACTCGGCCGAGTGAAGCACTCACTCGGCCGAGCAAGAAGACCACTCGGTCGACCAGACCGGACACGCACCACGAAAGGAAATCAGCGTGCACTCGGCCGAGTGACGATAGTCCACTCGGCCGAGTATGAAGATCCCTCGCCCGAGTGGCAGGGGAAAATCCACCATCAAAAGAGGCCGACTTACTGGAAAAGTACAGGCAATTTCAGAGTTTCGACTCGGACGAGTACTGAATGCCCCTCGGCCGAGTGAGTAAAGTCACTCGGCCGAGTCACTTCCGGAGACAGACCCCCTAAGACCCCCGACTTACTGGAATTTTACAGGGTCTGTCACTTGGCCGAGTGACATTTTTCACTCGGCCGAGTGAGCCGCCCCGCCTGCTGCGTAAACTGCGATTTCTGGGCTGCGCAGGGGCATTTTTGTCACGATTTTTTGGGCGATTTTGAGGGGTATTTAAACCCAGTTTTTGCCCTAGTTTGAAAGAACTTTTGGATACTTTTTGCAGCCTTTTTAGAGAGCTTTTTAGATCATTAGATTTAGCTTTTCTCTTGGAGATTGAAGGGTTATTTTTGTTGGATGCTATTGGGTTCTCATTGGTTTGTCTCTTTTCTTATCAAAAACTCTATTTTTGTTGTTAATTTCTCTATTGCAATGAATTGTGTTGAATTTGTTATCGATTTTCTTATGAATTGCATGATGATTAGTGAGTAGTTTTATCGTCTTAGGGCATAGGGATGAACCCTATGAACCCTATTTCTAAATTGTGATGAGTTGGTGAAATTCTTGCTAGAATTGATTAGGGTTAGGTTGGGATTAATTAATTACGAATGGCTAGGGATTCATATCAATTGGGATTTGCAAGAGATTGGGTCCCAATTGATAGGAAGCCCTAGAAATTCGATTTAGATTTACGATTGGACTTCTTTAGAATTGGTTTGCAAGAGATTGGGCCAAAGCTAGGACTTTTAATCGTGTTTCTATACCAATATCCATTTGCAAGAGATTGGACGGGTAGGAACTATCTCAACCTAGGTCGTAGCTCGAGTTTGCACGAGAGTGGGCTCGAGATACGGTTGAACGATGATGTCATTCTTCACACTAGCGGCTTAGGTTAGGATTTGCAAGAGATTGGGCCCTACCCTAGGTTCGCTATAGACCGGCAATAGCGCGAGAGCGTGAGCTTGGTTCTACATTTAGTTGCGACTAGTTCACCTAAAATTCAAGTCTAGCAATGATATAACCTACGAATCACAACGATGAGATACGGTCCGTAGCGGGGATTCCCTATCCCTAGGCGCTTTATTTCATTGATATTTCTATCGACATTCGAACGATTGTGACAATTTTACCCCAAATCATTCTCGACCATTTCGATAGCTAGGTGATTAGAAGGAGACACTGTCATTGTTCCTCCCTGAGTTCGATACCCGATCGCCACTACACCGTGCGCTTGCGGTAAGACTACGAGTCGCTTGTCCCGGGTGCGTGTGCATACCGGGACGCGATCAAGTTTTTGGCGCCGTTGCCGGGGAGGCGACAGTGTTTTATTCTCTTTACCTAGTGTCTTCTTTTTCTTTTATTACTTTTGTCTTTTTACTCCTTATTCGTGCTAACAATTCCTTTGAAACTCTGTTTTCCTTTGCATGTATACGAGATCTACGGTGAACCCCGAGGAAATACTATTTCATCCGGAGATCGAACGTACCGTGAGGAGGATCAGAGCCGAGAGAAGGCATGCTACGGAGGACAATTGTATGAACCGTGCGGAGACACCGGAGGATCTAGCCGCACATATGGCGAGGATCATATCCATCAGAGATAGGCTTCGGCCTAAGACTTCTTCCACCACATCATCCATCGCCATGCCGGAACTAGCGGCGGACAAGAATTTTGAGCTAAAGACGGGATTGGTAGTATTGATGCAACAAGACCCGTTTCATGGGAATGCCCATGAGAATCCGCATTATCACATCCAGCTTTTCTTGTCCAAGTGCGCCACCTTCCAAATGCCGGGCGTTTCCGTTGATGCAAACCAACTGCGACTCTTCCCCTTCACACTCAAAGATAAAGCTTTATATTGGTTGAGGACGCAGGCGGAAGGTACATTCACCACTTGGGATGAGTTGGCAAGCGCCTTCGTTGACAAATTCTACTCGCCTTCCAAGACGGTGAAGATACGGAGTGCTCTCATGTCCTTTAAGCAAGGACCGCAAGAGACCCTCTATGAAGCACGGGAGCGCTTCAAGGATTTACAGCATCAATGCCCCCATCACAGTATAGAAGATTGGGAGCTTGTTCACAGTTTCTACAATGGACTCCAACCGGGCACGAAGCAAATTATTGACGCAACCGCCAATGGAACCATACTATCAAAGACCCCGGATGAAGCTACGGCCTTATTAGAGGAGATGGCCTCTAATAACCAACAATGGGGCGATGAGCGAGGTCATTCTTCTTCCTCCTTGAAACCCACTAGTATATATGAGGCCAAGGCCGTAGCGGAGCTTTCAAACAAATTTGACTCTCTCCACAAGGCGGTGGAGAGATTGGAGAAATATATCACCGAGCCACATGGAGCACCCTCTACATCTACTCCGGTAACCAATTAGAGTGATTGGCAAGACCAATCTCAAGCCATGTATGTAGGAGGGGACAATGGAGAGGGAGCCTTGGAGCAAGTACAATATATTGCGGGGAACTCCAGATATTGGGCTAACCCGGCCGCTAGAAACCATCCGGGCTTTTCATATGCAAATAATGATGGTGCTTTGAACCCGCCGCCACAACAACTTCCTCAAGCTCGACCTCCACTACCACAACCTCAGTATCAACCGAGGGGTCCACCGCAACAAAATTACCCGCCAAGGCAACAAGCGGGACCATATAGACCCCCTGGGTACAACCAAGGTTGGATAGCTCCCAACCCACCTCAAGCTCAACCACGATCGGACCACGAAGCTAGGGTGGAGGAATTCATGGTGGAGCAGAGAAAGATAAATGCTAAGTTGATGACGGGACAAGATTCCCTAAGTACCGTCGTCGCTCAACTTGGAGAGCAACTTGCGTTGCTCAACAAGAATGCCCAACAATTGCCGGCTCAACCCGAGCCCAATCCACGGAGCAACACCGGACACATCAATGCGGTGGTTGCGGTTACAACAAGGGGCGGGAAGGATACCACTCCCGCTATGACCCAAAGCAAGCAACCCGTGGTGGAAATTTTGGAAGAAAAAGAACCGGCAATTGAAGAGGAGAGCCAAAAGGAGCCGATTGGAGAAGGAAATTCTAAAGTGGTGGAGCCACTTGATGAGCGCCGCTACATGCCACCGGTGCCGTTTCCACAATGGCTAGCTAGAGCCAAGATAGAGAAAAGGCTCGCCAAGTTCCTAGAATACTTGAGGGGAGTAGGCCTCAATATTCCTTTCTTAGATGCAATTGTTGAGATCCCGTATTACGCGAAGTTCTTGAAGGACTTGATTTCGGGAAAGAAAAGGAAGGAAAAAATCATGCTTGTGGAACAAGGGACTTGGTTTACCCAGAAGGAGAAGGAGCCGGTAAAATTAAAGGATCCAAGGAGTTTCCGCATCCCTTGCACACTAGGAGGCGTCCCTTTGCAAAAAGCTCTAGTTGATTTGGAAGCGAGTGTGAGCCTTATGCCCCTTAGCATGTTCCGGAAATTGAACACGGGCACCGACTTGAAGCCGACCGACATGAGAATTCAACTTGCGGACGGTCGGATTACTAGGCCGGTAGGGATCGCAGAGAATATTCCACTCCAAGTTCCGGAAGGAATATGCTTGCCTTGTGATTTTATCATAATGGACATCAAGGAAGAGGGCGACACTTCGCTCATACTTGGACGCCCGTTCCTCGCAACCGCCAGTGTTATCGTCGACGTGCGTGAAGGAACTCTATCCTTGAATGTCGGGAACATAGAAGTCGAGCTTCACATACCCAAGGCCATGAAACATATGCCCTATCACGAGGAGTTAGACTATGTGGATCTTCTAGATGAAGTGATTGATGAAGCAATCCCCCACTCTATTGGTGCTCTCGATGACGATGGCTTCGAAGAAGGCCAAGCTTCGGGTGAAGAAGAGAAGTTGGAGGACCCTCCAGATAGCTCCACGGATTGTGATGAAGGCGACGCTGATGTCGCAAGAATACGAGAGCTTTGCAAGCTCTCAAAGGCCAAGAATCCGAAGAAAGCTCCACCGAATGGAAGATCGGTGTCACCGGGCAAGAAGAAGATAGGAACAAGCTCTAGCTTGGGGGACTTATCCTCCAACATTGCCCATGATGAGGAGATGTCGAGGAAGACCGATGATCATCACGACCCAAATCCAAACGGCCTTCCCGACAAGTTTGATGGGCGCATCTCGTATGCGCCCAATATCGCGAGCTAAACGAATATCTAAAGGGGTCGAGCTCATGACCTTAAAAGAGCGCTTGTCAGGAGGCAACCCGACAGTTTTTGCATTGTTTTTATTTGATTTTCATTTTTGGTTTAGACTTTTATTAGTGTTTAGTGTCTTATGTCAATGAAAATAGTGACAACGGGTCTTAATTTTCATGACAGTAGAAGGAGAAGGGGAGACCAATCATATGGAGGATGATCGAGGCAAGGAAGAGCGCTCCAGGAATGCGCACAGGCCTTAGGAGGAGGAAGAAACAGACTGTAGGAAGAAAAACAGAAACCAGAGTGAAAACGGAGAGCTGAGGCAGAAAACAGCACGTCACTCGGTCGAGTAGCTTATGCCACTCGGCCGAGCAAAGACTCCACTCGGCCGAGTGGAGCACCAAATAGGGAAGTTTCTGCAGACCAACTCTCTGTCAATTTCTGTAAGTTTTAGTTTTAATTGCCACTCGGCCGAGTGACTAGTCACTTGGCCGAGTGAAACAGATACCCTCCTAGCTCAAAAATTTTCGAGTGGCTCGGCCGAGTGGAGTCTTTCCATTCGGCCGAGTGAAGCGAAGCCACTCGGCCGACTCGTAAGTGGCGAGGAGAATTTTGAAATTTTTTCGTTTACGCCACTCGGCCGAGTGACGTTGTCACTCGGCCGAGTCTTAACAATTCCTATATATATGCGGCTGCGGGCTGCGCGAAAATCGAAACGAAAAAATCCCAATTCCGCCCGAGCCCGCTGTCGCTTGAGCTGCCCTCGCCCGCTGCGACCCCTGCTGCGCCCGAGCCACAACCCCCTCACCGGAAATCGACCGCCCCTCGACCGCCGCCGACCGGCCACCACCCCCCTCGCCGGCGCCGGCCGCCACCGCCTCCGATCACCCTATTTTGCCCCAAAAAGCCCCGTTTCTCCCCGTTTCTCTTGATTCGTACGCCCGTTGAGCCCCTGATCCAAATTAATTTTTATATCTATCTATTATCCCCCATCTCCCCCATATATATTGAATATTATTTGCTGATTTGATCGTTTGATTTGCAGGCTAGCTTGGGGGAGCTTTGGGGAGCTTTTGGACGTGCCATGAGCTTCGCGGCGGAGGCGTCTCTTCGCACACACAACTGTTTGCTCTCGCGGCGTGTTCCGGTACACTCATTCCATAGTTTAGCACGTCGCAGTATTTATTTGGTTGGGATACGTCTCGCGGCACACATGCCGCCGCGCACTAGGTCGCGTACACAGGGAGCCTCTTCCAAGCGGAAGAGGACCGATGATCCCGGTCCCTCTTCCACAAGGGAGGACTCCCCTCCACCTAGCCTGCCACCGCCACCGTCACCTACATAGCCGATCCCTGCCGATCTTGTCCCTCCACCCGCTCCCGCCGTCGGGCCGATGGGGATTACGTTTCGAAATGACGCACACCGCGCCAGATTCGAGCGTATCTGCCATCGCTCGATAGTACCCTCTAGGTTTGCACACCTAGCTGACCTAGACTGCCTAGGGGTACTCGAGGGGCTTCTCACGTTGTACGACAACGTGGGATGGCGTGATTTTTTGTCGGTGTCGGCGGATACTTACATCCGTCCGACACTAGAGGTCCTCAGTTCTATTGACCGGACCCCTGGGGGATGCTCCTTCCGTCTGATGGATCGAGAGTGTGAGATCACTCTCGACATGCTTAGAGCGTTCTTCCAGTGGCCCGCCATCCCTGTCCCTGACCGAGCCTACACTCCCACGCACATCCCACCCCCGTCGTTCGACACCTCCACCTTCTGGACACGGATCACGGGATCCCCAATTGCCTTTGACCCTAGTAGGGCCAAGGCCTCAGCTATCCTGCACCCCTGCATCCGCATTGCACAGCGCCTCATGGTGACTACTTTCCTCGCGAGGTACGAGCCCGGGACCATGTCTACGCCAGAGCTCTACATGCTCTACGCGATGACTCGTCCCAGGGTTCTAGATAGGGGTAGCGACGACCTGGTCCCCGTCGTCGAGATCGACATTGCTAGTTGGTTTTTGGACCGCATCATCATTTCGGTGAGCGCTCGCTCACCTATCTGTTGAGGCGGTCTGATCACCCTTCTGGCCCTTATGACCGGCGTGGACCTACCTGACGACTTGCGTCGACCTCCGGGCCCCACCGCACTTTTCATAGATGTTATGGCCCAGATGAAGATGCTTCGTCCCCACGGTCGCCAGCACTGGGTGTGGTTGCACGGTCCCTTTAGTGCTGAATACATGGTTCTTCCGAGCCCCGCTCGGACACACATTGGACCGGCTCACGGGACTGGATTCCAGCGATGGATCTCCTCATCCCCACTGCCTACGTGCTTGAGCCTGAGGATGCTGAGCAGGCACCCCCTGCACCACCTGTTGACCCCGTGATCTCTCAGCATGCACCTGCACTGTCTGCACCTCCCGACACCTCTGTCCACACGTCTGTCAGTGTCGAGAGCACCTTAGCTGAGTCCACCACCACCACCACTGAGCCTATGTCCGTCGGGCCTATCACCTCTCTGAGCCCCGAGCGTCCCACCACCATTTTAGAGAGCGGCGAGACCTCCTTTACCGCCGCAGTGGAGGTTCTGTCCTCACTTTTGTCCACGGCCACCCCGGCCGTTGGCCCGTCTGACCCCACTGCCGCTGTCTTTACCGAGAGTGTCGTGACTCCTGTCCCCACGTCTGCGTCACTGACCTCTCATGCTGCCTCGTCGCCCATTTTGACTTCCACCTCTGCTGTCACGCCCCGCTTCCCTAAAATGGAGGCGAGACATGAAAAGGTCCGCACGAGAGTGGAGCTGTGAAGCCCCAAACCCGATAAGCGTCAATAAAACATAAGCAGGTCACTGTAACCACAACGGAACAACAATAATAACACAAGGAGAGACTGAAATAAAATCTCATATCTCACAAATTGTCCAACATGAAAATAAGTTCAACATCCAGAAAAGCCACCAGGCTAAAAGGAAGAGTCTAAAGGCCCAGAACAAGGCCAACAAAACAACACCGCAACAAGTATTAGGTGCTACGCACCGACAACAAAATAGCAGTCTAAACAAAAGGGAAAACACAACGGATACACTAGGACTGGTCCCCAGTGTCCACGTACTCCCCGTCAAACACAAGCTCGGGCTCGGCGTCAGCAAACACCTCGTCCTCAACAAGGTACTCAGGCTCAGGATCTAACATGTGTCACCCAAAAGAGTAAAGGGGCACATGTCAGCAAGTCTAAAGGACTTGGGCAAGGAAACTGGAAGTAAGGCAACTAGCAACCTAGCAGTTATAGTATGCATGACATAGGAGTTATAACATGAGTGCACAATTAAGACATGGTGAACAGTGAGTACAAGAGAACAAGTATCGGGACAAGACAAGAGTAGCCAAGCTACTAACAATCTCAATCAATTCACTATTCATGTTTCACGTTGTTTGTAGATGTTTACGCCCTTCAGCTGAATGGTACAACATTCACGCCGATCGGCACTAAACACTACCCCACCCCAGAGTTTACGCCTCACAACTGCAGTTGCTGATCGAGCAGACTCCCAGTTGAATGGCCGCTTAACCCTTACCCCATCCCACACGTAAACAAGCCAGGGTCCCTGTACATGAGCCCAGCAAGTGAGCCAGGGTTGCCCCGCACGGGAGCTTGTTTTCCTAGTTCACAATTCAATATCGAGCGTTGGGGTTAGCAACTCATTATGCTCGCTTCTGGTCACGAGCCATGAAACACAAGTATTGTAGCGATGCTACGCAATCACGGGATCACTTAAAGAATGCAATGACATGACAATTAATTTGTGTACCGTTAATGGAATTTAAACATGACATGGTAATTGTGCAACATGATATATGTCGGATCTAGCTTCGTTGTCAAGCTAGTTCCTAAACTTGCGCCTAGGCGAGTATCATTTCGTCGCCTAGCCTCTTTTACGCCTACAACGAGCAAAATGGCCTAAAACATGGCCTAAACCCTAAGTTGCAAGTTTCACTTGCCTAGCACCGGGGATGACGATCACGAAGGTTCGTCTCGCGGATGCTAAACTACGGGGAAATCGCTGTTATGGGGAAAACAATCATCAAAACAACATTCATTCATTAGGGTTTCATAAAAATACCAATAGGTTATGAAAACATCAAGAGATCGATTTCTTACCGAGAGGAGGCGGAAGAAACACTCCGGAGAACCTAGGAACCAGATCTGGAAACCAATGGAGAAGTTTGGGAAACTAGGGTTTTTGGGGGATTTTGGGGATTTGATGAGATTTTGGGGAAGATGAGAGGTAGAATGAGTTGATGGAGGGTTTAGATGATGGATTTAGGGCTTGGAATGAAGGAATAAGGGTTTGAGGAAGATGGGGGCTCAATGGGGGAGAAACTAGGGTTTTTGGGTCGAGTGGAGGAAGAAGAAAACGTTTGGGAGGGGTATAAATAGGTTGGGCTGGCGGCTGCCCAGAAATTAGGGTTTTAACACAGACTAGTCGGTCAAAGAGCAACCACTGACCGACTAGTTTGGCAACTAGTCGGTCGGTCGACCAACGCAGACCGACTAAGTGTAAACAGTAACTTCTGAACGAAAATAGGATTTGGATTTAGTCGGTCGATGAACAACTACTGACCGACTAGTTTAACAACTAGTCGGTCGAAAGATGAACTTAGACCGACTAAGAATGAACTGTACTGATACTAAAATTTAGATGATGTGTTAGTCGGTTAAAGAAGCATTGCCGACCGACTACTTTGCAACCTAGTCGGTCAACCAACGTTCTTAGACCGACTAACGATAAACAGTAACTCCTGAGAAATTTAGAAAGCCAACTAGTCGGTCCAAGAAGGATTGCCGACCGACTAGATCGTCATCTAGTCGGTCGGTGCCCCTTCTTACACCGGCTAATAAGCACCAAAAGTTCCGATACGGAGCGCGGAGCTCCGGGATCGATTCCTAAGACTCCTAGGCTTGATCTAATAGTAAGATACGACCGTTATGAAGCCCGTCATGAATGACTTGCTCCGAAATCGACGATCCTAAAGAAGAAACGAGAAAACACGACGAAACGATCGAAAATGAAAGTTACGGAGACGAAAACCACATATGAGGAGAAAATCCACCAAGACATATATTATATTATAATAAATCCAGATACATGAAAACCAGTCGTTACATCCTCCCCAACTTAAGAGAAATTCCGTCCTCGGAATTTCCAAACACTCACGTGTTCGGAAACAAAAGTGGGAAACGCTCTCGCATCTCATCCTCATTCTCTCAAGTAGACTCTCCAGGTGAGCCGTGTCGCCACATTACCCTCACAAGATTGACAATCTTGTTCCGAAGCGATTTCTGACGCCTATCAAGAATCTGCACTGGATGCTGGTCATACATCAAATCGGGGCGAACGGTAATCTCCGAATAATCCACAGCATGAGATGGATCGCTAATGTATCGACGAAGCTACGACACATGGAAAACATTGTGAACTCCTTCCAAAGATGGCGGCAAGGCTAAGCGATAAGCTACCTCGCCAACCCTCTCCAAAATGTCAAACGGTCCAATGTATCGCGGGCTCAACTTCCCTCGCTTCCCAAAACGAATCACACCACGATTCGGGTAAATCTTCAGAAACACATGGTCGCCCGGCTGAAACTCTAAAGGACGACGTTTAGCATCCGCCCAATGCTTAAAACGGTCCTGAGCAATTCTCAACCTCCCCCGAATGTTCCTGACGATATCCACGGCCTCCACGATCATCTCAGGTCCCAACAACTCCCGATCACCAATGTCATCCCAACTCAATGGCGATCGACATTTCCTCCCATAAAGAGTGGCGAAAGGCGCCATGCCAATACTCGCCTAGAAGCTGTTGTTGTAAGAAAACTCTACCAGATGTAGATGGTCTTCCCACGAACCCTTGAAATCCAACATGCACATCCTCAGCATGTCTTCCAAAATCTGAATCGTCCTCTCGGACTAGCCATCCGTCTGCGGATGGTACGCCGTGCTGAAACTCAGACGCGTACCCAAACTCTTTTGCAAACTCTGCCAGAACTGAGATGTGAACCGCGTGTCTCTGTCTGACACGATACTCACGGGGACTCCATGAAGTCGCACGACCTCCTCCATATATCTCCTCGCTAGCGCCTCAGTGGACTGTCCCACTCGGAACGGAATAAAGTGCGCAGACTTGGTCAATCGATCTACGATCATCCAAATCGCGTCATTCTGCTTCGGACTCCGAGGTAGTCCAGTCACGAAATCCATAGTGATGTGTTACCATTTCCACTCCGGAATCGGAAGCGGTTGTAGCAACCCAGCCGTACGCTGATGCTCTGCCTTCACTTGCTGGCAAACCAAGCACTTGGCTACACTCCGTGCCACACTCCTCTTCATGCCATGCCACCAAAAATTCAGACGAAGATCCTGGTACATCTTGGTGCCACCAGGATGCACAGAATACGGCGAACTGTGTGCCTCCACCATCAATTCCTCTCTAATGTCCCCAGCTGGCACACACAACCTGGCTCCAAACCTCAGCGAGCCATCCTCATGAATCAAAAAGTCAGTCTGCAGACCGGCTTCCACCTGCTCCCGAATCTTCACCAGCTTCGGATCCTCAGCCTGGCCAGCCTTAATCCGATCCACGATCGTCGACTGTACCTGCATGTACATCAACGATGAAGCCGCCCCAGGAAGAACAATCTCAACACCAGACTCGCAGAAATCCTGCTGTAATCTCCACTGCGAGGTCAAAATCATCACCGCTGGAAGCCTACTCAGCGCATCAGGGACCACATTCACCTTGTCAGGGTGAAACTGCAAATCAATTTCATAATCCGCCATAAGCTCCAACCATCGACGCTGTCGCATGTTGAGCTCCTTCTGAGTAAAAATATACTTCAAGCTTTTGTGATCGGTGAAAATCTTCACTTTCTCACTCAGCAGGAAGTGCCTCCAAATATTAAGAGCAAACACAACGGCAGCCAACTCCAAATCATGCGTCGGGTAATTCTTCTCATGAACCTTGAGCTGACGAGAAGCATACGCCACAACATGTCCGTGCTGATGCAACACACAACCAAGACCCTTGCCTCGCAAAAGATCTCAAATCCACCGCTGCGATCAGGCACAACAAGAATAGGGGCCGTCGTTAACCTCTCCTTCAGAACGCCAAAAGCATTCTCACAATCACCCGACCAAACAAAAGCAACATCCTTCCGCGTCAACCTGGTCATCGGCTCAGCAATACGAGAAAAGTCCTTAATGAATCGCCGATAGTAACCAGCAAGTCCAAGGAAACTCCAGATCGCAGACGAAGACGACGGAACAGGCCACTCCCTGATGGCCCTAATCTTCTCGGGATCCACTGAAATACCATCTCCAGTCACCACATGCCCGAGAAAAGCAACTCTATCCAGCCAAAACTCGCACTTCGAAAACTTAGCATACAACCGATGCTTCCTTAAAATCTCCAATACCGTCCTCAAGTGCGAGGCATGCTCTTCCTCCGACTTCGAATAGATCAGAATGTCGTCAATAAAGATAACAACAAACTTATCCAAAAAGTCGTAGAAAATCAGGTTCATCAGATTCATGAAAACTGCGGGCGCGTTAGTTACGCCGAAAGGCATAACCACAAACTCATAGTGTCCATACTTCGTCCTGAACGCTGTCTTCGGAACATCTCCCTTCTTCACCTTCAACTGATGGTAACCACTCCTCAAATCCAATTTAGAAAACACCTTCGAACCTCCAAGCTGATCAAAAATATCATCGATGCGAGGCAACGGGTATTTATTCTTAATGGTCACCGCATTCAACTCCCGATAGTCCACGCACATGCGACGCGAACCATCCTTCTTCTTCACTAGCAGCACCGGTGCTCCCCACGGAGACACACTAGGATTGATATAACCCTTCTGCATGAGCTCATCCAACTGCTTCCGCAACTCTTCCAATTCAGCGGGTGCCATACGATACGGCGCCTTCGAAATCGGCTGCGCACCCGGAACAAGATCAATAGAAAATTCTAGAGCTCGATCAGGTGGCAAACCAGACATCTCCTCGGGGAAGACGTCGCCAAAATCACGCACCACAGCTGGCCACTCCAGCTCTATCCGCATAGCCACAACCTCCACCGGCCTGGCCCGAAATCTGACAGGACCAAGCGAGCTGCTACCACGACTGAACTCAAATACTGGATGTCCGGGAATCTCGAACACCACCTTCTTCCTTCGACAGTCGATCGTAGCATAGAAGCTCGCAAGCCAGTCCATCCCAAGAACTGCATCATAGTTGATGATGTCGTGGACAATGAAATCAGCGAAAAGCTCATGTCCACAGACCACCAACGGGCAAGAATTACAACCACGATGCACCGAGACCACGCCATTCCCTGTAACGATATTCCAACTCTTGGGAAGAGGGGACGTCGACAAGGAATGCCTCTCCACAAAGCTCCGAGAAATAATGCACATCGATGCACCAGAGTCAAAGAGGACTCGTGCAGGAAATGTGCACACCAAAACCACACCTAACAAGCAATTAACAATCAAACCCTAGTCTAACAAACAACCATGTTCAAGCAAACAACATAATCTAACAATCAAAACCAACTAGGAAAGTAACAGCCAGATTGAGGATTACCTGCGATAACCTCATCCACAGCCTCGCTCTCCACAGCGGTCATCAGAAAAGCCTGCCTCCTCGGCGGAACTGCCTGCTGAAAAGCCTGTTTCTGTGGAACAAGAGATGCTCCACGTCCAGCAGGAACAGACGTTCGCTGCTGCAACGGCTGCGCTGTAACAGGTGCCCTCCACAGTGGACCCGCATGCCGACAATCCCTCGCGACATGGGAAGCATCACCACAAACCAGACACTGGCCCAAAAACTTCCGACACTGATCCTTGATGTGGCCAGGCTTGCCGCAGAAATGGCAAGTCTTCAAAATAGGCCCTCCTGGCCTCTTAAACTGAGCGGGCTGATTAGGCTTGAAACCAGGCCTAACCACCGCTCTGGCCTGCTCCATAGGCCTCTTTCCAGCACCAACAAAAGATCCCCTCATCTGACTTAGGTTCAGCTCCTGCCTCCTGGCAGCGACCAAAACCTTCTGATAAGAGTCCAGATCGGAGGAAGACACAAAACTCTGGAGCTCCAAAGCAAGTCCCTGCAGGAACCTCTGAGCCCTCTCATCAGCATCCTGCACCATCTTCGGTGCGAACCGGCTCAGCCTAGTGAACTCTTGGTGGTACTGGTCCACCGTCAAGCTCCCTTGCTTCAGATCAATGAAGCGCTGCAGCATCTCCTTTTTGGCAGCCTTCGGAAAGAATTCCTCATCAAACCTGGACTTAAAGGTAGCCCAAGCTATCGGCTCCACCAACATCTTTTCTTCTGCATCCCACCAGTTCCGAGCATTATCCTTGAGTTGCCTCTTCGCCAAATCAACCCATCCAGCCGGGGTGATCTTGGCCATCTTCAGATTATCCTCAATGTTCCGAATCCACTCATCGGCAGCCAGAGGACCCTCAGACCCATCAAAATATGCGGGACCCAGCTCCCGAAATTGCTTCGCTCCCAGCTCAGAGCGAGGGGCATCCGGAAGAGCCCGGGCAGCTCGAGCAAGTGGAGCATTCTGGACTTGCAGGAGCACGCCCTGCTGCACTTGCATCATCTGGAGCATCATCCGCATTATCTCACCGTTGGTGGGTTCCCGCTCAGGCTCCTCATCATGAGGGAACGCACCACTACCCCCACCACGGGTGAATCGTCTTCCTGCCATCTAGTGACACAGAAAACGAAGCAGATTGGACTCATAGCTTATGACTCGGACGTCGAACTTAGTTTATTGGACATTCTAATATTATTATCATCATTCCAAAAATCGTAGTTACAGAAGGACCTGCATGGGCCACCAACAAAACCTGTCACGCCCCGCTTCCCTAAAATGGAGGCGAGACATGAAAAGGTCCGCACGAGAGTGGAGCTGTGAAGCCCCAAACCCGATAAGCATCAATAAAACATAAGCAGGTCCATGTAACAACAACGGAACAACAATAATAACACAAGGAGAGACTGAAATAAAATCTCATATCTCACAAATTGTCCAACATGAAAATAAGTTCAACATCCAGAAAAGCCACCAGGCTAAAAGGAAGAGTCTAAAGGCCCAGAACAAGGCCAACAAAACAACACCGCAACAAGTATTAGGTGCTACGCACCGACAACAAAATAGCAGTCTAAACAAAAGGGAAAACACAACGGATACACTAGGACTGGTCCCCAGTGTCCACGTACTCCCCGTCAAACACAAGCTCGGGCTCGGCGTCAGCAAACACCTCGTCCTCAACAAGGTACTCAGGCTCAGGATCTAACATGTGTCACCCAAAAGAGTAAAGGGGCACATGTCAGCAAGTCTAAAGGACTTGGGCAAGGAAACTGGAAGTAAGGCAACTAGCAACCTAGCAGTTATAGTATGCATGACATAGGAGTTATAACATGAGTGCACAATTAAGACATGGTGAACAGTGAGTACAAGAGAACAAGTATCGGGACAAGACAAGAGTAGCCAAGCTACTAACAATCTCAATCAATTCACTATTCATGTTTCACGTTGTTTGTAGATGTTTACGCCCTTCAGCTGAATGGTACAACATTCACGCCGATCGGCACTAAACACTACCCCACCCCAGAGTTTACGCCTCACAACTGCAGTTGCTGATCGAGCAGACTCCCAGTTGAATGGCCGCTTAACCCTTACCCCATCCCACACGTAAACAAGCCAGGGTCCCTGTACATGAGCCCAGCAAGTGAGCCAGGGTTGCCCCGCACGGGAGCTTGTTTTCCTAGTTCACAATTCAATATCGAGCGTTGGGGTTAGCAACTCATTATGCTCGCTTCTGGTCACGAGCCATGAAACACAAGTATTGTAGCGATGCTACGCAATCACGGGATCACTTAAAGAATGCAATGACATGACAATTAATTTGTGTACCGTTAATGGAATTTAAACATGACATGGTAATTGTGCAACATGATATATGTCGGATCTAGCTTCGTTGTCAAGCTAGTTCCTAAACTTGCGCCTAGGCGAGTATCATTTCGTCGCCTAGCCTCTTTTACGCCTACAACGAGCAAAATGGCCTAAAACATGGCCTAAACCCTAAGTTGCAAGTTTCACTTGCCTAGCACCGGGGATGACGATCACGAAGGTTCGTCTCGCGGATGCTAAACTACGGGGAAATCGCTGTTATGGGGAAAACAATCATCAAAACAACATTCATTCATTAGGGTTTCATAAAAATACCAATAGGTTATGAAAACATCAAGAGATCGATTTCTTACCGAGAGGAGGCGGAAGAAACACTCCGGAGAACCTAGGAACCAGATCTGGAAACCAATGGAGAAGTTTGGGAAACTAGGGTTTTTGGGGGATTTTGGGGATTTGATGAGATTTTGGGGAAGATGAGAGGTAGAATGAGTTGATGGAGGGTTTAGATGATGGATTTAGGGCTTGGAATGAAGGAATAAGGGTTTGAGGAAGATGGGGGCTCAATGGGGGAGAAACTAGGGTTTTTGGGTCGAGTGGAGGAAGAAGAAAACGTTTGGGAGGGGTATAAATAGGTTGGGCTGGCGGCTGCCCAGAAATTAGGGTTTTAACACAGACTAGTCGGTCAAAGAGCAACCACTGACCGACTAGTTTGGCAACTAGTCGGTCGGTCGACCAACGCAGACCGACTAAGTGTAAACAGTAACTTCTGAACGAAAATAGGATTTGGATTTAGTCGGTCGATGAACAACTACTGACCGACTAGTTTAACAACTAGTCGGTCGAAAGATGAACTTAGACCGACTAAGAATGAACTGTACTGATACTAAAATTTAGATGATGTGTTAGTCGGTTAAAGAAGCATTGCCGACCGACTACTTTGCAACCTAGTCGGTCAACCAACGTTCTTAGACCGACTAACGATAAACAGTAACTCCTGAGAAATTTAGAAAGCCAACTAGTCGGTCCAAGAAGGATTGCCGACCGACTAGATCGTCATCTAGTCGGTCGGTGCCCCTTCTTACACCGGCTAATAAGCACCAAAAGTTCCGATACGGAGCGCGGAGCTCCGGGATCGATTCCTAAGACTCCTAGGCTTGATCTAATAGTAAGATACGACCGTTATGAAGCCCGTCATGAATGACTTGCTCCGAAATCGACGATCCTAAAGAAGAAACGAGAAAACACGACGAAACGATCGAAAATGAAAGTTACGGAGACGAAAACCACATATGAGGAGAAAATCCACCAAGACATATATTATATTATAATAAATCCAGATACATGAAAACCAGTCGTTACATCTGCTGCTGCTGCTGCTGCTTCGACCCAGCCTGCGTCCCAGCCTCACACCGAGGCTGGGCATCCCTTAGTGAGCACAGCACCCCTTCCACACTTTCCTGCTGGCCCTGTCACCTACACTGCCTGCCAGAGACAGTCCCGCACCTCACCTGTTAGACCTGTTCGTCCCTCTGCTCCACCACCCCCAGACACTCTAGTTCAGAGCATTCGTGCTCTTGAGGGGGCTGTTAGTGGACTTCGAGGAGACTTTAGGGCTCTCTCCGCCACGGTCAGCGTCGTGCAGACCCGCGTCGCCATCCTTCCCAGTATTCAGGCTTGCCTGAATCAGATTCTGGCGGGTCTGCCTCCCCCACCCACCCCTCCCAGCAGCCACCACGCCCACCACCTCCACCTCCACCTCTGCCACAGGACGGTGCTAGTGCAGCGCCACCACCAGCTTAGGCACACTCTTGATGCCTCTGATATTTTTTGTCGTTTTGCTGCCCGTTTGTTCCTGGGCCTGGTGATTTTTTGCCCCCCTCCTCCACGTATTACTTTGGTGCCTTTCTGATCATATCTTTTTATATCTTTTTGGGAGTGAGGGAGAGACTTTTTGGGGACACTTATATCTGCACCATCTTGATCTTTGCCTGCATCACATTCATTCACATCTTATTTTCTTTTTCTTTTTCTTTCTTTTTCATCATGCATTCATCCTCACCCACCCCGCCCATTTCACGTCTCTCGGTGTGCCACACTTTGCACATTGAGGACACTGTGCACTTTAGCTTGGGGGAGTGAGTTCTCACACTTTTTATTTTTGCCACCCTTTATTTTTGATTTCTCACATTTTCTTTCCACTTTTGCACTTATTTTCACCACTTTTTCATTTTTTTATCATGCATCACGTTTTCTTATCCTTTTTGAGTATGTTGCATTGTATATATAGTCCTATTTTCTTTTATCTTTGTTTCTTTCATCTTTTTCTAGAGATGATTTTTCTGTGATGATGATGACGTGGTGTTAGCCTATCTCTATGTGCATGCTATTTTGTCACGTCATAGCTTTTGTTTCAGATATCATATGATATGTCCTGCTTTGCATTTGAAATAGTAACCCACTCTTTTCCTGTATGAATATGGAAGAAATTCTATTTTTAGCTGATGTCTGATGATCCATATGTATGCTTATCATAGAAAACACACCAAGCTTCACGCATTGATTGCTTATATTTGGAGTACTGCTTTCCTCTCTCATATCACTTCTTATTGCATGAATTGTACGCTTCACTTTCAGGTTGATTGAATGTTTGCTAGGACGATATATCTGGACTAGTTTACTTTTTGAGATTAAACTGAGTAGATTATATTACTCTGCTGAAAGTTGTCGTGCACGGCCTATAGAGTGAACCGAGCGATACATTTATTTCTTTCTCCACATATCTTGAGCATCATTTCTCTATTTGATATTCATTGGTGAATTCCCCTCTTAGCAAGTCTATTATCGGCATTTCCCCCGCTATTAATTTTCATGCTCCAAATCCCCAAAATCAAAAAGAAAAAAAGTATATACCTATATATCCTTCTCTCTTTTGATTTGGGATCGCTTATATAAATATGTTTATGCAAAAAAAAGAAAAAAGAAAAAAAGAGAGAAAATTTGAGAAAAAGAAAAGAAAAGAGAAAGGAAGCTTATAAACGATCCCATCTCATACTCTTTCTCTCTTTCTTCCCTCTTTTGTTTTTTTTTTTATATTTTTTTGGAGCTTCAAAAGAAATGGGGAATGTACATATTGATTTGTTTATGCCACCACGCTTATGGATAAGCTTGGAGGAGAGGATCCAATGATGTGTGAGAGAGTGACGACTTGACGGTGCATGACAACCTAGGCTAAGTAATCTTCTATACTCGGTGAGATTGCTAAAGTTTCACGAAATCCGGAAATCGACACTTAGCATTCATTTCATGAAAACCATACTTTTCTATTCTTACTATTCCATATCGTGTGATATCTCTTATACTCCTTATAGAAAGCATTCAATTGAAAAGTGTGTGATCTATGGTTATGCATACCGCTTTAGATGCCTCAGACGATGTTAATCCTAGAATGATTCCATATTTCATGCTATTCTGATATTTTGGGGTTTTCTATTTCGAATGCATCATTATACTATGATATCGAAATAAAAGTCTTTGACGTGTGATTTATATTCGATGTATGCTATATGAGTAAGCAAAACCCACGTCCTGAGAAGAATGATCTAGCACACCCTTCTTCGCTTTATACTCTATTTTTATTTTTATTTTCCTTCTTTTCCATTATTTTGCCCGTCGGGTTTGCTTTTTGCTCATCTTTCTCGAGGACGAGTAAGCGGTAAGCTTGTGGGATTTTGATCACTCCGTATTTTACACCCTTTTTCTGCATGTTTGCATGCCACTTTGATCGCTCATATCGCGTTTTTTCACTATTATTCGACAATATTGCGATGCTTTTCACGATTTCTTGTTTTTGTCGTATTTCAGGAGATATGGAGCGATTCGGAGTGATTTTGAGATCAAGAGGATTTGCACCCACTCCGGAGTGTCACCCAAAGCTCTTTTGAGGGCTATTCGGCGATGGAAGACAAGTGGAAGAAGAAGGAACATCGTAGGAGCGACGAGGAAGCGAAATGATGAAGTTTGGGCATCTGCAGCATCTCACTCGGCCGAGTGAAGCACTCACTCAGCCGAGCAAGAAGACCACTTGGCCGACCAGACCGGACACGCACCACAGAAGGAAATCAGCGTGCACTCAGCCGAGTAACGATAGTCCACTCGGCCGAGTATGAAGATCCCCTCGCCCGAGTGGCATGGGAAAATCCACCATCAAAAGAGGCCGACTTACTGGAAAAGTACAGGCGATTTCAGAGTTCCGACTCGGCCGAGTACTGAATGCCCTTCGGCCGAGTGAGTAAAGTCACTCGGCCGAGTCACTTCCGAAGACAGACCCCCCAAGACCCCCGACTTACTGGAATTTTACAGGGTCTGTCACTCGGCCGAGTGACATTTTTCACTCGGCCGAGTGAGCCGCCCCGCCTGCTGCGTAAACTGCGATTTCTGCGCTGCGCAGGGGCATTTTTGTCACGATTTTTTGGGCGATTTTGAGGGGTATTTAAACCCAGTTTTTGCCCTAGTTTGAAAGAACTTTTGGATACTTTTTGCAGCCTTTTTAGAGAGCTTTTTAGATCATTAGATTTAGCTTTTCTCTTGGAGATTGAAAGGTTATTTTTGTTGGATGCTATTGGGTTCTCATTGGTTTGTCTCTTTTCTTATCAAAAACTCTATTTTTGTTGTTAATTTCTCTATTGCAATGAATTGTGTTGAATTTGTTATCGATTTTCTTATGAATTGCATGACGATTAGTGAGTAATTTTATCGTCTTAGGGCATAGGGATGAACCCTATGAACCCTATTTCTAAATTGTGATGAGTTGGTGAAATTCTTGCTAGAATTGATTAGGGTTAGGTTGGGATTGATTAATTACGAATGGCTAGGGATTCATATCGATTGGGATTTGTAAGAGATTGGGTCCCAATTGATAGGAAGCCCTAGAAATTCGATTTAGATTTACGATTGGACTTCTCTAGAATTGGTTTGCAAGAGATTGGGCCAAATCTAGGACTTTTAATCGTGTTTGTATACCAATATCCGTTTGCAAGAGATTAGACGGGTAGGAACTATCTCAACCTAGGTCGTAGCTCGAGTTTGCACGAGAGTGGGCTCGAGATACGGTAGAACGATGATGTCATTCTTCACGCTAGCGGCTTAGGTTAGGGTTTGCAAGAGATTGGGCCCTACCCTAGGTTCGCTATAGACCGGCAATAGCGCGAGAGCGTGAGCTTGGTTCTATATTTAGTTGCGACTAGTTCACCTAAAATTCAAGTCTAGCAATGATATAACCTACGAATCACAACGATGAGATACGGTCCGTAGCGAGGATTCCCTATCCCTCGGCGCTTTATTTCATTGATATTTCTATCGACATTCGAACGATTGTGACAATTTTACCCCAAATCATTCTCGACCATTTCGATAGCTAGGTGATTAGAAGGAGACACTGTCATTGTTCCTCCCTGAGTTCGATACCCGCTCGCCACTACACACTGCGCTTGCGGTAAGACTACGAGTCGCTTGTCCCGAGTGCGTGTGCATACCGGGGCGCGATCACGCATCAACTGGATCTGAATTTCATGATTGTTGAATCTCACGTCTGACTTGCTTTGGTTATTCAACAACACCTGAAGCTGAGCAGTCATGTGCTCGTTTGATTGTCTTTGGGACTCCACCAGCTTTTGAATTTGAGAAGACAAATGATGAATTTGAGACCCCAATCTCCCCTCCAGGATCTGACTTTGAGATTCCACTTTCTGACTCGATCTTCCTACTGAAGTCTCCATGCTATGAAATCATCTATGCGCTCGCCTTGGTTTTGAGAGTCAGGGCTAGAACTCTGACCCTGGTCTCCTTCAGCGGCCTTAGGGCTTGCTTCAACATCTGGTCTTCTTTTTCCCTTGGCAGTTTTGCTGGCTCTGATACCAAATTATTGAAGGCCCGATCTTCAACAAAAGCTTCAAGCTCAGGATTTCGCCAGTAATGGCGAAATCAAGAAGAATTTTATTACTAGAATGAAAAAATAACAGAAAAAAATGAAAATGAGAGAATTTCTCAATTGAATCGTCTATTCTTCCTTCTTACATCACCCATGTATTTATACAACTCCGATCAGCTAACAACCCAATTTTACCCAATGGTAACCGTTGCAATGGCCAAACTAATTCCGGTACAGTTGTCGCCGTCGAGGTAGTTGCAACGGCCTAACAAACTACGTCGCATTGGTGACGATACTAGTGGCAGCTGGAAGAAGACAATCTGGAGCTGGGTAATTTCGTCGAATACTATGGATGCTTCAACAATATCCTTCAGACCGTTGTGAAAGCCTCAACTACTGGACCCACCACATTAAGTGACAATCGACTGTTCTGTTTAAACCTCCACTTAGATGAACGGTTCACACTGAATCTTCAACAAACGGCTCGATCTTCATCTCCAGCACATCGGACGGCTCTATGACTGGGGCAACGAAAACTCGACCATTATCTCCCGCTTCTTCGTTGTCTTCCTCCTCTTCGTCTACTGCAATGTCGCCCAGCTTCTCTTCCGGTGACTTCACCTGAACTTCATCAAATTGGGCTCTAACATCTTTTCAAATTTGAGATAAAGTAATCTGACTCCTGAACTCATAGGATGATCCCCAGGGGTACAAGATGACATAGGTTCATTCTATTTGGTGGTTGCACGAAAGCATCTGCATGAACTTAGCCCTTGATGTATTTAGTTGTGGAATCAAACAATTATAAACAACGGATTAGTCGATTCAATCCATAATCCTGTAAGTCGTGTTCCAGGCTGAGTCTAGCTACCTGATAATATATCACCTTAAGGCCAATTGGCCAGGATCAACAAAGGCCCATGGGCCCAAATGAACAAAAAGCCCAAGGACCCAAGTACAAGACAGGCACCAGCAAAGATGGTCGATATGGAGCTCCGTAAGATTCTCCGGCTTCTTCCGGCTCCATGAAAACTTAAAAGTTACGCGTTTGGAGACGAGAGCAGTACGAGGATGGATGTGTAACCTCCTAGAAAGTCCTCGTGTTTCCGCGGTCCTCCCTCCCGCCATATGAGGTCGATGATCATTTGATGCTTTCCGATGAATAAAAAAAAAGATGACCCATACGAGAAGAGAAAAGGACCGTTGCATGAAGGGACTAAACAGCCAATTCGATCATTTCTATATTCCTTGAGATTATATGACACATCTGTCCCAAGTTCTAACTTGAACGTCGGAAGAGCCGAAATAAGAAAACATCTGACTCAACCAACGGTTGATTTGCATCGGATGACCATCTAAGCTCATGCTCAACTTAACCCAGACGGACCGTTTTGCCAATATTCATTTCTCGACCAAAGTTGTCACTGACTTTTTAGATCATTTCGCCACCAAACTCACACCAAAAATGCTGAACAATCTTAATTATCATGGCCTCCTAAGTTATCATGCAATGCTAAGCAATCTTAGCTATTATGCAATGCAATGCCATGGCCTCCGTCGTGAAAATGTACATCTTTAACTGGTGATAAGGATTCCTTTTTTTTAATACATCGGAAAGCAACTAACGAGAGCGCTCATCATCGACGGATAGGATTTTTTGTTGACGACGAAAATTTTAGAATAAACTTGTTTTTGCATTCACTTTCATCTTTTGCTACAACGTATGGCTCATAAAGTCCACATAGAACAAATAAGAATACAGCTAAATAGTACACAGGTGTAATATGCAACTCTCAGCGAAAGATACCAACAAGAACAACAACAACAAAGGCCAGTTGCTGGGCAAGCATGGACTTGTCCCAGGTGTCAATGCCCTCAAGGCCTAGCATAAGAATCTATCCGGTGATTTAACCCTTGATTGAAATTTGTGCACAAAAAAAGGCTAGTTTGTTCAATAAAAAGTTTCGGGGAATATAAATAAAAGGAAAAACATCCTACTAAAATAAAAGATGGTGTGTTTATAGCATTTCCGCTATCCTTCATAGGATCCAAAGCAAGGAAGAAACACTTACTAGAAAGTAGGTACTGTTCTTAGTACCAAGAAACATAAAATCAAGTTAAAACATAGCATGTGTGCTATCTTAGCTATTAAGGTTGCAGATGATGGCATCACAATCAAAAGCATCGTTGAGTAGCTAAAACAACAATGAGAACAAAAGAGCTGAAATTGCAAGAGACTGTTATCAACAACCTTTTTGTGTTGGTATTAAAAAGAGATCAACTTTGGAGAATAATATCAGTGACAATTGATACAAATGGGCATAGTCACTGATAAATGTGGCAATGCTTCGCATGTGAGGGTCCATAAGACATAATTTTGATATCACAAGCAAGATAAACTTTCCATCTTTATATGACAGGCTTTCTTTCTTATTACAAAAGTTGCAAGGGTACATTCATCTCCACATGGACAGTGATTTAAGGTATATGACTCAGGTACAGAATTAGCCACTTAAATGATCTTATTTTTCATTTTTCCTTACTAATATCAACAAATCTGATAAAATAATCAATACTGTGAACATATTTCGTTGGATGCAACATAAATGCCAAAAATCAAAAGTCAGATGTCCAGCCTGAGCATGAATCCTAACTTGTATGATCTTAGCCATGACTCTGCACTTGGGTGTGAGGAACTTAATGGGGAAATTACCATCTTTGATAGAGAGAAGATTAGCATTAGCACTAGATGGAATTTCACTCTTAAATTTGATCCCATTTACCCAAATTCTCGAAAGAAAGATTATGCATATTCTGATCTTCTAGGGGTTGGTTTAAAATTTCACATTGGAATGGTCAGTCTCCATGAATTTTAATATGCATCATTTCAATTTTTAACTATTATCATTTGAAATGAATTTCTTCATGATTTGCCATCATTTAATTAGGACTCCTGACATAAATATCTTTATTACATAGTAAAATATAAATAAAAAAGGGAATGCAAAAAATAACAAAGTTGGTGGTACAAAAATCTAGATTGTGTTGGTGAAAATATCAGTATCAGTGATGTCAATGAAGACATTGTAATAATCGTATTTTTATGCTTAATTTTACAATAATACCTTTGATATGTCACATGCTGGTTGGCCATACATCCATAGTAAACTTTTATGATGTTTTTGAAATTCTAAGATGAATGTATCATTAAGTGAAGAATATTTATAAAATTTTTAAGAAATACATAAATCGTAAAATAATTATAGATGTTATTTATTATTTTATTAATAAACATATTAACACTAAATTGGGTATGTGTGTGTCTGTGAGGAATAAGGACGTCAGCTACCTGATGAAATTTCCTCCATGGATAGCTTCAAAACCCCCACCCATGGTATTATTTTTTTCGATGATCGAATCCGTTCATTTTGCTCTTCATGTTTTAAGACTTCAAACCACCAATTTTTAAATGAACCCAAGAAATTTGACATGTTCACCTAGTCATTGTAAAAAGATCGATTTACCATGAAATTGTTAAATTTTTGACGAGTGTATGAACAAGCAAAACCCCTTTGGTTCACTTGAAAATTGATGATTTGTGGTTCTAAAATATGAATATCAAAATGAATAGATCCGATCATCAAAGAAATGGTAATGTGATTTTGAAGCTAGCCAACGAAGGAATTTCCTCCTTGGCTAGCTGACCCAATATCCACACATATAGTAGAATAATGAAGATCATATGATATATGGGGTAAAGCCTCAAATATGGCCTTCAAAACTCCATCATCCGATATTCTTCATAGAATCGAAACCGTTTATTTTGATCTTCATATTTTAAAATCATAAAATATTGAATATAAGGTGAACACAAGTGGTTTTACCTGTTCATCCACCCATTAATAAAGTTCTATACATGCAAAACTGTTAAATTTGTGACATGTAGATAAACGGATAAAATCTCTTAGGTTCACCCTATATTTGATATTTTGATATTTTAAAATATGTAGATCATAATGAACGGTTCCAATCCTTCAAAAAAATAGTAAAGGATGGAGTTTTAGAGCCGTACAGAAGGCTTTAACACATGATACGTATGATACCCATTATTTGATAAATATTCATATAATAATTAGTAATTATCTAATATGGGTAGTGTAGAATGGTCATTTAGTGTATGTCATGACTCATCATCTTTGACGAAGATGAGGATTAATTAAAGATAAGATAAAGAAGATTGCCATCTAGAAAATCCCTTGGAATTATTTAGTCAATTTAAATAAAAATCATGGGGTGTAGTCATCACTTCAATTAAGAGGATAAGAGATGAATAAAGAAAGGATAAAGATCAGAATTCTCTAGAGCTTTACTTTAGTTTCTTCTCTCTTACAAATATTTCCTTAAGAAAGTAATTAAACTAAATCATCATGCTACTCTCTCATAAACCCTCTTTGAATCCCAACTCAAAATAATAGAAAAATATCTCAAAATTCTGAGTTGATAAGATTTTCCTTGATTAATGGAGGAAAAATAGAAGCTACATCATCATCATCTCCACCATTACCCCCTTCTTCATCACCCTTCTCTGCTTATTTGGTCGGATTCAGCAAGACCGAGATTACATTCTCCTTGGCTAAATTCACCAAAGGATGATGAACCCTCTTTTTCTCTAGCCGAGAACATCAAGGAGGCTGAATCCCTTTTACCATTGGCCCCGATCTTTCCTCTGGCCGAGCCGCCTCCTTTTGGTGGAACCATCCCTCTCTTGGCCAAGCTCTTCTTGGCGGAACCATTCTGGCCGAGCTTCTTCTTCATTTAGCCGAAATCAACCAAGGATCGTCCCCCTTCATCCTTAGTCATGATCATTTTGAAGCCGGTCACCCCTTTGAAACTCTTGAGCCACATCAAAAAGGTTACATGATTAGTCAATGTCCTCTTTTTGGAAACAAAGAGGTTATATCTCGATTATGGTGAGATGTGTAATATTTTACTCTAATTGTAGTCTACTATTAGGATGATGGATTTCAAATATAAGAGACAATTAATTTAAATAATTAAGTTAAGGAGGTTATATCTCAATTAATTTAAAGTATGCAAATCATAGCACAACTTCAAAGGATCTAGTTCAAATTTCAATTGGACCAGTTACGCGCTCGCGAGCAAAGAAGTTCAAAGATGCACTCAATGGGTTGATTCAAGAGATTTGGGCTCAAGCAAATTCTTGGAGGCCCATTGAGCACGCGCCATGTGTTCGACAAAGATGGCTCAACATGATTCAAGTTCTAGAAGAACCCTTCAGCTACTAGCTTAAATTCAACAAAGTAAATTGGCATGTTTAGGATTAATCTTTTTTGAAAGGTTTGCATGCCAATATACTTTTTTCGGAAGGCTTGCATGCCTAGATAATAACTTTCCTTTTCTATTTTTGGAAGGTTTGCATGCCTAGATAATTACTTTTCTTTTCTATTGTTTGGTATGTGATCAGCCAATTAATTGGCTGATTTTTGGCCAACATTTTAGCCTAAACGTTAGGACTGTTTCTTGTTATTTTTAGCCTATTAAAGGCATCTAAGCAATGGAGAAAGACGGTTGATTATTAGGTAAAAAATTTGAGAGAATTTCTCTTTGGTTCTTTGAAGAACTATTCTAACTTATCGGAAATTTCACATGACGTTTACCATCGACTTATCAAACGGTTTTCAACCACCGTTTGTGGCGTCTTCCTTATACCGAGGTTCTTGTTATGCAATAAGCAACGGGTTGATGTCAATACCGAGGTTCTTGGTTTTGTCGTAACAATTGGTCGAGGTCTCCATCCAAATTCTAATTGTAGAATGATCTTGGGCTCCTTTTTGTTGTCGAGTCTCGTCATCCCTAGCGGGGTTGGCATCATTTGGTATCAAATCTTTGAGTCATGATCATGTTTGCTTATTTTTAAATAAAATCCCTTTCTTTTCTTTATTCTGTATTTTGTGTCTTTAAATTCGGTTTATATTCCCTAGTTTAGCCGAATTTCCTTTACCCATTTTCTTCCGTATTTTGTTTTGAAATATTGTTCCTTTGCTATTAAAATACAATTGCTGATTATCCAAAAAAAAGAAAAGAAGAATAAGAGAAGGCGTTTCAGCTAATCAAAGAGAGGTTGACCAATGCTCCTTTATTGTCTTTGCCTCACTTTTCAAAAACGTTTGAGATTGAATGTGATGCTTCAGGTATTAGTATAGGCGCAGTTCTTATGCAAGAAGGACGAGCTCAAGATCGTTATACAATCAGAATTTGGATGGAGACCTCGACCCGCTGTTACGACAAAAGCAAGAACCTCAGTATTGACCTCAACCTGTTGCTTATTGCGTAACAAAAACCTCGGTATAAAAAAGACGCCACAAACAGTAGTGAAAACCCGCTTGATAAGTTGATGGTGAACGCCACGGGAAATTCCCGATAAGTTTGAATAGTTCTTCAAAAAACCAAAGAGAAATTCTCTCAGAAATTTTTACCGAATAATCAAATGTCTTACTCCATTGTTTAGATGCCTTTAATAGGCTAAAAATAACAAGAAACATTCCTAAAGTTTAGGCTAAAATGTTGGCTAAAAATCAGCTCATTAATTGGCTGATCACATGCCAAAAAATAGAAAAGAAAAGTAATTATCTAGGCATGCAAGCCTTCCAAAAATAGAAAAGGAAAGTTATTATCTAAGCATGCAAGCCATAAAAAGTATATTGGCATGCAAACCTTCCAAAAAAGATTAATTCTAAACATGCCAATTTACTTACTGAATTTAAGTCATCTTCGAACTTCTTTGCTCGCGAGCGCGTAACTGGTCCAATTGGAACTTGAATTAGATCCTTTGTAGTTGTGCTATGATTTGCAGCAATCCCCTCCTCTTGAAAAAGATCTGTCTTCAAATCATCACCTACATCAAAAGGACTCAAATCAGTAACATTAAATGTAGCACTTACATTGTACTCAACAGATAAATCAAGCTTATAAGTATTGTCATTGATGCGCTCTGGGACTATGAAAGGACCAGCTCCCCTTGGAAGCAATTTTGAGCGTCTCTGTTCTGGAAATCTCTCCTTTCTCATATGCACACATACCCAATCTCTAGGTTCCAAGATCAGCTTGTGATACTCCTTGTTGGCTTGTTTTGCGTATTGTTCCGTTCTTCATTCTTCGCTCAATGCTAAGTCCTGCTTTCTCATGAATCTGCTTGACAAAGTCAGCCTTCTTTTTGCCATCTAAGTTAACACGCTCAATCAAAGGTAAAGAAGAACGGTTTTCCACCACTGTTTGTGGCATCTTCCTTATACAGAGATTCTTGTTACGCAATAAGCAACTGGATGAGGTCAATACCGAGGTTCTTGCTTTTGTCGTAACAACGGGTCGAGATCTCCATCCAAACTCTAATTGTAGAACGATCTTGGTTTCCTCTTTGTTGTTGGGTCTCGTCATCCCTGACGGGGTTCGCATCACTTGGTCATGATCATTTTGAAGCCGGTCACCCTTTTGAAACTCTTGAGCCACATCAAAAAGGTTACATGAGTAGTCAATGTCCTCTTTTTGGAAACAAGGAGGTTATATCTCGATTATGGTGAGATGTGTAACATTTTACTCTAATTGTAGTCTACCATTAAGATGATGGATTTTTGAAAAATAAGAGACACACTTAATTCAAATAACTGAGTTAGTGTTAGTAAGGAATTAGTTTATTATAGAATAATATGATGACTTAAATGGAATAGATGACATATGAGGGAATTAGTAGGAATGTTTCGAGTCGAATCAATAATTGATTGTAAAGGTGTAAAGATGAATCAAATTTCATAGCAAAATGGGGGGAATCAAAAAATATATAATAACAAAATGATAATTAGGAATTAAATGATTGAATGAATGCATATTGTATCTACATATAAGGACATCTAAAGATAAGGGAATGGAGGACCTGCACACAAAGGAATCATAGTTTATACCCCCATGTAAGCACATGTTTATTAACTCATACCTCTTAACACTTTGTTGTAATTCTTGACATGAATTATTTATATTCCAATATGAATGGCTGGTATCATGATTCAATCCTTTTAAGATCAGTATGACATTATGATTTCATTATATAGTTTATGACACACTTATGATTTCATTATATAGTTTATGACACACTGCATTTCCATCTTGGAGTCATTCATATGATCCCTAGATTGCTGATTGTTGTTATATGGTCCTCGGATTGTCTGAATTATTGTATGGACATTGTCATTGGGAATGTCACTTATGAACAAATGATTAACTAAGTTCAGATTTATGGTGTATCTCGAATTATTCATGCTCATTGTTTATACTTGATAAATTATCATGTTTTGGTTAAACTGTAAAAGGCCAAGGGCACCATGTTCTGGCTATAAGTCATGTATGACCAATACCACATATTCAGGCTGTAGGTCCTCTGCGACAATGTCATGTATTCAAGCTGTAAGTCCTCTGAGCTGGTGCCATATATTCAAGGTGAAGGTCATACATGGCCAATGTCACATATTCAGGATGTAAGTCATATGTGATCAGTGCCATATATGGTATATCCTATGGCCAATTTTACCTAAGAATTTGTAACGAGACTTCTTGAAACAATCATCATAGTTCAGTTAACTACTATATTTGTAAGATTTAATATTTATCTTTATTTATTGTGTGCACAAGCTCACCACTTTGGTGGTTGCAACATTTTACAATTGTTAAGATGAGAAAGCAATAGTTTTAGGAAGCGACAAGTTCATCTTTTGGTTAATCTTTGTAGATGGTCCTCAGCATCATATTGTATAACTATTCTGAGGCAGTATGGTTGTACTAAACATACTTTTGGTTTGTAAGGTGTTCTGCAGATTCTTGAACCTAAAGTTACGGCATTCTGGTATTTTAGGACTTGTGAGTACTTAAAAGTATATGTGATATCTATAGCTGTCTTATAATCGCAAAGTTTTAATATGTTTATAGTCGGACCCTGGTAGCCCTGGTAGCATAGTTGATCATTAACGACCATTGTCAAGTCATTATGTTTCAAAATATTGTGTCTACAGATTGGGGTATGTCAGTATGGCATTAGCATTAGCAGCAATAAAGGTTGTGTTGGCGTCAATAATGAAGATGATTTTGGAGGCGATGACTGCAAGTGATGTGTTGAGGACATCTACAAATATAGTGCAGTGATTGTCGACGAAGAATATTTTGGTAATAATTAAGTGAATGGTGAGCAATGGCAGTAGCAAAAACGATAACAACAATAGCAGCCATGTCGATAATAGCGATGGAGGTTATAATGATCTCAAGTAAGGTGAAGGTGGTGGCTGCAGCAAATGGATGCATTGATAGAACATGGCAATATAGAGGCGTCATGATGGCATGTGAGCTGGCGATGGTGATGGTGGCAACAAGTAATTGATGTGGTCTTCTCGCCCCCTTGTTAAAGAAATCTCAGAAAGTGTTAAAGCAAAGATTTTTAGATCAAAGTCTTGATGGAGATTTTTATTATTGATATTTTCTTCAGAAGTACATCAAATAAAATGAATTGCTATAAAATAACAAAATAACAAATCTACAAGCAGAATCTGTTAGGAATTTTCTCAACTGATTATTTGTTGTAACTGCAACTTGAATTTTGAAAAACAATGATAAAAAACAAATCTAAATTCTTAAAACTGAATTAACTAACATACTCCCCCTTAATTCAGTTTTCTTGAACTCCAAGTTCGCCTCTGAACTTGATGAATTGAACTTCACTCAATGCCTGGGTGAATCTGATGCGGACTAGGGTTTGTAGAAGAGGTTTGGGGATTTTTATTGGAATTTGGGGAATAGGGTTACAAGATAAATAGCCAATTTTTGGAGAGTTGGCCCCTCTCCTAGCTTTTGCTAAGGGAAAAGCCTAAACTCTCTTCTAGATCTCCTCGGAGAACTCTAGGAAATGTCAAATGACGGCTCACAAATTCGATACCCTAACCCTAGCCCACGCCCTCACTTATATAATGATGAGGCGTGGTGCGTACAGCAACTAAGACCCACTAATGGTGCCTAAAGTAATTTTATCCCCAAACCTTCGGTACGTCCAGCAATTACTCCTTAGTCTTCTTGCGCCTCCTCTCTTAGGTGATAAGCGTATCACTACTCCCCCCGGAGTTTCACCTTGTCCTCAAGGTGGAAATCTGGGTACTGCTGCAGGATGTGATCATATAACTCCCATGTGGCCTCGAACTCCGGTAATCCCGACCAACGAATAAGAACTTCCCGTGCTCCCGATGCTCCTGTACGAATGCCTGTGACCTCCTCGGGTGCAAGAAGTACCTCCATGTCAACCGTGAGAGTCGGGGGTAAAGTAGACGATGCCTCATGATCTCCAATAGCGCGGCGCAACTGTGAGACGTGGAAAACTGGGTGAATGCGGGTAGTAGGAGGCAGCTTCAGTCGATACGCCACCTTGCCGATCCTGGCCTCAATCTCATACGGCCCATAGTACCTTGCCGCTAGCTTCTCGTTGCGCCGGTGAGCCATAGAACGCTGTCGGTATGGTCGAAGCTTCAGATAGACGCGTTCCCCTACATCAAACTCCACCTCTCTGCGATGTGCATCTGCCTTCTTCTTCATGATCTGCTGCGCGCGCAGTAGGTGACGCTTCAACTCTTCCAGGACTCGATCCCGATCCTCTAGCTGCTGCTCCAATCCTGACACCGGGGTGGATCCCCTACTGTAATGCACTAAATGGGGCGGATCTCTGCCATAGACGATCTGAAACGGTGTCATCCTCGCCGCTGAGTGGTACGAGGTGTTGTACCAATACTCAGCCCACATCAACCACCCGGCCCACTTCCTAGGAGTCTCAGACGCAAAACACCGCAGGTATGTCTCTACACTGCGGTTGAGGACCTCCGTCTGGCCGTCCGTCTGGGGGTGGTATGCCGTGCTCCGTCGAAGTGCTGTACCCTGCAGACGGAACATCTCCTTCCAAAAAGTGCTCAGAAAGACTTTATCTCTGTCGGACACAATAGAGCGGGGGTACCCATGCAGCCTGACCACCTCCTTCAGAAAAGCTACTGCTACCGATGCTGCCGTAAATGGGTGGCGGAGTGGGATGAAATGACCGTATTTGCTGAGGCGGTCAACCACAACAAATATAGTAGTATAGCCCTCGGATCGTGGCAGTCCCTCCACGAAATCCATCAAGATGTCCTCTCATATCCTCTCTGGTAACTCCAAGGGCTGTAGAAGACCGGCTGGAGACGTCGCCTGATACTTGTGGCGCTGACATATATCGCACTCCGCGACCAGCCTCGCAATGTCCTTCCTCATGCCCGGCCAGTAAAGCTCCCGTGCCATCCTCTGATACGTCTGGTAACCTCCCGAGTGCCCACCTACTGCGCTGCTGTGGAACTCATGGAAGAGTGCAGGAATGTGACCCGAAGTCCGAGGAATCACTAGCCGCCTCCGGTACAGGAGCAGTCCCCCCTCCAATGTGTACCCCGGAAAGTCTGTAGACCCCCCAACAATCGCCTCCCGGATTCGCCGCAGCTCCTCATCTGCCTCAATCTCTGCTAGCAGGGTGTCGCTCCTCAACATCAACGGAATAGACCACCTGCACCCCCTCATCTCGTCGGGAGAGCGCATCTGCCGCCTTGTTGTCCGAGCCGGGTTTGTAATGGATCTCAAATTTGTACCCGCTCAACTTGGACAACCATCTCTGGTGCTCCTCTGCCACCATGCGCTGCTCCAAGAGGTACTTTAGACTCCGCTGGTCTGTCCGTACCACAAACTCCCTCCCCAGTAAGTAGGGTCTCCACTTCTGAACTGACAGCACAATTGCCATCAATTCTCGCTCGTAGACTGACTTCAGCCGGGCCCTGGTGGATAAGACCTGGCTGAAGTAAGCGACCGGCCTCTGCTCCTGCATCAGTACGGCCCCCAAACCGAACCCCGAAGCATCTGACTCCACGATGAATTTCTTCTCAAAATCTGGGAGCGCCAGCACCGGCACCGTCGTCATCGCCTCCTTGAGGGCCTGGAACGCCCTCGTCGCCTCCTCTCCCCAGCAAAAATTATCCTTCTTCAGCTGCTCCGTTAGGGGCCACGCCAATGTGCCGTACCCCTTCACGAACCGCCTGTAATACCCTGTAAGCCCCAGAAACCCCCTCAAGGCCCGTAGTGTCCTAGGCTGGGGCCAATCCAACATGGCCGAAATCTTCGATCGATCGGCGGCCACTCCCTCCGCCGACACAATGTGCCCCAGGTACTCCACCTGCGCCTGTCCGAATAGACACTTCTTCCGGTTGGCCTGCAGCTGATGGCCCTCCAACTCTCGCATCACTATCTCCAGATGGCTCAAATGATCCTGTAGTGATGCGTTGTAGACCAGGATATCATCAAAAAAGACCAAAACGAACCTCCGTAAATAAGGTCGGAAGACCTTGTTCATCAGGGACTGGAAGGTCGCGGGGGCGTTCGTCAGCCCAAAGGGCATGACGAGGAACTCGTAGTGGCCTTCGTGAGTTCTGAAGGCGGTCTTCTGCACATCTTCCTGCCTCATGCGAATCTGGTGGTACCCCGACTTCAGGTCGATCTTCGAGAACACCACCGCTCCGTGCAGCTCGTCCAATAGTTCGTCGATCACCGGAATGGGAAACTTGTCGAGGACAGTCTCCTTGTTGAGGGCCCGGTAATCGACACAAAATCTCCAACTGCCGTCCTTTTTCTTAACCAGAAGCACTGGGCTAGAGAAAGGACTAGCACTAGGGCGGATGACACCTGCTTGTAACATCTCCTGCACCAACTTCTCAATCTCATCCTTCTGTACCTGGGGATATCGGTACGGTCGCACACTGATAGGTGACACCCCCTCCTTTAGCACAATCGCGTGCTCATGGTCTCTCGGTGGCGGAAGACCGCTAGGTGGCTGAAACACTCCCTCAAACCCCTGCAGTAGCTGCTCCACCTCCGGCGGTACTACTGTCGCCCCGATGGCCTCGTCCGATGCCAACCCCTGGAGCTCAATCAAGAACCCCCCTCCCTCGGCCTGGAGTGTCTTCGCCATGGTCTTGTAGGACACCGACGAACAACACAAACTCGGGTCACCCAACAGCACCACCTTCCGGCCGTCTACCTGGAACTCCATCTGTAGTAGCCTCCAATTGAACTTCGTCTCTCCCAGTGACTGCAGCCATTGCATCCCCAAAATCAAGTCGACATTGCCCAAGGTCAAGGGCAGGAAGTCTCCCGTGATCACCACCCCCTGTATGGACACCATCAAGTCCCGGCAGATACCTCTACTCTGCTCGACCACCCCGGTCCCGAGCATGACCCCAAAGCCCTCTGTCTCCGTGATTGGTAACCCCTGACTCTCAATCACCCTGGGGGATACGAAATTGTGGGTTGCCCCATTATCTATCAAGATCACCACGTCCAGGTCTCGGACTCTACCAGCCAGCTTCATAGTGTGCACCCGTGTAAACCCCGCGATGGAGCTAAGCGAGACCTCGGCCGCCTCCAGTAGTAGAGGCGTGCCCTCCTCCTCGGCCCCTGCCGCCTCCTCCTCTGCCTGCTCCCCCTCCAAGTCCTCCGCATATACCTCATACACCTGCAGGGCCTGGTTGCGACACCTATGCCCAGGGGTAAATTTCTCGTCGCACTTGAAGCATAACCCCTTTGCCCTCCGGTCTCGCATCTCCGCGTCTGTCATCCTCTTGTAAGGCCCACCTGGCCTCACATCCCCGGGTCTCCCTCCGGCTGCTGGGGCCCCTCCTGCAGCGCATGTCTGTCCTCCTGGGCCCGTCTGTGGGCGTGAAAACTGCCCCCCAAACGCCCCCCTAGCGCGGCGCTCGTCGGCCAACCGGTCCTCTACCGTCAGGGCCAGCTCCATCTGCTCCTCCAGTCCTCGTGGCCTGAGAGTACGAAGCTCAGACCTGATGGTGGGCTTCAAACCGTCCATAAAGAATCCTTCCAGGGATTCTGCAGGCATCCCTCGCACGCGGCTGGTGAGCTCCTCGTACTGCTTGATGTAGTCGCGCACGGTCCCCATCTGCCTCAAGGCATGCAGCTGCTCATAAGCTCCCCCCGCCTGAGAGCCTCGGAATCGGTGTAGTAGTGCCTCCTTGAACCCGTCCCAGGTCCTCAGAGGTCTCTGCTGCTCCTTCCACCTCCACCAATTCAGAGCCTCCCCCTCCAAACAGAGGGCAACCGCCCTCAACCTCTCCTCCTCAGTTAGCCTGGCCAGCTCAAAGTACCTCTCCGCCTTGTAGATCCACCCAATGGCGTCACTACCCTCGAACACCGGCATCTGGAGCTTCCGTATGCGATCATCCGCCCGGGGATCTCTCCCGTCGACACGATCCCCGCGCTGCAGGCGACGGTGGTCTCCAAATCGGTCTCCTTCCGGTTCCCACCTCCTATCCTCCCTCCAGTGCCGTTCATCCTCCTCCTCATACTCCTCGTAGTGATGGATGGGATCCTCATACTCCGGATCCTGATCCCCAGCCCCCCATCTTCCTTCCGGAGCCCAGTCATCGTCCTCGAAGTACTCCGGATCTTGTGCACCCCGCGCGCGCCTCTCACGGGTCCCGTGGGCCCCCCCACGCTGCCTGGGGGGGTCCTCGTACTCCGCGCGGCCCGTCGGGAGCCCGCGCGTGCCCTGGCGGGCCCGCCGCTCCTCGACGCCCCCCTGGGGGGTCGCCCGCCTCCGGCGAACCCCCTGGGGGGTCGCCCGCCTCCCGCGGCCCCCTGGGGGGGTCGCCTGCCTCCGGCGGCCCCTCCAGGGGGTCGCAGCTCCTCCGGCGGCCCCTGGGGGGGTCGCCCGCCTCCGGCGGCCCCGCCAGGGGGTCACCACCCCTCGGCGGCCCCGCCTGGGGCTCGCCTGCCCTCGGCGGCCCCCAGGCGGGGTCGCCCTGCTCCCGCGACCCCCCTGCGGGGTCGCCGCTCCTCGGCGGCCCCTTGGGGGGCTCGCCCGCCTCCGGCGAACCCCCTGGGGGGTCGCCGGCTGTCGGCAACCCCCAGGGGGTTCGCCGCCTGCCTTCGTCGATGCCGATGGGTCGTCGGTTCTTCTTCGGAGCTCTCGCCTAGGGTTTCGGAGAGATCCTCTTGCCAGTCGTCGTCGTTGAGATCCAGATCCAGATCTACTCCTTCTAAGATGACGCCTTCCTGGTTCGGAATCATCGCCGCCTTCCCTTTTACCCTCAGATCTGATTGATGATTCAGATCTGAGGTGCCTCCTTCCTTTGAGCGCGAGATCTGTGGCGCGGTGATGTTTTGAGCCATGAAGTTGACGAGCATCTCCTTCATTTGCTCCAGACTTCCCTTGAGATCAGATTTGACGGCGTCGACCCTTTCGATGAGATCCGCCGTGTCTTTCTTCCTTTCGACGATTTCCGCATCTAGCCGCTCCTCCATAGATTTTGCCGTGGATGATCTAGTCGCTGCCATTGGATCAGTGCTCTGATACCAAATTGATGCGGACTAGGGTTTGTAGAAGAGGTTTGGGGATTTTTATTGGAATTTGGGGAATAGGGTTACAAGATAAATAGCCAATTTTTGGAGAGTTGGCCCCTCTCCTAGCTTTTGCTAAGGGAAAAGCCTAAACTCTCTTCTAGATCTCCTCGGAGAACTCTAGGAAATGTCAAATGACGGCTCACAAATTCGATACCCTAACCCTAGCCCACGCCCTCACTTATATAATGATGAGGCGTGGTGCGTACAGCAACTAAGACCCACTAATGGTGCCTAAAGTAATTTTATCCCCAAACCTTCGGTACGTCCAGCAATTACTCCTTAGTCTTCTTGCGCCTCCTCTCGTAGGTGATAAGCGTATCAGAATCCATCTGCTATCTGCATTCCAACGCTGTTGCCTCATTGGCTCATTACTTATGTTGGCCGCTTCTTCAGCTTTAATTTTCTCTGCATTAATGCCGGCATTTGTCTTCTCCATGCTGCATGTTGCTCCTTTTGTTCGACTTCTGTAAACTATTTTCCCATTTGCCCAGTTGTTTCTCGACAATGTGATCTGTATTGGCTTCTCCCTGGTTTAGTGCCACGTTGACGCTTTTTCCCTTTAGCCTTAGCAGTCAGTGGTGATTCTTCCCGGCACAGCAGTTCCACAGTAAAACATGCAAATAATTCATATGTTTCATCATAAATCTCCGCTAGGGATCTAGCTCATGCATTAACTTCGTTTGAACTAGAGGTGGGACTTGTGCTACCGGAGCTGGAGCTGCCTGAACTGCTACTGGAGGTGCTTGAATTATTGCTGGGGCTGCCATTTTCTGGTTCTGTTGCAAACTGGTGTTGAGGGTCTGACAAAGACACTTGAATGCACCCATTTTCAGTTCCTTTAGTCTCCTCTAGCTTCCAATTCCAGGCCTTGGCTTCATCAAATTCAACATCTTTACTCACCAAAATCTTCTTTGTAATAGGATCATAAATTCTATATGCTTTTGATTCTTCACTGTAGCCAATGAAAATCCCTTTCCTACTCTTATCATCTAGCTTCCTCCTCGTATGGTCTGGTTTTAACACATGCAAGGCTGTCGAACACCTTGAAATAACTCACTTTAGGCTTAACTCCCTTCAATGCTTCATATGGAGTTGACTTCTTCAAAGTTGTTGTTGCACTTCTGTTAATAGCATGCACCACAGTTGAACATGCTTCTGCCCAAAAACTAAGGGGAAGATTCTTGCCTTTCAACGCACTTCTAGCAAGCTCCATGATCACTCTATTCTTCCGTTCAGCTACTCCATTTTGATCAGGAGAATAACTTGCTATCAATTGCATTTTTATACCATTCTCTGCACAAAAATCATTGAACTCAAGACTTGTAAATTCACCTCCTCTATTTGACCTCATACACTTGATTTTGCATGGATATTGGCTCTCAACTTTTACTTTGAATTGCTTGAACTTGGTGAAGTCTTGACATTTTTCAGACAAAAAATATGTCCAATTGTATATGCTACAATCATCCTCTATTACCATAAAGTATTTAGCTCCCCCTAATGATGTATTTGTCATTGGACTACAAAGATCAATGTGTAGCAGCTCTAGTGGGTTTGTTACTCTCTAAGTTGCAATAGAAGGGGCATTCTTTTGTGCTATTTTCCAATGATGCATGCTTCACAAAACCCTTTTTCAGAATTTAACTTCGGTAAACCTTGAACCAACTCCTCCTTTGACATCTCCAATAAGCCATTTGTGTTGTAGGGACAAAAACTTCTATGCCATAAATCCAAACCTTCTTCTTCCATGCTAATAAGCATACATTCTACTGATGTTAGCATTACAGGGAACATATTGTTTTCGTCATCTTGGACACACACCAAATTGTTCTTCTCTTTCCTCTTATCATACACCCGACATTCTTCTTAATCAAAAAGCACCCTAAAATTGTTTTTCATCAACTGTCCAACACTTCAAGTTTTGTTTCACATCTGGTACATACATGACATTTTTAATTATTTTCCTTCCTTCATTGATAAATACTTCCACATCTACAAAACCTTTCACCTTTGCCCTTTCATTATTCCCAAGCTTCACATTTCTAGCTTCCACAAAATCCAAGCTTACAAACAACTCCATATTTCTTGTCATATGGTTTACTACAACCACTATCCAAATACCAAGTGAAACAATTAAAATTGGTTTTCTGATTTACTTCTGTCATGAACAAGGTCTCTTCTTCATTTGAGTCATCAGCAACATAGTTTATTTGTTGTTTACCATTTTTATCCCATCAATCTTTCTCTAAGTGGCCAGACTTCATGCAATATGAACAATTCGGACCATTGTTAGTCTTATACCAACTATCAATTTTATGATTCTCTCTGCCGCAATTAGAACATCCCCTCATCACTTATTCTCTAGGCCTTTGCCTAAAATAATTTTCACCTCTTGACAGGACAAAACAATCTCTTCCAAATCTTCCTCCTTTAACAAATCCTTTGCCTCTTCCACATCTCCAATTTCCACCAGCATTTCTACCACCACCACGAAATGGTCTATTGGAATTAGAAGATTTAACAACTTTGGAATGGAAAGAAAATTTCGTACATTCATTCTTGTTACCTCTTGTCATCCTTTCTGCACGAGATGAAAGTGATCCCAGCAACTCATTTAGAGAGTAAGTTGACAAATCCTTGGACTCCTCAATGGCGGCAGGAACATAATCAAACTTTGTTGGCAAACTCCTTAGCACCTTTTCAACCACCTTCTGTTCTTCAATTTCCTCTCTCAAAGCCCTCATTTGATAGACAACATTGGTGACTTTGGAGAAGAAATCTTGCACTCATTCAGAGTCTTGCATTTGGAGGGTTTCAAAATCTCTTCTTAATGTCTGTAGCTTCACCGTTATCACCCTTTCTAAACCATGGAACTCCTGCTACAGAATTTCCCATGCCTCCTTTGCAGAATTTTCCAAGCCTCCTTTGGCGTGGTTGCATTCATGATCCTTGGAAAAATTGAGTCATCTACTGCTTGCTGGAGAGGTACAATGCCTTGGCATCCTTCTTTCTTCTTTCCCTCTGTTGAGCTCTCTGAGACGCGGTTTGTGCAGTATCAGGATCTGCTTCTTCATACCTATCTTCAACCAAATCTCATACATCTTGTGAGAGAAGCAAAGTTCTCATCTTCCACCTCCAAAGATGGTAGTTTGGCTTGGTTGCTTTGTTGGCAAGGATTGGGAGATTTGTGAATGATGGTGTTGTAGTTTGTGACTCCATGGGAAAGATTGAAGATGGCTTGTAATGGCTCTGATACCACCTTGTTAAAGAAATCTCAGAAACGAAACTGTTAAAGCAAAGATTTTTAGATCAAAGTCTTGAGGGCGATTTTTATTATTAATATTTTCTTCAGGAGTACATCAAATAAAATGAATTGCTATAAAAAACAAATCTTTTCTCAACTGATTATTTGTTGTAACTTCAATTTGAATTTTGAAAACAATGATAAAAACAAATCTAATTTCTTAAAACTGAATTAACTAACAACCCTCGGGGGATGTGTTTGCTAGTCATCACCTCTCCTGTCACTGGTGCCTTATGTGGGCACTGGCAATTACATAGATGGTGTTGGTGGTAATGGAAGAGGAGATGATTGTAGCTGCAATATGCAAAGAAGATGGCAACAGGGACTGGGAAGGTGAAGATGGTAGAGAAAACAACAGTGTAAAACTTTAAATATTTGTAAGGATGGATAATTTTATGGGTTTAATTTGTATTAATTTTGAGAGCTAGGAAACTCTAAATTTCCAAATTAAGAATTGTATATTATTATTTTGACTAACATAAGATTTTAACTCAAGAACCATAAATGTCTTAGGACTAACATAAAATTCTGAATTTGAAATTTGAATTCTTAAATATCCCTGGGGTAACACCACCCTAGAATTTTTGATGTCGATCTTACAACAATATTAAGCCTCATTCAGCTCATTTTTAAGCAAAACATGGCTACAAATTTAGGATTGACCTCTATCAGCTAAAAAATTATACATCCTGTTGAAATCAAAATAATCCCTTGTTTTTAATGTTTTGGGAAGATGATGCATTCCGCACCACCGACAAACCACTTGCACCATTCCTTTAAGGCTTTTTGACACCCATGGGTACATAAGTAAGCTTAAAGCAAAGAACGCAACAAATTGAGGATTTTATTGGTCAATCAATCAAATTAGGGTTTCTTACAAACCCGAGGTCTCACAAGAGCTCTCAATTAGAGAATTTCATCATAAAGCTGCTAATAATTGATAAGATTGGAAATATTTATTAAATATTTATTTAAAAAGGCCGTGTCATGGCACTAAGTAATATATGGCAGGGGGAGAAGGGAGTTGCTACGCGCACATACCGAATTGCTCTGCGCACGACCAGAGTTCGATGTATTTACAAATTTGCCATTCAAAATTACTCACCCGCAGACAAAAAATATTAATCCCCAAATTGCCCCCGTTGTGTGCGGTGCGCAAACCGCGACCCATCCGCATTCGCCGCATCGACCGTCGCCGCCGACCCTCTTCATCTTCCCCAACTCCTTCTCCGCCCCCTCCGCCGACCATCGTCATCTCCCCCAGCCCCTCCGAGCACGATGGTGATGTTACTTTGCAGCCGAGGGTTGTCGGTGAGTTACTTTGCGCCGACCGCCACCTCCGACCGCCGTGGGTTGCCGGAGGGTTGTCGAAGGGAACGAAGGGGTTGTCGGAGGGTGCGGCGGACCACCCCCTCCGGCCGACCATCGTCATCGTCATCTCTCCCAGCCGCCCTCTGCCGCCCCCTCCGCCACCGACAACCCCTCCCCCTTCCCCTCCGCTGCCCCCTCCTCCGACAACCCAGCCCCGCCGCCGCCCCCTCCACGGCCCCTCTTCCACCACCACGAGAGAGCGGTTGTGCGCGAGAGGGTAAAAGTGGAGTAATTTTTGAATGGCAAACTCGAGAATAAGTGGTCGTGCACCGAGCAATTCGTTATGTGTGTGTAGCAACTCCCGGAGAAGAAAGCATTTGAACTAGTCAAAAGCTGATATGGCAACAAATAACACAAAAGCCGAACCCTCTGCTTAATTAAAATACATCCTAAGAAATCAAATAATGAATCAAACAGATATGCTTTCTTCTTCCAAAGGGAAACAGCCGTTTATCCAACGGTTCAAGCTGCAACGGATAACAATTTGACAGACTTTGATCACCATCCATACTAAGCCTCGCATCGTTTCTCCCCCTTAAAGACCGTGATCTGACCTCAAGTTCAAAAGAGGGGAACTCTTCCGCAACTCCCAATAACTTCCCTACTTGTATACTCACAAGGGCTTTGCTTCAATTTCTCCAACACCTCAGTCGCAAGCCTACTCCTGCAAACCAACCAAAGTCCGATGATCTAGGGTTTTCTATGCACCTTGATCACTTCCACCTCAAAAAATGGGAGGATCTATCTGTACAACGCAACACTTTTTAAGCTGAAATACATGAAATAAAGGGTGGATTCGAGCCTTAGCTTTATTAGTTTATATGCTAATAAGACCAATTTTTTCTACTACCTAAGGGCCTTAGTAAAGAGGTGACAGCTTGTGTGGTTGTGAACCACCTCATGCTGATTGATAAAGATTGTGAAATACAAGCTGGTTTCCCCAAACACCCTCAAAAACACTAATGGTTGAAACAAACCTGAATGAGCATGGTTAATGTATGTGTTTTGCTAGAAAACTTGACATTCATTGATGAACTGATTCATGTCAGGCTTCATTCCAACCCAATATGCTACTTTCTTAAGCATCTGAAAAGACTTCTCAAAAACAAAATGCCCAACAGCAGGGACTTCATGAAGTCCAATTAGGAATTTCTCCCAAAAAGCAGTTGCAAGGAAAAGCAATAGCCTAGATTTATAGTAATAAACCTCTCCTACCATTTTACACAATTTAATCTTCAACTTGCCTGGAACCTGCCCATCATCCAAAGCAAAAAAAAACAAGGATATGCACTTACCATGTATTTCCCATCCTCCAGTCAATCAACATGTATATTCCACCAATGAGATGAGACCAACAGTCTAAAACTGTCTTAATAGACTATCAACAGCAACATTTTCACATCCCATAAAACCTGAGTTATTTCTCATTTCCTTTGAAATATCGAAGTAACAACAATTGCTGGCAAGCAACCCTTGCTAAACAGGCCTATGCTGATACAATTCATAATATAAAAAGGTTGAAACCTTAATGACAACCCCATACAAATAAATATGATTCCAACATATTCAAATTAAGTCCAAAAAAACACATAATACCTTGGGAGGATCTAATCAGAATACCAACATACTATATAGTACATGTATAAACATATACATCAAAAGAGACATGTATAATCCTTATCGTAAGCCAACACACAATACATATATACATCAATACCAAAATAGCGAATAAGTACACAAGTTGATCCAAAGACCATACACAAAATCCACAATATACATGGTCTCCATGCTAAGTGTCCCCTAAAGCATCTAATCAGCAAGGTAACCGTCAAAATGGTGATAGGCTTAACAGTTTAGCAAGTAAAACGAAATCCAAGACATACCGTATGGATATAAGATGCGTAATATTTCAAATGTTGTCATAAAATGCATAAAATACCCGAAAATTTATTAAGATTCATATACACCATTCTTTCTTGTTTCGACTTCTATCATTGTTCTTACTCGTCTTCGTTTCATTTTAATCATAGTTCTAAGTCTCAATAGAATTGTTCAACTAAGACATTGATGCTTGACTAGTTAACATTTTTACATTATTACTAGGAAGTCCATAAACATAACATCTCCATAAAGGATGTATCGTATGACACACAGAACCAGAACCAACATATCGCCAGGTTAGGCGTATCATATGCAACGAATGGCTAAAGCCAACATATCACCATGATGGGCATACATATAGTGAGCAAGGTTGAGCAAAATAATGTCACCATGATGGGTAAATCATATCACTATACATACATTATCAAATCAAAATATCGCCACAAAAGGCATATCATATCATGTGTATATCACTTCGTCTAAAGCAAGAAAATCTTTTCTAAATCATATCATCATGTCAACCTCCACCAAGTATCACCATGTAAATACATATATTAATTTTCACAGCTTAATTATGGACTACAACACTTGCATGTAATACGATAATGGATAGTGGATACAACATGCCATAGAACCATTCGTTTGCATTAAAACCAACATATTCATATTATCATTCTGATTTCTTACACACAGCGAAATCAACAACCATCAACGAAAATCAACATAAACTAATGATACATAAAACCTTATCCTCTTCAAGAACGTGTCATAAATTCACAAGATATCATTTTATAAAAAGCCATTATTCACAATATTTTTACATTGTTGCCACGAGAGGCATAGACATAACATCTCCACAAAGGACATAACATATGCCACACAAAACTAAAGCCAACATATTGCCAGGTTAGGTGTATCATATGCCACGCATGGCCAAAACCAAAATACCGACACGATGGGCGTACATATGAAGCACAGGGCTAGAGCTAAAATAATGTCACCATGATGTGTAAATCACATCACTGCAATGCATGGCCAAGCCACAATATCACCAAAAGGGGGTCATATCATGTGTAAGTCAATATGCTTAAAACAAGAAAATCAGGTCTAAATCATATATCATGTTGATATCCAAATAACAATATATATTCATTTTCACTAAGTCAAGTAAGCATATATATCATCATACATATCATGCATGTTGAATGTAAGCAAAAGACCACAATTAAGGCTTAAAGTGTGGACTACAACACTTGCCTGTAAAAAGGTAATGCATACAACGTCATAAAACCATTTACTTGCATTAAAACCAGCATACTCATTTTAGCGTTCCATTTTTTACACACAGTGAAATCAACAACCATCATACGACAAAGAATGGCCATCAACATACAAACTAATGATGCATAAAATCTTGTCCTCTTCAAGAACATCCACAAATCCATAAAATCATCATTGTATAAAAAACAATTATTCGCAATATTCATAAGCCACGTGTGTTGCAATTTGCTATAAAGATTTATAATTTTACTTTAATCACAGAGGCATATGAATCCAATTATAGGAAAACCAAAGCTAAAACATGCTTTCTCTAAACATCCTTATTCAAGCTCAATCGTGTGCAATACATACATATGGTTATATATTTTAAAGTTCAAAATTACATGTTTTGCTTACATGTCTCACTTATATGGCTATAGTTACCTTGAGCGCTCCCTACCACTTATTTCCCCTCTAATTTCTCTAAAATTGATAATGCGTACATTATAAGAGTCCATCCCATTAAATTCTCATTTTGTTAATTAATTAGGATCGTTGGTGAGTTTCCATAACCGATGAAATTGTCATGCTTTCCAACATACTTAGCATCATTATTAGGGTTAATTAGTTAATTCATTAACTAAGATATACACTAATCACCCATCAACATCATGAAGTGAAAATCTATCTTACTAACAAGTAATCATTAGCCTTATTTAGTGTCTATATTCACAAAAGATCACAATTTTGGCTGAATTAACTCACATTTAGCACTAATCACAATAGCTTTCGTCACTACCCGTTTCTTTGATTACCAAAAATATGATATTTGGCATCAAGATCAAATTTTTATGCTATTAGCTCACTAATCTTTTAACAGACTTCATCTTTTTACAATTTAACGCCATGATCTCATGGATTCAACAAAATTCATAAAGTCGTTAATTTAACCAAATTCTGAAAGAATCAAAAACATAAAAAAGAAAGGGAGATACTTGACGTTTTTTCAGCAAAAATCTACCGAACTTGTGATGACAAGATAATATGTATATTAGTATTCATAAGAAAGGGAGTAGTAGCTAATGAAACAGAATGTTTACCCATGATATAATCATTCATTTCGGAGTTAAACAAAGTGTGGATGTTCGTGCAAGGTTGAAGTAAAATCTCTTTTATGGCATTGCATATAGTACAGTTGCAGGCAACTTCATGCTAAGAAACAGTTCCTAATGGTGGTGATAGTGATGAACTTCGGGGGACATAGCCATCGTAATAAAACAGCAAGGATTATAGAATTCCATCACGTTTCTACCTAAAACAGATGTGGAGTTACAAAGTTGAATGCATGATGCTTAAGATTCAGTGCAAGTCATATATATCTTGGTGAACATATCAACATCCTTGCCAATGAGGAGGAACCAGAAAGTGTGCATCTTAGAAAGCTCGTAATTAATTGTACATGCTCATTGTGCCAGAAATACCTCGTTACCCAACCTTCATGTCTTGTCAGTTGCAAGAACACTATGAATACAAAGGATACAAAATTGCAAATGATAGCAGGAGTCCACAAAAATCCAGCATTAACTTATGGAGAAGCGCCTGATGTTTTCAAGCCCCCCCCCCCCCCCCCCCCCCCCCCCAAAACAAAAAAAAACTAAAAAACTAAAAACACACACAAAAAACCAGAACCATCATATTCAGCATCTCATCCTTCAGCTTCTCTCTTCGCAGTGCAACAAGCATGTATGATAACTTGCATGTCCCATAAGGAAATCACATTTCATATGCCATCAGCCACACTTAAAACAATTAAGCAACTATTTGTTTCATTTCTTCTTTATCATATCCTATATTTCAAGCAGAATGTTGACCCAAGACCAAGATTTAATCATTAATTCCAGAGATTAAATTATATGGATGTTGGTGCAAGAATGAAGTAAGACCTCTTTTATGGCACTGCATATAGTAGAGCTGCATGCTAGTGAATGCCATGAAAATGGTCCTAATGGAGGTAAAAATAATGAACTTCAAGGTGGACACATCCAATGATAATAAAACTGCAAGGGTTATGAAATTCCATTATATCTCTACTTAAACCAGAGGTGGAGCTACAAAGCAGAATACATGTTGCTAAAGATTTGGTGCGTGTCTTAGATTTATTGGTGAACATATCAACATACTTATCAATTAAGGGTGCGAAAATGTGCACCTTAACAAACTCATAATTAATTTCATGCAGTCATTATGTCAGACACACCTCGTTACGCTCCCTTACAATTTGTCAATTGCAAGAACACCATGGATACAAACAACACAGCATTGCCATTGATAACGGAAGTCAACAAAATCCCGCATAACTCATCAGTTGAATGAACAACATGGATACAAACAGCACAAGCATTAAATTCTGCAGACGTGCCAAATATTTTCCAGCCTTTTCCTCTCACATCCGAATCTTCATATTCATCGTCTCTCTTTTTGTCTTTTATCGTTGCAGTGCAATAAGGATTGATAAGAATTTGCGGGTCCCAGAAGGAAAACCTATTTCATATCCAATTTACCACCCTTAAGAGATTCCATCGATTGGTTTCATTTCTTCGTTATCCTATCAAATGTTTCTTTCTGCCCCTAACCCCTCATTTCCTTCTGCTACTTGTTATATACCAAATTCCACCAATTAGAAAACCAATCATGGTGGCAAAAGACCCAGATTTCAGCTATATAGTTGGCAAACAAAGTGTATGGGTTAAGAAAATGCCGTCACAAGAAACTGTAGAAGCAACTTATGAAATTCATAAGCAATCCATGTATCAGTTTTGATAAGAACCCTTCATTACCAATTTCTTTAATCCCAATGTCAACACCAAACTCAACATCGAGAGTAAATGCAACGAAATCCCATGAAAACAAGTGCTAACCTCATAGAGGGGGAAAAAAGCACACTACTTTTCCCCATCGAAGAGCCTGCGGAGCTGGGAAGCAAGAAGCCCAGAAGGATCGAGCGAGGCCTCGTTGAGCAGCGCGTCCTTGATCGACGCCATGCGAAGGGATAGCGACTCCTCCTCCTGCCTGAGCTCGGAGTTGTCGCTGGTGAGATCGTGGATTCGGTACTTCTGGCCGAGGGATCGAAGGCTGAGCATGAAGATCCCCGTCATGAAGAAGAATTGCACGAAGCTCTCCTTCCTCTTCATCGCATTCGCCATGAACCCAAGGGATTTTCTCGATGAGCCGAGATTTCCATTGGTGGAGGGTGTAGTTGCCGCCATTGATTGAGCTTGGGAATAGACAGAGGGATAGAGACAACGATCGAGGGTTTATGAGATGTGGGGAGGAACGATTTTGTAGAAACCACCCTGACATTTAATTATTTAGAAAATAACGGATAACAGGTGGCATGTGAGGAAAATTTGTTCAAGTGGCATTTGGCAGCCAGAACTCCACCCACGTTCCTATTTGGCAACTAACCTCATTAACGTTGATGTTCGTATCATAAAGCGTTTCATATTTTTTTAATTTAAGTACTAGAAATAACACGTCTGTGCACGGCGGTATAAAAAAAACTGGCACGCAGGATGCAGTGCACAGGCACATCCGAAAAGATATGAGCCGTGTGGATGTGTGTATCGTCAAGAGGTAAATGGAGGAAAAGCGTGAGTTAAATTGCAAGAAAATCTTGGAGGGCAAGACGCATAAATCCAAACTGCGAGCTTGCAATTCAAGGGAATGGAGGTTAAAGCGCAAAAAACAAAGTCCAATGGCAAACATGTTAAAATGGGGAAGAGGAGGAGCGTTTTGGCAAACATGAAAGGGCAATGTCAACACTGTAATTATGCAGAAAAGGTGGGCCATTTGTGTGGGGATGTTGAAAGGGCAATGTCAACCATGTAATTACGTGGGATGGGGGGTTTTTTGTTTGAGGGGTGAGGTGACATCCCATGAGGCACCCCTCTTCTCTTGCCACATTGAACAAAGGTGCCACATGAGATAATGGCACCTTTGTAATTCCCTATTTTATAGAATAGATTTAGAAATGACAAATGTTTAGTTTTTTATGAAAATCGTTAAATTTTTCGCAATAGAAAAAATGATACATATATAGAATAATGTATATGTGATATCAACACACAATAAATATGTTCGCGCTGATGCATGATTACAATATTGGCTTTTATTTGGTAATGTGTTCGACACATGATATTTGACCCTCGATATTATACATTCAACAGCTTCAGAACAATAAGACTTCTTGTAACAAGCTAATCATGTTTCAAATCCCCTTAAGATTCATCAATATCTGGAGTTTTGGATTTTTAGAATATATATAATAATCTCAGAAAAATTTCTAAAATTTCTCCTTTTATCCCCCAGGGTTTACCTTGGTTTTATGGTTTTAAAATGTGTAATCTCAAAAAACTTCAAAAAATCGGGGTAATATGCTTTTGTGCTATCAGCTTTGGAAATTTTCATACACTGACAGACTGATAGCACATACCCATTAACATCTCTCTCTCTCTCTCTCTCTCTCTCTCTCTCTCGCACGAGAGCAAAAGAAAAAAAATATGACAAATGAGCGAGCGATTTGGGGGCGATTCTGGCAACCCAACTCTTGGTGTCGGCTCTGGGCCTTCTCCAGAAAAGAAATCATCGGAGCAGTCCCATCTAGTGGAAGACGATGGCATAACAAGGAAGATGGTCGGTGAATGGTTACACGAAAGGGCAAGTCGATGTCTGATGCGGCTCCTTCCAATCACGGAAAGAATGATGCTCAGAAGGTTAATAACAAGGTTGGAGATAAGCAATTGGGAGCGAGGAACAACCGCTTAACTCCCCAATATGGCAAGGGATGAGTCGTTCATACCCCTAATTCGTCGCTGGCTGATGCAGGCAATGTGTTCGACAGAAGGTCGGTAAGACATCCCATCAATCTCAAGATCAACCTAAGTGTTGACCAAATATCATGACTTGATGTGTGAACTAATAAGCGCAAATATACTGAATCAATACAAATGAGGTATGTCCCTTCGATGACGAATAGCGAGGGCACCCCCATCGCTCGAGTGCATGATAGTCTAATTGCCGCCACTATCAGAAGATGGGACAAAATGCTTGTAGGCTATGTCTTGGGCGACCTACCGTACTATGGCCACATCAAATCTTGGATGGCTAGGCTTTGGAAGCTGAGGCATGTCATGCAAATCTTTTTGCGCGAGCATGGATTCTTCTACTTTCGATTTGATAATAAGGAAGAGTGTGAAGCTGTGCTCCACTGTGGCCCTTTGCTTTTCGATAGACAGCTCATTGTCCTACAACGCTGGAGTACCAAACTTGGTTATGACCGAGACATCTTGTCTGCATTTACTGTATGTGTCCAATTTACAAACCTTCCCCCAGACACGTTGACGGTTGATATCATCAACCTCATTTCCAGTGCAATTGGAAATCCATTGTGCTTGGATCAGCTACTACAAACATGGAGAGAATTGGCTACACCTAGTGCTTGATTGATGTCAAATCTATGCACCCCTTCCTCGGAATGTTGCAGTGGAACTATATGACGGGTCATCCCTGACAGTCAATTGTTGAGTATTGGACTTCTCTCTACTTGGTGTTAATGATGAGCAAACATAAATACTTGTGACTAATCCCCTATTTTGCAGTTAATCCATTGCCTAAGCTAATTATGAAGATCTACTTGCAATGGATGACACTCAAAGATCATTGAAGGCAAATGAAATGGATTGGATGATCGTAGATGGTGATTGAAGCTCCTAGAAGACTTCAAGCTCATGCGTTGGATAGAAGAGAGAATTCGTCAATGTAAATTTCTTATATCTCTTCTAGTATGTAGCTTAGAAGTAGAACATTATTGGAGCACACACACATCTTCATTTCAGTCTTAGGACATCATTAGATCAATCGTCCTTAGACTCCAATTCATTTCTTTACTGATTGTGCATGTATTGTTTATAACAGTCGACTGGTGAACGTTTTACAGTCGCATGTCTCAAAAAACAGTCGACTATGTTCTGTTCTACAGTCGACTGTTATGCACAAACTTTTACAGTCTAGTTTTGGGCTTCTCTGTTTTAATTCCCACAGGCGACTCATGAACGATTCATAGGCGCCTGTCCTAGTGACAGTCGACTGTGTTTTGTAAATCAGTCGCATGTCTGTCTTTTGCCCAAAATCTATTGATCTGTCTTTTATGACCAGTCGACTAATGTTGAATTTACAGTCGACTGTCCAACGGACCAGTCGACTGTCAATGCTGCAACAGTCGTCTGTCTATGAGCCAATTTGTTGACTCAACTCTCTGGAAAATCTCAGGGTTTTGACAGTCGTCTGTAAAGGGAATTACAGTCGCCTGTTCTGATTAACAGTCGACTGTCGTCTCCTCATCAGTCGTCTGTCCTGTTATCCCAGATGTTTTCCAGACTTCTTCAACTTACCCATCTTACAGCCAGTCGCCTGTAGTAGGATTTACAGTCGTCTGTTGGTTTAACAGTCGACAGTCTATGCCTCATCAGTCGACTGTCCACGTGGTAAGTTACTGTTATGAATTCTCACCTACCCTATCTGACTGTGCAACAGTCGACTGTGGATTTCTCAACAGTCGACTGTCGTGGGCTCAGATTCTATCCGTTGAGAGTTTTCTCACGGATTTCAAAGCGGTTTTGCTGAATTCGATTGTAGGGTTTTGAGAAACCTATATAAGGAGCATCTACTGTTCCATTGAGAGGTGACTCATTCTTCCAAGTTTCATTTTGCTAAATCTCTCAAGATCAAAGCTCTCAAAAACCCTAAAGCCCTAAGAATTCCAATCTTCAATCTCTTGCTCTCCAACCTAGAATCAAAGAGACATCTTCTAGGCATTTGGTGCAGTCAAGAGAAAGGGCTTTCCTCTCTTCCAAGAGAGTCTTTCAACACACAACACACTTCTCCTTCAAGTTCTACTTCAAGGCATAGGTGATTGTAAGTGTTGCTTTCATATTTCATAACTTTCGTTATTTGAATTTACTCTCGGGTTGTGAGAGTGGTTTGCTTGCTTCCAAGTTGTGGGAGTCAATGTCAATCGATTGTATTTCGATTTCACTTGTAGGGTTGCTACAAGTGGGTTTTAAGGAAACCTCAAGTTAGGGTTCTAACTTGAGTATCCAGTTGTTAACCGGGTGGAAGGGACGTAGGATTACCGGGAACAAGTCGGGAAGTGACTTGGGTAATCCGAACCCTTGAAACATCATTACGTTTGCATTTGTTTCATTTTGGGTTTAATTTCTATTCCGCACTATTTTGTTGGTTAGCTTTTTAAATTGGTGTAACTATCTTTTTAAATTGCATAAACACTATTCAACCCCCCTTCTAGTGTTTTCCCCATAGCCAGGGTCCTTACAATTGGTATCAGAGCGCAAGGTTATAGCTATGGCATCCAACAACAACAACGTTCCTCCACCGCCTTCGTACAACAATCACGATCGTGATGGAGCGTCCACTCTTTTCGAAGGTCAATCAACGGTGCATCCTCCGCGTTTCAATGGCACGAACTTTGGCTATTGGAAATGTTGGATGGAGACGTTCCTAAGGAGTGCTTCACTTTGGAGAACCCTCCACAAGGAATACGTCGAGCCCACCGAAGAGGATTTCGAAAAATGGACGACTTCCGAGAAATCCGCCGAAGTCAACAACGCAAAAGCAATGAACGCTCTTCATTGTGCGTTGGACCCGAATGAGTTCAACAAGATATGCACATGTAAGAGTGCATATCAAATTTGGAACCATCTCGTCGTTACCCATGAGGGAACGAACAAGGTAAAACTTTCTAAACTCTATGTTGCCGTGCAAAACTTCGATATGTTTCATATGCAGGAAAATGAAAGCATAGCATCGATGTACGAACGTTTTACCGACATCACCAATGAATTGGAAGCTCTTGGCCAAACATACACCGAACCAGACAAGGTAAGAAAGATCATAATGGGAATGACCTCCAAATGGGAAAGAAGGGCTATCACCATCGAGGAGGTCAATGATTTGAAGACTTACACAGTTGTGAATCTTATCGGGACTCTCATGTCTTATGAAGTAAGACGGGAGAACCGATTAAAGATTCGAGCTATGATGAACCCTTCGGAGGCCAAGAAGAAAGCTTTGGCATTCAACGCCAATTCCTCATCCTCCGATAGTGAAGATTCAGAAGATGAGATGGACTTGGGTGAAATGGCCCAAATGGCGAAGAAGTTCCAATGCTTCTTTCGCAAAGGTAAATTTCCCTCTAACAAAAGATTTGAGTCTATTAATAATACTTTCTCTCTTTGTTTTAAGTGTAATAAGCCAGGGCACATCAAGAAGGATTGCCCAATGCTAAGAAACAAAGAGAAGTGGAAGGCTCCGAAGTACCACAAGTCCGACAAGAACAAGAGAGATAAGAAGAAAGGACTCGTCAGTACATTCGATGACTCAAGTGGAGACTCGTCAAGTGATTCCGATGATGAGAAGGGTGAAAGTGCCCACATGTGCTTCATGGCCCGAGAAGATCCACTCTCCGATGAGAGTGATTCCGACATGGATGATACCGAGGTAACTATGGATGAATTACGAATTGCTAATAAAGAATTATTTGCTAGGTATCAATCTTTAATGCTTAGATACACTAGCTTAAAGAAATTGAATGTTAGCAATGCATCCATTCCATGCATTATCAACAATGACACCATTGTTGATACTTTAACCCTTGAGAAAGCGAATTTAGCTTCTCAAAATGTCACCTTGAGAGATGAGGTGAATAACCTCAAATCTCAACTAGATCAAACACATCCTAAGGATAATAGTGATCTAGTTTCATGACACACACAATTGGGTTTAGAGAATGATTCTCTTAAAACTCAAGTGCACGAGCTCAAAGCACGGGTGTCCACCTTGGATACCAATATTTCTTCTATTAAGGAGAAATATGAGCTCATGTCCTCCCGTATTGTGAGATTCAATAAGGGAAAAGGACAATTGGATGATTTGCTAGCAAACCAATTTCCGGCCACACATCGTGTTGGTCTTGGTTTTGTGAACGCAAATGCATCCAATGCTCGCACCTCCTATAGTGGTGTCACTATAGACTTTGTGAGGCCATCCTCCGGTGCATCCACAAGTGGTGTCAAAGACACTATAGGTAGCAAACCTACCAAGAAAGTCACCACTTCACCATCTCTTCCTTTTGGCAAGAAACCCACTAAGGGTGGAAACCAAAAGAGAAGCCATGCTTACATGTACACCAACATTCATCCACGTAGGAAATCTCCTACTTCACAAGTGGATACTCATGACACTTTTTATGCTCCACACCCACGGACACATACAAATCCACACATGAGAAATACTCATGTACGTGCTCATATACACCGATATGCTCATACGCATCATTCTTACATGTATGCACATCCTCCGCATGTCATGCATGACCCATATGTTTCATACAACATGCATGTTTCCAAGCATACATATAATCCTCGTATGTCCAATGCATATCCACCACCTCATTTATATGCTAGAAACCATGTTCCTAAGATGCATGCACCACATAGAAATCTAACAAGTATGCATGCAACTAGGAAAAGGACTCCCAAAACATACACCATTTGGGGTCCTAAGAACACTAGCTTAAATGATAGGAATGCATATGTTGATTCCTATTTTCATGATGTTATTAAGAATAGTAATTATGTTGGGAAGCGGAAGTCCACTTGGACTTGGCTTCCAAAGGGCTAATCCCCTTGGACCCAACAAAAATTGGGTACCATGAGCTTATGGTATACTATGTAGGTACCCAAGAGAAAGAAAAAGAGCAATAAAGATCAAACTAGCTCTAAAAGAAAAGGATGGATTCTCGACAGTGGTTGCTCCAAACACATGACGGGAGATCCCTCTTTGCTCTCCGAAGTGATTAGCATCAAGAACGGTGCAACGGTCACTTTTGGAGGTAACCAAAAGGGAACTATCATCGGAGTAGGTATTGTCGGAAACCCCTCCAAACCTTTAATTACTAATGTTTATCTAGTTAGTGGTTTATGTCACAACCTTATCTCCATAAGTCAACTTTGTGACAAAGGTTACAAGGTTAACTTTGGAGAGGGTATGTGTGAAATTGTTGATTCTAATTTACATGTTTTATTTACCGGTATTAGGCGTAAAAATATTTATTATTTGAGCTTGCCTAAAACCGTAGAACATTGCTTAGTTGCTAACACAAATGAACAACTATTATGGCATCGCCGTTTTGGTCATGTTCATTTCAAGCACTTATATAAGTTAGCTAAGCATGATCTAGTCAAAGGTTTTCCTAAAATTGCTTTTAGTAAGAAAAACTTTTGTGATTCATGTCAAAGAGGTAAACTTAGTAAATCATCTTTTAAGCTTAAAGAAGGCATTACTTCTAAGAGGCCCCTAGAACTACTTCATCTAGATTTGTTTGGGCCAACTAGAACCGCTTCTTTAGGCAATGCTCATTATGGATTAGTTGTCGTTGACGACTTCTCTAGATTTACTTGGGTTTCATTCTTAACTAATAAGAATGAAGCTTTTGAAGAGTTTACCATATTTGCAAAGAAGATTCAGAATCTCTTAGGATCCACCATTATCACTATCCGTAGTGATCATGGAGGAGAATTTGAGAATGAGTCTTTTACAAAGTTTTGTGATGACACCGGGATAACTCACAATTTTTCCTTTCCTCGGGCTCCACCACAAAATGGTGTTGTAGAGAGAAAGAATAGGACTCTTATTGAGTGTGCTCGTACTATGCTCCATGATAGTCATCTTGGACTACAATTTTGGGCAGAGGCGGTGCACACGGCATGTTATGTGCTCAATAGGATCCTAGTGAGACCCCGAACGAACAAAACTTGTTTTGAGTTATTTTATGACAAAAAGCCTCAAGTTAAATATTTTCGAGTTTTTGGTTCAAAATGTTTTATCAAGAACACTTTTGGTAATTTAGATAAATTTGAGCCAAGATCCGATGAGGGAATTTTTGTTGGATATTCCACACGTAGCAAAGCCAACCGGATACACAACAAAACTTCTTCGACGATCGAGGAATCACTACACGTATCATTTTATGAAGATTTTGATTTTCCTCATGTTGATGATGATAATGAGAAGCTATTTGTGATTCTCTTAGTAATGTTAAGATTAATGATTCGATTATTGAGACCAACACTACTAATGTGATTGTTGAAGATGTTCCAAGTGATGCAGGAATACCCAAAGCTTACCCAACAGTTTGCAACCATCCACATAACCAAATTATTGGAGATATTGGTGTGGGTGTTCGAACGAGGTCAAGAATTGAAGAATTCTCTCATTGCGCATTTGTCTCTACCATTGAGCCAAAGAACATCCAAGAAGCTTGTGAGGATAGTGCTTGGATAGTGGCAATGGAAGAAGAACGCATGCAATTTGAGAGAAATGAAGTTTGGGAGCTCGTTCCTCTTCCAAGTGGTCATCAAGTTATTGGGACCAAATGGATCTTCAAGAACAAGACCAATGAGAACGAGGTAATCACAAGGAACAAAGCAAGATTAGTCGCTCAAGGCTACCGGCAAGAGGAAGGTATTGATTTCGAAGAATCCTTTGCTCTCGTAGCTAGATTAGAAGCTATTAGATTGCTTTTATCTTTTGCATCTCATAAGAATTTCAAACTATTTCAAATGGATGTTAAAAGTGCATTTTTAAATGGGATTGTCAATGAAGAAGTGTATGTTTCTCAACCTCCCGGTTTTATTCATGAAAAAATTTCCAAACCATGTTTTCAAACTTAAGAAAGCATTGTATGGGTTGAGACAAGCTCCTAGAGCTTGGTATGATCGACTCAAAACATTTCTTTTGGATTTAGGTTTTAAAATGGGAGAAGTTGATTCCACACTTTTCATTAAAGATTATGAAAATGACATCCTATTGATTCAAGTTTATGTAGACGATATAATATTTGGTTCTACTAACTTTAATCTTTGTCAAGAATTTTCTAAGTCTATGAAGGATGAATTCGAGATGAGCCACATGGGAGAGCTCAATTACTTCCTTGGACTACAAATTCGACAAATGAAGGATGGGACTTTCATACATCAAACCAAGTACACAGGGGAGCTTATTAAGCGATTCGGGATGGAATCGTCTTCAAGCAAAAGGACTCCCATGAGTACGACAACCCATCTATACAAGGATGAGAACGGAAAAGATGTAGACGTTCGTCTATATCGAGGTATGATCGGCAGCTTACTTTATTTAACCGCTAGTAGGCCCGATATCATGTTTTCCGTATGCTTGTGTGCTAGATATCAAGCTAGACCTAAAGAGTCACACTTGATTGCGGTTAAACGAATTTTTCGTTATCTCAATCATTCACTAGATTATGGGTTACTTTACCCTAAATCTAGCACATATGAGTTAATCTCATATAGTGATGCCGACTTTGCCGGATGCAAGTCCGATAGGAAAAGTACTAGTGGCACGTGCCATTTTCTAGGAAATTCCTCAGTTTCTTGGTTTTCCAAGAAACAGAACTCGGTATCATTGTCCACGACTGAAGCGGAATATATTGCCGCGGGTCTTGCATGTGCACAAGTCCTTTGGATGAGACACACTCTTAGAGACTATGGTGTCAATTGTGATACTTGCCCTATCATGGTTGATAACCAAAGTGCTATATGTCTTTCCAAGAACCCGGTACATCACTCCCATACCAAACACATAGATGTGAGACACCATTTTATCAATGATCATGTAGCTAAGAAGGACATCATCTTAGAGTACATTGAAACCCAAAAACAAATCACCGACATCTTCACAAAACCTCTTAAAGAAGATTCATTTGTGAGGTTGCGTGGAGAATTAGGGATTATGGGTGAATCTGAAATTTAGGAGCTCAACTTACTTGTTATAACACTTTTTGAGCTCATATCATCATGTTGCCTCTCTTCATGTGATATATCATATTTTTTGTTTTAAGAAAGGCAATTGAGATTTCTTTGATTACATGAGTTTTCAGATTGTTTTAAGAGATTTGTTTAATAAATGATTTATAATTTGATGTTGATTTTATGATGAGTTTATGATTAGAGTATAGGTCCTAGGGTGAGATGTGCATATCCTCTGGATTTTAACCTCACTGTGTATTTTTGGACCAGGACAGACGACTGTCTTTCCTTCGACAGTCGACTGCCCTACTCTATCTTCTCTGTCTGCAGATTGTATCTTTCGCACAGGCGACTGGTGACAAATTTACAGTCGACTGTTGTTTCAACAGGCGACTGCATTTTAGTCATCAGGCGCCTGTCATTTCTGTCAATTTTGTTTGTAGTCTCTGTCTTTTTTCATCAATTTTATTGATTCTCAGTCAGTCGACTGATGTGTATAATACAGTCGACTGTCCCTCAGACAGGCGACTGTGTATTACTCAACAGTCGACTGTCTGTCATCCTAAGCTTATTTCTTATCACTTCATCCAGTCGACTGATTTTTGTTCTACAGTCGATTGTCTCCTGTTGTGGCGGTTCACTGCTTTGATCTGAGTCGTCGATTCTTTGATCCAACGGCCAGATTATTTTGCCCCTTCATTAAATCATCGAGTCAGTTCATTTCGACAGCACTTTTTCTCTCTCCTCCGATTGAAACCTTTCGACTTCCCGCTTCGAACCCACTGGCGATCGCCCCTCTGGTGCTCTTCATCCCCGTCGTCTCATCGTTTGTCGAGTGCGTCGCTCGGACTTCGATTGCGTCATTTGTCCTCTTTGTTTTGGTTCGATTCTTCGTGTGTTTCTCTCATTGTCTCGGGACCTAGTTTTCTGTCGATCTAGTTCATGGATCCCTCTGGTCATCTATTTCCTAAGGGGTCTTTCGACTTCCTTGATGATGTACCCTCACCTCGTCCCACTGCTCCGGTAACCTCTTCGCCTCCTTCATCCGGGAGTTCTTGAATGTCGTGGTCGGTGACCCCATTCTACCGACTGAACACACTTCTCAGCCGCCTGATCATCCTCCTCGTACTCCTCCGTCAGTGCCCCTAGAGGATTTCCTCCTCGCTAGATTAAGTGATCAAGTCACTTCTCTCGAGAAGCTTGCTGCCACTATGGATAAGAAGCTCAATCTTCTTCTCGAGCTTCAGTACAAATCTCTCATGCTTCATGGATTTCCCATTCCTGCCGAGCTTCAGGCTCTGTTTTCTAAATCTGAGGATACTGCCCCTGTTGGTGTTCCTCCTCCTCCAGGCTTTGTGCCTGTGCCTTCTGTAGTCCAGACCCCCGTTGTCCAGACCCCCGTTCTTGCTCATGCAGAAACCTCAGCCGCAGGTGCATCGTCTTCCAAGAGGAAGACTCATGCTTATCCTACTCGACGCTCTGCCAGGCTGATGTTCCATTCGTCTGGTCGTCCCTCGGACCCCACTGTCATTCACATTGACTGATGTTGCAGCTGTTTCTTTTTGTTCACTCACCCAGAGACCTAGATTGTTTTTGGTCTGTTTTGTTTGGATTGAGCGGTTCTTTAGTGTTTGTATAATGGTTATATTTTGTGTAGTGATGGATATTTGGTGATGATGTCTGTGTATCATGATGTATTTTGTTCTTTTTGAGTCTCATATATGATGATGTATTTTGAGATCATGAAGTTGTTTTTTTGATCATGATGTATTTTGTTGGACATGTTGATGTCCATATGACTTGTACTCTTGTGATATTTCATCTGTATATATATGATATTGCAGTTTCGTCCTTTTATTTTGCACATTGTATAATTGCTTATCGTATCTGTGTGAATTTTTGAGATATCGTCTCCTTGAATGTTCTATTGCCTATGTGATATGTTTTTGAGATGATATTGGACTTGATTTTGGATTATACATGCTATATGTGATGTGATTTATTTTTGAGAAAATATATTCTCTTCCTATATTTCAAATGTTGATATTGGACTTTCATTCCTCTATTCACATAAGTATATGATGTGGTTTTATGAGTTTTTTTGGTTTTATATATCTTTATACTCCTTGATTGTTGATAGTTCTTATTTAGCACGATTGTTGTTGTTATTTACTCCCACCTTTTGGATAATGCCATAGGGGGAGAGAAATAAACATATAGATTCATAATGAATGTGCTAAGTATGTACTAATCACACTTGAATCTAAGATTGAAGTTGCCTTAGATTCAGGGGGAGTAAGATACAATGAATAGGGATTTTAAATCCTAGATTTCATGAATCATGAATTCATTTCATTCATGCATATCTTACTCATTTACTTCAATTGATATGTAGATGCCCTAATATTTATTGACTAACTTGATTGGCATCTATGTAGGGGGAGTAAGTTTTCATTAAGCACAATTATTTATCTTTTTGTTTTTGTTTGTTTGTCATCATCAAAAAGGGGGAGAATGTTGAGTATTGGACTTCTCCCTACTTGGTGTTAATGATGAGCAAACATAAATACTTGTGACTAATCCCCTATTTTGCAGTTAATCCATTGCCTAAGCTAATTATGAAGATCTACTTGCAATGGATGACACTCAAAGATCATTGAAGGCAAATGAAATGGATTGGATGATCGTAGATGGTGATTGAAGCTCCTAGAAGACTTCAAGCTCATGCGTTGGATAGAAGAGAGAATTCGTCAATGTAAATTTCTTATATCTCTTCTAGTATGTAGCTTAGAAGTAGAACATTGTTGGAGCACACACACACACATCTTCATTTCAGTTTTAGGACATCATTAGATCAATCTTCCTTAGACTCCAATTCATTTCTTTACTGATTGTGCATGTATTGTTTATAACAATTGACTGGTGAACGTTTTACAGTCGCCTGTCTCAAAAACAGTCGACTCTGTTCTGTTCTACAGTCGCCTGTTATGCACAAACTTTTACAGTCTAGTTTTGGGCTTCTATGTTTTAATTCCCACAGGCGACTCATGAACGATTCACAGGCGTCTGTCCTAGTGACAGTCGACTGTGTTTTGTAAATCAGTCGCATGTCTGTCTTTTGCCCAAAATCTATTGCTCTGTCTTTTATGACCAGTCGACTAATGTTGAATTTACAGTCGACTGTCCATTGAAACAGTCGACTGTCAATACTGCTTCAGTCATCTGTCTGTGAGCCAATTTGTTGACTCAACTCTCTGGAAAATCTCAGGGTTTTAACAGTCATCTGTAAAGGGAATTACAGTCACCTGTTCTGATTAACAGTCAACTGTCGTCTCCTCATCAGTCGTTTGTCCTGTTATCCCAGATGTTTTCTGGACTTCTTCAATGTACCCATCTTACGGCCAGTCGCCTGTAGTAGGATTTACAGTCGCCTGTTGGTTTAACAGTCGACAGTCTATGCCTCATTAGTCGACTGTCCACGTGGTAAGTTACCGTTATGAATTCTCACATACCCTATCTGACTGTGCAACAGTCGACTGTGGATTTCTCAACAGTCGACTGTCGCGGGCTCAGATTCTATCCGTTGAGAGTTTTCTTACGGATTTCAAAGCGGTTTTGCTGAATTCGGTTGTAGGGTTTTGAGAAACCTATATAAGGAGCATCTATTGTTCCATTGAGAGGTGACTCATTCTTCCAAATTTCATTTTGCTAAATCTCTCAAGATCAAAGCTCTCAAAAACCCTAAAGCCCTAAGAATTCCAGTCTTCAATCTCTTACTCTCCAACCTAGAATCAAGAGACACCTTCTAGGCATTTGGTGCTATTAAGATAAAGGGCTTTCCTCTCTTCCAAAAGAGTCTTTCAACACGCAACACACTTCTCCTTCAAGTTCTACTTCAAGGCATAGGTGATTCTAAGTGTTGCTTTCATATTTCATAATTTTCGTTATTTGAATTTACTCTCGGGTTGTGAGAGTGGTTTGCTTGCTTCCAAGTTCTGGGAGTCAAGGTCAATCGATTGTATTTCGATTTCACTTGTAGGGTTGCTACAAGTGGGTTTTAAGGAAACCTCAGGTTAGGGTTCTAACTTGAGTATCCGGTTGTTAACCGGGTGGAAGGGACGTAGGATTACCGGGAACAAGTCGGGAAGTGACTTGGGTAATCCGAACCCTTGAAACATCATTACGTTTGCATTTGTTTTATTTTCGGGTTTAATTTCTATTCCGCACTATTTTATTGGTTATCTTTTTAAATTGGTGTAACTATCTTTTTAAATTGCATAAACACTATTCAACCCCCCTTCTAGTGTTTTTCCATTGCCAGGGTCCTTACATCAATGTGAAATATGAGGGCGAGCCACTCAGATGTAGCAGCTGTCTATGCTTTGGGCACTTGGACTCACAATGCCCGACGAGCAAAAAGTATCCCCCAGTGGTGGGAAGTGCCCCTCCCCGACAAAGCCTGATTCAGTGCAGACCAAAGCTAGTGAATACAATGGGATGGTGCAGACAAAAGCCATGGAAGGCAGCCAAGGAGCTTCTTGCTCCGATGGTGCCGTTGCAAAACACCCAGTTGACGATGACGAGTACAAAGGTTCAGGTTTCAGTTTTGTTGAGTATTGGTGTTTCATACCAATCTTATTTTAATGATGATCACAACATTATATTGTTGCTAATGACTCTCTTGTTTTAGTCTCATAGTTTTCATTTCAAGAATATCTTTCTTGGAGACTAAACACTAGGTGCAAGGATGGACATCAAGTGGAGAAGGGCCAAAGCTTGGACTCAATGAGTGCCAAAACTTGGAGATGATGGAGAGCATCAAGGTATCAAGATGGAAGTCTTAGACTCTAAGGAAAGCAATGTAATCCATGTAATATTTCCTTTACTGCTTTCTCTCTCATTTGAGTCTAGGTTAATGTAATGCCTTGATAGATGGTCTACTCATTCATGCATATGCATTTAGACATCTTAGCGAGCCTTAGGATTATCATAGAATCCAACCTAATAGGTTCATCTTGACCAAAGACTCATTTGGAGTCTCTGGCTTTCCATCAGTCACCTGATGAAGGATTTACAGTCGACTGGGTGATTTCCAGTCGCCTGTCGATCCTTCTACAGTCGACTGATATGCATGGCTCAAGTCAACATTTCTATTGACTCTACTTGAGCTTTACGCAACAGTCGACTGATGCTCAGTTTACAGTCGCCTGTAGATTGGTCAACAGTCGTCTGAGTAGCGTAAGTGCATATACTGCTTCTCTCTGTTTTTTTCATCTCATGCAGCAGTCGACTGATGAAGGTTTTACAGTCGCCTGACTATTTTACAGTCGACTGTATTATTGACATCAGTCGCTTATATGCTTATCTGAGAAAGAGTGCAGCTCTCTGTTTTATTCCATCCCCTGCAGCAGTGGCCTGCTGAAGGTTTTACAGGCGCATGTCCTGTTTACAGTCGACTGTATCGACTTCATCAGTCGACTGTCGTGGCTCATATTATAGCCGTTGGATATTTTCTAGCCGTTGAACAATCGACTATCATTTGTTCATCAGTCGACTGTCCATGTCGTTTCTGCCCAGAAACTAGCCGTTGCAGCCTTGTGCTTTTTGCTGTTTTCTTGGGTTTTGGGATTTGATCTAGGGTTCCTATATATATGGGTGTGCTGAATTCTCTAGAACTTCTTGATGCTATAAAAATCATAAGAGATCTATAAGCCACTCTCAAACTCTCTCATTTCCCTCTTTGAGCTCTCTTTCCTCTTCATGCATTGAAGTCCAGCTCAAGTAAAATCATCCAAGTGCTTTCAAGCCAATCTCAACGCTTGGAGATCCTCTTCCATGCCTTGCATTCATCTATGAGTAAGCATCTCAAGGCATAGGTAAGAGTATTTATTTTACTTGGTGATTCTTGTAACACTAATTCTCTTTGTGGGAATTAGTCTTTCTCTCTTTGTGGGAGTTTATCTCTTTGTGGGATTAGGATATTCTCTTAGTGGGAATAACTCTCTTTGTGGGAGTAACTCTCTTAGTGGGAGTTTGGTGTCCTAGTGTAGGGCTAACCCTAATTCTCTGAGTGGGAGTTAGTAATTCTCTAGGTGGGAGTTTGATCCCTGTGTAGGGTTGGTTGGGTCCTTGTGTGGGGCAAAATCCTCTTAGTGAGGTATCTCTTTGTGGGATTTGTATTCACTTCTCTTTATGTGAATATAGTGAATATTGGTGTGGCGGGACGTATCCAAGTTTGGGAAACCAGGGTAAAATCTTGTGTTTGTGTTTGGATTAATTGTGTCAATTATTTCCTCTTGCATTTATTATTCCGCATTTGTAAGTTTAATTTTAATTGGACAATTTTATTACCATTACACTATTCACCCCCTCTTCTAGTGTGTTGTTGTTAGTATTGCAAGGGTAAGGCGATCCTTACAATTTTCTGTTTACGTGGATGAATCTTATGTAAGGATCGCCTTATCCTTGCAATACTAACAACACACACTAGATGGGGGTGAATAGTGTAATGGCAATAAAATTGCCAATTAAAATTAAACTTGCAAATGGGAAACTATAAATGCAAAAGGAAATATTGACACAATTAATCCAAATGCAAACACAAGGAATTACACTGGTTCCCCAAACTTGGGTACATCCAGCCACACCGATATCCACTATAATCCCACACAGAGAAGTGAATACAAATCTCACTAGGAGATACCCTACAAAGAGGATTTATGCCCTACACAAGGACCCAACCAACCCTACACAAGGGTCAAGACTCCCACACAGAGAATCACTAACTCCCACTCAGAGAAGTAGGGTTAGCCCTACACTAGGACACTAAACTCCCACAAAGAGAGTTACTCCTACAAAGAGAGTTATTCCCACAAAGGGAAAAATCCTAATCCCACAAAGAGATAACCTCCCACAAAGAGAGAAAGACTAATTCCCACAAAGAGAATTAGAGACAACAAATTCACCAAGTAAAGTAAATACTCTTACCTATGCCTTGAGATGCTTACTCATGAATGGATGCAAGGCATGGAAGAGGATCTCCAAGTGTTGAGATATGCTTGATAGCACTTGGATGAATTCCCTTGAGCTAGACTTCAATGCATGAAGAAGAATGAGAGCTCTTGAGAGGGAATTTAAGGAGTTTGGGAGTGGCTTATAGATCTCTTGAGATATTCAATAGCATCCAGAAGTATAAGAGATGGCAGCCCACTCATATATATATGAACCCTATATCAAACCCCAAAACCCATGAAAACAGCCAAAGAATCAATTCTGCAACGGCTAGAAACTGGGCGAAAATGACAGGAACAGTCGACTGATGATCAAAAGACAGTCGATTGATCAACGGCTAGAAAATATCCAACGGCTATAATCTGAGCCAGGACAGTCGACTGATGAAGACAGTACAGTCGACTGAGAACAGGACAGGCGCCTGTAAATCCTTCAGCAGGCGACTGCTGCAGGGGATGGAATAAAACAGAAAGCTGCACTCTTTCTCCAGTTAAGCACACAGGCGACTAATGCCAATAATACAGTCGACTGTCTATTAGTCAGGTGACTGTAAAACCTTAATCAGTCGTCTGCTGAATAAGATGAAGAAAAGACAGAGAGATGCAGAGATTGCACTTACGCTACTCAGGCGACTGATGACCAATCTACAGGCGACTGTAAATATACATGCGACTATAAATTGACCAGTAGTCGACTGTGCGTAAAGCTCAAGTTTGAGTCAATTGACATGTAGACTTGAGCTGTGCATATCAGGCGACTGTAGAAGGATCTACAGGCGACTGGAAATCACCCAGTCGACTGTGTTTCCTTCAACAGGCGACTGATGGAAAGCCAGAGACTCCAAATGAGTCTTTGTACAAAGTGAACCTATTGGATTGGATTCTATGATAATCCTAAGGCTCACTAAGATGGTTAAATGCATATGCATGAATGAGTAAACCATCTAACAAGGCATTACATTAATCCTAGACTCAAAAGAAAGAGAAAGTAATAAAGTAAATTACATGGATTACAATGCTTTCCTTAGAGTCTAAGTCTTCAATCTTGATGCCTTGATTGCTCTCCATCATCTCCAAGCATTGGCACTCCTTGAGTCCAAGCAATGGTCCTTCTGCACTTGATGTCCATCCTTGCACCAAGTGATTAGTCTCCCAGAAAGATATTCTTGAAATAAACTGAGAGACTAAAACATGAGAGTCATTAGCAACAACATAGTGTTGTGATCATAATCAAAATAAGATTGGTATGAAACACCAATACTCAACATTCTCCCCATTTTTGATGATGACACACATTATGTAAAATACAAATAATTAAAGCACAATGCTAATGAGCTCCCCCTACTTATATGCACCAATTAAACAATGAGCTACACAATAGTAAATACTCATTATACCAAATAATATTATGGTGACGTATAATAGACAAGGATTACATAAACCAATTGAAATAGACAATATCATGCAAACATGAAAGGTTTATCTAATCCCATATATTTATCCACATAGATATATCTCTCCCCATATGCATAAGTATATAACTCTCCCATATAAAGTTATATAATGCATATATCTCTCCCCCTTGACATCGTCAAAAAGGTGGACATCAAATATATCCCCCTTTGTCATCTTCACTAAGATGTGACAATATGCAAGAAAAGAAAGAGATGTATGATACCAAATTGAAAAATTTAGTGGGTATCAATTCACTATCACATGCTCCCCCTAGATCATAGAAATGGTCAACTTTTGACTTCTAGAATCTAACACCAATAATGGAGCTATGGACCTAAACATGTATCAAAGCAATTGATATGGAAAAATCAAGCTTCAATGATACACAAGGATATTGCCAAAACAAATATAACAAGAAGCATGTTGGCAATATACAAGAGGTTTGGTTTGAGACCAAAAATAACCAATTGTAAATAAAGATCTCAAACACCCTCAAAATGAGAGTCAAAATATGTTTTAAAATATTTTAAACATATAACATATTAACTCCCCTATTGACATACACATGGATCAAAATTGCATGCATGTCAATACAATCCCCAAGATTCCCATTTTCATGAAAAATACACACATTTGAAAGTATTTTCAAAATCATGAAACACACACACAACCAATGTGTATGCAAAAATATAACATTAAGCACAATACCCATGCAATATGCAAATGTGTGAGGGGAACCTAAACATTAGGTAACCAAACCCAAGAGGAGTTTGATTTCTTAACGTAATCACCCGAGGTGATCACATCCCTAACTAAAGAGTTGATGTAACTATCCCTCTCTTGCACACTAACCTTAGTGGGAATCCATAATCTCAAGGATTTCCTAGGGCAAGGGGTTTTCCCTTTGCAAGAGGGATGGATGTGGCATGCTTAGGTGTAGAAAAGAATTTCTTAGCATGCAAAGAATGAGGATTTTGCTTCTTAGCAAAAAAAAATGAAGATTTTTCATTCTTCCTCATTACCTCGTGATCTACATACTTCTTGTTGATGTATTGTTGTACATGAAAGCATGGTGATTCTTCTTAGGTGCTTTAGCAATATTTCTTGTTTTTGCACCATAAGAGGAATTAGAGGTGGGTTTGGGTACCACATTTTGAATATACCACAAACCTCCTCTATGATTTGCCGGATGTTGTTTTTCCAACAAATCGTGGAGTGAATCCCTAGAATACACAAAGCTTATGAGCTTACGGGATTCCTCTTCACATTTCAACGTAAGTTGTTGAATGTGAGAATCTAAGCTAAGGTTTTGAGCAACAAGATTTTCATGAGTTAAACTCAATTCCTTAACTTGAGAGAGAAGTGTTTCTCTCTCACAAGTGTCATAAACATGCTTTTCATCATGAATTATACTAGATGATTCTAATTCATGCACCTTACTCATAGCATTATCAAGTTTAGCTTTCATTTTATCATATGATTTGATGCACTTACTTGCCAAATTGGAGGCCACATTTAGGCGGTATTCGAGCTCCTCATAGGATGGCTTTTTCTCCTCAACTTCCTCATCACTTTCCTCCTTGACTTCCTCATCGCTTTCCTCCTCACTTGAGCTAGACGAAGACTCTTCCCCATTAGCCATGAAACAACTTTCATCTTTGGAGTTGAGCCATGCCTCTATCTCTTCATCTCTTGAGTTAGATGAAGTTGATGAAGAATCATCAAAAGCAACGAAACACCTGTGATCGTGCTCCTTGTCATCCTCTTCTTCATCATTTGATGTGTCCACGTCGGAATCATCAAATGTGCCTATAAGTCCCTTCTTTTGATTCTTGACCTCGGACTTGGCTTTCCAAAATTTCTTCCCTTTACGCTTATAGGTATCTTTGATGGGTTTGGAAGGACATTCAGTAGCAAGATGACATTTTCCTCCACAATTGAAACAAATAAGCTTGTTGGACTGGGAGGCAAACTTTGATGAAGATATACCTTGTTTGTCCTTAAGGAATGCCTCGAAATTCTTGAATTGCTTGGGAAGCTCAATGTAGTCATCGTCGCTAACATCATCTTCATCACCATCTTCACTCGAAGCTTCCCGTTGGAAGTTCTTTCTCCACTTGAATGACTCCTTCTCAACATGGAGTGCAACCCCCTTTTTCTTCTCGGGCTTAATTGGTTGAACCTCTTTCTTATGTTGAAGTAATACTTCATGAGAGATCTCCAATGTATGCCAAATTCCGTTGGCCGATTTACACATGAAGATACGGTCGAACTCATCCGGAGTGAGGGTGCAATGGAGTACACACATAACCCTAGCATTGACTCTGATCAAGTCCTTCTCCACTTTAGTTCTCAAGGCCGCGGGTAAAGTAGGCTCCTCGAATGGCGACTCCGTAATGTCCCAAAGGTCGTGACCCTTCATGTAAACCATCATCCTGATCTTCCAACTTGGATAGTTGGTTCTGTTGAAGAGCGGGGTTCGGACGGTTGAATGACCTTCTTCATAAGGCGCAGATGTTGCGTTGAATGTCATCGTTGCAGTATGCTATTGTCACGACCCGCTTCCCTAAAATGGAGGCGAGACGTGAAAGGGTCTGCACGAGAGTGGAGCTGTGAAGCCCCAAACCCGATAAGCGTCAATAAAACATAAGCAGGTCCCTGTAACCATAAACGGAGCAACAATAATAATAAAAGGAGAGACAGAAATGAAATTCTCATATCTCATAAATTGTCCAACACGAAAATGAGTCCAACATCCAGAAAAGCCACCAGGCTAAAAGGAAGAGTCTAAAGGCCCAGAACAAGGCCAACAAAAGCAATAACACCACAAAGTATAGGTGCTACGCACCGACAATAAAACAGCAGTCTAAACAAAAGGAAAACACAACGAAAACACTAGGACTGGTCCCCAGTGTCCACGTACTCCCCGTCAAACACAAGCTCGGGCTCGGCGTCAGCAAACACCTCGTCCTCAACAAGGTACTCAGGCTCAGAATCTAACATGTGTCACCCAAAAGAGTAAAGGGGCACATGTCAGCAAGTCTAAAAGACTTGGGCAAGGAAACTGAAAGTAAGGCAACTAGCAACCTAGCATTTTTAGTATGCATGACATGGCAGTTATAACATGAGTGCACAGGTAAGACATGGTGAACAATAAATACAAGAGAACAATTATCGGGACAAGACAAGAGTAGCCAAGCTACTAACATCTCAATCAATTCACTATTCACGTTTCACTGTTGTTTGTAGATGTTTACGCCCTTCAGCTGAATGGTACAACATTTACGCTGATCGGCACTAAACACTACCCCACCCCAAAGTTTACGCCTTACAACTGCAGTTGCTGATCAGGCAGACCCCCAATTGAATGACCGCTTAACTCTTACCACATCCCACACGCGAACAAGCCAGAGTCCCTGTACATGAGCCCAGCAAGTGAGCCAGGGTTGCCCCGCACGGGAGCTTGTTTCTTAGTTCACAATTCAATATCGAGCGTTGGGGTTAGCAACTCATTATGCTCGCTTCTGGTCACGAGCCAGGAAACACAAGTATTGTAGCGATGCTACGCAATCACGGGATCACTTAAAGAATGCAATAACATGACAATTAATTCGCGTACCGTTAATGGAAAGTAAACATGACATGGTAATTGTGCAACATGATATATGTCGGAACTAGCTTCGTTATCAAGCTAGTTTCCCCAATTTACGCCTAGGCGAGTATCATTTCGTCGCCTAGCCTCTTTTACGCCAACAACAAGCAAAATGGCCTAAAACATGGCCCAAACCCTAAGTGGCAAGTTTCACTTGCCTAGCACCGGGGATGACGATCACGAAGGTTCGTCTCGTGGATGCTAATCTACGGGGAAATCACTGTTATGGGGAAACAATCATCAAAACAACATTCATTCATTAGGGTTTCATAAAAATACAAATAGGTTATGAAAACATCGAGAGATCGATTTCTTACCGTGAGGAGGCGGAAGAAACACTCCGGAGAACCTAGGGACCAGATCTGGAAACGAATGGAGAAGTTTGGAGAACTAGGGTTTTTGGGGGATTTTGGGGATTTGATGAGATTTTGGGGAAGATGAGGGGTAGAAAGTGTTGATGGAGGGTTTAGATGATGGATCTTGGGCTTGGAATGAAGGAATAAGGGTTTGAGGAAGATGGGGGCTCAATGGGGGAGAAACTAGGGTTTTAGGTCGAGTGGAGGAAGAAGAAAACGTTTGGGAGGGGTTTAAATAGGATGGGCTGGCAGCTGCCCAGAAATTAGGGTTTTAACACAGATTAGTCGGTCAAAGAGCAACCACTGACCGACTAGTTTGGCAACTAGTCGGTCGGTCGACCAACGCAGACCGACTAAGTGTAAACAGTAACTTCTGAACGAAAATAGGATTTAGATTTAGTCGGTCGATGAACAACTACTGACCGACTAGTTTTACATCTAGTCGGTCGGTGAACGTTCTTAGACCGACTAAGAGTGAACAGTATTGATACCAAAAATAAGTTGAAGAGTTAGTCGGTTAAAGAAGCATTGCTGACCGACTAGTTTGCAACCTAGTCGGTCAACCAACGTTCTTAGACCGACTAACGATAAACAGTAACTCCTGAGAAATTTAGAAAGCCAACTAGTCGGTCCAAGAAGGATTGCCGACCGACTGGATCGTCATCTAGTCGGTCGGTGCCCCTTCTTACACCGGCTAACAAGCACCAAAAGTTCCGATACGGAGCGCGGAGCTTCGGGATCGATTCCTAAGACTCCTAGGCTTGATCTAATAGTAAGATACGACCGTTATGAAGCCCGTCACGAATGACATACTTCGAAATCGACAATCTTAAGGAAGAAACGAGAAAACACGACGAAACGATCGAAAATGAAAGTTACGGAGACGAAAACCACATACGAGGAGAAAATCCACCAAAAAATATATTATAATATAATAAATCCAGATACAAGGAAACCAGTCGTTACATCCTCCCCAACTTAAGAAAAATTCCGTCCTCGGAATTTCCAAACACTCACGTGTCCGGAAACAAAAGTGGGAAACGCTCTCGCATCTCATCCTCATTCTCCCAAGTAGACTCTCCAGGTGAGCCATGTCGCCACATCACCCTCACAAGATCGACAATCTTGTTCCGAAGCGATTTCTGACGCCTGTCCAGAATCTGCACTGGATGCTGGTCATACGTCATATCGGGGCGAACGGTAATCTCTGAAAAATCCACCGCATGAGATGGATCGCTAATGTATCGACGAAGCTGCGACACATGGAAAACATTGTGAACTCCTTCCAAAGATGGCGGCACGGCCAAGCGATAAGCTACCTCGCCAACTTTATCCAGAATGTCAAACGGTCCAATGTATCGCGGGCTCAACTTCCCTCGCTTCCTAAAACGAATCACACCACGATTCGGGGAAATCTTCAAGAACACATGGTCGCCCGGCTGAAACTCCAAAGGACGACATTTAGCATCCGCCCAATGCTTAAAACGGTCGTGAGCAATCCTCAACCTCTCCCGAATGTTCCTGACAACCTCCACGGCCTCCACGATCATCTCAGGTCCCAACAACTACCGATCACCAACGTCATCCCAACTCAATGGCGATCGACATTTCCTCCCATAAAGAGCGGTGAAAGGCGCCATGCCAATACTCGCCTGGAAGCTGTTGTTGTAAGAAAACTCCACCAGATGTAGATGGTCCTCCCACGAACCCTTGAAATCCAACATGCACGCCCTCAGCATGTCCTCCAAAATCTGAATCGTCCTCTCGGACTGGCCATCCGTCTGCGGATGGTACGCCGTGCTGAAACTCAGACGCGTACCCAAGCTCTTCTGCAAACTCTGCCAGAACTGAGATGTGAACCTCGTGTCTCTGTCCGACACGATACTCACGGGGACTCCATGAAGTCGCACGACCTCCTGCACGATTCACGTTACATCACTATCCAAACTAGGAAAAAGGAAATAAAAACGGAGAGTAAAAGAATTTTACCTCCATATATCTCCTTGCTAGCGCCTCAGTGGACTGTCCCACTCGGAATGGAATAAAGTGCACGGATTTGGTCAATCGATCTACGATCACCCAAATCACGTCATTCTGCTTCGGACTCCGAGGTAGTCCAGTCACGAAATCCATAGTGATGTGTTGCCATTTCCACTCCGGAATCGGAAGCGGTTGTAGCAACCCGGCCGTACGCTGATGCTCCGCCTTCACTTGCTAGCAAACCAAGCACTTGGCTACACTCCGAGCCACACTCCTATTCATGCCATGCCACCAATAATTCAGACGAAGATCCTGGTACATCTTGGTGCCACCAGGATGCACAGAATACGGCGAACTGTGTGCCTCCACCATCAACTCCTCTCTAATATCCCCAGCTGGCACACACAACCTGGCTCCAAACCTCAGCGAGCCATCCTCATGAATCAAAAAGTCAGTCCGCAGACCGGCTTCCACCTGCTCCCGAATCTTTACCAGCTTCGGATCCTCAGCCTGGCCAGCCTTAATCCGATCCACGATCGTCGACTGTACCTGCATGTACATCAACGATGAAGCCTCCCCAGGAAGAACAATCTCCATGCCAAACCCGTAAAAATCCTGCTGCAATCTCCACTGCGAGGTCAAAGTCATCACCGCTGGAAGCCTACTCAGCGCATCAGGGACCACATTCACCTTGCCAGGGTGATACTGCAAATCAATCTCATAATCCTCCATAAGCTCCAACCATCGACGCTGCCGCATGTTGAGCTCCTTCTGAGTAAAAATATACTTCAAGTTTTTGTGATCGGTGAAAATCTTCACTTTCTCACTCAGCAGGAAGTGCCTCCAAATCTTAAGAGCAAACACAACGGCAGCCAACTCCAAATCATGCGTCGGGTAATTCTTCTCATGAACCTTAAGCTGACGAGATGCATACGCCACAACATGTCCGTGCTGATGCAACACACAACCGAGACCCTTGCCAGAAGCATTGCAAAAGATCTCAAATCCACCGCTGCGATCAGGCACAACAAGAATAGGGGCAGTCGTCAACCTCTCCTTCAGAATACCAAAAGCACTCTCACAATCACCCGACCAAACGAAAGCAACATCCTTCCGCGTCAACCTGGTCATCGGCTCAGCAATACAGGAAAAGTCCTTAATGAATCGCCGATAGTAACCAGCAAGTCCAAGGAAACTCCGAACCTCAGAGCAGACGACGGAACATGCCACTCTATGATGGCCCTAATCTTCTCGGGATCCACTGAAATACCATCTCCAGTCACCACATGCCCGAGAAAAGCAACTCTATCCAGCCAAAACTCGCACTTCGAAAACTTAGCATACAAATGATGCTTCCTCAAGATCTCTAACACCGTCCTTAAGTGCGAGGCATGCTCTTCCTCCGACTTCGAATAGATCAGAATATCGTCAATAAAGATAACGACAAACTTGTCCAAAAAGTCGTAGAAAATCAGGTTCATCAGATTCATGAAAACTGCGGGCGCGTTAGTTACGCCGAAAGGCATAACCACAAACTCATAGTGTCCATACTTCGTCCTAAACGCTGTCTTCGGAACATCTCCCTTCTTCACCTTCAACTGATGGTAACCACTCCTCAAATCCAATTTAGAAAACACCCTCGAACCTCCAAGCTGATCAAAAATATCATCGATGCGAGGCAACGTGTATTTATTCTTAATGGTCACCGCATTCAACTCCTGATAGTCCACGCACATGCGACGCGAACCATCCTTCTTCTTCACCAGCAGCACCGGTGCTCCCCACGGAGACACACTAGGATTGATATAACCCTTCTGCAAAAGCTCATCCAACTGCTTCCGCAACTCCTCCAACTCAGCGGGTGCCATACGATACGGCGCCTTCGAAATCGGCTGCGCACCTGGAATAAGATCAATAGAAAATTCTAGAGCTCGATCAGGTGGCAAACCAGACATCTCCTCGGGGAAGACGTCGCCAAAATCACGCACCACAGCTGGCCACTCCAGTTCCAACTGCATAGCCACAACCTCCACCGGCCTGGCCCGAAATCTGACAGGATCAAGCGAACTGCTACCACGACTGAACTCAAATACTGGATGTCCGGGAATCTCGAACACCACCTTCTTCCTCCGACAGTCAATCGTAGCATAGAAGCTCGCAAGCCAGTCCATCCCAAGAACTGCATCATAGTTGATGATGTCGTGGATAATGAAATCAGCGAAGAGCTCATGTCCACAGACCACCAACGAGCAAGAATTGCAACCACGATGCACCGAGACCACGCCATTCCCTGTAACGATATTCCAACTCTTGGGAAGAGGGGACGTCGACAAGGAATGCCTCTCCACGAAGCTCCGAGAAATAATGCACATCGATGCACAAGAGTCAAAGAGGACTCGTGCAGGAAATGTGCACACCAAAACCACACCTAACAAGCAATTAACAATCAAACCCTAGTCTAGCAAACAACCATGTTCAAGCAAACAACATAATCTAATCAATCAAAACCAGCTAGGAAGGTAACAGCTAGATTGAGGATTACCTGCGATAACCTCATCCACAGCCTCGCTCTCCACAGCGGTCATCAGAAAAGCCTGCCTCCTCGGCGGAACAGCCTGCTGAAAAGCCTGCCTCTGTGGAACAAGAGCTGCTCCACGACCAGCAGGAACAGACGCTCGCTGCTGCAATGGCTGTGCTGCAACAGGTGCCCTCCGCAGCAGACCCGCATGCCGACAATCCCTCGCGACATGGGAAGCATCACCACAAACCAGACACTGGCCCAAAAACTTCCGACACTGATCCTTGATGTGGCCAGGCTTGTCGCAGAAATGGCAAGTCTTCAGAATAGGCCCTCCTGGCCTCTTAAACTGAGATGGCTGATTAGGCTTGAAACCAGGCCTAACCACTGCCCTGGCCTGCTCCATAGGCCTCTTCCCAGCACCAACAATAGACCCCCTCCTCTGACTCAGGTTCAGCTCCTGCCTCCTGGCAGCGACCAAAACCTTCTGATAAAAGTCCAGATCGGAGGAAGACACAAAACTCTGGAGCTCCAAGGCAAGTCCCTGCAGGAACCTCTGAGCCCTCTCATCAGCATCCTGCACCATCGTTAGTGCGAACCGACTCAGCCTAGTGAACTCCTGGTGGTACTGGTCCACCGTCAAGCTCCCTTGCTTCAGATCAATGAAGCGCTGCAGCATCTCCTTCTTCGCAGCCTTCGGAAAGAATTCCTCATCAAACCTGGACTTAAAGGTAGCCCAAGCTATCGGCTCCACCAACATCTTCTCTTCCGCATCCCACCAATTCCGAGCATTATCCTTGAGTTGCCTCTTCGCCAAATCAACCCATCCAGCCGGGGTGATCTTGGCCATCTTCAAATTGTCCTCGATGTTCCGAATCCACTCATCGGCAGCCAGAGGACCCTCGGAACCATCAAAATATGCGGGACCCAGCACCCGAAATTGCTTCGCTCCCGGCTCAGAGTGAGGGGCATCCGAAAGTGCCCGGGCAGCTCGAGCAAGTGGAGCATTCTGGACTTGCAGGAGCACGCCCTGCTGCACTTGCATCATCTGGAGCATCATCCGCATCATCTCACCATTGGTGGGTTCCCGCTCAGGCTCCTCATCATGAGGGAGCGCACCACTACCCCCACCACGGGTGAATCGCCTTCCTGCCATCTAATGACACAGAAAACGAAGCAGATTAGACTCATAGCTTAGGACTCGGACGTCGAACTTAGTTTATTGGACATTCTAATATTATTATCGCTATTCCGATAATCGCAGTTACAGAAGGACATGCATGGGCCACCAACAAAACCTGTCACGACCCGCTTCCCTAAAATGGAGGCGAGACGTGAAAGGGTCCGCACGAGAGTGGAGCTGTGAAGCCCCAAACCCGATAAGCATCAATAAAACATAAGCAGGTCCCTGTAACCACAAACAGAGCAACAATAATAATAAAAGGAGAGACAGAAATGAAATCCTCATATCTCATAAATTGTCCAACACGAAAATGAGTCCAACATCCAGAAAAGCCACCAGGCTAAAAGGAAGAGTCTAAAGGCCCAGAACAAGGCCAACAAAAGCAATAACACCACAAAGTATAGGTGCTACGCACCGACAACAAAACAGCAGTCTAAACAAAAGGAAAACACAACGAAAACACTAGGACTGGTCCCCAGTGTCCACGTACTCCCCGTCAAACACAAGCTCGGGCTCGGCGTCAGCAAACACCTCGTCCTCAACAAGGTACTCAGGCTCAGGATCTAACATGTGTCACCCAAAAGAGTAAAGGGGCACATGTCAGCAAGTCTAAAAGACTTGGGCAAGGAAACTGAAAGTAAGGCAACTAGCAACCTAGCATTTTTAGTATGCATGACATGGCAGTTATAACATGAGTGCACAGGTAAGACATGGTGAACAATAAATACAAGAGAACAATTATCGGGACAAGACAAGAGTAGCCAAGCTACTAACAATCTCAATCAATTCACTATTCACGTTTCACTGTTGTTTGTAGATGTTTACGCCCTTCAGCTGAATGGTACAACATTCACGCTGATCGGCACTAAACACTACCCCACCCCAGAGTTTACGCCTTACAACTGCAGTTGCTGATCAGGCAGACCCCCAGTTGAATGACCGCTTAACTCTTACCCCATCCCACACGCGAACAAGCCAGGGTCCCTGTACATGAGCCCAGCAAGTGAGCCAGGGGTGCCCCGCACGGGAGCTTGTTTCTTAGTTCACAATTCAATATCGAGCGTTGGGGTTAGCAACTCATTATGCTCGCTTCTGGTCACGAGCCAGGAAACACAAGTATTGTAGCGATGCTACGCAATCACGGGATCACTTAAAGAATGCAATGACATGACAATTAATTCGCGTACCGTTAATGGAAAGTAAACATGACATGGTAATTGTGCAACATGATATATGTCGGAACTAGCTTCGTTGTCAAGCTAGTTTCCCCAATTTGCACCTAGGCGAGTATCATTTCGTCGCCTAGCCTCTTTTACGCATACAACAAGCAAAATGGCCTAAAACATGGCCCAAACCCTAAGTGGCAAGTTTCACTTGCCTAGCACCGGGGATGACGATTACGAAGGTTCGTCTCGCGGATGCTAATCTACGAGGAAATCACTGTTATGGGGAAACAATCATCAAAACAACATTCATTCATTAGGGTTTCATAAAAATACAAATAGGTTATGAAAACATCGAGAGATCGATTTCTTACCGTGAGGAGGCGGAAGAAACACTCCGGAGAACCTAGGGACCAGATCTGGAAACGAATGGAGAAGTTTGGAGAACTAGGGGTTTTGGGGGATTTTGGGGATTTGATGAGATTTTGGGGAAGATGAGGGGTAGAAGTGTTGATGGAGGGTTTAGATGATGGATCTTGGGCTTGGAATGAAGGAATAAGGGTTTGAGGAAGATGGGGGCTCAATGGGGGAGAAACTAGGGTTTTAGGTCGAGTGGAGGAAGAAGAAAACGTTTGGGAGGGGTTTAAATAGGATGGGCTGGCGGCTGCCCAGAAATTAGGGTTTTAACACAGATTAGTCGGTCAAAGAGCAACCACTGACCGACTAGTTTGGCAACTAGTCGGTCGGTCGACCAACGCAGACCGACTAAGTGTAAACAGTAACTTCTGAACGAAAATAGGATTTAGATTTAGTCGGTCGATGAACAACTACTGACCGACTAGTTTCACATCTAGTCGGTCGGTGAACGTTCTTAGACCGACTAAGAGTGAACAGTATTGATACCAAAAATAAGTTGAAGAGTTAGTCGGTTAAAGAAGCATTGCTGACCGACTAGTTTGCAACCTAGTCGGTCAACCAACGTTCTTAGACCGACTAACGATAAACAGTAACTCCTGAGAAATTTAGAAAGCCAACTAGTCGGTCCAAGAAGGATTGCCGACCGACTGGATCGTCATCTAGTCGGTCGGTGCCCCTTCTTACACCGGCTAACAAGCACCAAAAGTTCCGATACGGAGCGCGGAGCTTCAGGATCGATTCCTAAGACTCCTAGGCTTGATCTAATAGTAAGATACGACCGTTATGAAGCCCGTCACGAATGACATACTTCGAAATCGACGATCCTAAGGAAGAAATGAGAAAACACGACGAAACGATCGAAAATGAAAGTTACGGAGACGAAAACCACATACGAGGAGAAAATCCACCAAAACATATATTATAATATAATAAATCCAGATACAAGGAAACCAGTCGTTACAGCTATAATCTCGCTCTGATACCAATTGTAAGGATCGTCTTACCCTTGCAATACTAACAACACATACTAGAGGGGGGGTGAATAGTGTAATGGCAATACAATTGTCCAATTAAAATTAAATTTGCAAATGCGGAATTATAAATGCAAGAGGAAATAATTGACACAATTAATCCAAATGCAAATACAATGAATTACCCCGGTTCCCCAAACTTGGGTACATCCAGCCACACCAATATCCACTATAATCCCACACAGAGAAGTGAATACAAATCTCACAAGGAGATACCCCACAAAGAGGATTTATGCCCTACACAAGGACCCAACCAACCCTACACAAGGGTCAAGACTCCCACACAGAGAATCACTAACTCCCACTCAGAGAATTAGGGTTAGCCCTACATTAGGACACTAAACTCCCACAAAGAGAGTTACTCCCACAAAGAGAGTTATTCCCACAAAGGGAAAAATCCTAATCCCACAAAGAGATAACCTCCCACAAAGAGAGAAATGCTAATTCCCACAAAGAGAATTAGAGACAACAAATTCACCAAGTAAAGTAAATACTCTTACATATGCCTTGAGATGCTTACTCATGAATGGATGCAAGGCATGGAAGAGGATCTTCAAGTGTTGAGATATGCTTGATAGCACTTGGATGAATTCCCTTGAGCTGGACTTCAATGCATGAAGAAGAATGAGAGCTCTTGAGAGGGAATTTAGGAAGTTTGGGAGTGGCTTATAGATCTCTTGAGATATTCAATAGCATCCAAAATTATATGAGATGGCAACCCACTCATATATATATATGAACCCTATATCAAACCCCAAAACCCATGAAAACAGCCAAAGAATCAATTCTGCAACGGCTAGAAACTTGGCGAAAATGACAGGAACAGTCGACTGATGATCAAAAGACAGTCGATTGATCAACGGCTAGAAAATATCCAATGGCTATAATCTGAGCCAGGACAATCGATTGATGAAGACAGTACAGTCGACTGAGAATAGAACATGCGCATGTAAATCCTTCAGCAGGCAACTGCTGCAGGGGATGGAATAAAACAGAGAGCTGCACTCTTTCTCCAGTTAAGCACACAGACGACTGATGTCAATAATACAGTCGACTGTCTATTAGTCAGGCGACTGTAAAACCGTAATTAGTCGTCTGCTGAATAAGATGGAGAAAAGACAGAGAGGTGCAGAGATTGCACTTACGCTACTCAGGCGACTGATAACAATTCTACAGGCGACTGTAAATATACAGGCGACTGTAAACTGACCAGTAGTTGACTGTGCGTAAAGTTCAAGTTTGAGTCAATTGAAATGTAGACTTGAGCTGTGCATATCAGGCGACTTTAGAAGGATCTACAGGCGACTGGAAATCACCCAGTCGACTGTGTTTCCTTCAATAGGCGACTAATGGAAAGCCAGAGACTCCAAATGAGTCTTTGGACAAAGTGAACCTATTGGGTTGGATTTTATGATAATCCTAAGGCTCATAAGATGGTTAAATGCATATGCATGAATGAGTAAACCATCTAATAAGGCATTATATTAATTCTAGACTCAAAAGAGAGAGAAAGCAATAAAGTAAATTACATGGATTACAATGCTTTCCTTAGAGTTTAAGTCTTCAATCTTGATGCCTTGATTGCTCTCCATCATCTCCAAGCATTGGCACTCCTTGAGTCCAAGCAATGGTCCTTCTTCACTTGATGTCCATCCTTGCACCAAGTGATTAGTCTCCAAGAAAGATATTCTTGAAATAAACTGAGAGACTAAAACATGAGAGTCATTAGCAACAACATAATGTTGTGATCATCATCAAAATAAGATTGGTATGAAACACCAATACTCAACATCTTACCCTTGCGAAGATACTCTCCCAGCCAAGTCCCCCCCGACCTCACCATTAACAACCATACCCCACCGCCACAGGACACAAATGCCTCCCCCTTCCACCAAAGCTAGAAGCGCCACCCGCCAGCAGTCAGTCACTAGACCCGAGCCCTCACTCTTATCGGATGCAGTAGAGAATGACCCTGAAACACCTGAGCTATGAACATATGATTATTGGCCTAGTTAGCCTACTAACTAGGTCAAAACTTTAAATTTGATTATGCCAAACAAGTATTATGTCTACTAATATGTGTATTAAGCATGTTTCAGGTCAAAACAAAGCTAAACGAGGCTAAATTGACAAATTGGAGTCATTCATCAACTAGACACTATACCTAGTCGACTAGCCAGCTCTCTGAAAATTATGCAGTCGGTATTAGTCGATTAGTGCTTTTGAGCTAGTTGACTAGTAGCAAATTAGTCGACTAGCTCCCAATGGATAGTTGATCACTCCATATTTTACACCTTTTTTCTGCTTGTTTGCATGCCATTTAGATCGCCCATCTCGTGTTTTTCACGATTATTCGACAATATTGCGATGCTTTTCACGATTTCTTGTTTTTGTCGTATGTCAGAAGATTTGGAGCGATTTGGAGTGATTTTGAGATGCACCCACTCCAGAGTGTCACCCGTGACTCTTTTGAGGGGAATTCTGTGATTGGAGAGGAGTGGAAGAAGAAAGAACGTCGTAGGAGCGACGAGAAAGCAAAAAATACGAAGATTGGGCATTTTCAGCATGTCACTCGGCCGAGTGAAGGAGTCACTCGGCCGAGCATCGACAGCCCGCTTGGCCGGCTAGATCGGACACGCAACAGACTCCATATCAGCGTGTACTCGACCGAGCATCGCCAGACCACTCGGCTGAGCACAAATACACCACTCGCCCTAGTGGCATCAAGACGACGGCAACCAAAATTCCCAAGTTACTGTAATCCGTCAGTCAGCCCCGAGTTCCGACTCGACCGAGTGAAGAAATCCCATCAGCCGAGTGAAGAAAGTCACTCGGCCGAGTGACTCCCGAGGAGTCGACCCCCAAAAGTCCAGACTTACTGGAATCCGTCAGGGTCCGTCACTCGGCCGAGTGACATTTGTCACTCGGTCGAGTGAGTCGCGCTGCCTGTAGCATAAAGTGCAATTTTCAAGCTGCGCAGGGGCAATTTTGTCACAGTTTTTTGGGCGATGGGGGGGGGGGGTATTTAACCCCAGTTTTTAACCTAGTTTGGAGAGCTTTTTCTCATACTTTTGGCAGCCCTTTTTGATTACTTTTTAGGAGATTAGATTTAGTTTTTTGGAGAGAGATAAAAAGTTCTATTTTGTTGGATGCTATTGAATCTTCATTGGTTTGTCTCTCTTTCTATCAAAAACCTCATTTTTATTGATATATTGTCTATTACAATGAATTCTATTGTTTTTATTATTGAATTTCTAATGATTTTCATTATGAATTGTGAGTAGTTTTATCGTTTTAGGGCGTAGGGATGAACCCTATGAAGCCTATTTCTAATTTGTGATGAATTGGTGAAATTCTTGCTAGAATTGATTAGGGTTAGTTTGGGATTGATTTAATACGAATAGCTAGGGATTCATACCGATTGGGATTTGCAAGAGATTGGATCCCAACTCGATAGGAAGCCCTATAAATTCGAATTGGGTTATAATTGGGTTTCTCTGGAATCGATTTGCAAGAGATTGGACCGAAACTAGGGTTTTCGATTGCAATTCTATACCAACCTAGGTCGTAGCTCGAGTTTGCACGAGAGTGGGCTCGATAGACGATTGAACGATGATGTTGTTCTTCACGCTAGCTTGCCTAGGTAAAGGTTTACAAGAGATTGGACCCTACCCTAGGTTTGCTATAGACCGGCAATAGCGCGAGAGCGTGAGCTTGGTTCTACATTTAGTTGCAACTAGTTCACCTGAATTTCAAGTCTAGCAATTGTGAAACCTACAAATCACAATGACGAGATACGGTTTGTAGCGGGGATTCCCTATCCCTAGGCGTTTTTATTAATTTGATATTTTCTTTATACAATTGAACGACTGTGACCGCTTTATTGCGAATATTTCTCGACTGTTCTTATAGCCAGGTGAATTGAAGAAGACACCTTCAATTGCCCTCCTCGTGTTCGATACCCGCTCGCCGTTACACCGTGCGCTTGCGGTAAGACTAGCGAGTCCCGTCCCAGGTGTGTATCCGGGGCGCGATCAAGTTTTTGGCGCCATTGCCAGGGAGGCGATAGTGTTTGATTCTACCTACCTAGCTATTTTTCTTTTTGTTTTATTATTTCTATTTTTATTTTACCCTTCCTTTGTGCTAACTATTTCTTTGAAACTCTGTTTTTCCTTGCATGTACACGAGATCCACAGCGGACCTCGAAGAAATACTATACGATCCAGAGATCGAACGTACATTGAGGAGGATCAGAGCGGAGAGGAGACTCGATACGGAAGGGAATTTTATGACCCATCCTGAGACAGCCGAAGAATTGGTGGCGCGAATGGCGAGGATCATTTCCATTAGAGATAGGCTTTGGCCTAAGACTTCCTCCAAGACCTCGTCCATAGCTATGCCGGGGTTGGCGGCCGACAAAAATTTCGAGTTGAAGACTGGATTGGTAATTCTGATGCAGCAAGACCCTTTTCATGGGAATTCCCATGAAAACCCTCATTACCACATCCAGCTCTTTTTATCAAAATGTGCCACCTTCCAAATGCCAGGCGTCTCTGTAGATGCTATCAGACTGTGCCTCTTCCCCTTCACACTCAAGGACAAAGCCTTATATTGGTTGGGGACGCAGGCTGAAGGAATCTTCACCACTTGGGATGAATTGGCGAGTGCCTTCGTCGACAAATTTTACCCGCCCTCCAAGACGGTGAAGATAAGAAGTGCTCTCATGTCCTTCAAGCAAGGACCGCATGAGACTCTCTATGAGGCGTGGGAGCGCTTCAAGGACTCGCAGCATCAATGCCTCCATCACAGTATAGAGGATTGGGAGCTTGTCCACAGTTTCTACAATGGACTCCAACCGGGCACAAAACAGATTATTGATGCTACCGCCAACGGAGCCATTTTGTCAAAGACCCCCGATGAAGCTACGGCCTTGCTAGAGGAGATGGCCTCCAACAACCAACAGTGGGGTGATGAGTGAGGACATTCTTCGTCCTCCTTGAAGCCCACAAGTATTTATGAGGCCAAGGCCGTGGCGGAGCTTGCTAGCAAATTTGACTCTCTCCACAAGGTAGTGGAGAGATTGGAGAAATACATTACCGAGCCGCATGAAGGTCCTTCTACATCTGCACCGACAAACCATATGAGTGATTGGCAAGACCAATCCCAAGACATGTATGTAGGAGGAGAGCATGGAGAAGGAGCTTTGGAGCAAATTCAGTATGTTGCGTGGAATTCCGGATATTGGGCCAACCCGGCCGCTAGAAACCTTCCGGGTTTTTCCTATGCTAATAATGATGGTGCCTTGAACCCCCCCGCCACAACAACCTCCTCAAGCTCGGGCTCCACCACCACAACCAAATTATCAACCAAGGGGGCCACCGCAACAAAACTTCCCACCTAGGCAACAAGTGGAACCTTATAGGCCACCCGGGTATAATCAAGGTTGGAGAAATCCCAACCCTCCGCAAGCTCAACCACGTTCGGATTTTGAAGCTAAGGTGGAGGAGTTTATGGTGGAGCAGAGAAAGATTAACGCCAAGGCGAGACAAGATTCTCTTACCACCGTCGTCGCTCAAATTGGGGAGCAACTTGCGTTGCTCAATAGAAACAACCAACAATTGCCGGCTCAACCCGAGCCAAATCCACGGGGCAACACCGGCCATATCAACGCGGTTGTTGTGGTTACGACAAGGGGTGGGAAGGATACCACTCCCGTCATGACTCAAGTCAAGGAACCCATGGTGGAGATTCTAGAAGAGAGCGAGCCGGCAATTGAGGTGGGAAAAGAGAAGGAGCCGCAAGAAGGAGCAAAATCTAGAGTGGAGGAACCTATTGATGAGCGCCGATTCATGCCACCGGTGCCTTTCCCTCAACGACTAGCTAGAGCCAAGATCGAGAAGAGGCTAGCCAAGTTCCTCGAATACTTGAGAGGGGTGAGCCTCAATATCCCTTTCCTTGATGCCATAGTGAAAATCCCATCCTACGCGAAGTTCTTAAAGGACTTGATTACGGGAAGGAAAAGGAAAGAGAAGATCATGCTCGCGAAACAAGGAACTTGGTTCACTAGGAAGGAAAAGGAGCCCGCCAAATTTAAAGATCCCGGGAGCTTTCGGATTCCTTGCACTCTAAGGGGCGTCCCCTTACAAAAAGCATTGGTTGATTTGGGTGCTAGTGTGAGCCTCATGCCTCTCACCATGTTCCGGAAGTTGAATACCGGCACGGATTTAAAGCCAACCGACATAAGGATTCAACTTGCAGACGGTCGGATTACAAGGCCGGTTGGGATCGCGGAGAACATTCCACTCCAAGTTCCGGGAGGTATATGCTTGCCTTGTGATTTTGTGATAATGAATATCAAGGAAGAGGGTGACACATCGCTCATACTTGGACACCCATTCCTCGCCACCGCGGGTGTAATCGTCGATGTGCAGGAGGGGACTCTTACCTTGAACGTCGGCAACATTGAAGTAGAGCTCCATATACCAAAGGCTATGAAGCACATGCCGTATTATGAGGAGCTAGATTATGTGGACCTCCTTGACGAGGTCATTGAAGAGGCTATCCCACACTCCATCGGTGCACTCCACGATGATGGCTTTGAAGAAAGCCAAGATTTGAGCGAAGAAAAGACATTGGAGGACTCTCCCAATAGCTCAATGATGAATGATGATGGCGACGCTGAAGTCGCAAGAATACGAGAGCTTTGCAAGCTCTCGACATTGAAGAATCTAAAGAAAGCTCCACCGATTCGAAGATCGGTGTCACCGGCGAAGTCAAAGACCGGAACAAGCTCAAGCTTGGAGGAGCCATCCCCCAACATTGCCCATGATGAAGGGGCGTTGAGGAAGGCCACGCACCACCACGATCCAAATCCGAGCGGTCTTCCCGGCAAATTCAACGGGTGCATCTCATACGCACCCAACATCCCTACGCTAATTTGAAAATCCAAAGGGGTCGAGCTCAAGACCTTAAACGAGCGCTTGTCGGGAGGCAACCCGATGGTTTTTGCATTATTTTTATTTTGGTTTTTATTTTTGTTTTAGACTTTGCTAGTGTTTTAAGTCAATTGCGTATAAAAATCTTGACAACGGGTCTTAATTCTTATGACATGAGAGGAGAAAAGGAGATCTCTCATATGGAGGATGACCGAGGCAAAGAAGAGCACTCCAGGAATGCGCTCGAGGCTTAGGAAGAGGAAGAAACCAACTGGAGGAAGAAAAACAGAGAGTAGAACGAAAACGGAGCCCCGAAGCAGAAAACAGCACGCCACTCGGCCGAGTATCATATGCCACTCGGCCGAGCAAAGGACCCCACTCGGCTGAGTGGGGTACCAACCAAGGAAGTCTGCAGAACCAACTCTCTGTCTTTTTGTGCATTTCAGTATTAACTGCCACTCGGCCGAGTACGTTTAGTCATTCGGCCGAGTGAAATAGATACACTCCTAGGGCGAGAACTGCCGAGTGGCTTGTGCCACTCGGCCGAGAGGATTTTATCCATTTGGCCGAGTGAAGCAAAGCCACTCGGCCGAGTCGTAAGTGGCGGGGAGAAATTTTAAAACTTTTCCGTTTACGTCACTCGGCTGAGTGACATCGTCACTCGACCGAGTCGTAACTTCACTTATATATACGACAGCGGGCTCGGTGCGATTTTCAACGCGAAAAATCCCCAATTCTCGCCCGAGCTGTGTCTGTTCGTCTCCCCTCGTCTGCAGCCGCATCTCCCCTTGCCCGATTCGATCTCGTCACCGGCCCAACCGATGCACCACCACCGGCGATGACTCCCCTCCTCATCGCCGACCTCCGGCGACCACCCTCACCGCTGGCCGACCGCCGACGATCCTCGTTTTGCCTCCAAAAGCCCTTTTTCTACCATTTTTCTTGATCCGTACGTCCATTGAGCCCCAAACTCAAATCAACTTCTTTATCTATCTATTATCCCACATCTCCCCCATATATTTTGAGTATTATCCGCTGATATCATTGTTTGGTTTGCAGGCTATTTCTGGACGCGCATTTAGCTTCGTGTCGGAGTCGGCTCTTCGCACGCATCACCTATTACTCTCGCGGCGTGTTCAGGTACATTCGTTCCATTATTTAGCACGCCGCCGTATTTACTTGAGTTGGGACACGTTCGCGGCACACATGCCACCGCGTACTAGGCCGTGTACACTGGGATCCGCCCCCAAGCGGAGGCAGACCGATGATGCTAGTCCCTCTCATGCTAGGGAGGACTCCCCTCCACCTAGCCCGCCACCGCCACCGCCACCCACACAGCCGATCCCAGCCGATCCTGTCCCTCCACCCGCTCCCGCCGTCGGGCCGATGGGGATCACATTTCGAAACGACGCACACCGTGCCAGGTTCGAGCGTATCTGCCATCGCTCGATAGTACCTTCTAGGTTCACGCACTTAGCTGACCTTGATCGCCTAGGGGTATTCGAGGGGCTTCTCACGTTGTACGACAACGTGGGATGGCGTGATTTTCTTACGGTGTCGGCGGATACTTTCATCCGTTCGACACTAGAGGTCCTGAGCTCGATTGACCGGACCCCTGGAGGATGCACATTCCGCCTGATGGATCGAGACTGCGAGGTCACTCTCGACATGCTTCGTGCATTCTTCTAGTGGCCCGCTGTCCCTGTCCCCGACCGAGCCTACGCACCCACGCACATCCCACCACCATCGTTCGACACCTCCACATTCTGGACACGGATCACGGGATCCCCACTTGGCTTTGACCCTAGTAGGGCCAAGGCCTCAGCCATCCTGCACCCCTGCCTCCACATTGCACAACGCCTCATGGCGACCACTTTCTTAGCGAGGTACGATGCTGGGACGATGTCTACGCCTGAGCTCTACATGCTCTACGTGATGACTCGCCCTAGAGTTCTGGATAGGGGTAGCGACGACCTGGTCCCCACCGTTGAGATTGATATCGCTAGTTGGTTCGTAGACCGCGTCATCATTTCGGTGAGCGCTCACTCACCTATTTGTTGCGACGGTCTGATTACACTTCTAGCCCTTATGACCGGCGTGGACCTACCTGACGACTTGCGTCGAGCCCCAGGCCCCACTGCACTTTCGATAGACGTTATGGCCCGGATGAAGATGCTTCGTCCCCACGGTCTCAGGCACTGGATGTGGTTGCACGGTCCCTTTAGTGCTGACTACATGGTTCTTCCGAGCCTCGCTCGGACACACATAGGACCGGCCCACAGGGATTGGATCCCAGCGATGGACCTACTTATCCCCGATGCCTATGTACTTGAGGCTGAGGATGCTGAGCAGGCACCCCCTGCATCACTTGTGGACCCCGTGATCCCTCAACCCGCACCTGCACTGTCTGCACCTCCCGACACTTCTGTCCACACTTCTGTCAGTGTCGGGAGCACCGTTGTTGAGTCCACCACCGCCACCGCCACCTCCACCGCTGAGCCTATGTCCGTCGAGCCTATCACTTCTCTTAGCCCTGAGCGTCCACCCACTATCCTTAAGAGCGACGAGTCTTCCTTCTCTGCCGTTATGGAGACCCTGTCTAGTTTACTGTCCGCTGGGGTGTCACCTTTTGGTCCTTACACTTCCTCCACAGTGGTCGACCCTTCTGTCTCTACCTCAGCCGTCCTATCCGAGAGTGTCGTGACATCTGTTCCCACGTCTGCGTCATAGACCTCTCTTGCTGCCTCGTCGCCGATTTTGTCTTCCACCACTGCTGCTGCTGCCTCCTCGTCCCAGCCTGCGTCCCAGCCTGCGTCCCAGCCTCACACTAAGGCTGGGCATCCACTAGTGAGCACATCACCTTTTCCGCACATATCTGCTGGCCCGATTATTTACACAGCCCTTGTCAGACAGCCCCGTCCTTCACAGTCTGGACATGTGCGTCCCTCTGTACCACCTCCCCCCAACACTCTACTTCAGAGCATTCGTGCTCTTGAGGGGGTGGTGAGTGGACTCAGAGGCGACTTTAGGGCTCTGTCTGCCACAGTCTCCGCCGTGCAGTCTCGCGTCGAGCTACTTCCCAGTATTCAGGCTTGCCTGACTCAGATTCTCGCGCGACTGCCACCACTGCCACCACCCACCCAGCAGCTTCCACACCCCCACCCCCACCCCCACCCCCACCTCCACCACAGTACGGAGATGGTGCAGCACCACCAGCTTAGGCACACTCTTGATGCCATTGATATTTTTGTCGTTATGTTGCCCATTCTCTGCTGGTCCTGGAGATATTTTTTTGCCCCCCCTCCTCCACACAATGTTTTGGTCCCTATCTTGCTCATATCATTCTATATCTTTTTGGGAGAGAGGGAGAGTATTTTTGGTGACACATATCTGCATCACTCTGATCTTTGCATGCATCACATCCGCATCATATTTTCTGTTTATTTTTCTTTTTTTATCATGCATGCATCTTCATCCACCCCACCCATTTCACGTCTCTCGGTGTGCCACACTTTGCACATTGAGGACACTGTGCACTTTAGCTTGGGGGAGTGAGTTCTCACACTTTTTGCTTTTATCGCCTTTATTTTTAGGTTTTTCACGTTTTTTCCGCTTTTGCACCCATTTTTCATCACTTTTTCATTTTCTTTACCATGCATCACGTTTTTCTTATTTTCTTTGTGTGCTGCATTGTAAATAGTTCTGTTTTCTTTTATATTTAGTTCTTTCATCTTTTGCTAGAGATGATTTTTCTGTGATGACGATGACGTGGTGTTAGCTTTTCTCAATATGCATGCTAATTTTGTCATGTCATAGCTTTTGTTTTTGATATCATATGCTATGTTCTGCTTTGCATTTAGAAATAGTAACCCACATCTTTTTCCGTATGAAAATGGATGAAATTCTATTATTAGCTGATGTCTGATAATTCATATGTATGCTATCGTAGAAAACACACCAAGATTCACGCATTGATTGCTTATATCTGGAGTACTGCTTTCTTTTCTCATATCACTTCTTATTGCATGATTTGTACGCTTCACTTCAGGTTGATTGAATGTTTGCTAGCATTGATAAAATTGGACTAGTTTGTTTTTTGAGATTAAACTGAGTAGATTAAATTACCCTGCTGAAGTTGTCATGCACGTCCTATAGAGTGAACCGAGAGATACATTTATTTCTTTCTCCACATATCTTGAACATTATTTCTCTATTTTAAATTCATTGGTGAATCTCCCCTTAGCAATTCTATTATTGGCATTCCCCCGTTATTATATCCCATGCTCCAAATTCCCCAAAACCAAAAAGAAAAAATATACTTGTATATCCTTCTCCCTTTTAATTTGGGATCATTTGTGTATCTATTGTTTTTATTTAAAAAACAGAGAGAGAAAAATTGAGAAAAAGAAAAGAAAAGAGAAAAAGAAGTTCATAACGATCCCATCTCATACTCTTTCTCTCATTCTTTCCTTTTTTGTTTTATTTTTACTTTTTTGGAGCTTTAAAAGAAATGGGGAATGTAAATATTGATTTGTTTACGCCACCACGCTTATGGATAAGCTTGGGGGAGAGGATCCATTGATGTGTGAGAGAGTGACTACATGACGGTGCATGACAACCTAGGCTAAGTAATATTTTATACTCGGTGAGATTGCTAAAAGTTTCACGAAATCCAGAAATCTGCGCTTAGCATTCATATCATGAAAACCACACTTTTCTATTCTTACTACTCTATTGTGTAATATCTCTTATACTCCTTATAGAAAGCATTCAATTGAAAAGTGTGTGATCTACGATTTTGTATACCGCTTTAGATGCTTCAGACGATGTTAATTCTAGAATTATTCCATTTTTCATGCTATATTGATATTCTTGGGTTTTCTATTTCAAATGCACCATTATACTATGATATCGAGATAAAAGTCTTTGACATGTGTTTTATATTCGATGTGTGCTATATGAGTAAGCAAAACCCACGTCCTGAGAAAAATGATCTAGCAACTTCCTTCTTCGTTTTCTATTTTGTTTTTCATTTTTCATTTTCCATTTTTCCATCGTTTCCATTATCTTTATCCACCGGGTTCGCTTTTACTCATCTTCCTCGAGGACGAGTAAGAGGTAAGCTTGGGGGATTTTGATAACTCCATATTTTACACCTTTTTCTGCTTGTTTGCATGCCATTTAGATTGCTCATATCGCGTTTTTCATGATTATTTGACAATATTGCGATGCTTTTCATGATTTCTTGTTTTTGTCGTATTTCAGGAGATTTGGAGCGATTTGGAGTGATTCTGAGATGCACCCACTCCGGAGTGTCACCCGTGACTCTTTTGAGGGGAATTCTGCGATTGGAGAGGAGTGGAAGAAGAAAGAACGTCGTAGGAGTGAGGAGGAAGCAAAAATACGAAGATTGGGCATTTTCAGCATGCCACTCGGCCGAGTGAAGGAGTCACTCGGCCGAGCATCGACAGCCCGCTTGGCCGGCCAGATCAGACACGCAACGGACTCCATATCAGCGTGTACTCGGTCGAGCATCGCCAGACCACTCGGCCGAGCACGGATACACCACTCGCCCGAGTGGCATCAAGACGACGGCAACCAAAATTCCCAAGTTACTGTAATCTGTCAGTCAGCCCCGAGTTCCGACTCGACCGAGTGAAGAAATCCCATCGGCCGAGTGAAGAAAGTCACTCGGCCGAGTGACTCCCGAGGAGACGACCCCCAAAAGTCCAGACTTACTGGAATCCGTCAGGGTCCGTCACTCGGCCGAGTGACATTTGTAACTCGGCCGAATGAGCCGCGTTGCCTGTAGCATAAAGTGTGATTTTCAAGCTGCGCAGGGGCAATTTTATCACAGTTTTTTGGGCGATTTTGGGGGGTATTTAACCCCAGTTTTTAACCTAGTTTGGAGAGCTTTTTCTCATACTTTTGGTAGCCCTTTTTGATTACTTTTTAGGAGATTAGATTTAGTTTTTTGGAGGGAGATAAAAAGTTCTATTTTGTTGGATGCTATTGAATCTTCATTGGTTTGTCTCTCTTTCTATCAAAAACCTCATTTTTATTGATATATTGTCTATTGCAATGAATTCTATTGTTTTTATTATTGAATTTCTAATGATTTACATTATGAATTGTGAGTAGTTTTATCGTCTTAGGGTGTAGGGATGAACCCTACGAACCCTATTTCTAATTTGTGATGAATTGGTGAAATTCTTGCTAGAATTGATTAGGGTTAGTTTGGGATTGATTTAATACGGATAGCTAGGGATTCATACCGATTGGGATTTGCAAGAGATTGGATCCCAACTCGGTAGGAAGCCCTAGAAATTCGAATTGGGTTACAATTGGGTTTCTCTGGAATCTGTTTGCAAGAGATTGGACCGAAACTAGGGTTTTCGATTGCAATTCTATACCAATACCCGTTTGCAAGAGATTGGACGGGGAGGAACTATCCCAACCTAGGTCGTAGCTTGAGTTTGCACGAGAGTGGGCTCGAGATACGATTGAACGATGATGTTGTCCTTCATGCTAGCTTGCCTAGGTAAGGGTTTGCAAGAGATTGGACCCTACCCTAGGTTTGCTATAGACCGGCAATAGCACGAGAGTGTGAGCTTGGTTCTACATTTAGTTGCAACTAGTTCACCTGAATTTCAAGTCTAGCAATTGTGAAACCTACGAATCACAATGACGAGATACGGTTTGTAGCGGGGATTCCCTATCCCTAGGCGTTTTTATTAATTTGATATTTTCTTTATACAATTGAACGACTGTGACCGCTTTATTGCGAATATTTCTCGACTGTTCTTATAGCCAGGTGAATTAAAGAAGACACCGTCAATTGCCCTCCTCGTGTTCGATACCCGCTCGCCGCTACACCATGCACTTGCGGTAAGACTAGCGAGTCCCGTCTCGGGTGTGTATCCGGGGCGTGATCAATAGTCGACTAATCCGTACAAGTTGGCTTGGCTGACTTGGTCAAACACGCAGATTTGCAATTTTTGATGGGTCCGGTAGTTCTAGTTCAAGGTGGAGTCTACTCCTTGAAGAAGTGCGAATTAAGGGAAAACCTTATGAAAGAGAGCCAAAGTTGGAAGTTCACATAGGGTTTTCAAATACCACACATAAGCATAAAGTGGCCGGCCCCTTCTGTAAAGATCTTCCGGCCACAAAATTTGAGAGCCATTCTCCTTGCTTAGATACATCAAGTTTCTCCTCCATCAAAGTTTCAAAAGCTCATCCAAAAGGGAGGAGGAGGAGAAGAAGAAGATCATACATGGACCAGAAAAAGCACATAACGTTTTCTACATACATCGGATTGAAGCACAGTTTCGCCTACGAGATCATTATAATACGATCTATACTACAATGACAACGTTTTGATTTTATTCTATGTATCTTGATCAGTAAGAATTTTTTAGCGTGAGATTGTACTTTAGAATAACTTCATTTTCATTGAACTATATCTTGTACGGTTTGATCACCACTCGCAAGAGTGATCAAGTCTTTTCTTTTTGGCTATAAAAGGGGTTTTAAAATCCTCATGGAGAGATTGGAGTATAGGCGGCTTTACGTTAAAAATCGGCTTGCCTTGAATTATATATCGAAGGGCATAGTTTTCTTTATCTGGACATAAACACTACAACAACGGTCAACCATTGGCAATAATGAACGACCTTATGTACATAATGTCTTCGATCAGAGTATATTGACAGTATTTTATCTTCAAACTTTTGGCTTCCTTTGTGATGTCAGAAAGAGCTCCTTTGGTGAGGTACTCGATAATGGGTCCATACATCATAGTTCAACATCAATTGTTATCATATACATGTCAGCTTTCGTGCAATGCTGACTTAATATATCAACCATAGTATCACATGTCGAATTCATTATTGGGTTGATAGTTAGTTTGGACATGGCATTAGCCTCCATGTTGTCACACCTCTTAGTATTTGGATGACTTCAATTTTTTCGAAACTTCCCATCAATTTCTGGATCATGGCCTTAAATTGTGTCAGGGCTGGTTCCTTCACTTCAAACACGTCGTTTAGGGCATGTTTCTTTGTGTGATTGTGGGTTTGGATTTACTGTTGTGAATAGTAAATCCATGTTGGATTCTTGAGGAAAGAGAAGTAGAGTATTGTGTTTCTTTTGGAGGAAAGTGGGTTGGAAAGTTGGTTTGGGATTTGTTTGTGGGTCCCACACCAAAGTTTTGTGTTTCTTTGGGTTAAAGTGAGTTTGGGATTGTTGGATGAGAATTGTTGGGAGTTGGTTATGGTGTTATGAGGTGAGAATAACCCCCTATTCCCATATGAAGTAGAAAAATCATTTAATTAACCAAACATAACAACTATTAGTTAACTAACTAATAACTATTAAATAAATATCTATTTAATACACAAAATTAAATCCCACCACTCAAAAATACATATTAAAATACCGAATTTAATAATAAAAAAAATTAATTAATTGAATTATTGGGCTATTAAATATAAACGAAGGCAAGCCAGGCAACGCAAGCAACAGAACAAGTTAGACCATTGCATTTCCAACATTCATTAATTATTAAAATAATAAATGAAAGGCATAGAACGCGTGCAACCAACATCACATTTCCATTTAACATAACACATTAATCCAGCATATACAAAATACTTATAGTATCCATAATACAATCTCATTGTGCATAACAAACAAACAGTAATAAAGTGTTACATTGTACCCAGACTACCATCAAACACTCTTGTGTATAATCAACAATAACAAAACTAACATCAAACCAAGGAGCGTAAACAAAACAAACTTCAAGGTGTCTATTTTCGCCGTGGTCTGCTCAAATCGCCCCACGAGCGTGGCCAATCGCCCCTCTATCTCTAAAAGCCGCCGATCAGAGAACGATGTGGAAGAGACAGCATTGGTGGGGCCTCTTTCAATCTCATCCAGCAACTGCAGTATCACATAGGTGGACCAGTCCGAGTGTGGTGGATCCTTCCATTCGTAGAAGTTGCATCTATTCACGCGGGATGGACTCCAAAAGCTCCTGCCAGGATTTTTTCGGGTCCATGATGTCCGCCTGGCAACCCTCAGCCCACAATAGCAAAACTTGCAGTCATCATCATCAGAAGCCAACTCACCGCCTGCAGCAAATCTGGGTCTGGATTGAATAGAAGAGCTGGACCCGGTGCTCATTTGAACCTAGCAAGAAATAAAAAATATTAGAATGAATACTGATTTAAAGAGATATAATAATTAGATGAAAAATGGGTGAAGCAGCATACCTACGGACAGTTACAACACCCGTGAAAGATGACATCAGCTGGCTTAATTCAGAAGTAAAAGATAAAAGGAAATACCGTAACATAGACAACGCAAAAACCCAAACGAAACAAAGATAAAGCAAGAATAAAGAAGAGACAATTAAAATATTACTAAATTAAAGCCCTCAGGTAAACATGGTTTTTAGCCATAAGTTATGTATTAGGCGGTTGCTCATTATGAATGAACCTTCTCGCCAAATACCAATTTTTTCTTCATAACCGAGGGACAAATTGATCAGTATATATATGTTCATCATCATCGGGCTGAAACATATGTGCATGGCTCATTGGTTCAGTTTTTGGGGCATGTTTCATTGTTGTTGTTTGGGTTTTTGTGATACATAAGCCCTCAGGAAGAAAGTTAATTTATCAATAAATCATGGTGGTCATAAGCAGTTGCTCCATCACATATCTCCCCCTCATAGGTAATGGAACCATCAAGCCTATAACCAACTATTTTTGCATAACCAAGGGACAAAGGGATCAAATAATTATCTTCATCATTGGGCTATAGGGAACCAGCTACAAGGAGCCATAAACAAAAACTGATGCACAAATGCTTCAAAAAAAACACAAGCAGCAACATTGATACATGCCCCTAAAACTGAAACAAGGAGCCATGCACATATGTTTCAAAAAAAACCCCAGCAGCAACAATGAGCCATGCACCAAAATACTAAAACAAGGAGACATGCCCATATGTTTCAAAAAAACCCCAGCATCAACAATGAGGCATGCACCCAAAAACTGAAACAATGAGCCTTGCACATATGTTTCAAAAAAAACCCCACACAGCAGCAATGAGACATGCCCCTAAAAACCTGAAACAAGGAGACATTCCCATATGTTTCAAAAAAACCCCAGCAGTAACAATGAGGCATGCACCCAAAAACTGAAAACAAGGAGCCTTGCACATATGTTTCAAAAAACCCTGCAGCATCAATGAGCCATGCCCCAAAAAACTGAAACAAGGAGACATGCCCATATGTTTCTTCAAAAAACCCAAGCAGAAGTAGTTAGACATGCCCCTAAACCTGAAACAAGGAGACATGCCCATATGTTTCAAAAAACCCCAGCAGCAACAATGAGGTATGCACCCAAAAACTAAAACAAGTAGCCTTGCACATATGTTTCAAAAAACCCCAGCAGCAACAATTAGCAATGCACCAAAAAACTGAAACAAGGAGACATGCCCATATGTTTCAAAAAAACCCAAGCAGCAGCAGTGAGACATGCCCCTAAACCTGAAACAAGGAGACATGCCCATATGTTTAAAAAAAACCCCAGCAGCAACAATGAGACATGCACCCAAAAACTGAAACAAGGAGCCTTGCACATATGTTTCAAAAAACCCCAGCAGCATCAATGAGCCATGCCCCAAAAAACTGAAACAAGGAGACATGCACATATGTTTCAAAAAAAACCCCAGCAGCAACAATGAGCAATGCCCCAAAAAACTGAAACAAGGAGAAATGCACATATGTATCAAAAAACCCCCAGCAGCAACAATGAGCAATGCCCCAAAAAACTGAAACAAGGAGACATGCACATATGTTTCAAAAAAAAAACCCCAGCAGCAACAATGAGCCATGCACCCAAAAACTGAAACAAGGAGGCTTGCACATATGAATACGCAAAAACCCATGCAGCAGCATTGAGACATGCCCCTAAAACTGATCCCAATAGATAATTACAATATTACAAAATTACAGCCCTCAGGTAAACATGTTTTTAAGAATTAAGTATGTATTAGGCGGTTGCTCATTATGAATGAACCTTCTCGCCAAATAACACTTTTTCTTCATAACCGAGGGACAAATTGATCAATATATGTTCATCATCATAGGGCTGAAACATATGGGCATGGCTCCTTGGTTCAGTTTTTAGGGGCATGGCTCATTGTTGTTGTTTGTGTTTATGTGATACATAAGCCCTCAGGAAGAAAGTTAATTTATCAATAAATCATGGTGGTCATAAGCAGTTGCTCCATCACATATCTCCCCCTCATAGGTAATGGAACCATCAAGCCTATAACCAACTATTTTTGCATAACCAAGGGACAAAGAGATCAAATAATTATCTTCATCATTAGGCTATAGGGAACCAGCTACAAGGAGCCATAAACAAAAACTGAAAATAGGATCCATGCCCATATGTGAAGGCACCATATAAACAAAAATCAACAAGGAGCCATGCCCCTAAAAACTGAACCAAGTAGCCAAGCCCATATGTATGAAAAAACCACAAGCAGAAACAAGAAGCCATGCCACATAACCTGAAAGAAGGAGCCAGGCACATATGTGTCAGAAAATCACACACTGAAACAAGAACCATGCCCCAAAACCTGCACTAAGAGGCCATGCCCATATGTATCACATAAACACAAAAATCAACATGGAGACAAGCATCAAAAAATGAACCAAGCAGCCATGCAAATATGTTTCAGAAAATCACACACTGAAACAAGTAGCCATGCCCCAAAACCTGCACCAAGAAGCCATGCCCATATGTATCACATAAACACAAAAATCAACATGGAGAAAAGAACCAAAAAACTGAACCAAGCGGCCATGCAAATATGTGTTAGAAAATCACACACTGAAACTAGGAGCCATGCCCCAAAACCTGCACCAAGAGGCCATGCCCATATGTATCACATAAACACAAAAATCAACATGGCGACAAGCACCAAAAAATGAACCAAGCATGTTTCAGAAAATCACACACTAAAACAAGTAGCCATGCCCCCAAAACCTGCACCAAGAAGCCATGCCCATATGTATCACATAAACACAAAAATCAACATGGAGAAAAGAACCAAAAAACTGAACCAAGCAGCCATGCAAATATGTGTCAGAAAATCACACACTGAACAAGGAGCCATGCCCCAAAACCTGCACCAAGAGGCCATGCCCATATGTATCACATAAACACAAAAATCAAGATGGTGACAAGCACCAAAAAATGAACCAAGCAGCCATGCAAATATGTTTCAGAAAATCGCACCCAGCACCAAGCAGCCATGCCCCAAAACATGCACCAAGCAGCCTTGCCCATATGTATCACATTAACACAAATATCAACAAGGAGACATGCACCAAAAAAGTGAACCAAAGAGCCATGCACATATGTTCCATATTATCACACCCAGCAACAAGGAGACATGCCCCAAAACCTGCACCAAGGAGACATGCCAATATGTTTCACATTAACCCATACAACACATCCCCAACCCAACCAACACTCATCCCCACCCAACCTAAATGCCATAGGACCCAACCATCCTCATATCTTTCCATTGCCATCTCCTTTTTCATAACCTGTGTCACGCAAGTCCCTTTCCAGCTCAGCAACTAAATCCTCAAGGATAAGCTTCCGACCCGTTTGTGGCACGGCCAAAAATTGTCGCCCCGCCAGCTCATTCATGCTTAGGTCTTTAAACAACTTCAACAAAAGGGCGGGAGGATACTCCGTAAACTCGTACACACGTTGTGCAAGAGTTTCGGTCCAGTGGGAGTGTGCACTCCGTATAGCATCTGCGACCTCTTTCACATTAGTGGTTATATCCCGCATTACATCCGGATCTTCCCTCAAGGAGCGTCGTCGCTGTTTCTTCTTCCCCAGCGATGGTGGGGTAGCATTTCTTGTCCCCCCTTGTGGACACTCTCATGTCGACGCTTGTGTGGCTATGTCCTCAGGGACATAGTGGGGTGGAGTAGGAATCTGTGTCGGATCAGGTGTTACGGGCTCTCCTTCCCCTCCAGAAAATGGGCCACCAAAGCTATCAAACAAGGACATTGACAAATCCCCCCGTGAAGTGTCATCCCCAATGATGACAACCAGATCGTCAAACCATGGTATTGGTTGGTTCACATAAGCGCGCTTCCGATGGTTTGCCTGAACGATTAGCAGAGCATATATAAACATACCATTCATATCTACATTTAATGCACTAGCACCTAACCTATGTATAAGATAGAAATAGTTACCGCCGCCCACGTGTCATAAGTTTTCAGATCCAGCTTAATTACCTTCTTCTCCGCATCCCATCCCGCCCCGCTTATTTCCATGCACTCGTAAACATCCTTGAGACGTGTCTTCAATGCTTTCATGTGATTTTTCACATTACCACTTGTGAACGATGTCCCATGAGTGTTATTGATTTCGGCTGCAGCGGCATTGAAGGCGGCCCCTTTAAATGTCTTATCGACTTTAAGGCCCTGCCGTGCAAGTTCAGCTAGAAATGGAATAAGGGTGGCATCATGCTCGGGCTTCCATAGTTTGTTGTGTTGTGAAGAAGAGGAAGGTTGCTTCTGCTTTTTACTGGGACTTGATACCGATGCCTCGGCATCCTCGCTACGCCGGCTCGACTTCCTCGAGGAGTCACTGCCGGGAGTTCTTTCATTGCCACTTGGTGGCGTTGGCATAGGGAAGGCACCATGAGACGAGGGGCTTCTGAAAGTGGGTAGTTCTCCCCCTTGGAGCATATTCATATACCCATGGCCACTATGCGATGGCATTGACATTGGCATTTGCATTGGCAAGTTGAAATTGCCATATTGTGGATATGACATTCCATGCCCACCAGCTGGCTATCCATGCATGTGGTAGGGGATAGGAGGCGTCCTCATGGGAATTGGTCGGTTGAGAAGGGGATCCACCCTCTTTTCTGCTTCTCCACGTTGTGTGCCATATACATTTTCATAAATTTGATGCATTGGAACACTCCCAGCCGGATATGCATCACCCACATGCCCTGATTTTGAAGAGCCTTCCATCCCTACAACATAAATATTATGATAATGAAAATGCTTACTTTTACAATAAACATCCACCCATCATATTATCTGAAACTATAACGCATGGTGTATAAAAATACAGAATTGTAAATCATTGAAAGGATAAGCCAAAGCATAAAAATATTGTCATACTCAACACAGCAAACAGAATGTAATAACCAAGGCACAAAGTTAAATTGTTCAGACTTAGTATGCAATTATTACGACCCCCTCATAGCCCATGCTCTATTGTGTTCCCGTTATTATTTATGTTACAGTAGTCCACCCACATATCCCAGGCTATCTGCTCCCTGCGCATTTTCCAGCGATCCCGTTGTTCGGTTTGTTCACGAACAGTCACCTGTTGGGATAGATCAATAACATCGTCATCCCGATCATCGATACCCTCTACATCCTCCTCAAACACATCACCTTCTTCAGTTAGGTGGGGGTCATGAGGATCTGCAATTTGAATGTAATTATGCAAAACAGTGCACGATAGTACGGTATCGACCTGGCTTTTGAATGAGTAGTGAGGTTTGGATGTCAATATTTTAAACTTGTTCTTTAGGATACCAAATGTCGACTCGATCTTTGATCTTAATGTAGAATGGCGTAGGTTGAATAACTCTCGTCGATTTCGAGGAACCCTATCAGTATGGTCCTTCAAATGGTATCTAACTCTCTGTATGGAGATATGAATCCTGGCATTGTAGTATATCCAGCATCGCAAAGTTAATATTTACCTACATTCAAACAAATAAACCAAGTTTATGATCCAACGCTTTCTGAGATACGTAATTATAATTTATATGTAAATTTATGCATATTACCTTCATACACTCGAAGCCCCAGTGGGGGGGTAAAGACAATGCATCTTTCAGGACCGTAAAATCATTTGCAGATCCTTCCCACTCGGCCAGTACGTATGTGAATCTTTTATTTGGGGTAACAGCTGCAAGCACATTTTGTGTAACCCCCTTTGGCCCTCTAAAGCGGGGTACGAGCCTTGCTGGTAGCATGGCATCTATGTGCGTCCCATCAATGAGCCCGATGCAGTCCTACAACGTATTAAATGAGACCAATTTGCAATCCCTATTACGATCCTTATTATACTGACAATATACATATAATCACACATACCTTAAAATATGGGAATCAATTTGGATTATTGACTATCTCCGGTGGCGTCTCATTAGGAACTTGCTTCACGAACATATCCCGAAGTGCACACAGTCCCGCCATCACTTTGTTAAAATAACGGCTAACTCTCCCCCCGCCCCTTATGAAATCCACTTGCATGACTCTATTATTTGACTTGTACCCTACAATATGCAGGAACATAGCCACCTGCTCCTCGACGGATACATGAATAGTGTCCTTGAGAAGATCACGCTGGCGCATTAATGATGCAAGATTCATGAAAGCATGTCTGCGCATTCTTAGGTGGTGCAAACAGCTACTTTCAGACCCCCACAGAATTCTCCACATGTGGGCTTTTCTATGCAGATCCCGCATAGCTGAGGGCTCTCTGGGTATAGGGTCGGGCCTAGCGGAATTGTCAAGTTGTAAGGCTAGTACGACAAACGTTATTGCAGCTACGGCAGCCATACATAACTCACAAGCCGAATGGTCTCCTTGTGTATCTATGTCACCCTTAATTGAATAACACATATATTTAATGTTAATTATATACATAACATACTACATATGAATAACACCTTTCAGATAAAATTGTGCATATCAAATCATTGGCCCTCAGATATAATGTGTAATCATAGTCACACACGTGGTTGCTTTGCCATTGCTCCTGCCTTTTCACCCCATAAGTGCAATAAGGAGACATGCCCCAAAATTACAAGACAAAAACCCAAACTGACACAAGGAGACATGCCCCAAAAATCTGATACAAAGCCAAAAAAAGAGCACTAAAAACACATAATGCAACAAGGAGCCATGCCCCAAAAATTCTGATACAAGTATCCATGAGCATCCCATTCCATAACAGCAACAAGTAGCTAGGAGCCATGCCCCAAAAATTTATAAAATGAGCCAAACATAACAACAACAAAAACCCAAACTGAAATAAGGAGACATGCCCAAAAAATCTGTTACACTGCCCTTGAAAAGAGCACCAAAAATACACAAAATGCAAAAAGGAGCCATGCCCAAAAAAATCTGATACAAGTTTACAAGACCTTAACAACCCAAAACAGCAACAAGGAGCTAGGTGCCATGACCCAAAAATTGATAAAATGATCCAAACAAAACAACAACAAAAACCCAAACTGATATAAGGAGACATGCCCCAAAAATCTGATACAAAGCCCCAAAAATCTGATACAAAGCCCCAAAAAAGAGCACCAAAAAACACATAATGCAACAACGAGCCATGCCCCAAAAAATCTGATACAAGTATACATGAGCATCCCATTCCATAACAGCAACAAGTAGCTAGGAGCCATGCCCCAAAAATTTATTAAATGAGGCAAACATAACAACAAAACCCCAAACTGAAACAAGGAGACATGCCCAAAAATCTGTTGCACTGCCCCTTAAAAGAGCACCAAAAATACACAATATTCCCCAAGGAGCCATGCCCAAAAAAATCTGATACAAGAATACAAGACCATAACAACCCAAAACAGCAACAAGGAGCTAGGTTCCATGACCCAAAATTTGATAAAGTGAGCCAAAAACAACAACAACAGAAACCCAAACTGACATAAGGAGACATGCCCCAAAAATCTGATACAAAGCCCCAAAAAAGCACCAAAAACACATAATGCGACTGACACGGCCTGTTTAGTCCTTTACGGCGACTGATACGGTAGCCCTCTACGCACGAGTAGAGGGAGTATAATGAACTGATAAGATGTGATATGGCATAAATGTGGCTCGTGGCAGTCGTGTAATTCCGTTAAAAGTGTAGGGGCGTTTTGGTCATTTGGCCATATGGGTGGAAGTGTGTGTAGAGTGAAGGTGAGTGTGTAAAGTAGTGTCAAACTTGTAAAATTTGAAAGAGAGGGTTAGTGTGTGAGGGGCTAGTGTGAAAAGGGATGGGGTTTAGTGGCAAGCTCGTAAATTTTTAAAAAGGTCAGGGGCAAAACAGTCTTTTGGCCAAAAATTGTTGCGCGTACATACTAAAGTTGTGTGTGCATAAAGTAATGTCAAACTTGTAAATACTTGAAAGTTGAGGGTAAATTTGGAAGGGTATTAAGGTCATTTTAAGCTATACATGCTTATCCTAAAGAAATTTCTAGAGCTAAATATTTTAATAACCTTTCTACATCTTTCTTTCACTTTCTTTCTTATTCTTTTCATTTTTCTATTTCTCTCTCCCAACCTCCAAGACATGGCCGAAATTCTCCTCTCTCTCCTCTTCATTTCTTCAAGCTTCCAAAACCCTAATTTCATCTCAAAAATTCAAGAAAACCCTAGGCTACTTCAAGGAAAAAGAAAGATAAAAGGGAGAAAAGAGAAGAGAAGAAGAAGAGAAGCTCCTTGAGGTAGGATTCTAACTATGGCATGGAAATTTTTATTTAGGGATATGAGAATGTTAGGATGTTATTTATGTTGTTTATGATCTGAAGTTCATGTATCATGTTTCTATTAGCCCAAAAGATTCAATCTTTCCCTTGTATTTTCTAGCCAATCACCCTCTCCTGAAAAACAGAATTCTGTCGGTGTGTTTACACATCAATTTTGATTTCAGTAGTTGGAATCACTTTCTGGAAAAAAATACGCAGCTATAGATCTTGAAGTCTTACCCCAAATTCATGTAAAATTTGTCATATGTTGAGTTCAATAAGTAGGAGTAAAAATTCATTGTTTGCAAGATGTCTGAAATTCTGTCAAGCTGTACACAGTACAACAAAATGAGCACCATTATTTGCTGATTTTCGTCTTGTTGGAAACTCAAGAAGTTTTTCTAAAAGTTCATCAGAGTGCTTATATGTTGTAATTCTGGCTCCAACATGCTTAAAATTGGCTTTGAAGACAGATCCAGAAATCCGTCTGAAGAACAGATTTGACAAACTTTACTAAATAATCCACTATAATCATATAATTTATATTTCTGCATGACATTTTATGGGTGAATCCAGGACGGTATATCTCCAACTTTCATTGAGCAAGTTTTGTCAAATTCATATGAGAAATTGATGAAAAATGCTGACTTTATAGCTACTCCTGTAAATTTCAGCAATGTTGGAATGTTTTGGATGAAGTTGGATTTATGTGTTAATGTAAATTTTCCACCCTAAAATGCATGAATGATGTTTGAAGCATGTATGTAAGTTTGGTTATCCTATTTGATACTAAATTTGATTGTGTGACACTTCTCATTTACATGGCGAACGCCATATGTTCGTTAAAATGCCTAAAAGAATTTGAAATTGGAGAAACTTGGAAAATGTCCATTAAAAATGTTGTGCCATGTATTACATTTGTAAACTTGTGTATTGCCAATGAACTTTATGACACAAGACACGTTAAACGGGATGTCTCGATCTGCTCTAAGGCGGGTGAACATCCTAGTATTGGGACGGGGGAAGTTTGGGTATAACTTAACTATAAGGGGCTGTACTGAGAAGTTGGGGAAAGCGATATGTGATATGTGATACTTATTCTGACTCGCCTTTACCGGGAGTGGAGGGGACATACGGAGGTTGTGTTACTATGTGGAGAGCCTCACTCCTGCCAGGGACGGGGGAGCTGAGAGGCCCGGCGTACAGTGCCCGTGTCTACTGCGTCGTGTGCTATATTCACCCCAAATTTTGGGGTGAAGTCCAGGCCCTTATGTTTAGGTGATACCCAGGCTTCCAAAGAGTCACTAACATCTGCCAACTAATGAACTTCATATGTGTTGTGTTTGCATGCTTGTGTGTTGTACTTTGCACTTTGGTTGCTTGTACCCCATTGCCTTTACACTCATAACCCTAAATGATTTTCCCTACCCTAGTTAGTTTCCTACTGGGCATGTTTGACGTGCTCATTTTACTTTTTCAGTGAGCAGGTGACACCAGAGCAGGATCTCCCTCAGGAGATTCCTTAGACGTGAGTTGACTTGGGAGACCACTCTTTTTGGGTTGTGTTGTGTAGTGTGAGTTGAGTCGAGTGGTGAGGGGGTTGTCTTTTTTAGCTATTATATATGTTGGTGGCTTGTAGCACTTCTCATGTATGTACTTGAGTCAGTTCACTTTGTACTTGATGATGGTGTGTGGCTCTTTGGTTATGTGGTTCTGCGGATACGTACTCTCTGTGATGGCAGCATGTGTTGTTTCTTTCCTTTATATATCTGTGATGTATGATCCCAGCATACACAGTGGCCTACTTATTGTGTTTCTCTATTTTCGCTTGGTGTAATACCACGGCTTGTCAAGCTCCATCTTCCTTCCCATAGGTTGTGTTGCCTTATTAAGTATGTGTGGGAATGGGGCGTGACAGGTTTAGTGGTGGCCCATACAGGTCAGTCACACTGCGATATGCGAAAGGATGATACATCCAACACATTTTAATGCCATCACTTATGGTACTGATCCTTCTTGTGATGTCCTCTTTCTTTGTAGAATGGACTGTGGAAACGAGATATATTCGTCAGAGATGGGGCACGCTGAGCCCTCCTTGATGGAGAAGATTTTGTTGGGTTTCCAGGCGAGTCTGGGACAGCAGGCTGAGATGCTCGCCAAGATGCAGGGTCAGAAGACCCCTGGCTTCAAGCAATTCAGGGCAATGAAGCCGAGAACTTTTTCTGGTAAGGAGACAGCCCTGGAGGTTGGTGAGTGGTTACGGCGCACAGAGGATGACCTTACAACTGTTGGATTTCCACCGGAGAGTTGGGTTGATGCAGCAAAAAGACAGTTGACCCATCAGGCTAGAGACTGGTGGGATGCCCAGGAGCGACATCTGAAAGGTCATATCTCTTGGAAGACTTTCAAGGAACGTTTTGACTCCAAGTTCCTTCCAGAGAATGCAAAGGATGAGCTTAGGCAGCATTTCGAGCAGTTGACTCAGGGCCGGCAGAGCGTGGATGAGTACGATGCCGAGTTTTCCTTGCTGAGCAAGTTTGCCCCGAAGCTTGTTGCGACTGATGCCACCCGAGCTCGACGCTTTCGTATGGGCCTAGATCCGGTGTATAGGGAGGCGATGTCTACACAGAAACTTGCCACACATGAGGATGTGCTCGAGGCGGCAAGGTTATATGAGATCCATTTGCGGAGTATAGGGAAGATGCCTACAGGCGACAGACGACCCTCAGGATCACAGAAGGCATTATCTTGGCTGGTGCAGACGGCCCAGTTCAAGAGGCCAGGAGCCCCTGCAGGGATACAGAGACGTCTGACGTGTCAATTCTGCGGCAAACATGGTCATGAGCAGAAGGAGTGTAGGATTTGGGCTAGACTGTGTTTCGCTTGTGGTGGCCGAGGACACATTAGTAGGTTCTGCCCGCAGCAGGGTGCCTACCCGACCCCAGTAGCACATGTGGCTGCTAGACCGCTGCAGCAGTGAGCTCTTCCACCTGGTCAGCAGCGGCCTTCACTTCCAGCACCAGCTGGACCAGGCACACCAGCCCCTAGAGGACCTTCCTTTCATCCTCAGCGGCAGGCCTACAAGAAGACAAACTCTACTCCAAAGCCCCAGGCTTTCATGATGACAGCAGTAGAGGTAGAAAACTCAGGCCAGGTTATCACTAGTATGGTTCTAGCCCTCTCTTTACTTTACATTATATCCCTTGTTGCTTAATTATGATAGACGTTTGTATGATTTCTTTGTTGGCTTCTAGGTCAGGTTAAAATAGCATCTTATCCTACCTTAGCACTTTTTGATTCTGGGGCTTCATACTGTTTCCTGTCCCGACAATTTGTGGACAAAAATACAATACCAGTTGACTCCTTCACTGTTAGTTGGAATATTCATACATGGGGTGGTGTGATTAGGAGTACTTTGTAAGGACCCTGTCTATGGGGAAAACACTAGAAGGGGGTTGAATAGTGTTTATGCAAATTTAAAAGGAATTTACGCCAAATAAAATGCAATCCAACAAATAGTTCGGAATAGAAAAACAACCCAAAGAGAAACACACGCAAACACAGATATGTTTCAAGGGTTCGGATTACCCAAGTCAACTCCCGACTTGTTCCCGGTAATCCTACGTCCCTACCACCCAGATACCACCGGATACTCAAGTTAGAATCCTAACTTGAGGTTCCCTTAAAACCCACTTGTAGCAACCCTACAAGTGCAATCGAATACAATCGATGTCCTTGACTCCCACAACCAGGGAGCAAGCAAAAACCACTCTCACAACCGAGAGCACAATTCAAATAAAGAAGTTATGAAATTTGAAAGCAACACTTACAATCACCTATGCCTTGAAGTAGAACTTGAAGGAGAAGTGTGATGTGTGTTGAAGAACTCTCTTGGAAGAGAGGAGAAAAGACATTTCTCTTGACTGCACCAAATGCCTAGAAGATCAATCTTTGGTTCTAGGTTGGAGAGCAAGAGAATAAGATTTGGAAATACTTAGGGCTTTGGATTTGAAAGCTTTGATCTTTGGAAATGAAAGCTTGGAGGATTTTGCAATGAATGAGTAGTCTTCGAATGAAACTGTAGAAGCTCTATTTATAGCTTTCTCAAATCCATAAAACAGTTTAGGCAAAAACCCAATCGAAATCCGTGAGAAAAATCTCAACGGATATAATCTGAACTTGCGACAGTCGACTGTTGAACAACCCACAGTCGACTGTTGCACAGTCAGCAAGGGCAGGTGAGAATTCATAACGGTAACTTACCACGTGGACGGTCGAATGATGAAGCAAAGACAGTCGTCTGTTAAACCAACAGGTGACTGTACATTCTTCGACAGGCGACTGGCCGAGAGATGAGTAAGTTAGACAAATACTGGAAATCTCACAAGATACAGGACAGATGACTGATGCAAGGAACACAGTCGACTGTCAATCAGAACAGGCGACTGTATATCCTTAAACAGACGACTGTCACAGACAGGAGAAATTTTCAGAGAGCTGAGTCAAAGAATAGACTTACAGACAGGCGACTGTTGCAGCATAGACAGTCGACTGATCTAATAGACAGTCAACTGTATATACAGCATAAGTCGACTGGCCGTAGAAATCGGATCAAACAGAGTTTGGGCAAGGAGAGACAGGCGACTGATGAACCATTCACAGTCGACTGTCGCTAAGACATGCACCTGATAAACGTTCAACAGTAGCCTGTGCGAGATAATCAGAGAGGACCCAAAAAATGCATTGTAATAGTCTGTGCATAACAGGCGACTGTAGAACAAAACACAGTCGACTGTTTTTGAGACAGGCGACTGTAAACTGTTAAGCAGTCGGCTGTTATGAACAATCCAAGCACAAACAAAAGTGAATTGAATTGAGATCAAAGGACAAAGGTCTAGAGATGTCCTATGACCGAAAGTAGATGTGTGTGAGTGCTCCATCATAGTTCTACTTCTAAGCTACATACTAGAAGAGATAAAAGAAAAATTACATTGACGAATAATCTCTTCTTTCCATCGTATGAGCTTGAAGTCTTTACAGAGCTTCAATCATCAATCTACTATCATCCAATTCATAGCATTTGCCTTCAATCACGTTTGTGAGTCATCCATTGCTAGTTGATCTTCATAGTAAGCTTAGACAATGGATTAACTGCAAAATAGGGGATTAGTCACAAGTATTTATGTTTGCTCATCATTAACACCAAGTAGGGAGAAGTCCAATACTCAACATTCTCCCCCTTTTTGATGATGACAAACAAACATAAACAAAAAGATAAATAGTTGTGCGCAATGAAAACTTACTCCCCCTACATAGATGCCAATCAAGTTAGTCAACAAATATTAGAGCATCTACATAGCAATTGAAGCAAATGAGTGAGATATGAATGAATTTAATTCAAGAAATCTAGGAAATAAAATCCCTATTCATTGTAATCTTACTCCCCCTGAATCTAAGGCAACGAAAATCTTAGATTCAAGCGTTAGAACATACTTAGCACATCCATTATGAATCTTGTATGTTTATTTCTCTCCCCCTATGGCATTATCCAAAAAGGTGGGAGCAAATAACAACAACAATAATAGTGCTAAAATACGAATTAACAACAATCAAGGAGTATAAAGATATATCGAATCAAAAACTCATAAAATCTCATCAAATACACATGTGAGTAATGGAAGTGAAATCCAATATCAACATTTTAGATAAACGAAATGAAAGTAATTTTCACAAATTCATCACATCAACGAAAGAGCATGAATTAACCAATATCAAATTCGTGTATTGTCTCAAAAGCACATCAAGAAAAGTGAAGCATACATGGAGATAACATAACATACATCACACAAATATTATAAGCAATAAAGCATAGTGTGACACAAGAGAGGGATGCAACATCATATATATAGATATAAAGCAGCTGAGTACATCATCGGATGGTCATCAACATGGCCATCCCAAAAAGATACATCATGATCAACAAAAAATACATCATGACGACATAAAAATATATATCACCATACATATATAAAAGTGTCGCAGACAGCATCATCCATCATACAAAGACAAAACATATATCAGAATCACTCAACCTAAACAAAAGCAGACCCCACAAAATAAAAACAAGGTCTTCAGGTGAGTGAACAGAACAGCATCAGCAGCAGCCTCAGTCAATGTGAATGACTGAGGGGTCCGACGGACGGCTGGAAGATCGGAACAAAAGCCGAGCAGAGCGACGAGTAGGAAAAGCTGGAGACTTCCTCTTAGAAGACGAAACACGAACAGCAGATGAACCAACAGGAACATGAGGTGGAGTCTGGACAATGGAGGTCGGAGACACATGGGGTTTTGGCGTGAAGCCGGGAGGAGGAGAAACACAAGCAGGAGAAGTGTTCTCAGAGGTAGCAAACAGGTCACGAAACTTGGGAGGAACAGGACAAGCAAGATGCTTACACGAGATAAGCTAAAGCTTAAGCAAAAGCGAAAGCTTCTCATCAAGGGAAACAGACAGCATTTCAAGAGCACAGACACGAGCGTCCAACTGACGAAGTAAAAACTCCGTGGACCGAGAAGGATGCTCAACAGCCCGAGATGAGTGTTCAACAGCATGCACAGATGGGATAGGGTCACTGACAGAGATATGAAGAGGCTCTCCCGATGATAGAGGCGAAGAGGGAGCCGGATCAGGTTTTGGTGAAGGAATAGGCACATTGAGGAAGTCGAGTGAGACATTAGGGAAGAAATGATCGAAAAGAGCCATGGCCGAGCACGGAGCTAGGGCAAGAAACAGAACGAACAAACCCTAACAAATCACGAGATAGACGGAAGCGACCTAACCTCGTTGAGTGACAGAACAAAAGGCAACGACTCCTCGAGATTGACGCACGAAAGGGAGTGAAATTGACGGCAAAGGAGCATCAATCGAGCGGGAAAAATGCACAGTTGAAATGGAGGAGAGAGAGAATCGACGATGGGAAATGATCGCTTCGACTGAATATAAAATAGGGAAAAACAATCTGAGCCGTTGGATCAAGGAATCGACGGCTCGGATCAAATCACATGAACCGACACAGCAGGAGACAGTCGACTGGAGAACAAAAGTCAGTCGACTGTATGAAGTGATAAAATTAAAGCTCAGAACGATGTGCAGTCGACTGGCAAGTATAATGTAGTCGCATGTCCGCTGGACAGTTGACTGACATATACACAACAGTCGGCTGGCCGAGAATTAATACAGATCACAAGAATAAACAGAGAACACTGTAAAAATTCGATAAAGAGTACAGTCGCCTGATAACTAAATTGCAGTCACCTGTTAAGCTAACATTTGACTGTAAAACAGTCATCAGTCGGCTGTGCGAAAGATATTAATTTTCATATGGAGGATATAGAGTAGGGCAGTCGACTGTCAAAAGAAAAACAGTCGTCTGTCCTGGTCCAAAAATGCACAGTGAGATAGAATTCCAGAGAATAAGAACACTCACCCTAGGACCTATACTCTAATCACAAATACATCTTAAAATCATTATGAAACCAATAAATCCATTGAAACATAAATTACTCCAATCAACTTCGAAAACACATGAAATCAAATAAGTCACAATTGCCTTTCTTAATCTCATAAAACAATAAAGCACATGAAGAAAGACAATTAAGAATATGAGCTCAATAAGGAGTTATAGCATGAAAATTGAGCTTCTAGATTTCAGATTCACCCATAATTTCCAATTCTCCACGCAACCTCACAAATGAATCTTCTTTAAGAGGTTTAGTGAAGATATCGGCAATTTGTTTTTGGGTTTCAATGTACTCTAAGATGATGTCATTCTTAGCTACATGATCATTTATAAAATGGTGTCTCACGTCTATGTATTTGGTACGGGAGTGGTGTACCGGATTCTTGGAAAGACAAATAGCACTTTGATTATCAACCATGATAGGGCAAGTATCACAATTGACACCATAGTCACTAAGAGAGTGTCTCATCTAAAGAACTTTGTTGAGTATTGGACTCCCCGGATTTGGTTTTGGATGATGAGCAAACATAAATAAATCGTGAACTAACAATTTGTGAGCGCAGTTATGGAGATCGTCGCCAAAATACCACGTACAACAAAAGCGACGTCTCAAGACTTCTCAATATGCGTGATCGTGTGCCTGGAGCTTCGTTGAAGCTCAAGGAGCAATATGGAAGTCAAGAGGAATGAAGATTGAAGCTTTGAAGACGGCTCGTAAGGTTTATTTTATAGTCTTCTAGCTTCATAGATTAGAATGTTAAGCCTTGAGTAGGACTTACTTTATAATCTTCATTTCGCTCATATCTTAGAGCTAGGATTATCATAGAAGCCATTAGAAACTTTCCCGAAGCCTATCGCTTCTTCCCTCGGCTTCTTGTGCATGTTAGTTGGTTCAAGAAGAGTCACCAACCGACTAGATGACGATCTAGTTGGTCGGCAACTCTACATGAACCGACTAGTTTGCCTTCTCTATTTTCAGCTCTTTCCCTGTCTACAGTTAGTCGGTCAAAGAAGAGTCACCGACCGACTAGATGACGATCTAGTCGGTCAGGAGTTCTTCTCAGACCGACTAGTTGTGTACAGTCATTTTCAGCCTGAGCTACTGTTTCGAGTTAGTCGGTCAAAGAACGTTTACCGACCGACTAGTTGAGAAACTAGTCGGTCAGCATTTGTTCTAAAACCGACTAAGTCATCTTGAAGTCAACCTATTCCTTTTCCACGTTAGTCGGTCCAAGAACATTCACCGACCGACTAGTTGAGAAACTAGTCGGTCGGCAAGTCTTCTTTGACCGACTAGTTGTCTTTGCCTGGAACTTCACCTTTTGGCTGTTCACCTCTTAGTCGGTCTACGTTGTATCACCGACCGACTAGTTGATGAACTAGTCGGTCAGTGATCCTTCTTTGACCGACTAGTCTGGTTCAGAAAAGAGCCGTTGGGATCTTTTTGAACTCGTTTTTCATTGCCCCTATAAATAGAATCCTGATTCATTTCTTGAAGGGGTTAAGCAACATATTGGAGATATTTTCAGATCAAAAGAGAAGAGCTATCAACTCTATTTCCAAGCTCTCTCTTCTCACAAGAATCTCTCCCTCAAGTTCTTGAGTCCTAAATCCTCAAGAGAGATTCTCTCCATTGTGAGCCATTCAAGCTAGAAGCTTGATTCTAGGTCACCATCTCCACCCTAGGCTTCCATTGCTGGTCATCTTCTTGAAGCTAGGGTTTGGGGCCATCTTCCTCCATCAAAATCCTCTTTGCCCTAATTTGGTAAGAAATCTCAAGGCATAGGTATTTTGTTGGTAAGCATTTCATTTCAGTTATATTTGAATTGTATACTCTCGGTTGTGAGAGTTTGCGTGATCCCGGGTTGTGGGAATCACGGATATCGATTGTAGGTCGATTGCACTTGTGAGGTTTTCGCAAGTGGGCATAGTGGAAATCTTGAGTTAGGGTTTCTAACTCAAGTATCCGGAAGGGATCCGGGTGGTTGGGACGTAGGATCACCGGGAACAAGTCGGGGAGACTTGGGTGGATCCGAACCCATTAAACCATTGTGTTTCCGTTTGCATTATTTCTTGATCGTTGTTATTCCGCATTGTTGTTTGTTAATTGCACGATAATTAGGAATAACTCTCCATATTATTTAAAAGTACTATTCACCCCCCCTCTAGTACATGTGCAGTAGCTTCCCAGGGCACTACAAACTTGTGCACATGCAAGACCCGCGACAATATATTCCGCTTCAGTCATGGACAATGACACCGAATTCTGTTTCTTAGAGAATCAAGAAACTAAGGAATTTCCTAAGAAATGGCATGTGCCACTAGTACTTTTCCTGTCGGACTTGCATCCGGCAAAGTCGGCATCACTATATGAGATTAACTCATACGTGCTAGACTTAGGGTAAAGTAACCCATAATCTAGGGATTGATTGAGATAACGAAATATTCATTTAACCGCAACCAAGTGTGACTCCTTAGGTCTTGCTTGATATCTAGCACATATACATACGGAAAACATGATATCGGGCCTACTAGCGGTTAAGTAAAGTAAGCTACCGATCATACCTCGATATAGACGAACGTCTACATCTTTTTCGCTTTCATCCTTCTGTAGATGAGTAGTAGTACTCATGGGAGTCCTTTTGCTTGAAGACGATTCCATCCCGAATCGCTTAATAAGCTCCCCTGTGTACTTTGTCTGATGTATGAAAGTGCCATTCTCCATTTGTCGAATTTGCAATCCGAGGAAGTAGGTGAGCTCTCCCATGTGGCTCATCTCAAACTCATCCTTCATAGACTTGGAAAATTCTTGACAAAGATTAAAGTTAGTAGAACCGAAAATAATATCATCTACATAAACTTGAATCAAAAGAATGTCATTTTCATATTCTTTAATGAAGAGTGTAGAATCAACTTCTCCCATTTTAAAACCTAAATTCAAAAGAAAGGTCTTAAGACGATCATACCAAGCTCTAGGAGCTTGTCTCAATCCATACAACGCTTTCTTAAGTTTGAAAACATGGTTTGGAAATTTCTCATGAATAAAACCGAGAGGTTGAGAAACATAGACTTCTTCATTTACAAATCCATTTAAAAATGCACTTTTAACATCCATTTGAAATAATTTAAAATTCTTATGGGATGCAGAAGATAAAAGCAACCTAATAGCTTCTAATCTAGCTACGGGGGGCAAGGGATTCTTCGAAATCAATACCTTCCTTTTGTCGGTAGCCTTGAGCTACTAACCTTGCTTTGTTCCGTGTGATTACCTCGTTTTCATCGGTCTTGTTCTTGAAGATCCATTTGGTCCCAATAGTTTGGTGACCACTTGGAAGAGGTACAAGTTCCCAAACTTCATTTCTCTCGAATTGCGCTAGTTCTTCTTCCATTGCCACTATCCAAGAGCTATCCTCACAAGCTTCTTGAATGTTCTTTGGCTCAATGGTAGAGACGAATGCGCAATGGGAGAACTCTTCAATTCTTGATCTCGTTCGAACACCCATACAAATATCTCCAATAATTTGGTTATGGGGATGATTGCGAACGGTTGGATAAGCTTTGGGTAAACCTGGATCACTAGGAACAACTTCAACAACTTCGTTAGAAGTGTTAGTCTCAACAATATTATCATTAATCTTAACATTATTAAGAGAGTCACAAAGAATCTCTACATTATCATCATCAACATGAGGAAAGTCAAAATCTTCATAAAAAGATACGTGAAGTGATTTCTCAATCGTTGAAGAAGTTTTGTTGTATATCCGGTAGGCTTTGCTATGTGTGGAATATCCAACAAAAATTCATTCATCGGATCTTGGCTCAAATTTGTCTAAATTACCAAAGGTGTTCTTTATAAAACATTTTGAACCAAAGACACGAAAATATTTCACTTGAGGCTTTTTATCATAAAACAACTCAAAACAAGTTTTGTTTGTTCGGGGTCTAACTAGGATCCTATTAAGCACATAACATGCCGTGTGCACCGCTTCTGCCCAAAATTGTAGTCCTAAATGACTATCATGGAGCATAGTGCGAGCACACTCAGTAAGAGTCCTATTCTTTCTTTCTACAACACCATTTTGTGGTGGTGCACGAGGAAAGGAAAAGTTATGAGTTATCCCGGAGTCATCACAAAACTTAGTAAAAGACTCATTCTCAAATTCTCCTCCATGATCACTACGAATAGTGATAATGGTGGATCCTAAAAGATTCTGAATCTTCTTTGCAAATTTGGTAAACTCTTCATGAGCTTCATTCTTATTAGTTAAGAATGAAACCCAAGTAAATCTAGAAAATTCGTCAACGACAACTAGTCCATAATGAGCATTACCTACAGAAGCGGTTCTAGTTGGCCCAAATAAATCTAGATGTAGAATTTCCAGGGGCCTCTTAGAAGTAATCCCTTCTTTGAGCTTAAATGAAGATTTACTTAGTTTACCTCTTTGACAAGAATCACAAAATTTTTTCTTGTTAAAAACAATCTTAAGAAAACCTTTGACTAGATCATGCTTAGCTAACTTATATAAGTGCTTGAAGTGAACATGACCAAAACGGCGATGCCATAATAGTTGTTCACTTGTGTTAGCAACTAAGCAATGTTCTATGGTTTTAGGCAAGATTAAATAATAAATATTTTTACGCCTAATACCGGAAAATAAAACATTTGAATCACAATCAACAATAGTACACAATCCTTCTCCGAAGTTAACCTTGTAACCTTTGTCACAAAGTTGACTTATGGAAATGAGGTTGTGACATAAACCACTAACAAGATAAACATTAGTAATTAGGGGTTTGGAAGGATTACCAATGATACCTAATCCAATGATGGTTCCCTTTTGATTACATCCAAAAGTGACCGTTGCACCATCTTTGATGCTAATCACTTCGGAGAGCAACGAGGGATCTCCCGTCATGTGTTTGGAGCAACCGCTATCAAGAATCCATCCTTTCCCTTTAGAGCTAATAAGGCATTTATTGCTCTTCTTCTTTCTCTTGGGTACCTATATAATATACCATAAGCTTATGGTACCCAATGTTTGTTGGGTCCAAGGGGATTAGCCCTTTGGAAGCCAAGTCCAAGTGGACTTCCGCTTCCCAACATAGTTACTATTTCTAATTACATCATGAAAGTAGGAATCAACATAAGCATTCCTAACATTTAGACTAGTGTTCTTAGGACCCCAAATAGTGTACATTTTGGGAGTCCTATTCCTAGTTGCATGCATATGAGTTGGATTTTTCTATGTGGTGCATGGTTCTTAGGAACATGATTTCTAGCATAGATATGAGGTGGAGGATATGCATTGTACATTCTTGAATGATATGTATTCTTGGGAACATGCATATTATATGAAGCATATTGATCATGCATGACATGTGGAGAATTAGCATATATGAAAGAATGATGCGTATGAGCATATGGGTGTGTGGGAGCACGTACATGAGTATTTCTCATGTGTGGTTGTGTACGTGTCCGTGGGTGCGAAGCATAAAATGTGTCATGATTATCCACTTATGAAGTAGGATGTTTCCTACGTGTATGAGTATTAGTGTACATATAAGCATGGCCTTGCTTTTGGTTTCCACCCTTTGTGGGTTTCTTGCCAAAAGGAAGAAAAGGTGATGTGGTGACATTCTTGGTAGGATTGCTACCTATAGTGTCTTTAACACCACTTGTGGATGCACCGGAGGAAGGCCTCACAAAATCTATAGTGACACCACTATATGAGGTGCGATCATTAGATGCATTCGCTTTTACAAATCCAAGGCCAACACGATGTGTGGCCGGAAATTGATTTGCAAGCAAATCATCCAATTGTCCTTGTCCCTTATTGAATCTCACAATACGGGAGGACATGAGCTCATATTTCTCCGTTAAAGAAGAAATGTTGGTATCCAAAGTGGACACCCGTGCTTTGAGCTCGTGCACTTGGGTTTTAAGAGAATCATTCTCTAAACCCAATTGTGTGTGACGTGTAACTAGATCATTATTATCCATGGAATGTGTGTGATCTAGTTGAGATTTGAGGCAATTCACCTCATCTCTCAATGTGACATTTTGAGAAGCTAAGTTTGCTTTCTCAAAGGTTAAAGTATCAACAATGGTGTCATTGTTGATAATGCATGGAATGGATGACTTGCTAACTTTTGATTTCTTTAAGCTAGAGTATCTAAGCATTAAAGATTGGTATTTAGCAAATAGTTCTTCATTAGCTATGCGAAGTTCATCCATTGTTACCTCGGTGTTATCCATATCGGAATCACTCTCATCCGAGAGTGGGTCTTCAAGTGCCATGAAACACATGTGGGCGCTCTCACCCTTCTCATCATCGAAATTGATTGATGAGTCTTCACTTGAGTCATCAAAGGTACCGACGAGTCCTTTCTTCTTGTCCTTCTTGTTCTTGTTGGACTTGTGGTACTTTGGTGCCTTCCACTTTTCTTTGTTGTTTAGCATTGGGCAATCCCTCTTGATGTGCCCTGGCTTATTACACTTATAACAAAGAGAGGAAGTAGCATTAGTAGACTCAAACGTTTGTTGGAGGGAAATTTACCTTTGTGGAAGAAGCGTTGGAACTTCTTCGCCATTTGGGCCATTTCACCCAAATCCATCTCGTTCTCGGATTCATCACTTTCGGAGGATGACGAATTGGCGTGAACGCCAAAGCTTTCTTCTTGGCCTCCGAGGGATTCTTCATGGCTCGAATCTTCAATCGGTTATCCGTCTTACTTCGTAAGACATAAGAGTCCCGATGAGATTCACCACGGTGTAGTTCTTCAAGTCATTGACCTCCTCAATGGCGATTGCTCGTCTTTCCCATTTGGAGGTCATCCCCATGATAATCTTCCTTACCTTTTCAGGTTCGGTGTAGATTTGGCCAAGGGCTTCCAATTCGTTTGTGATGTCGGCAAAGCGTCCGTACATCGACGCAATGCTCTCATTTTCCTGCATGTGAAACAAGTCGAAGTTTTGCACGGCAACATATAACTTTGAAAGCTTTACCTTATTCGTTCCCTCGTGGGTAACGATGAGATGGTTCCAAATTTGATATGCACTCTTACATGTGCATATCTTATTGAACTCATTCGGGTCCAACGCACAATGAAGAGCGTTCATTGCTTTAGCGTTGTTGACTTCAGTGGACTTCTCGGAAGTCGTCCATTTCTCGAAATCATCTTCGGAGGGCTCGACGTACTCCTTGTGGAGAGTTCTCCAAAGAGAAGCACTCCTAAGGAATGTCTGCATCCTACACTTCCAATAACCAAAGTTAGTACCATTGAAACGTGGAGGACGTACCGTAGATTGACCTTCGAAAAGTGTGGATGCTCCATCACGGTCGTGATTGTTGTACGTAGGCGGCGGAGGAACGTTGTTGTTGTTGGATGCCATAGATAAAACCTTGCGCTTTAATACCAATTGTAAGGACCATGTCTATGGGGAAAACACTAGAAGGGGGGTTGAATAGTGTTTATGCAAATTTAAAAGGAATTTACGCCAAATAAAATGCAATCCAACAAATAGTGCGGAATAGAAAAACAACCCAAAGAGAAACACACGCAAACGCGGATATGTTTCAAGGGTTCGGATTACCCAAGTCAACTCCCGACTTGTTTCCGGTAATCATACGTCCCTACCACCCGGATACCACCTGATACTCAAGTTAGAATCCTAACTTGAGGTTCCCTTAAAACCCACTTGTAGCAACCCTACAAGTGCAATCGAATACAATCGATGTCCTTGACTCTCACAATCAGGGAGCAAGCAAAAACCACTCTCACAACCGAGAGCACAATTCAAATAAAGAAGTTATAAAATCTGAAAGCAACACTTACAATCACCTATGCCTTGAAGTAGAACTTGAAGGAGAAGTGTGATGTGTGTTGAAGAACTCTCTTGGAAGAGAGGAGAAAAGCCATTTCTCTTGACTGCACCAAATGCCTAGAAGATCAATCTTTGGTTCTAGGTTGGAGAGCAAGAGAACAAGATTTGGAAATACTTAGGGCTTTGGATTTGAAAGCTTTCATCTTTGGAAATGAAAGCTTGGAGGATTTTGCAATGAACGAGTAGTCTTCCAATGAAACAGTAGAAGCTCTATTTATAGCTTTCTCAAATCCACAAAACAGTTTAGGCAAAAACCCAATCGAAATCCGTGAGAAAAATCTCAACGGATATAATCTGAACTTACGACAGTCGACTGTTGAACAACCCACAGTCGACTGTTGCACAGTCAGCAAGGATAGGTGAGAATTCATAACGGTAACTTACCACGTTAACAGTCGACTGATGAAGCAAAGACAGTCGTCTGTTAAACCAACAGGCGATTGTACATTCTTCGACAGGCGACTGGCCGAGAGATGAGTAAGTTAGACAAATACTGGAAATCTCACAAGATACAGGACAGATGACTGATGCAAGGAACACAGTCGACTGTCAATCAGAACAGGCGACTGTATATCCTTAAACAGACGACTGTCACAGACAGGAGAAATTTTCAGAGAGCTGAGTCAAAGAATAGACTTACAGACAGGCGACTGTTGCAGCATAGACAGTCGACTGATCTAATAGACAGTCAACTGTATATACAGCATAAGTCGACTGGCCGTAGAAATCGGATCAAACAGAGTTTGGGCAAGGAGAGACAGGCGACTGATGAACCATTCACAGTCGACTGTCGCTAAGACATGCACCTGATAAACGTTCAACAGTAGCCTGTGCGAGATAATCAGAGAGGACCCAAAAAATGCATTGTAATAGTCTGTGCATAACAGGCGACTGTAGAACAAAACACAGTCGACTGTTTTTGAGACAGGCGACTGTAAACTGTTAAGCAGTCGGCTGTTATGAACAATCCAAGCACAAACAAAAGTGAATTGAATTGAGATCAAAGGACAAAGGTCTAGAGATGTCCTATGACCGAAAGTAGATGTGTGTGAGTGCTCCATCATAGTTCTACTTCTAAGCTACATACTAGAAGAGATAAACGAAAAATTACATTGATGAATAATCTCTTCTTTCCATCGTATGAGCTTGAAGTCTTTACGGAGCTTCAATCATCAATCTACTATCATCCAATTCATATCATTTGCCTTCAATCACGTTTGTGAGTCATCCATTGCTAGTTGATCTTCATAGTAAGCTTAGACAATGGATTAACTGCAAAATAGGGGATTAGTCACAAGTATTTATGTTTGCTCATCATTAACACCAAGTAGGGACAAGTCCAATACTCAACATACTTCAGGGCTCCGTTGTTGTCCAATGGAAATTTGTGGTCGGGAGTTATATGCTGACTTCCTCGTGATTGAGATGCCCACCTTTGAAGCAGTATTTGGGATGGATTGGTTATCGATGTTTTCTGCCACTATTGATTGCAAATTAAGGAGGGTAGTCTTCCAGATTCCCATTCACCCAGAATTCAAATTCAGGAGCGGTAGTTGCACATTCGAACCTGTAAGCTTCAGAGCGACACCAGTGGAAGCAGAAGTGTGGGCAATGGCCATGGAGGCAGAGCCAGTCTTACCCAGTGTTGTGCGAGACTTTCCTGATGTCTTCCCTGATGACATTTATGGACTTCCTCCTGATCGATCATTGGAGTTCACCATCGACTTGATACCAGGCACGCAGCCCATTGCGAAGGCTCCTTATCGGATGGCACCACCTGAGTTGGCTGAGCTTTGTAATCAGATAAAGGATCTATCAGAGCGAGGGTTGATACATCCAAGCGTGTCACCTTGGGGAGCACCAGTGCTTTTAGTAAATAAGAAAGATGGGTCCCGAAGGATGTGCATTGATTATAGGGAATTAAACAAAGTGACAATAAAGGACAAGTGCCCACTTCCTCGTATCGATGACCTCTTTGATCAGCTTGGAGGATCCCGAGACTACTCAAAGTTAGACTTACGGAGCGATTATCACCAGATTAAGGTTCGAGGGTTCGATGTTCCGAAAACAGCTTTTCGAACCTGTTATGGACATTATGAGTTCCTGGTGATGCCCTTTGGTGTGACTAATGCTCCAGCTACCTTCATGAGGTTAAGGAATCAGGTATTCTTTGACTATTTGGACAAGTTCGTAGTAGTCTTTATTGATGATATCCTGATATATTCCAAAGATGAGGAAGAGCATGCAGCGCATTTGAGGGTTGTTCTAGAGACTTTGAGGCAGCATCAGCTGTATGCCAAGTATAGTAAGTGCCAGTTTTGGCTGTCTAAAGTGGCTTTTCTGGGGCACATAGTTTCAGGAGAAGGCATATCAGTTGATCCAGAAAAGGTGGCTGTAGTGGAGAAGTTGCATGTTCCTAGGTCGGTTTCAGAGATTCGGAGCATCTTGGGATTAGCCGGCTATTATAGGAAGTTCATCAAAGATTTCTCTAAGATTGCGGCACCACTTACTCACCTGACTAAGAAGGATGTTGCCTATATCTGGTCTGAGAAATGTCAGTATGCATTTGAGGAATTGAAGAGAAGGTTGACTACTGCGCCAGTTCTGACGATTCCAGATCGTTCTGGAGGATTTGAGATTTTCTGTGATGCTTCTGGCAAAGGGCTGGGATGTGTCCTACATCAACATGGATGTATTGTGGCTTATGCTTCGAGACTTCTGAAGGTGCATGAGCTGAACTACCCTACACATGACTTGAAGCTGGCAGCTGTGATTTTTGCCTTGAAGCAGTGGAGCCACTTTTTGCTAGGAGAGCATGTCAAGGTGTACACTGACCACAAGAGTTTGAAGTATGTATTCACCCAGAAGGAGCTCAACATGAGACAACGTCGGTGGCTTGAGTTGATGGCAGAATATGATCTTGATCTTCAGTATCACCCCGGGAAGGTGAACGTGGTTCCTGATGCTCTCAGTAGATATCCTGCTATGATGATGTTGACCTCTCAGCCTCAGCTCCAGTGGACCCTGCGACAGATGGAGATAGAGGTCATTCTTTCGGGCATCAAAGCAACCATGTCGAACTTGCAGGTCCAGTCCGATCTAGTGGACCGGATCAAAGCCGCACAGTCAGGAGATGAAAAGTTGAGGAGAATTCGAGAATAGGTGGAGGCCGGACCTCGGACCGACTTCCACATTCACGAAGATGGTTCTCTTAGATTTGGGACTCGGCTATATGTACCAGCTGGTGCTGTTCGAGAGGAATTGCTTAAGGAGGCCCATAGTTCCCCATATTCCATTCATCCAGGTGGGACAAAGATGTATCGCGATCTGTGACAACATTACTGGTGGCATGGGATGAAGCGCAGTATATCCAGAAGTGTGGCCTCGTGTTTGGTCTATCAGCAGGTGAAGGCCGAACACCAAAGAGTTGCAGGTCTGTTGCAGCCTATCCCCATTCCTGAATGGAAATGGCAACATGTGACGATGGATTTTGTAACTGGGCTACCCCACACACCCAAGGGAAATGATGCAATTTGGGTAGTTGTTGATCGCTTGACCAAGTCTACACATTGCATTCCCTTCCGGGTTGAACAGTCTACCGAGCATTTAGCTCGAAGATACATGGAGGTAAAACCCCTTCGTCACCCTTACATCCTTTATACTTAGTAGTGTGAGGTGTTTGACACATTCTACCTTGCAGGAGATCGTGAGGCTTCATGGAGTTCCTATTTGTATTATCTCTGATCAGGACACCAGATTCACCACACATTTTTGGAAAAGTTTGCAGTCTAGTTTGGAACTCACCTCAAGTTTAGTACTGCATATCATCCTCAGACAGATGGGCAGTCTGAGCGAGTTACTCAGATCCTCGAGGACATGTTGAGAGCTTGCATGCTGGACTTTAAAGGATCCTGGGAAGATCGCTTGCACTTGGTGGAGTTTGCCTACAATAATAGTTATCAGGCAAGCACTGGAATGGCACCGTTTGCTGCTTTATATGGAAGGAAGTGTAGATCGCCTCTAAACTGGGACGATGTTGGGGATCGTGAACTCTTAGGGCCTGACTTGGTGGTGGAAGCGATCGATGTGGTTCACACAGTTAAGGAGAATCTCTGTATCACTCAGGACCGTTATAAGCATTGTGCAGATACAAAGAGGCGTCCATTGAAATTTCAGCCAGGAGATTATGTGTTCTTGAAGATCTCCCCGACACGTGGCACGATTCAATTTGGCAGACGAGGGTAGTTGAGCCCGAGATTCATTGGTCCCTTCGAGATCTTGGCTCGTGTTGGTGATGTTGCCTATCGCCTTGCCTTACCTCCATCCCTTGAAGGCGTCCATGATGTGTCCCATGTATCTCAGCTTCGAAAATATGTGGGAGACCCTAGTCACCTCGTGGACTTCTCAGATATTGAAGTGCGCCTAGACCTGACTTACGAATAGCAACCAGTGGCCATCCTGGATCGGAGACAGAAGATACTGAAGAAGGAGGCCATTAATCTAGTAAGGGTTATGTGGCAGTAAGAATCCCCTGGTGAGTCCACCTGGGAGCGCGAGGACGAGATGAGAGACAGATACCCTCACCTGTTTATGTAAGTATCTTATCCATGTATCGATGTCTCTTTTGTTAATATTGAGTGCAAAATTTTGTAGAGACAGTGGTGTAGGGTAATATGTGGAGGGGCCCTGGGAATTAGAAGTATTTTCTTCTTAGATTAGAACCCTTGGACTTTGAAAGTTCGAGGACGAACTTTAGTTTAAGGAGGGTAGGATGTCATGGCCTGTTTAGTCCTATACGGCGACTGATATGGTAGCCCTCTACGCATGAGTAAGGGAGTATAATGAGTTGATAAGATGTGATATGGCGTAAATGTGGCCCATGGCAGTCGTGTAATTCCGTGAAAAGTGTAGGGGCGTTTTGGTCATTTGGCCATATGGGTGGAAGTGTGTGTAGAGTGAAGGTGGGTGTGTAAAGTAGTGTCAAACTTGTAAAATTTGAAAGAGATGGTTAGTGTGTGAGGGACTAGTGTGAAAAGGGATGGGGTTTAGTGGCAAGCTCATAAATTTTTAGAAAGGTCAGGGGCAAAACAGTCTTTTGGCCAAAAACTGCTGTGCGTACATACTAAAGTTGTGTGTGCATAAAGTAATGTCAAAACTTGTAAATACTTGAAAGTTAAGGGGCAAATTTGGAAGGGTATTAAGGTCATTTTAAGCTATGCATGCTTATCCTAAAGAAAATTCTAGAGCCAAATATTTTAATAACCTTTCTACATCTTTCTTTCACTTTCTTTCTTATTCTTTTCATTTTTCTATTTCTCTCTCCCAACCTCCAAGCCATGGCCGAAATTCCCCTCTCTCCTCTTCATTTCTTCAAGCTTCCAAAACCCTAATTTCATCTCAAAAATTCAAGAAAACCCTAGGCTACTTCAAGGAAAAAGAAAGATAAAAGGGATAAAAGAGAAGAGAAGAAGAAGAGAAGCTCCTTGAGGTAGGGTTCTAACTATGGCATGGAAATTTTTATTTAGGGATATGAGAATGTTAGGATGTTATTTATGTTGTTTATGATCTGAGTTCATGTATCATGTTTGTATTAGTCCAAAAGGTTCAATCTTTCCCTTGTATTTCCTAGCCAATCACCCTCTCCTGAAAAACAGATTTCTGTAGGTGTGTTAACACATCAATTTTGATTTCAGTAGTTGGATTTCTGAAAAAATACGTAGCTGTAGATCTTGAAGTCCTACCCCAAATTCATATAAAATTTATCATATATTGTGTTCAATAAGTAGGAGTAAAAATTCATTGTTTGCAAGATGTCTGAAATTCTGTCAAGCTGTACACATTTCAGCAAAATGAGCACTATTACCTACACACTCTATGGATTTTGCTGATTTTGGTCTTGTTGGAAACTTAAGAAGTTTTTCTAAAAGTTCATCAGGGTGCTTATATGTTGTAATTCTGGCTCAAACATGCTTAAAATTGGCTTTGAAGACAGATCCAAAAATATGTCTGAAGAACAAATTTGACACACTTTACTAAATAATTCACTATAAATCATATACTTCATATTTATGTATAAAATTTTATGGGTGAATCCAGGACTGGTATATCTCCAACTTTCATTCAGTGAGTTTTGTCAAATTCGTATGAGAAATTGATGAAAAATGCTGACTTTATAGCTACTTCTGCAAATTTCAGCATGTTGGAATGTTTTGGATGAAGTTGGATTTATGTGTTAATGTAAATTTTCCACCCCAAAACGCATGAATGATGTTGAAGAATTTATGTAAGTTTTGTTATCCTATTTGTTACTAAATTTGATTGTGTGACACTTCTCATTTACATGGCGAATGCCATATGTTCGTTAAAATGCCTAAAAGAATTTGAAATTGGAGAAACTTGGAAAATGGCCATTAAAAATGTTGTGCCATGTATTATATTTGTAAACTTGTGTATGGCCAATGAACTGTATGACACAAGACACATTAATCGGGATGTCTCGATCTGCTCTAAGGCGGGTGAACATCCTAGTATTGGGACGGGGAAGTTTGGGTATAACTTAACTATAAGGGGTTGTACTGAGAAGTTGGGGAAAGCGATATGTGATATGTGATACTTATTCCCACTTGACTTTAACGGGAGTGGAGGGGACATACGGAGGTTGTGTTACTATGTGGAGAGCCTCACTCCTGCCAGGGACGGGGGAGCTGAGAGGCCCAACGTACAGTGCCCGTGTCTACTGCGTCGTGTGCTATATTCACCCCAAATTTGGGATAAAGTCCAGGCCCTTATCTTTAGGTGATACCCAGGCTTCCAAAGAGTCACTAACATCTGCTAACTAATGAACTTCATATGTGTTGTGTTTGCATGCTTGTGTGTTGTACTTTGCACTTTGGTTGCTTGTACCCCGTTGCCTTTACACTCATAACCCTAAATGATTTTCCCTACCCTAGTTAGTTTCCTACTGGACACGTTTGACGTGTTCATTTTACTTTTTCAGGTCTTGAGCAGGTGACACCAGAGCAGGATCTCCCTCAGGAGATTCCTTAGACGTGAGTTGACTTAGGAGATCACTCTTTTTGGGCTGTATTGTGTAGTGTGAGTTGAGTCAAGTGGTGAGGGGGTTGTCTTTTGTAGCTATTATATATGTTGGTGGCTTGTAGCACTTCTCATGTATGTACTTGAGTCAGTTCACTTTGTACTTGATGATGGTGTGTGGTACGCTCTTTGGTTATGTGGTTCTGTGGATACGTACTCTCTGTGATGGCAGTATGTGTTGTTTATCCTTTATATATCTGTGATGTATGATCCCAGCATACGCAGTGGCCTGCTTATTGTGTTTCTCTATTTACGCTTGGGGTAATACCGCAGATTGTCAAGCTCCATCCTGCTTCCCATAGGTTGTGTTGCCTTATTAAGTATGTGTGGGAATGGGGCGTGACAGCGACAAGGAGCCATGCCCCAAAAAATCTGATACAAGTAATGAGCATCCCATTTCCATAACAGCAACAAGTAGCTAGGAGCCATACCCCATAAATTTATAAAATGAGCCAAACATAACAACAACAAAAACCCAAACTGAAACAAGGAGACATGCCCCAAAAATCTGTTACACTACCCCTAAAAAGAGCACCAAAAACACAAAATGCAACAAGGAGCCATGCCCAAAAAATCGGATACAAGTATCCATGACCATAACATCCCAAAACAGCAACAAGGAGCTAGGTGCCATGCCCCAAAAATTGATAAACTGAGCCAAACATAACAACAACAACCACCTAACCTGAAACAAGGAGACATGCCCCAACATTGTAAACATCAAAATGGGGCTTCAAGGAAACAATCGTAGCAAGCCATCCAACTTGTTCGTATGTAATAAAAAATCCCTTCAGTCGTTCCTCATTTTTTATCATCATTGGGCATTTTTTAGATTGCATAATTCTTTTCATTCATCATAAAAATAAGATAGCCTACGAAATCAGATCATCGCAACAGATCAAGCATAAGAAATAGCTACATGCACACAAGCACAGCAAAATGGCATCAACAATATGCTCACATATGAACCAATGGCATCATCACAACAAAGCAAAATTTGATAGAGAGCCTAAGAGATTATACCTCTTCGATAGTATCACAGAAATTGTTGGGTTTAGCTCACCGATCCTGCCGACCAAAGTTAGGGTTTTGCCCTGAGCTTCACCTACGAACCGACCAAGCTAGGCACACCCTCTTCAGAGCCGACCAAGAAATCAAAGCCAGCAACCGAATCCAACTGAAAACCCCGCTGGAGCTAGGTTTTTTCCCAAACCAACTGAAACCCTCGCAAACGAAGGAGAGAGGCATGGTGATCAGACCAAGTGGGCCCCAAAATCGGAGAGTAGAGGGTGTAATCCGCGTGAAATCCGCGTATTTCAGAGGGAGGAAAGGGGGAGACACGTAGGAGAGAGGAGTCGCCCGAGGGGACGGGAGAAAGATCCACCAAAATAGCCCAAAAGAAACATACGGGGAAAACAAAAGCGGAATCCACGGAAAGAGAATACGAAGTGACAAGCTACAGTAGCAATATTTCACTTTCCTAACCCCTTTCCAAGCAAAGAAACAGGCCCTTAGCTGCACCACCACTAGTTGGGAATCCCTAAAGATGGCCATCACTTCTGCTCCAATGATATTGGCTACTTTCAGGCAGTGACAGCATCTTCATACTTTGCTCCATTGTTGGTTGCGTCAAAGTCTGGCTTCAAGGTGAGCTTGTCTTCAGCTCCTTTTGACCATACATTATAACTCTCCACCTGCATCACTACGAATTGAACTTTATGCAACGTTGGATCAAATTTCAAACCCAATTTGGTTCACCTGATATTCGGTGTTTTGGAGTTTTATAATACGAAGATCAAAATGAATGGTTTTGATGATCCAAAAAAAGAAGGATGGAATTTTGGAGGCGTACATGAGACCTAATCCAACACGTCACATTATATAAAGAGTTTAATGGGAATCAGATGGCTAAGGAGGATTTTTCTCCTTAGTCCGCCCACGACGAAGCCCCCCATATATTTTTTGAAATTTTTTTCCAATATGTTATATACCTCATGGATTATCACCACACCAAAAATCAAGTGATTCCAACACTTTTTGCCCATCGATCCACCCGTTGCAAAAAGTTCTATGTTATGCGACTGTTGCTTTTGCAACGGATGGATCGATGGGCAAAACGTGTTGGAATCACTTGATTTTTGGTGTGGTGATCATCCACAAGGTGTAGAGCAGGTTGGGAAAAAATTTCAAAAAAAGATTTGGTGGGGTGGGCTTGGCCGGTGGTGGACCAAGGAGGAAAATCCTACTTGGCCACCTGATTCCCATTAAACTCTTATATAAATTACTCTAATATACATATAAGAGCAATGTTGAGCAGTTGTAAAAAAATTCTAAAGTTGTAGTTCTTCTTGGAAGTCAAGAATACGGTCAGGGGTGGCAAAATGAAACCGACCCGACCCGAACCCGGCCTCCTTAACTGGGTATGAGTAGTGGCCAATCTTGGTCGGGTATGATCCGAGTTGACCCGATCCGACCCGAATTTTATCTGGGTCGGGTACAGGTTTGACCCGTCAACTCGGATTGACCCAAATTTCACATGGTTTACTTTCTCTATATATAAAAATTTATGCAATAACTTCAACCCACAATTGCAAGAGGATTTGTGGTTCTACTGTTTGACAGTGTTGTCCTCTTCTTTAAGAGATCTTGGATTCAATTCCCTTTACCTACATGGCAATTATGCAACACTTAATAAATTGCCATTGGCTTTTAATAAATTGTCGGACATCGAAAAATGAGCAGTTGAGTGTAATTCAAATCTGTTGTGTATGTGTCGGCTACTGAACATGTAGCCATATATTTATCGTAAAAGTTTGCATAATGGGTGGATACCCTAGCCCTACGTGGGCTTCACATAGGCCTACAAAAGCCCATTCATAACACTTTTCCTTATCCATCAATCATTGTAAGCTTGGTATATGAATACTTCAGGATTCATAGAGCTTATCTGATCATGAGGATTTGGATACTTCTGGATCCTAAGTTAGGAGGTCTTACCTCGTTAAAACCTTTGGCTATGGAAAACCCAGTGGGAAAAAACCAATAGCTAAAGAAAAAGAGTACAAGTCTCCTTAACTTTCCTTGATCGGTGGATATCACTAGGGGTGGATACTTTTGGATCCAGAGTTAATGTGGTTTCCTCGTTAAAACCTTTGGCTATGGAAAACCCAGTGGGAAAAACCAATAGCCAAGGAAAAAGAGTACAACTCAACATTTAACTCCCCCTGTTGTGTACAAGCTTCAGGCTTGTAAGTCTCTCAATCGTCTCATCCCAATCCATTTTACAAGATTCCGAAAAGTACTCGAAGTAGTTCTTTAGTAAACAGATCTGTCAAGTTGTTGCAAGACTGGATTTGCGGAATGTCGATATATTTGTCCTCTTGTAGTTTGTGCATCCAGAAGAGCTTAGGGGAGATGTGCTTCGTCCTGCCACCCTTGATGTAGTTAGCCACCTCGTAGTTGAGCTATGCAGGCTGCATTGTCTTCGAACATGGTGGTTGGTTCAAGGTCACCCGTCTTCAGGCTGGTCGTCACTAGGATGTGGTGAATGACTGATTTAGCCAAAAACATTCTCTGCTAGCTTCATGGATCGCACTGAGTTTAGAGTGATTGGATGAGGTTGCTGTTAGGTATTGGTGTTTAAGACCAATATTATTTTGATGATGGTCATAACATTATGTTGTTACTAATGAGTCTCTATGTTTTAGTCGCATGTTTAAATATTGAAGATTAGCATGTTGGACACTAATAGCTTGGTGCAAGGATAGACATCAAGGGGAGCATAGCCAAAGCTTGGATCTTGATGAAGGGAAGCTCATCAAGAGGTGCCAAAGCTTGGAAGATGATGGAGAGCATCAAGGCATCAAGAGCTTGAAGGTTAGACTCTAAGGGAAGCAAATGTAATCCATGTAATTTTATTTACTTGATTTTCTCTTTTTGAGTCTAGGATTATTGTAATGCCTTGATAGATGGTCTACTCATACATGCATATGCATATAACCATCTTAGTGAGCCTTATGATTATCATAGAATCCAACCCAATATGTTCACCATGCCAAATGACTCAATTGGAGTCTCTGGCTCTCCAACATGCGACTAGTAAAGGAAGGAGAGGCGACTGGGTGATTTCATGCACCTGGCCAGTCTTCTACAGCCGACTGTTGTGCACAGCTCAAGTCAAATATTTATTGACTCTTTCTTGAGCTTTGGAGCAGGCGACCGAAGTTTATTTGACAGGCGCATGTCTTTCATCAGGCGCCTGGATATTGTTCTTCAGTCGTATGTGTACCAAAGTGCGTAACTTGTCATTTCTGAGTTTCTCTCCAGCTTGTGTGTCAGTCGACTGATGTAGAGTGTACAGTCACATGTAATTCTTCAGGCACCTGGACTTTGCTCTTCAGTCATCGGCATGCATAAGTGCGTAAGTTGCATTTTCTCAGCTCATGTCTATCACATGTGACAGTCGCCTGATGAAGTCTTTACAGGCGCCTGCATAGTCTTCTATAGTCGCATGTCCTGGCTTAGATTATAGCCGTTAGGAATAATATAGTCATTGATCAGTCGATTATCCATCCTTCATCAGTCGCCTGTCGTTTTCCTAAAATCCCAGATTCTAACAGTTGCAGAAATCTGTCCTTGGCCTCTAGCTTGGGTTTTATAGGGGTTTAGTGGCTTCTTATAAATAGGAATGGGCTTAGTTCTTTAGAACTTCTTGGAACTATTGAAGATCATTAAGGATCATTAAGCCACTTTCATAATCTATCATTTCCCTCTTAGAGCTCACATTCATCTTCATGCATTGAAGTCAAGCTCAAGAGAAATCCTCCAAGTGCAATCAAGTTCATCTCATCACTTGGAGATCCTCTTCCATGCCTTCATTTTCATATTGAGTAAGTTCATCTCAAGGCATATGTATGACTAATTTGTTTCATTTTGTGTATTGAAACCCTAGCTTTCTTTATGAGAGCTAGTTACTCTCTTTGTGAGAGTTTAACCCTTGTGTAGGGTTGGTTGAGTACCATCTTTATGAGAGTTAAAGTCTCTCTGTGTGATAGTAAGGATTTCTCTGTGTGCGAATCTAAATCCTCTGTGTGAGGTATCTCTGTGTGAGATTGTAATTACTACCTTGTGTCGGATTATAATGAATATTGGGGTGGCTGGATGTAACCAAGTTGGGGAACCAGTGTAAAATCTCTGTGTTAGCGTTTGCTTGATTGTGATGTTTAAATTCCTCTTGCATATATAATTCCACATTTTCAAGTTTAATTTTTAAGTTCACAATTACTGTCATTACTCTATTCACCCCCCTCTAGAGTGTTCGTTATTAGTATTGCAAGGCATAGACGGTCCGTACAGTTGTTGTCGTGGTCTACTTCACTTATCTCTATGAAATGGTCGTCCCACTGTAGGTGAATGATCGCGTCCGGATATACACCTGAAAAGCGACTTGTAGTCTTACCGCAAGCGCACGGTATAGTGGTGTCACGACCCGCTTCCCTAAAATGGAGGCGAGACGTGAGAAGGTCCGCACGAGAGTGGGGCTGTGAAGCCTCAAACCCGATAAGCGTCAAAAATACATAAGCAGGTCCCTGTAACCACAACGGAATAACAATAATAACACAAGAAGAGACTGAAATAAAATCTCACATCTCATAAATTGTCCAACAAGAAAATAAGCCCAACATCCAGAAAAGCCACCAGGCTAAAGGAAAAGAGTCTAAGGCCCAGAACAAGGCCAACAAAAGCAACAACGACAAAACAAGGTATAGGTGCTACGCACCGATAACAAAACAACTGTCTAACAAAAGTAAAACACAACGAAGACACTAGGACTGGTCCCCAGTGTCCACGTACTCCCCGTCAAACACAAGCTCGGGCTCGGCGTCAGCAAACACCTCGTCCTCAACAAGGTACTCAGGCTCAGGATCTAACATGTGTCACCCAAAAGAGTAAAGGGGCACATGTCAGCAAGTCTAAAATACTTGGGCAAGGAAACTGAAAGTAAGGCAACTAGCAACCTAGCAGTTTAGTATGCATGACGTGGCAGTTATAACATGAGTGCACAATCAAGACATGGCAAGACAATTTGTACAAGAGAAAAATCATCGGGACAAGACAAGACAAGACAAGAGTAGCCACGCTACTATCAATCTCAATCGATTCACTATTCACGTTGTTTTGTAGATGTTTATGGCTTACAGCTGAATGGTTTCACATTCGCTGATTGGCCGCTTAACAACTACCCCAAAACCCAGAGTTTACGCCTTACCACTGCAGTTGCTGATCGGGCAGACTCCCAGTTGATTGGTCGCTTAACTCTTACCCCCAATACCCACATGTAATGGAGGCAGGGTCCCCGCACATGGAGCTCAGCTAGTGAGCCTGGGGTTGCCCCGCACATGAGCTCGCATTCTAAACATTTGGCGTAGGGGTGCACCTAGCCGGAAACACGCAATTCGGGCATTGGCTATCAACCAACACATGGCCCGCTTCTGGGACACGAGCCAGGAACACAAGCATTTGTAGCAAAGCTACGCAATCACAGAAACACTTAAAGAATGCAATGACATGACAATTAATTTGCGTACCGTTAATGGAAAGTAAACATGACATGGTAATTGTGCAACATGCTAAATGTCGGAACTAGCTTCGTTGTCAAGCTAGTTCCCCAATTTGCGCCTAGGCGAGTATCATTTCGCCGCCTAGCCTCTTTTACGCCTACAACAAGCAAATGGCCTAAAACATGGCCTAAACCCTAAGTGGCGAGTTTCACTTGCCTAGCACCGGGGATGACGACCACTTCGTCTCACGGATGCTAATCTACGGGGAAAATCGCTGTTATGGGGAAACAAACAACAAACAACATGAAATTTTATTAGGGTTTCATTAAAATATAAATAGGTTATGAAAACAATGGTAGATCGATTTCTTACCGAGAGGAGGCGGAAGAAACACTCTGGGGAACCCTAGGATCAGATCTGGAAGCAAATGGAGAAGTTTGGGGAAACTAGGGTTTAGGGAGATTTGGGGATTTTGATGGATTTGGTGAGATTTTGGGGAAGATGAGAGGTAGAAAGAGTGGATGGATGGTTTGGATGATGGATTTAGGGCTTGGAATGAAAGAATGAAGCTTGGAGGAAGATGGGGGCTCAAAGGGGAAGATTTTAGGGTTTTGGGTCGTGTTGAGGAAGAAGAAAACGTTTGGGTTGGGTTTAAATAGGATGGGCTGGCGGCTGCCCAGAAATTAGGGTTTTAACATAGGTTAGTCGGTCAAAGAGCAACCACTGACCGACTAGTTTGGCAACTAGTCGGTCGGTCGACCAACGCAGACCGACTAAGTGTAAACAGTAACTTCTGAACGAAAATAGGATTTTGAATTAGTCGGTCCATGAACAAATACTGACCGACTAGTTTAGCATCTAGTCGGTCGATGAACGTTCTTAGACCGACTAAGAGTAAACAGTAACTCAACTAAAATTAAGATGATGTGTTAGTCGGTTAAAGAAGCATTGCCGACCGACTAGTTTGCAACCTAGTCGGTTAACCAACGTTCTTAGACCGACTAACGATAAACAATAACTCCTGAGAAATTTAGAAAGCCAACTAGTCGGTCCAAGAAGGATTGCCGACCGACTGGATCGTCATCTAGTCGGTCGGTGCCCCTTCTTATACCGGCTAATGAGCACAAAAAGTTCCGATACGGAGCGCGGAGCTCCGGGATCGATTCCTAAGACTCCTAGGCTTGATCTAATAGTTAGATACGACCGTTATGAAGCCCGTCACGAATGACATACTTCGAAATCGACGATCCTAAGGAAGAAACAAGAAAATACGACGAATCGATCGAAAATGAAAGCTACGGAGACGAAAACCACACAAGAGGAGAAAATCCACCAAAACATATATTATATTATAATAAATCCAGATACATGAAAAGCAGTCGTTACATCCTCCCCAACTTAAGAAAAATTCCGTCCTCGGAATTTCCGAATACTCACGAGTCCGGAAACAAAAGTGGGAAACGCTCTCGCATCACATCCTCATTCTCCCAAGTAGATTCTCCAGGTGAGCCGTGTCGCCACATCACCCTCACAAGATTGACAATCTTGTTCCGAAGCGATTTCTGACGCCTGTCCAGAATCTGCACTGGATGCTGGTCATACGTCATATCGGGGCGAACGGTAATCTCCGAAAAATCCACTGCATGAGACGGATCGCTAATGTATCGACGAAGCTGCGACACATGGAAAACATTGTGAACTCCTTCCAAAGATGGCGGCAAGGCCAAGCGATAAGCTACCTCGCCAACCCTCTCCAAAATGTCAAACAGTCCAATGTATCGCGGGCTCAACTTCCCACGCTTCCCGAAACGAATCACACCACGATTCGGGGAAATCTTCAAGAACACATGGTCGCCGGCTGAAACTCCAAAGGACGACGTTTAGCATCCGCCCAATGCTTAAAACGGTCCTGAGCAATTCTCAACCTCATCCGAATATTCCTGACGATATCCACGGCCTCCACGATCATCTCAGGTCCCAACAACTCCCGATCACCAACGTCATCCCAACTCAATGGCGATCGACATTTCCTCCCATAAAGAGCGACGAATGGCGTCATGCCAATACTCGCCTGGAAGCTGTTGTTGTAAGAGAACTCCACCAAATGCAGATGGTCCTCCCACGAACCCTTGAAATCCAACATGCACGCACTCAGCATGTCTTCCAAAATCTGAATCGTCCTCTCGGACTGGCCATCCGTCTGCGGATGGTACGCCGTGCTGAAACTCAGACGCGTACCCAAGCTCTTCTGCAAACTCTGCCAGAACTGAGATGTGAATCTCATGTCTCTGTCAGACACGATACTCACGGGGACTCCATGAAGTCGCACGACCTCCTGCACGATTCACGTTACATCACTATCCAGACTAGGAAAAGGACATAAAACGGAGAGTAAAAGAATTTTACCTCCATGTATCTCCTCGCTAGCGCCTCAGTGGACTGTCCCACTCGGAACGGAATAAAGTGCACAAATTTGGTCAATCGATCTACCATTACCCAAATCGTGTCATTCTGCTTCGGACTCCGAGGTAGTCCAGTCACGAAATCCATAGTGATGTGTTGCCACTTCCACTCCGGAATCGGAAGCGGTTGTAGCAACCCGGCCGTACGCTGATGCTCCGCCTTCACTTGCTGGCAAACCAAACACTTGGCTACACTCCGAGCCACGCTCCTCTTCATACCATGCCACCAATAATTCAGACGAAGATCCTGGTACATCTTGGTGCCACCAGGATGCACAGAATACGGCGAACTGTGTGCCTCCACCATCAATTCCTCTCTGATATCCCCAACCGGCACACACAACCTGGCTCCGAACCTCAGCGAGCCATCCTCATGAATCAAAAAGTCAGTCCGCAGACCGGCTTCCACCTGCTCCCGAATCTTCACCAGCTTCGGATCCTCGGCCTGGCCAGCCTTAATCCGATCCACGATCGTCGACTGTACCTGCATGTACATCAACGACGAAGCCTCCCCAGGAAGAACAATCTCCACGCCAGACTCGCAAAAATCCTGCTGCAATCTCCACTGTGAGGTCAAAATCATCACCGCTGGAAGCCTACTCAAAGCATCCGGAACCACATTCACCTTGCCAGGGTGAAACTGCAAATCAATCTCATAATCCGCCATAAGCTCCAACCATCGACGCTGTCGCATGTTGAGCTCCTTCTGAGTGAAAATGTACTTCAAGCTTTTGTGATCGGTGAAAATCTTCACTTTCTCACTCAGCAGGAAGTGCCTCCAAATCTTAAGAGCAAACACAACGGCAGCCAACTCCAAATCATGCGTCGGGTAATTCTTCTCATGAACCTTAAGCTGACGAGACGCATACGCCACAACATGCCCATGCTGATGCAACACACAACCGAGACCCTTGCCAGAAGCATCGCAAAAGATCTCAAATCCACCGCTGCGATCAGGCACAACCAGAATAGGGGCAGTCGTCAACCTCTCCTTCAGAACACCAAAAGCACCCTCACAATCACCCGACCAAACAAAAGCAACATCCTTCCGCGTCAACCTGGTCATCGGCTCAGCAATACGAGAAAAGTCCTTAATGAATCGCCGATAATAACCAGCAAGTCCAAGAAAACTCCGAATCTCAGACGCCGACGACGGAACAGGCCACTCTCTGATGGCCCGAATCTTCTCGGGATCCACTGAAATACCATCTCCAGTCACCACATGCCCGAGAAAAGCAACTCGATCCAGCCAAAACTCGCACTTCGAAAACTTAGCATACAAACGATGCCTCCTCAAGATCTTGACCGGCGCCCCGTTTACGGTATGGGCGCGGTGTCGTTTTACTGCAAGTGCACGGTTAGTGTAGGGTGCGGGTATATCGAACACAGGGAGGTGGATGGCTTGAGTGGCTACTAGCCCCACCTAGGTCGCGTGCTAGCTACGCGGATAATATGGGTGAAGTGTAGAAATAAAAGAAAGAAATGAAAACGACACGAAATGAATCCACGCTAACACGGGCTAGAGCACTCATGACACTTGGCATTTGACTTGATCCAGGGTGAGACATTGCCCCAAAAGGTGGTACCTAGCGTCCATGGCCCGATATTCCGGTCGGTGCCAAGCACGCTAGGCCTACCCGGTTCCGGACGGTGGGCACTCCCGTGTCCATAAACACCTTCCACAACCGGGAGCATTAAGGCCACAATGATATCTCCCAACACTTCGTCCAAGCCGCTCCTGCGCGTGAGGACTCGATGTCTACGCTGGGGGCGTGAGCTATGGCTAGGGAGTCAACCGCCAAGTTTATTCCCCCTCGGCCCGACGGTCAAAGGCGGTCTTTTTCCCGCCGATGACAATGAAACACCCCCGCGTAACCCTAATGGCCAAATAGGTCAAATGTGATTTCTAGCAATACATCGAAGCGGATCTTGACAGGACAAGCACCGGACCCCAATCCCCAACACATCTAGTGTGTTGCCGTACGAATTGGACCCAGATTGCTAGAAATCCCCATTGACACATTTCATCGAACACGTGCCATGCAACCAAGTCTAATGTAAATTCCCAAGCAACAATCCTACCCTAACCCGTATTAGGGTTCATCAATACTACTCCATGATGAAAAACATATAAACAAACAACACAAAACACACACAAACATTCATCATGAAGCAAAAGAAATACAATACAAAAATGGAGAACAAGAGAAAGAAATACTTATCTTGAGTGAATCGTTGATCCCATACAAGACTTATTGAACAAAATACCTAATCTAAAACTAACCTAGAACTCCCAAGAGAAGGGGGGCAAAAGCCCTAAAAACTGAGAAGAGATGATCTCCCTTCAGTCGGCCAGCCTCGTGTATTTATAGCCCCACTTCGAAACCCTAGTGGTTCGGGTCCAAACCCACAGGAAAAGCGTCACCCGATCGGTTGACAAGTCAACCGATCGGGTGATCTGTTACAAATAGTAAACAGAAAACGGCGGCGCTTCACCCGGTCAGATGAACCGGTCGGGTGAGTTCTTGAGTGACCGGTTGGATCTTGGAGCCGTCGGGTGAAGCGATCGGTTGGACGCCCGTGTCTTCAGCTCTTCAACATCAGCTACAGATGAACCGATCGGGTGAGAGTCACCCGATCGGTTGGAATTCTGCTCGAAAAAACAGAGAACAGCCGCCCGCAGAACCGGTCTGCGAACCGGTCGGGTGACTTCTTTGTGAGCTGCGGCAGAGACCGGGTGGTGTACGCGTGCATCACCCGATCGGTTGGAGATGACCAACCGACCGGGTGAGGGGCTGAAAGATGAATTCTTCGACGTTTGACCCCCTGGATCACGCGTGACTTCTCCCGTTGCTCCGGGGACTTGGGATATCATCGTTAAACGTCCCCTACGTGGTCAATCTCCTGCAAACATGGAGAAACAAAGAAAAGTGAAAGAAAACGAGAAAATACGAGAAAACGAATAAAAGACGGCGGAAAATACGGAGAAACACAAAAGAAAACGTGCGTGAATATATGAAATATAAACGCACGTCAAAATCCCCCAAGCTGAACTCTTCCTCGTCCTCGAGGAAGACGAGTGAGAGTAGGAGCTCGGAAGGGAAAAATAGAGAGGAAGAAAGAAAAAGAAAACTCTAAGCCCTAGATCGTCCATCAGAGCCATCAAAATCAAAAACGACACACCAAGCAAGCAAACGCCAAATCACACCACTAAACCTAGGAAAGCGAGTCCAAATAAGTGTCGTGGGTCCACGCAGTGAAGCGCGAGTGAGCGTGGCCGTGTGCTAGCAAATGGTGAAGCTTTCTACGATGTGCAATGAGGCTCGATATACACAAATCCAAGAAATGACCCAAAATATCGATCCGAATTGAATTAAGCGGCGAATATAAGTTCAAGCATGCATGAGAAGAGTGGGAAAAGAAGCGTATCATGCATCGGGGACTCCACAACTAGGGTCAAGGAAATCACGCCACTATAGCTTAGATACAAGATAAATAGCTCCTAAGCCAAGCGTTTTCGATAACGACGGAGGTTGAGATGATGAGGAGAAGAACACTCGGTGCAAATTCTCGCATTCCCTTTATTCTCGGCAAGTAGGAAAATATTCACACGGGAATTGTTTTTGGGTTTTGGGTATTTGCATATTTTTTTGGCTTTTGGCTATACAATCTTTTTCTTTTCTTTTCTTTTTGGGTTTTTCATTTCTTTTCTCCCATTTTTTTGGATTTTTGGGTTTTTGGCTATACACTTGTGTACTCTCCCAAGTGGGAGAACGGTACACGACGAGGGGATTTGCACCAAGTAAAACAAAAAAGAAGTCGAAATCTAAACACTCGGGCAAAGGCGACTATTCTTGCTAAATAGAGCTCAGGCTAAATGGGTTATCCTAGTCCTTAGTTGTGGAATCCCGACGCATGCGAAATGAAGTATACGATATATATATAGCATGCATATAGAAGCAGACATTAGAAGCAAATACCGCATATTCAATATCGAAGCATGATAATCTAGGGGTCATTCCTGGACAGGTATATGAAGTAAAATCACAAAGCAGAAGCACACCAAATGCTAGTCACGACACACGACTCACAAAAAGCTAAGTGGACCCACGATGCGTGAAATGCAAGAGGACTCGAAATCCTAGGGTTAGTGAATGTGATTATCGAAGCCGTGCTAGGCGTGTGTGAGATTTTGTGGCAATTCATCATATGTGGTCATCTCTAGGAGAGAGAGAGAGAGAACAAAAGATGAGAAGAAAAAGAAAACCACGATGGAAAACGACTCAAAAACGAAGAAAAACGACACAAATGACGCACGAAGTGCGACTCCCCCAAGCTAAAACTTGCATTGTCCTCAATGCAATAGTAATGAATACGGGAGGGCAATGAAAATGGGGGGAGTTACGCACCGACACAAAAAATGAAAAACGCGAAAAACACATGAGCAAAACTAAAAAAATAAAGAAAAAGAAACACTAAAATATAAAATATAAAACACGACAAAAGAACACATAGACACAGACACACAACAACGACACGCAAAAACATGCACACAAAAG